>CM074721.1:375846443-377046443 GCA_037306005.1 Rhinophrynus dorsalis | reverse complement strand
AAAATGTTCCCTAACTTTATTATTCATTTGTTGTTGTTTTTTTTAACCTTTTGAGTACAGAGGAGTGACCAGAGTATTAGTTCACAATGTGTTGGACACCACTGGTACCCAAAGGGGCTAAGGGAATATTTACTTTCAAATCAGGAAAAAAATTATATTATCGTATTCAGAAAGCAAGAGAGAAAGCTCACAGCTCCAACTTACCATGACATATTCATATGATAAATATAACTTTAGTGTGAATATAGAGTATAAATATATAAAGAGCAAGGAATGAGAGGGTTCTCCAGTCACCTAAACATCAGGCCTAAACCCAAAGTGCAAACAGACAGACAGAAAGACAAACCTGCCCTCCTCTATATAAAAATTAGATGTGTGCCCTGTAATGGGCATAAATTATATTTCTTAGCAAATAAGTGAGATTTTGATTTTCACAAATTGGCCAAGTCATGGTTAAGCTTGCCACCACATCAAGGTATCTCACTTAAAGCAAGTCCTACTCTAATATACATATGAAGTCCTATATAAAATTAAAATAAATAATTCCTTGAAAAGATACTATATTAAACACGTCGGAGGAGCAAAGGATCCTAGAATGTGCTCTTTATAATGTTTGTAGGTCCCAGTGTGGTGCAATTAAAAACAGAAGACATACATTATAATAACAAAGATGTAAATGGAGGACTTATTTCATGCAAAAAACCCTGATTGGTCTGCATAGTGAGAATATAAGAAGGCTGTGGATCCAACAGTTCTCTCAATAAAAGAACCTTTTTATCAACCCCCTCACCAGGTCATGTGAGGAATAAATGTTTACAGACAGGATGCATGTAAGCTAGGACTGGCTTGAGGTCTAGTCCTTAAAGGCCAAGAGTGAAAAAGGAAATTGGAAATAGTACAATACGTGGTTAAATAGGATAAGTGAAAGGCTGCTAGAATGAGCGAAGGAGAATTGCAAACAGCAAGCAATAAACATATTACCATATTCACACTTATTGCAATTTCATTTTGTTTATTTATAACTTTAGAAGTTATGATGAAAGCATTAATTCTGGGTGCTATTTAATCCTTACTCCTGCCTTAGGTGAGGTAGCTAATCCCCCATTTCATGCTCTCAAGTCTGCTTTCACATGCAGAGGCCAAAAACCATGTCACTGTGCACTGTAACTTTTGGTCAAGGTTTGTGTAATTTTAACCCATTAACAGGCAGATGAGCATGCTTGACAATGCACTGCACAGCCTTTTGGTCCTTAAGTGGCTTTGGTTAGCTGTGCTTAAAGGCTACCATGAGGTAGTTGCAAGCCACAATGGATGCCCCTAGTAATGCAGGTTTTACAGCTTCATTAGATGAAGGCAGGAGAAAGACAGATTTTATGAAAAGAGTACTAGTTTTTAGAAGCTAAATCAGAGATTACAACTATTGTAATCCAGCCAGCAGTGGTTGGTGATGTTGGGAGACTCCGACAGCAGGATGTCTAACAATTGACCACTCCAGAACTACTAATATTCACAGGTAAATAATCATTTTATAATTTTAGAGCATGGGTGTCCAACGTGTGACCTAAGGACCAAATGCAGCCCGCCTGACACCAGGGTGCAGCCCACTTGATATTTCTTAAGAAAAAATGCTTTCCTCATTAGCTAGCACACATTAACTAATAGGCCAGTAGGCTACAGAACCATTTCAAAATAGTTTCCTGAATGTGCCTTTTAACCCCTTGAATGCTGGAAATGTCTCCTGCATAGAACACCTAACGTTCAAATGGCTGAGGGGGGAATTTTTTTTCTCTCTCCCTTATAGTGCAGTTGGTTTGGCCTATAATTAATACACATCCTTTGTGCATATATTTCTTATAGATTGGAGTGAAAAAAAGCAACAAGCTCTTTCTGAGTGTCATCGATGCTTCTATGCTCTCTTTAGCTTATGACGCAGGGTCCTTTGTTCAAAAGAAAAGTGGCTAATTCTAGACTAGACTTGTGCAAATTGGTTAGGCCAATTTCGGAATTCAGATGAATAAGGGTCATTCGGCATCATTCAGGCCGTCTGAATGGAAAAAGTTGTTTGTTTTTTAAAACCGAATCCGAACAGCCCTGTTCAGAATGTCATAGAAAATTTTGGAAATTCAGCGCCGACTACCCGCCGTGATACTTCCCTCCATACTTTCCCTCCCTCCCTAGTCCAATTAGCCTCTTCGATTCTTGATGGGGGTTGGGCTAATGGTATGTCAGACACCCAGACAGCCTGCATTTCCCGTTAGTCTGTTGTTGGAGCTCAGAGAGTGCAGAAGGAGGGAGAGTGTCCAGCTGTTGTGTGGGCAGGCATGTAGCATAGGCAGGCAGCCAGCATTAGTACCTTATTGCCACTGCAATGGAGAGTCATCTTTGCTCCTGTGCAAAATATAAAAAATATTAGGAATTTGTTTTAATAGTTTTCAGAGTGACACAGCCAGTCTTACAGTTGTGTAGGCAGGCCTAGTACCTTATTGCCACCGCAAGATAGAGTCATTTTTTAAAGTACGTTAAATTCAGCTGCATAATTCGAAATGTCGCTGAATGGGTCTGGTCCAAAATGCGGATCCTCCGAATGACAAAACCAAAAAAATTGTTCAAAATCAAATTTTACTAAAAATGTTTGTCGTGCAGAAGTCTATTCTAGACCACATTTGCACCACAGGGGACAAATACAAATAAATAACAGTGAAATATGTCTTTTAACTGCTCAAATGCTAGAGAGCTCTCCAAAGCATTGTAAAGCAAAGTGTTATTTGCTTCTCTAGCATTTCATATCAATGGTGATTTTATTTATCGCCTTATGGTGCAGGTGGTGATTTGACCCTAAATGTGATACTTTTGAACACAGAGCCCTTATAGCAGGGTTGAGCAATATTAGGCCTTCCAGCTGTTTCTGGATGATAACGCCCTTACCTTATGGCAGCCAACGGACTCATGTTGCACATCCCTGCCTTAGCATTATGAAATGGAACCTGCAATTTAATAAATCAAAAGAAGTTTGAAGCTGTTATTGTTAATGAGAAATCATCATTAAATAGTTTAAGTATTAGTGTCCCCCATGTCTGATTTTATTAACTCTTTTATTAATCACTCGGGTTAAATTAAAAATGTGAATCCTCGAATAGCATAGATTTTAAATGTCACTGAAATATATTATGGCACAACAGAACATTGACTATAACTAGAAACTTACACTTTAGTCACAGATGAGGAGCTTGGAATGGCATTGTTTCATATTCATACTCTTAGGAATGAGGCTGAACTTTCAGAATATGTAAATACATCTCACAGACATCTGCATATGGAACATATGCATGGTACTTTATCACCAAGATTAAAAGCATCTTTAGCAATAATGTCTCTTGCAGAAACACTCAGTAGTGACATAAATCTGCTAAAGCTGTTCAGGACCTGTGCAGGTTTTTGAAGATTATGCCTCTTTTCAAAGTCATTATTTTTAATATAAAATTTGCTCGATGAACTTTTGACTTAATGCACCAAAGAAAACATCTGGCCAAGAGTTGAGGGACACTATTATGAATATGTAATGTTTTATATGTGCTACAAAGCGCACTAGGAAAGATGCCGTAATAATATATTTTGTTTGTGCTGAGCCTGCTAAATATCAATTTACTAGATTTACTAGATTACTTAAGTGATACTAATGTTTCAAAAAAACCCAGCTCTGATTAATCTTCATAATATTTGGTTCATGGAGATTGTTATTTCAATACTGTCAGAGTTGTAGTTGTAGTAGTTGAATGATAAAGTTTCCCCTTCCTGCCGCTTTTACCTAGTATAAGCCACCTCCACTCAGATGTGGAATCTGGTCTTAAGACCGGACAGCGCACAGCAAGGGACAGTCTTCGTACTGTGAGAACAATGAAAACCCTGCCCCACTTGAAAGGTTTTTCAGGTTCATCCCTTATGCTCACTAAAGATTTTCACTCTCTGTGATCCATCCGGACATTCTTGCTGCTCTGAGGTGAGCAGTGTTACATCAGTAAAAGGGGCGGGAGGGGAATACTTTATCATTCATTTACTCTTGAACTACCACGCTGACTGTATAACACTCTCCATGGTCCAAATACTATGAAGATTAATTGGAGCTGCTTTTATTGTGAAACATTACTATAACTTTAAAGGAATACTGACACTTAAAAATGATCTGGAGTTATAAACACTTAAATATCTCATCCTCTGTACCCTTTTGCTAAGCGTAAGGCAGTGGGGAAGTGTATGGGTGTTTCAAGCATTCCATTCCTCTGCATCTTGCTTAATACTTTGAGTGCCAGAGGGGTACGTTGCATATTGTAAAGCAATGCTTTCTGTACCCCTCTGGCACTCAAAGGGTTAATGCCATGTTCTAAAAAGGCACAGGGGAAACTGGAGCAACCTAGCTCCATACTATATGGGAGGTGTGCAGGCAGGAGACATGATGATGAATTATGTGCGCTGGCAGGCACTAGAACAATCATGCATTCTATTACACGTGTGGGTGTAGCCATGTGATTAATAAGCCAACATCCCTGTGCAGAAAATGAGCTGTTCCCACAGATTTTTACATTTACCCCACTGAAACTGATGTAGCAATTCTGGGGCCAGCCAACTTCACCATATCAGAAAGATTTTAATTAAAATGTATTTGCATTGCTTTGCAATGCGTTGCGTACCCTTTTGACACTCAATGCGTTAAACGGTTTTAGGCCTCGATCCAAATGTTGGAGACGGCTGTTTTTTCTGCCGACAGCATTTTTTCCAGCACAGTAAGCTATTCAAATGTTTGTGCTGTGAAAAAATACCGGCAAAAAAAAAGAGCCGTTGTGTGTTAAAGTTAAGAGGTGTTTTCATCCATTGAAAATGATGAAAACACTGTAAATAGCAATTCAAATGTCTGTGTTAGCCATGAAAACAGCCGACACAAAAAAACCTAAGTCCTCAGTGGATGTATTGATATGGGGCTCTAAGCCCCATATCAGTACATCCAAAGGATGAAAAATGTGTCAGACGTTAGTAGAATTAACCCTATGAATCTACCCCACCGGCATTCGTAAGGTTAACCCAACTAAGTTAAAAAAAAGTCACATGACAAGTAACACCATTAATCTTGATGTCCTCAGCTACCTGGTCATCTTCTGTCCTTCTTTCTTCTCTTCTATCTTCCCTTCTGTCTTCTTTCTTCTATATTCTTGCTGTAAACAAAGAAAAAAGTTTAAGTTAAAAGCATACATATCTGGTACACTAATACATAGTTTAACCCCATGAGTGCCAGAGGGGTATGCAAAGCATTGCAAAGCAACGCATTGCATACCTCTCTGGGGCCCAAAGGGTTAAATTTTGTAGTAGTGTGCCAGTAAAAATATAAATGCCCCCATGCATAGTAAATATTTTAAATGTATCCCAAGCCTTTTGTATTGCTATAAGTAAAATGTCCAAAATTATACTTAGCATAGATTTGTTGCTGTCTCCACCGCTGTGTGAGCCCACTGAGGCGGCGGCGGAGACAGAATAATGCTCCACAGTCCCCCCCTCTTCTTGTCCATGGGTTGATGCCCGATCCGGTCTGAGGGAATTAGAATTGAGGCTGCCCTTATATATGGGCAGCCTGACTTCTAATTCTCTCACAGCCATTGGCTGGGTTATGCCTACACACCTCCCAGCCAATCAGCTTTGAGCAACTGTGCTTTAAACTGATTGGCTGGGAGATAAATTTAAAACATTTAATATGCATGGGGGCATTTATATTTTTTACATTTCTTTACTCCAACATTTGGATCAAGTCCTTAATTCTTGAAAACTAGAAGTCTCCAAAAATAGGCTAAATACCTTTCAGGAGTTAAAAGTTCCATTCGTTTGTACACTATGGTGCAGCTGGTTCCATTTCCTTTCAGTGCATCAGTCTTATCACGTGTGCAGAAGCAGTGAACCTTACCTACAATAGCTCTAGTATTTCTCATGTTTTATTCTATATTTGATTGTCACGTAGAGATTGAAGCCAGGAGAGAGAGAGTCCATCCGTCCAGTCCATTTTATGAAACCAGCAATTGGTTGTTATTTTTTTTAGCCCTTTAAAGACCAGAATAATACAATCTGTGGTATGCTTGCATTTTGCATGCATCAAAGTGTCACTATAATTCCTTTATTTTAACCAATGACAAAATCAAACTAATGTTTTAAAATATAAAGCTAATAAACAATATGTGGCTTTTCCATCACATTGTCTGATGCTAAGATTATTGAACATATTTCAATGTAATCTTACTTAATATTACTATTCTAGGTCCATATTTAATGAGTAATTAAATGGGATATTTCTAATTTTGAATTTATGCTTCTGAATGTTACACAAAAGGGGGATAATAATTCCCTCCACAATAAGTTATTAACTAATACCCATTGCATCAATTTCTTCAATCTGAAAATATGGAATCTTGTAATAAATTGAGACACATTATATTAAAGTTAGTGTCAATATGCTATTAAATTTGATCACTGAAGATTGTCCCTCTCTGCGATCCATCTGGACATTCTTGCTGCTCTGAGGTGAGTAGTGTTACATCAGTAAAAGGGGTGGGAGGGGGATACTTTATCATTCAATTGCTCTTGAACTACAGCTCTGATAGTACTGAAATAACATTCTCCATGGCCCAAATACTATGAAGATTAAATGGAGCTGCAGCTTTTGTGAAACATTACTATCCCTTTAAGTGTAGTATTTCCACCTTTCCTTGGAAATATATTGGCCTACTTATTATAGACTTAACATTGGTTTGAACTTCAATTTTTACTGTCCTGCCCCTAAATATCAGCTACATTACAACTTAATTACAGGAGATACAAGAAAAAATTATGGAAATTAAAAGTAACAATAAAGAAAGAAAAATGTAATTAGAGCCAAACAAAGTTTACATTCAAGCAAAAGAGAGTCAGTCAATTTGGAGCTAAGTGTTATGAATGTGTTATGAATGCATCCCTGAATGTGTTTGCTGATAATTTTTTTCATGTCACTAATGTGGTCAGTTGTGAAGTCATGTAAGATGTCATCAAGGTTGCATGGGCCAACACCAACTAAGGCCTGGATTAATCAAGGTGCGAATGGATTAATATGCAGAAAAATCAGAGGATTTCTCTGCGTATTAACCATTCGCACATTCAACAACTTTTGGATTGTATCTGGCCATCGTTTATTCTTCAATAAGCGACGGCCAGAAAGATCCGCAAATGTGATCTGGTAGCTTCAAGCTGGCGTATCCCATTTGAAGGCATGGGGCAAACACATGCAAACGCATTTTTGCGTATGCGTATACGTGTGTTTTTCCCTATGACTGACCAATTTACGCAAGGTTCCCTGCTTCGCATACACAAAACAGGGAAATGCACAAAATCAATGATGAATACCTGAAGGTATCCATCAATTATTACGGCGAATAGCAGCGTATTTGAGAAGCTGCTCTTCCCGCAGTGTTCCTGGAATGTCCTGGCTTTGCTGGTTCAGTGATACCTTAATGACTTTATCAAAATATATGTGTGTTTTAATAACAGATTATTTCCATGAGCCATTATTAGGTAAACCCATCTCCTTGAGAGGATTTACAATTGATTCCATAAAAAATAGACTAAACTTGAAATTAACCCTTTACATGGAGATTTTTTTATTGCAAACCTGTCAGCCCCTCAGAGTTAATTAAAATTAGTGGATAAGAGCATATCTCGTTCCCTGTTCTCCACTACTTGTCATGAGTAATAATACATTCCTTTCAGCAGCTTGTCTGGTTCAACATTTTTCCCTGTCTAAGGACAACATTTTGCTACAAATAAGTTTTACCACTTAAGGACCCATGACATGCCTGCACCATCATGGGTAACCTTGAGTTAAGGACCAGTGACAGCCCTGGCACTTCATCAAATTCAGGGTCCCCGCACAGCTGCACGCCACTCGGGGACCCCTGAATCCAAATCAAGAAAAAAATGCTCTGTGATCCTTAACTTTTGCCATGCAGATGGTCGTATTCTGTATTTGTACCCTCACTCCTTTATTGATTAACGTATGGAAAACCAGAGAGCTATATGCAACACATTACTTTGCAATGAGTTGAGCATCCCTCTGGTCCTCAAGGGCTTAACAGTACTTATTAGGGATGAGCGAGCACCCCGATGCTCGGGTGCTCGGGTGCTCTGACCGAGCACCCCCTGATGCTCGAGTGCTCGGCCGAGCACCCGAGCCCCATTCAAATGAATGGGAGCACTCGAGCATTAAACCAGGCACCCCCTGCTCTGATGAGCGGAGGGTGCCTGGTCAATGTCCCCCTTCATCTCCGCTATGCCCCTCTTCCACAATGTCCCCCTTCATCTCCGCTATGGCATAGGAGATGAAGGGGGACATTGTGGAAGAGGGGCATAGCGGAGATGAAGGGGGACATTGTGGAAGAGGGGCATAGCGGAGATGAAGGGGGACATTGTGGAAGAGGGGCATAGAGTCTATGCCCCTCTTCCACAATGTCCCCCTTCATCTCCGCAATGCCCCCTTCATCTCCGCAATGCCCCCGTACCTCCATTCCCTGGTGGTCCAGCGGAGCGTCTTCGGATCTGTGCCTCTTCCGGCACAGATCCTCTTCACCCGAACATGTCGGGCGAGCACATGGCGGTACTCGTACGAGTACCGCCATGTGCCGAGCAGAGCGATGCTCGAGCCGATCCGAGCATCGGCCGAGCACGCTCGCTCAACACTAGTACTTATGTCTTTCAGAACCTAGAGGGGAATGTATGATGTCAATGTTTCTCAAAGTCAGTCTCAGATCACACCAACCGTGCAGGTTTTTAACCCCTTAAGGACAGGCCGATCACGCACCCGGCCATCACTTAAGGACCATGGACCATTTTTTTTTTCTTTTTTTAATCTGGTTCAGGGCTCCCCAAATGGCATGCAGACTCATGGGGAGCCCTGAATTCCATGACGATCCTGGCACGTCATGGGTCCTTAACGCAAATCTACCCATAATGTGCCATGACCGTCAAGGGTCATTAAGAGTTTAAGATTAGGCTGACCAGATCTCACCTTTAACCGGGGACACATAGGAAACAGCCATTTTTCAGTACTTCACTGAAATCAAAGCAGACCTGCAGTATGCATTTTTCCTATGCGTCCCCGGTTAAAGGTGAGCTCTGGTCAGCCTAGTTAAGATATCTCTGCTTAAGAAGTGAGTAATCCGCGGCTCAGTCACTGTGATTGCTCCACCTGTGTTTAATCAATGATATTTTTAAAACCTGACCTGTTGGTGTACTCTGAGAACTGTAGTTGCGCATTACAGCACTAAGATGTATTAAAGAAGACATGACATCTCCAGTTCCCATGTTATTCTAGGGAACCAGTGAATAACATGCATATCTCAGTTCATAGGCACCACAGAATGATGTATGAATTGGAGAAGTGATCACACTGGCTCCTCTTTATCTCACATGTATCACAACTTAGTGCATACCACTCCCTACCTCACACCTGCGTACGTAAACTGTATCACAACAGGAGTCAATGATGCTCATGTATTAAGTAAAAATGGAGTAGTTCCAGAGCAAGCCAACTGCACCAAAGGGGACAAATAAAAATTCCCCAAATCTCCATTGATTTAACCAGGACTTTTAATCTCTTGAATGATAGAGAGGTCTCCATTGCATTGAAAAGCAATGCATTGGATACATCTCTAGCATTTAAGGGGCTAAAGACCATTTAAATCAATGGAAATTAATATTTGCGCCCACATAAGCTGCAGGCAAAAAGGGACTGCTAAATAAGTCATTTATTTAGTGCTGCATTTTTGTAGAACAGAGCCCCTTGGTGTATTAGAAACAGTATTTTCCTTTATCCGTTTTATGCCTGAGAAGGCAGCATTCAACGACAGCTGATTTCTTGTCCTCTTTCAACAAGTTATTTAATACTGTCTTGAATTCCCTCACTGCTTTTATTATACTGTAACATTTGGGAAGTATCCAAGTTTATTTTACATTTCTTCTGGGAATAAAGAATGGCTGACAGTTTCACTTAGGAAATAATGATTACTGTTTGAGACCCACTTCACTTAATCTGCAATAAAATGGAAGCTGTGGGTAAACTAGTATTAGGTTTCTTTTCCATTCCGTTTTCACTGTCAGTAATGTTGTATCCACTTTTAATCAATGCTACTTATTTTAGAACTTATTGAAAGTAACTACTGAATGTATTTTGATTTCAGCAAATATCATTATTATATGAAATATAATATTCATAACTGGTAACTCTCCAGATCTGCCCCAGAGATTCTGGCTTTCAGACAGAATTACCGGATCTCTGAGGACAGAGTCAGAGATGCTGTCTTTGCAAGATGTCCATCCCCTTCAACTCCACGATTGGTGAGTTGAATGCCTTTGTGCCTTAAGGCGCTGGAAGGGACTGACATTGCAGGTGCAGAGAGCACCTACTGCAAGATCCCAGCCAGTGCCTTTCTGCCTAGAAAGGTCTATGTCACAGTTTGGTCTCGGCAGCTTGCTCCGTTGCGGCCGCCTCACCTCACTAACGGCGGGTTGCTGTTCCGGGTGCTGGCTTGTTGGTGCCTGGCCTCACATGCACAAATCACCGCCGTTTCCTTCTCAGCGTATGCACATGCGGCCAGCTCTGCTTCCTATTCGCCGGGTTCTCACCTATCAGGATCAGCTCCCAGACGAGCCCTTCTCCCAGACTCTTCCCATTGGTGCTCTCCCTGACAGCTCCAGGCTATGGGTGCCCATTCCATGAGCCTTTCAGAGTTCAGTCCTTTGTGGCTTCTGCTATTACTTGATTGTGCATAATATAGACCTCGACCTGTTTGACTATCCCTTCACCTGCCTCAGTTATAGATTGTTCCTGGCTACTGACCACTGGCTATCCTCAGACTATGGCTTGTGTCCTGTACCTGGCTACCGACCACTGGCTATCCCTAGACTACGGCTTGTTTCCTGCACCTGGCTACTGACCACTGGCTATCCTCAGACTACAGATTGTCTCCTGCATCTGGCTACTGACCACTGGCTATCCTCAGACTAAGGGTTGTCTTCTGCACCTGGCTACTGACCACTGGCTATCCTCTGACCATGTGTAGTTTGGTTTCCATACCTGTTCCCTGGACCCTGCTTCTGCCTACCGCCACCTCTCCCTTCGGCCTGGTATTCAACGGTTCCCAGCGTACTCCCATCCTGGTTGCACTCCGGCTCAACTGGGGTGGAACAATCTGGTTTTGCGACCAGCAACCTTACACAACCTAAGCTGCAACAAGGTGGTACCTGGTACGCCATCACTGATCCCAAGCTTTGCTCCTGAGCTGCGCTCCTAAGCATCCATACCAGATCTGGCACCACTCGGGTCCCTACCTTCCATGTGGTGACAGTTTATTTCTCACTAATGCCGCAATTATACTTGAAACTACAAGTAAGTCTATACATATTGTTATTTTACTTTATTTTGGGGCTCTATACATAAGCAATGAAAGTTCCGTTTTAAACAACTTCCCAAAGTGAAATGTAAATTTCAGGATTGAAGTAATGTTCTTTAAACCTTCTCTTTGTTAATCAAGTGTGAAGAAATGACAAAGAAAATAGATTGTATGAGTGTGTTTGACTCTTTTACAGTTTTTCTATAATTAATTGAATTGAAAATCAGTGATTGCCAGCTTTTCCCAGAAATTGTTATCATATGACTGATCTATCTATGTTCTGGGAAAATCTTATTGTATAATCATTTTGTGCATTAACAGTTTCATTATGACTTTTTAGTTCTTTATGTTAAAAATAAATATGGAGTCATTCTGGATTAAACCAGTGCATTGCTTTGCCATGTGTTGGAAACCTCTCTGGCACTCAAAAAGTTAACTGCATGAATGCTATAAAGGTCTCAAATGCATTGCAAAGCAATGTGTTTAAGACTTCCCTAGCATTCAGTGGGTTTAAAAAAAAAAAAAAGTAATTTTAGCCCTTTGAATGCCAGAGGGTGCACAACTCATTGTGAGTTTTCATCTGTCCACTATGTTGTCGTTGACATGCTACAGAATGGCTCCTCTTTTTTTGGAACATAGGGTCAGAAGTGACTGTAAAGCTCCAATGGGGTTGACTTGCTATGGAACTTCTGGAGCAAACCCATTGGATCATATGTTCCAAACACTTCCCAAAATTCCCACTGATTTAAACAAGGCTTTAACCCTTGAATGCTGGAGAAATCTCCAATACATGGGTGCCATTTTTTGCCTCAGAAGTGAAATAGGCAAAAATGGAACTTCCTGCAGAGAGGAACATTTCCTGTGAAAAATGCAATTTTTCCTCTATGACTCTCCACTGTACTTGTAGCCATAGAACCACATATTATGACCCCCTGCTTTGTCCAGCCGTAGCTATAGAATAGCACATATTTACCATCCAGTCATATCCCACTCCACTGGTGGCCATATAAACACACACATGGCTTGTGTCCACAGCACTGGTAGTCTTGAAACCACATACTGAATCCCCACCCCACCCCAAGCATTTAGCCATGTCCTACATCACTGGTAGATCTAGAAACACTTCCTTACCCCCAGCCCTCCAGCTCCTGCCAGACTGCAACTCCCATCATTCCCTGACAGCAATCAGCTGGAGAGTCATTGCCCCTTATCCCACCCTTGTCCAATGGTAGCATAGAATTACATATTCTGACTTACCAGGTAAATCTGGAAGGATGGAGAGCAACAACAAAATAACAAAAAAGACAAAAGAAGTTTACTAGTTATAGTATTTAATTCAACAAATGGATAAAATAAATTAATTAATTAAAAATGATAAAATAAAATAGCAAGTAGACAACGCAGTAAATAAAAATAACAGTTAAAAAAAATCTGGACACAAATATTTTTCAAGATATATCTATAACCCCCGTTCTCTCATTGCACTCACAGAATGCTCCTCTTGAGCTTAATGCATCTCAAGGGTCCCAAACTCTTTCACTGCCATGATACTATGCCTCTGCTCTGTAGTCCTTCTGGAATCCTGCAGTCACTTTTGGCTTAGAGTCCTTGAAAAGTGAAACAATTCTGCAACACTGTATCCAGATGTTAGTATAATCCCACAGTGTAGTTTACGATGTAGCAAAATGCCCAGAAGTTATATTGCCAAACTATAAGGATAATGGAGTTGGGGACACTAAAGGAACTGAATCTCCATGGACCACGTGCAATCAACAGCCACATGCCAGGCAGACTACCAGCTTTGCTAGACCAGGAGGAGAGGTTCTCACAGGGGGCAGGGTGGGACCCTGTTCAACAATATGAGTGCAGATGGGGAGGGGAGAAAAAAGCCCTACACGTATTGTGGATGCTCAGATCCACTTCATCAGGGGCAAAAAGGAGGATCTATGGAAATGTGGGTCTTATATATAGTAAATAGTATCTATATGTTATATATGTTGCCAGCTTTTTAACGATCAGTGCAGATAGAAAATTAGGAATACATTAATTTAGATGATCTAGCTCCACAATCACGCTTCATTCTTTCAGGTTTATTTCACCTTTTTTCTTTGTTTTTTTTGTTTCAGTAAACAGTTCTAATTTACAGCTCAACTAGTACCCATGTTGGTTCAACTCAGTTCAAGATTTATTTATTTTTTAACAGTGGTCTGTTTTTGTCATTAGTGAACCAACTGAATTATTATCCCATATTACAATCACTCCATATATCCATTGATCCCAGTTTCTGCTATGGCAGGTCAATCTCCCGGAGGGCCAGCCAGCTACTTTCAGCCTGTGGGATTGATCCCAGCATACGTGGCAGATAGACCTCCGACTGGGTCTAGCTGTATGAGTATGACCAGTTGGATAGATCCCAGCTACTCTGTTGCTATACCTCTGACTACCTCTAGAATCCCAGTCGGACTCTGAGGAGTCAGTAACCTTCGTCATTGACTATTTGACTAATCCAGGGAGTCACTGAATCTGTGACCTCGACCTCCAGTCAGACTCTGAGCCATCAGTAACCTTCGTCATTGACTATTTGCCTAATCCAGGGAGTCGTTGAATCTGCGACCTCAACATACAGTTGTACACCGGCATTGACATTGACTACAACCTCTGTGCCTCAGTCGTAAACTATGGCCTCGCTCTCCTAGTTATTAGATTCCCCAGATTCCTGACCTCTGCTGGTGATTTCCTGAGGTGAATCCTGCATCCAGTACCCTTTCACCCATCCAAGACTTTAGACTTTTTCGAAATAGTTTGCTGTTCCTGACTTCTACTTCTTCCATCTGCATTTGGGTCCTGCATAAGGGTCCTAAGCCTTTCTAGCCATGGTTACACCTTTTTAGCAGAAACCAAGAAGGAATGGCAGACAGAATGGGCATCACCACCACTACCAGCAATGAGATTGAGGAGTTTACAGAGTTTGCTGCTGCTGTAATTCCTGCTGCTACCACTGCTGCTGCTGAGTTGTTAGAGCCACAGGCTCAATGTTTCCTTGGGGCTTGTGCTAAACAAGTATAAGTCCTACAAATAAATTTTTCCTCAGGGCTTGGGCCTAATACACATCTAAGTCATACAAATCAATATTTCATCAGGGCTTGTGCATCTAACAAGTTTAAGTCCTACAAATCAATTGTTCCTCAGGGCTTGGACCTCTAACAACAAGTCTAAGTCCTACAAATTAATGTTTCCTCAGGCTTGGGCCTAACAATTCTATCTCCTACAAGTCAATGTTTGCTGAGGGCTTGTACCTAACAAGTCTAAGTCCTACAAATAAATTGTTCCACAGGGCTTGGGACTCTAACAAGAAGTCTAAGTTCTACAAATCATCTTCTACAAAATACTTTATCCAATAAAGTATCAATCAGCTCCAGTCATAGCTTACCTCGGGGGTTCCTGTCTCTGTCACATTACTTAACAATGTTTTATTTAATTTTTTATTTTATATTATTTTTTATTAACTGTCCCACAATCTCAGTCACATACTTCCCAAGTGTCCCTCACCATAAAATTACATACTTATATGTTGTTTTTATGGTTGTGTGTGTGTATTTGTTTATAACTTTTTGATCTGTAATATTTATTTGATGGAGAATTACAGTCAATCCACTTTCCCAGTCAGATAACCTGCATAATGGCTAGTCTAAGAGGTATTTCTAATTTAGGAGATCTGATAGATCTCAAATGGAATTCCCCACTACTTAAAAAAAATTGTAATAGAAAAAAAGGTAAGTTTTATTTTAACCAATTAATATCGTATTGCAATTCCAATAAATATAAGAAATAAATATATTGGCGCTAACTCTGATATATCAGAATATAGCTTTAACTTCAAATGGCAAGCTCAAAAATAATGTTTGTAATGGATTACACAATTTAACACTTTGAGTGCCAGATGAGCATCCAAAACATTGCAAAGCAATGCACTGTGTACCTCCCTGGCATACAAAGGGTTAAACGTCCCACTGACAAACATAAAAAAAAAAATCTCTGCTGGTAAATGGTCTAGCCAGTTAAAACACTCTGTTTCCAATAATATTTTGCTTTCAGCAATATAAAATGTTCCATGTAGCTTCCAATGCTTATGACAGAACATGCCCTAATAACACTTCAGACTCTATAGGGGAGATTTATAAATAGCACTCTTAGTGTACGCTGAAGAACTGTTGCTAGAGTTCAAAACATTGGGTCATATTTATAGAGCAGTAAAGTTATGTTTATAAATATGTCTGTCTCAGATTTTTCTAAGAATTTTCGCAGAATATTTGCAGTTGAGAATATTTTTTCTCATGCATAACTGTCACTATATACTTCCATTAATCTCTTAACCCTTTGAGCGCCTGAGGGGTACGGAATTCATTGCAAAGCAATGCATTCCGTACCCCACTGGCACTCAAAGGGTTAACGACACATGACATGCCAGCCAGGACGATCACGGCTGTCCCGGGTTAAGGACCAGTGACCATCCTAGTAAGTAATGTAATTAGTGATAGCAAGCCTACATGTCACGCTGTGATCACCTGGCCTGCCGGAGGAAGAAAATATAAAGTGCCTTGGTCCTCCCGCACACTTCACCCCTGGACCGCACGGTCATTAAACTGTTTAGAACAGGTTATACCTGGCTTTAAGATTTATTTACTAAAACGGTCTTTATTTTTAGATCAATTAGGGAATTTCATTATAAATACATTACAACATAATTCTTATTTGGACAAGACCATTTCTACTCCACCTTTCAAAAAAGTCAACTGACGGAGTTAATATCTATTGAAAATGTCGCTGAGCATCTATACATGTCCTTATGTCTCTTACCAACAATTTTATAGACATTTTCTTTATAACTCTAGTTTTAAACATCTCCCCCTATAGCCCATATTTATAACTGCAGTTATTATGGAGTAAATAAACCGCACTTGAATAGAGCTTTTTAAACTCTTGAATGCTAGCACTGCCCTTTAAATAAAGCCTTCAATCCCTTCAGTCTTAGAGAGATCTCCAGTAGCATTCAAGGGGTTAAATCCCCAAATAAATCAGTATTTTTTCCTTATAGATACAGAATAGCTACAGTTATTCCTTGTGCATACAGCTCTTTAACTTAAAGAAATAACACTTTGCAATGCTGCACTACTGCAATTAATGCTACAAAGGTTTATAACCATAAACATTTTTTTCATCATAATTTCCCTTTCCCAATAAAATATGAAGCTAAGTAATCCAGATACACTTGGGGATTCTGGGTTGTAAAGAAAAGTTTTCAAAAGGTACAAGTTTAATTAGAGAAATGTTTTACGCTGTTGATACAACTTCTGTGGCATGAATCCGGTTTATTTTATTTACTGTAATGTTGTGTGGGGTTGCCTGTAGATCACAGTAATAGAAGCAGACAGCAACACAAACATGAAATAAGTTGTTCAAGCACAATTCAAAAGTCTGCCTTCAGCAAATTATATTAGCTCACTTGTTTCTGAAGAGGAGAGCTAAAGACCCAGGCTGCTACTGATCCACCGATATGACGTGACATGACATGACAGCAGAACCTTGCCTGGGGGAGAATGAATCAAGCCATGCTCTTCGATTGGCTTTCACTGTGATTTCTCCAGTGCAGAACACATGAGCAGGGTCCTGGGGTCCAAACTTTATTTGATCTCCTGAACAGTCTCTATTGCCCCATGCAGCAGTTAAAATTACTAATAGGCTCATTAGGCTCCTGTTTACCCATGTAATTGCACATACTTGTTAGTGTTACAGTTCTCCTCTGACTCGCACACATTAAAAGACAGGAAGCAAAAACAAATAGATGGATTGAGGAGTGTTGTTCTGACTGCTGGAGCATAGATAATGAAGTTACATTGATACTGACTAATAGAAGCTGTGCTAATTTTCAAAACTTACCAGTTAGGTTGATGAGATTAGTTACGTCTGTAAATGAGTATGGATTTGATCTGTTAATATTGTCAGCAGTGAGCACAATGAATAGTGAATACATTCATGTACATCAGAGGAAAATCAACCTGCGGATTTCCAGCTGTTGTTAGACTATATATTTCTTCATACTAGGCTGGTCATAGGTTGACCGAGGATGCTCAGAACTGTAGTTCAGTAACAAGTGGAAAGCCGCACACTGCACAGTTCTGTATACTTTAGCATTTATGGTTATTGTAAATCTCTATAGGATTAACTACCAAATAAAAACAATACATATATTTGTGGTTTAATTCTTTGAGTGCCAGAAAGGTTTCCAAATGCACTGTGATGCAATGCATGTATATCTCTCTGGTACGCAAAGGATGAAAGTCAATCATCACAATCCTCCGTACATAGACCAATCCATCTCTCCATTTCCCTGGTAAAACCAAATCTAGAATATAGGGGCAATTGTGTGCTTCTTTTCTTTAGAAATGCATTACTTGAACATGAACTTGAAAGTACAGAGATGGGCAATAGAACTGACAGAGGGGTTCAGAGATTGTACTTTACCTAGAGACTAGCCAAACTGAGTATGTTTACATTAGAGAAGAGGTGTCTAAGGGAGGAGGTATGATTAACACACGGCCGATCGTGCATGAGGCAGGCACTTAAGGACCACAGACCTTTTTCTTTTCTTTCTTTTTTTTTTTTTTTTTTTGCACATCCATTTCAGGGTTTCCTGAATGGCATGAAGCCGCATGGGGAGACTTGAATTCTATGACGGTCTTGGTATGTCATGGGTCCTTATGGCTCACTGACTCATGATGTGCCAGGACTGTCAAGGGTCCTTGGGATTTAAAATGTATTCAAGGGCAATATAAAGTACTCTGGAGAACTCTTTACTCAAACAGGTGAGCAAAAAGCAAGAGGAAAGGCATTTTTGACTAAAATAAAGGCAGGGATTTTTTACATTATGGGAGGCATATGGATGTGGAATGCTGTGGAGGAGGCAATCTTTGCAGATACTGTTGATATCTATTAATAAAAGCATTGTATTCCTTTCTAACGTGGAACAATTTAGAGAATGATGACACTTGGTTTCATTGCAGTTAGTATGATTACCCAGGGAGAAATTCAAATGCCTCTTGGGGTTCACCCTTTGAGCACCAAAGGGGTACGCAACAAATTGTTCTGTAATGTGCTGTGTATGCCCCTGGCACTCAAAGAGTTAAGTTACTTTTTTCTGACCCACTTGAGGCATAATTGATAAAGGCATCAATGTTTATCTCTTTCATTTGTTTCAGCAAAGGAGGTGTGGTGGCAGCTGAAATTGTTGGACACGTCGGTTTTTTTTGGGGGGGGGGTTAACCTCTTCAACAATGTAATTAATAGATTGCCATTTGTACATTAATGTCTTCAATACTTACACATTCAGATGTTTATGTTCTTTTTACTTGCTATGCATATTATTCAATGAAAATTCAAATTATATCGTTTTGAAGATACATATATTCCATTTCATGTTTTCCAGTTTCTACCACACAGAGGACACTCTACCAATATGGACTGCATGATGCCCCATGGGACTATTCTCCACCAAACCCTGGATTTTGATGAGTTTATTCCACCTATCCCACCTCCACCATACTATCCACCTGAGTACAGCTGTACTCCTGTTTTGGAGGTGCAAAGGTAACTGATCCCTTCAGTAGCTTTAACTGAATCTCTTATCTAGATTGCCTTAGAAAGCAAAAGAGACAGAACAGGTTACAGAGCAAACCAACTGCGCCATATGGACAAATACAGTTTCACTTTGAAATAAATGAGGCATTTACCCCTTGACAGCTGGGAATGTCTGATCACCTTACAGTACATTCAGTGGCGAAATGACAATTCAAGTGCCAAATGCACAACAGAAATGAACTATTCTGGGTAAATTAACTGTATCATAGGGAAAAAATTAACACTTCCCCAAATGCCATGGACTTAAATGAAGATGTTTATCCCCTTAAGCAATAGAGAGCAAGAAGAGTATGAAATGCTATGCATTGCACACTCCTCTGGCACTCAAAGGGTTAAATGCCAGCAATTCCTCCAATTCATTATGAAGCAATGCATTGAAGACATCTAGCATGCAAGTTGTTAAAAGTCCCGTTTCAATAACTGGAAATGTGTATATGTCCCCAGTAATGCAGCTGGTTTATCTCTTCAGCCAGTTACTCTAAAACTCTTCAATAAATGTATAAACTAAACATTCTTATGTGGTGGAATACACTTCAGCATTTAAAGATGCCACAAAGGTATCAGGTAGTTTTCATTTCCCAGATGGTGATGTTATAATCTACTGACATGAAGGTCAGGCAAAATAGGCAAGTAAGCCCCAGGCAGTTATGACAAAAACTGACAGATCTGCATAATGTGCTGGGGGCGTAAATAATGAATTCAACCAATGTGACCTTTCATATTTGCAAATATAGCCCATTAACCTTTTGAGTGCCAGAGGGGTACTCAACGCATTGCAAAGCAATGCGTTGCTTACCCCTCTGGCACTCAAAGGGTTAAAACTAGAATTATGAAGAGCTATGTGTTACTTTGTGATATTTAATAGCAGAACAATATATTTATATTTCAGATATGTTTAAAAATACTTTATTGCTTGCAGTTAGATAATAGAAATGCACTATGAAATATAGTGATTTATCAAACTGCTAAGGCTGGGTTCACATGGACAGCAATATCGGAGCATTAAAAAAGCAGGAGATTGTTACATTGAATGCTACACTGATGTTTATACCTGCACTGAACATATCAGAATACAGCATGCTGCAACTTTGGTGTTTTCACATCCAAGATGCTGCATGCCTGATTTTCATGACCATCTATGGGCTGGTGTGCAGATCATTCACATAGCTGTATTGGAATTTGCAAGGACCTTCATAATCTGCAATAGCTCTCTGACCCATGTGGGGATCAGGCAGTAATAAACAGCTGACATGTCATGTGGGCCAGCCTCCATCACATCTCTGCCATGCCCCCTTTGCCAGAGGATTGCTGGGGAATCCCAGGAGATTGGAAATGAGTAAGTGACTTAAACAGCCCTGAATCATAGCTCTGAGTCTCCAGTGTGAAATCAATCTGTGTTTTGTTTGCAGATATGATACTGAGGTTGATGTACCAAGAAGAGCAATTTTGGAACAAATCAACTTCATAATAGGGCACAATTAAAAATGGTCCAAATCCCTTTAGTATTAAAGGGATAGTAATGTTTCATAATAAAAGCAGCTCCAATTAATCATCATAGTATTTGAACTTTGGAGAGTGTTATTTCAATTCTGTCAGAGTTGTAGTTCAAGAGTAATTCAATGAAAAAGTATCCCCCTCCCACCCCTTTTACTGATGTAACACTGTTAAGCTAGAGCAGAAGGAAGGTGCCCAGGTAGATTGCAGAGAGGGACAATCTTCAGTTAAGATAAGGGAAAAAATTGAAAAACTTGTCACGGGGGGCAGGGCTTTCATTGTTCTCATACAAAGAAGATTGTCCCCTTCTGTTATCTGTAGGTCTTACAACCAGATTCCACATCTGAGAAGAGATGGCTTACACTAGGTAAAAAGGGCTGGAGGGGAAACTTTGCTTGTGAATATCTCTCAAACCATAAAGGTCTGAGAGATGAGACTTATATCGTTCTTCATGTTTTTTAATGCCTACAAAATAAAATAAAGATAAAATGAAGTATTACTATCCCTTTAAATGAAAGTTAACCCCTTGACTGCTAGAAACATTTCCAATGCATTGCACTGCAATGCATTGGAGACATCTCTAGCACTCAAAGTGTTAAAAAAAAACCATTACACCAATGGGGTATGTATTTTATCCCCTATGGCGCAGTTGGTTTGCCCCATAATTACTCTACTTCCTCTTAGTACATTGCCCTCATTGGCAGTGAAACAGACTATGGGGGAGATTTATAAAAAGTGTTCATTATTGCAAATGGATTCTAAAAATGTCCTTATGTCTTCTTGAGAGTGTTGGTATTTATAATGATGTTTAGGAACTTTTATAAATGTGGTAGAAACACCAGAAATAAGAACAGGTCAGGAGAGTCATTAAAATTTTGGTGAAAATTCTTTCTTTAAACTGTTGCCCATCTCTCATTGTGCATACGTCCTATCGCATTTCATCCCATTTGTAAGAAATCCAGTGCTTTGTAATCCGCTAGAGACGTGTCTAGTGTCCAAGGATCCAAATCTACAGACTAGGTTGGAGTTTTATAAATAAAAGATAATAATAATGATAATAATAATATTAATAATATCCTGTATAGCAAGAATGTACAATTTTTTTTTTATTTAAATTGTGGATCACATAAACATAAATCCATAATTGTGAGGGCTGCCTCCATTTTGTCTTGATAAATATGGTGAATTACAGCCTGTTAGTTAATAAAAACAGTTTAATTAAATCTATTTGAACAAAATGCACAGTTATAGACCCGGTGCTAGTAGTTGATCAATTTGATGATGTCAGTAAGAACTGGTATTTAAAGGAACAGTAACAGTATTTTTATGAAAACACATATTTTATAGCTCTTTTCCTGCTGAATAAAACAAAGCCACTCCTACTGCTGTCCGATGTTTTATTCGAAATTTATAGCAGTTCATATAATCTGGAAGTGAATTTACTGTGTTTACTTCCTGATAGTTCTGACAGGAAGTGACAGGCAGTTTCTATCACATTCTATAGAGAACTGTATGTCTCTGACTATCTTGACTTTCCTCTCCATTAGAATGTAACAGGAAAAACTAATTGGAATTTTACCACTAGAGGGCACTGATAATGTAAAAAAAACCTGGGTTTAAACTGTAATAACTCTGGAAATATTAATCTCTTGGCAGTGGGAATACCCTTATTTTACTCAATAGGAAAATCCCTACAATATATATGTTTTCATAAAAACAGTTTACTGCTCCTTTAACATAATGAACTATGCACAGGAGCTGTAATGTTTCAGTTACCCAGTAGGAGCAATGGACAGGTGCTTAGACCCTACTAGTTCATGTGCACTAGCTTATAAGGTAAAATATATGTTTAAAAGGGAAGTAACACCTCTCAGTAATAACCCCTCCACACTTAATTTTCTATTGCCAAAAAATCCTAATGGCTACCTTCTATCAATCTTCAATGGGATATTCATGGAGGCGATCATGGCACTTGCTAAAGGGCCCACAGGACACAAACACCACTCACATGACAATCTTAACTATTTAAGGACTGGGTGGATTTGAAATTCTTTTGCTTCACAGTACGTTGCACACCTCTTTGGTCCTTAAAATGTTAACTGTTATACACTGTGCCTGAATCAGATTGATAGGCCTGCCAGCAGGTGTTATGTCCACCTCTGTGGAAATGACATCCAGGACTTATTGAAGATATTATCTGTTGAATAAAGACACAAGCCAAAATTCATAGGGACCATAAAGATTCTGGATGCAATGAGGTAAATGGATGGTTATTATTAGGAGGTAGTACTTCCCCTATAAAGTCTCAGCCACTCCATATTTGACTCACATGCCTTATCTCAGGTACACATAGTGTATTGGATATCGCTTGCAAATAAAATCTATTTTTCATTTCAGAGGACTTCACCTGGATTTCCCACACTCTCCCTTCAGTGCTTTATATGAAGTCTCTATAAACAGCCCTGGCATGTTGTACCCATCTGAGCTCCCTCCGCCATATGAAGCTGTAGTTGGACAAACCCCTGCCAGTCAGGTAGGTAATTAATATTGCAGTAAATTTTAAAACTTTCATTTCATTCTCATCTTACCTTCCTACACCCTCTTCCCTCTCCCCTCCCCTTTCCATCCCTTTTTTCTCTTCCTTTCTCTATCTCTCTCTTTTTAAACTCTTTTCATACTTATCTCTACCAGCTTCTTGATTTGTGTAATGTCATTCCAGTCTTATACTAACATATTGCAGTTATCACCATACAACAGGTATACGAGAGAGTTCAATATACAGAGAATTGGTGATTGATCTATTGTTTTTGGATTTAGTTATATATGACCTGTGTGGTTGTCATGCTTTATACATCTGTCACGTAAGATGCTTTTTACACTGCAATGTATCTCTTCCATCTATCTTGGTTGGTTATTATTTCTTACTCTTTATAACTATATTGAATTTCCTTCAAAAAAAAAAAACTTTAATTTCATAGCAGTAGCATATACATGCAAATAGTGTCCTGGATTATATTGCAAGTGTTATCATTGGTTTTATCTGCAAAGTTTCCCATATACCTCAACAAGTGATAGAATTTACCACCTGCAGTGGAATCTAGACCATTAGTTTCTATTAAAATCAAGAAACAATATAAGAACAAATCTAGAGCAAACCAACTAAACCATGGGAAATACCTTTAAAAAAAATCCCAATTTATTTAAATGGGCTTTTAAGTGTTTAACTCCTTGGATGCCAGTTAGATTACGACGCAATGTGTTGAACAACTATTTGGCATCCGGTATCCTTTTCAAATGTGGCCCACTATTGGGCGACTGACAAATGTCACTGGAATGAAAAGGGTGACAGGACAATCTCACCCAAATCAAAAGGGCAAGCAACATCTAGCCCCATTAGTAGCCCCTTAGGAACCCCTCAGTCTATGAAGACCACAGTATGGAAATACTTCATTCACTATCCACTCACAATCATTCCTAAGTGTTCCTCGGGTTCTGGGTCACAAAATATAGCTTTGTAGATGATGAGAGGAGAAAATTAGGGCCAAAAAATTGGTAGAAAGCATAGTGAAAAAGAAGTCGGCAAAAGGTTTATACTAGCAGCAACATCAACACAAACATCCCATTCCCAAAGTATTTTTTAACAAATGCCATCATCATCATCATCATTGCAGAAAGAAATTCCTGCGTTTCAGGGGTGGCAGTATAACATTTGTGGTGGTGGAGGTGGAGGCATATCTTTATGGGACTTGCTCCCAGAGTATGGGTTGTTAACTGATACACACGAACTCCATGTAGCTCCCAGGAGTAGTCCCACTCCATGTGAGATTATTACAGTATGCTTGCAGGATGACCCTATTGAATACTGGAAAAAAACACAGGCAGTGTTTGTGGCCAGCACTGATGTGTACTGTAGTGAAACCCTTAGTTGCCCACCAGCAAGTCTGAGTGGGTTTTCAGTACAGCTGGTTATATTGCAAATGACCATAGGACACAGCTTTCATGCAGCAGTAATGAATGAATACATTTATATAGTGTCACAGTATTTTACAATTTAAGTGTTTGTACAATATAGGGTGACAGTGCTTAGCAAAGTGAAACATATCAAGTGGGGTCCCTGCTTGAAATCCTACAATCTAAGACTTACATTTCTAAATATGAACCAACGTCTGATATCATCTGAGTATCAGGTAGCAGACCTGGATAAAACCACACATGACAGGGAAACTCAAGGCACATGTACTATTAACAGCAGCATTGAGGAGGAGGGATTAGAAGGGTTGCTGCCATCTATAACCATTGCTATGACCACTGATTAATGTTTGACAATAATCTGAGAATAATGCAAGCTTTAATTAAACACAAAGATGTAAATGATGATAAATATACATCAGTCACACTAGTGCGCCACCACCATACACATCTGCCACATTCAGTATAAAGTGTAACCTTATTTTTTAATTATCACTATATAATAATGGTTAGCGAGCATAGTAGCAGGACAACAGAAAGAGAAAGCCTGAAAATATTTGTTTTGTAGTCTTACAGAAAGTTATACATCCTATATAATAATTCGCTAAGTTGTGTGTAACGCCCGACATGCGCAGTAGACACTGCTGCGCGTGCGGCAGTCATGCGCAGTACAGACTGCCTGTGCCGCGGCTGATACAGAGCAGGGCACTCTGAAGGAGCGTTCAGCTCTGTATCAGCAGTGGCGCGGGCAGTCTCTGCTACGCGTGACTGCCCCGCGACCAGCTGCCAGAGGCACTGTGGCCCGTGTAACGGGCTGTTCAACTAGTTTAACATATTACAGCAAGGCTAAGCGTGAAAAAATTATTGTGGGCTTCAAGCTAGGCTAGCCCTTAAACAATTTTGTTTGCACGTCTCAGGCTTGCCCCCCCAAAAAAACAAACAAACAAACAAAAAAAGCACAGAGAAAACTTTGTTTGCAGGCCTCAGGGTTGCCAAAAACAAGCCCTAAAA
The DNA here is from genome assembly GCA_037306005.1 of Rhinophrynus dorsalis. Classification (NCBI taxonomy): domain Eukaryota; kingdom Metazoa; phylum Chordata; class Amphibia; order Anura; family Rhinophrynidae; genus Rhinophrynus; species Rhinophrynus dorsalis. Next base: position 377,020,824 of record CM074721.1, on the reverse strand, counting down.
TGTTCTACTGACCTAATGCCAGCATTTGGTGGCAAATGTAACTTGTGAAATTGCTCCATTTAATACTGTGGTAATTGCTGCTGTTTAGTCATCTAAACAGCAAGAGGATTAGGCTGTTGAATGATGCTTATAGCATCATCCGCACTGATATAAGGCAGGCAGTGGTATGTTGATGCTTCCACTAGCCCTAGTTATTGCTGAGGCAACAGCAACACCAAAACAAGCCTCCACACCATTTCAGATGCATCCAGACAGAAGAAGTTAGCCAGTTATGCTTCTCCTCCTGTGCATCGTCTAAAATCATGGGTGTGGTGGAGTACTATTTTTTCTCTTGGGAGCAGGAAGGAACTGTGCCTTTCATCAGCAATTGTAATGTGTACATTGTGCCCAAAGAAACATTTTAAAACAGGAGACTAACTGGGAAGTGTCAGAACAATTGACATATCTGCTCTCGTATTAAAGGGACACTGTTTTCCCATAAAAAATTATACTTGTTTTGTAGAGGATTAAAAAAAAAGTTATTTAGCACAAATCCTATCTCTCAAAACTTTACGGATTGACAGATATTGATTTGTAAAGTTCCTCCCTCCCACCCCTTCTCCTGATGTCAGCGTCTAGCTGACAGCAGGAGATCCCGGTCTGGAGACCAGCCGGCAGCTCTGCAGCAGAGTCAAAATCACGTTATATAAAAAGAATTACTTCATTGGAAAGGTCTACAAAATGTGCCTAGTTTGCAAGAACACTTTTAGACGGTTCCATTGAAGTAAAATGTGATTTCGTCCCTGCTGAAGAGCCTCCTCGAGTCACACAACTCTTATCTCCTGCTGTCAGCTTTACAGCGGACAGCAGGAAAAGGGAAACTTTACAAGCAAGTGGTTTGAGAGATAGGATTTGTGCCAAATAACTTATTTTTTAAATCTCTACAAAATAAGCATACTTTTTATGGTACATTACTGTCCCTTTAAGCAACAGGCACAACTGCAACCTTGACACTGAGGTCAGCAATGTACAATCATCCCCCAGGAAACCAAGTACTGCTCTAACTATTGTTTTTGTTCACTTCTCTATGGACACATGACGTCAGGATAGAAGACGTGAAGGGACAGTAATGTTTCAAAATAAAAACAGCTCCAATTAATCTTCATAGTATTTGCGCCATGGAGAGTGTTATTTCAATCCTATCAGAGTTGTAGTTCAATCCTTTCAGAGTAGTTCAAGAGTAATTGAATGATAAACTATCCTCCTCCTGCCCTTTTTACTGATGTAACACTGCTCACCACAGAACAAAAAGGTGGTGTCCAGATTGCTTGCAGAGATGGACAATCTTCAATCTTCAATTAGAATAAGGGAAAAACCTGTCAAGAGGGGCAGGGTTTTCTTTGTTCTCACAGTACTACGATTGCCCCTCGCTATGAGCTGTCTGGTCTTAAGACCAGATTCCACATCTGAGGGGAGGTCTGAAAAATGCAAAAAGGTGAGATGAAAGGCAGAATTAATTTCTCTGTGATAAACCTATATTCCTATATTATTCATTGGATCTTCAAACTTTTCTTTATACAAACTTATACAGTGGGGCAAAAAAGTATTTAGTCAGCCACCAGTTGTGCAAGTTCTCCCATTTAAAAAGATGAGAGAGGCCTGTAATTTTCATCATAGGTACACTTCAACTATGAGAGACAGAATGGGGGGAAAGAATACAGGAAATCACATTGTAGGATTTCTATTGAATTCATTGGTAAATTCCTCGGTAAAATAAGTATTTGGTCACCTACAAACATGCAAGATTTCTGGCTCTCACAGACCTGTAACTTCTTCTTTAAGAGTCTCCTCTGTCCTCCACTCGTTACCTGTATTAATGGCACCTCTTTGAACTTGTTATCACTATAAAAGACACCTGTCCACAACCTCAAACAGTCACACTCCAAACTCCACTATGGCCAAGACCAAAGAGCTGTCGAAGGACACCAGAAGCAAAATTGTAGACCTGCACCAGGCTGGGAAGACTGAATCTGCAATAGGCAAGCAGCTTGGTGTGAAGAAATCAACTGTGGGAGCATTATTCGAAAATGTAAGACATACAAGACCACTGATAATCTCCCTCGATCTGGGGCTCCACGCAAGATCTCACCCCGTGGTGTCAAAATGATCACAAGAACGGTGAGCAAAAATCCCAGAACCGCACAGGGGGACCTAGTGAATGACCTGCAGAGAGCTGGGACCAAAGTAACAAAGGCTACCATCAGTAACACACTACGCCACCAGGGACTCAAATCATGCAGTATCAGACGTGTCCCCCTGCTTAAGCCAGTACATGTCCGGGCCCGTCTGAAGTTTGCTAGAGAGCATTTGGATGATCCAGAAGAGGATTGGGCAAATGTCATATGGTCAGATGAAACCAAAGTAGAATTTTTTGGTAAAAACTCAAGTCGTCGTGTTTGGAGGAGAAAGAATGCTGAGTTGCATCCAAAGAACACCATACCTACGGTGAAGCATGGGGTGAAAACATCATGCTTTGGGGCTGTTTTTCTGCAAAGGGACCAGGATGACTGATCCGTGTAAAGGAAAGAATGAATGGGGCCATGTATCGTGAGATTTTGAGTGAAAACCTCCTTCCATCAGCAAGGGCATTGAAGATGAAACGTGGCTGGGTCTTTCAGCATGACAATGATCCCAAGCACACCGCCTGGGCAACGAAGGAGTGGCTTCGTAAGAAGCATTTCAAGGTCCTGGAGTGGCCTAGTCAGTCTCCAGATCTCAACCCCAAAGAAAACCTTTGGAAGGAGTTGAAAGTTCGTGTTGCCCAGCAACAGCCCCAAAACATCACTAATCTAGAGGAGATCTGCATGGAGGAATGGTCCAAAATACCAGCAACAGTGTGTGAAAACCTTGTGAAGACTTACAGAAAACGTTTGACCTCTGTCATTGAAAACAAAAGGTATATAACAAAGTATTGATATGAACTTTTGTTATTGACCAAATACTTATTTTCCACCATAATTTGCAAATAAATTCTTTAAAAATCAGACAATGTGATTTTATGGATTTTTTTTGTCTCATTCTGTCTCTCATAGTTGAAGTGTACCTATGATGAAAATTACAGGCCTCTCTCATCTTTTTAAGTGGGAGAACTTGCACAATTGGTGGCTGACTAAATACTTTTTTGCCCCACTGTATGTATGTACTGAGTAAAACAAGGGTACTTCCATTGCTGGGAGTTGCTAATTAAAAAGTTCTAACCATTCAATGTTGTTTAAACAAGACTTAGTACAAATGCCAATATATCATGATATTCCCAAGATTGAAACAGTCTGGATTACAGTTAGGGGGTTTCCAGTTTACTAGAAACCCCTTGCATTCTACTACCCCTCTCACTGTGGTTCCTAACAGGAATGACATGAAACCAAACTATTCATTTGTCACATGTAAGTCCACAGCCTGTCCTTGTAGTTCCAAATTCAGCTTTTCCTTTGAACATAGCCTGAGCATGCTATACGTCATGGCCACAGTAAAAACTGGACTTTAATATCTGAGAATTATCTGGTATTTGCACCGCTTGGACTCTTCCAGAGACCTGGAATCATTGGTTCATGCCTTTGCGTTAACAAAGTTGGATTATGGTAATGCTCTCTATGTAAGCCTTCCTTTTGTCTCATGTGGTACAGAATGCAGCCATATGATATTTAGTGGTAAATTTAAATTTGAGAATATCACTCCCATCCTGTGCAAGCTGCATTGGCTACCAGTGGTCTTGAACGTGAAGTACAAGTTAACAGTTATGGTTTATAAAGGCTTTGCAAATTGTTGGGCCTCAGTAGTTGCCATTTCAGCTAAAGAAAAGAGTGTGTGATAATTATTGGCATACTTTTCTTGTAGATGCCCTGCTTGGGGGAGGACATTTTTGAGTACTGCTCCTTTGATAAGGAACTCCTTGCCACTGAGGCTCAGGTGTGCTCCAAGTCTCATGTCATTTAGCACCCAAAGCAAGACCTACTGTTTCCTTATGGCCTTTCCTAATTGATATGTTTTTATGTTTTTTTTGGAAATATGCAACTTCCTACTGTAAAAGCTCTCGAGGACATACCTGAAAACAAGAGAAATTTCAATGTATTCGTCATGGCAAAAACATTTTCTAAATAAATGATTTTCATATATGTAAAATATTTCAATTCCCTCCCTAAACAGGGTTGTATTTTACTATAAATACATTAATGATTGATAGATTGAAATATATTCAGAAGGCCTTATGTATAAAGTGTACATGTTCTGGAACAAACTAACTGCGCTGCAGGGGGGCAAATAAAGACTCGCCTTCATTTAAATTGTGTTTAGACCCTTTGAATACTAAAGAGTTCTCCAATGAAGAGTGAAGCTTTCAGGGAGCTAAAATCTCCATTGGGTATTTGGGGAAATTTTAATTTGTCCCCTATATTGCATTTGGTTTGTTCCAGAATTGGTGCAGTTTGCCTTTATACATACGGCCCATTGAGTATATGGACAGAATAGTAACAGATGACATTTAATGTAGATAAATGTAAGGTTATACATTTGGGCTGTAGAAACAAACATGCTATACACACACTAAATGTGAAGCTTCTTTGGAAATCCTCATTAGAGAAAGATTTAGAAGTACTGATAGACGATTCACAGCAGTGTGCAGTGTCACTCAGCTGCTGCAAGAGCAAAATAAAAAGGGTTATAGATGGACAAGATACAGTTATAATTCTACCTCAAAACAAATCCTTGGTAAGGCCTCCTCTAGAATATGGAGTACAGATATGGCACCAGTAATTATAAAATGCATTATTGAACTGGAAAAAGTACAGCGACATGCAATAAAACCGATAAGGCAATAGAAGGATCTGAGTTATAAAGTGAGACTAGTCACTTATATTTACATTAACTGACAGGTCCACTTTATATAAAAGAAAAGTTGTGACAAGGGCGAGATGTTCAAATAGTTGAGGTAAATAAAATTGAGCTCAAAATGAAAAGTTCTTACACCATGGTCTGTCAGTTTTCAGACCTATCACAGTCATTTTTTGCATTGAATTCTACCATCTCCGTCAAAGGGAAAAATCAGATTTTTAAAGTGGGTGTGGTTTAATCTACCATTCTATTGTAAGATCTTTTCAGAAAAAAAAATAAAAGTGGTCTAAACTTAGAGAAGACAAATTAAAGTATTATAAGCAGGTATGAGAAGCAGTAGTATCACGTTAACTGGTAATAAAAAGTCTTTGTTTGAAAAATATGTTTTCAAAGACTAAATTAAAAACATTTTTAACAACATAATTTTTAAGTGTAATATTAAGCAATATCTTCTTATCCTCATTTTTAATTATTTGACACCTTTTCAAATGGGACAGATTTATTTCTTAAAAGTCCTTCTTTTACCACCAATTCCCAAGTCAACATTTTTCTTATGACGACTTTTTGAACATCAAGCCCTTAAAGTAGGACCTACTGCTTGATCAGATCAGATCTAAACAAAGCTTTAGCACCTATATAATGAGAAATATTTGTCACTGTTGTACTTATCTTCCAGGGGTAGTCAGCCTATTTCCCTAAAGCTTTGATTGCACTACAGTTTTCATCACCCTCTGCTGAACAATAATCTGCTGAAGATGGTGGGAATTGTAGTCAAACAACAGCTGGAGGACCATATCCCTGGTCAATAAAGGTAGTTGAGATGGAGGTCAGACACAGAATTAAACATAAAATACATTCTATTTATTTTATTGCATGCTTATTTTATTAAATTAATTAAGTTATGTATTTGTTTATTTAAACATTTCAATTTAGGCATGATTTCTGTTGGTAACTTTGCAGTTATATATGGAAAAATATATATCAGGTTTTTTTTTTTTTTTTTTTTTAACAAATTCAGCTTTTTCATGGCACCTCACAAAACCCAAATTTTGCAATGTATGGTAAGCTATGATGTCATAAACACAACAAAATGATAAAAAAATACGTATTTGGTCACTATAAACTTTATATCAAAAACTAATATGTTGTTATTGAAAATTAAATTATTTTTAAAAACCTTGAACATTGCAAAGCTATGTGCTGGACACCTCTTTGGCAAAGAGTTACATTCAGACCTTGTGGGGGGGCATCAAGACTCCTCCAGATGTCCTCCCAGGTTCTGATCTCGCAGTTGATTTGGACTACCGGATAGGAGTTGGAGGGATTGGGGAAAGACTTCCTTGTCACCAGTGACATGATGTGGAATGCTTTTTCCCATCTCTCCCACTCCTACCCCGAAGTCTAGGTAGGATGGAAGCAGGGGAGTCATGCTGTCCCTCTGCATCACCTTTCTTGATCTTCCCAAGAGGGCTGACTCTTTTTATTTTTCTTTAATTGCAGCCACTGCATGCAGGTAATACCAGCTTATGCGGTGACCGCAATTTGGCGGTACAACAAATGGGCTTAGCACAGCAGGAACAGCTATCACAGATCATACATCATACCACACTCTAGAGGTTAAACCTCTCTCCAGAGATACTGGATTTGCCCTTGTTGAGGGACACAGTTCAGTAGTTGTATCAGGAGTAATATGACTTATATTTATGACTTTAGTTAGTATCTGACAGAGAAATATTAGAACATGTAAATTAACCCATTTGGTCTTTAAAGGGTTAAATAAATGCTGGACACCATATGTTTTTGCAATAAATAAACATGGTTATTGTTTACAGATTAACACTATATTACAGGTGTCCTCTTCAGTGATCAGCACAGCTCAATAATCTGAGCTGAATGACAGTCTTCTGGCCTTTTAAGCATTCCTTTAATACCGCTGTGCACATCATTGTCAATTGTATCCACATCACTGGGATTGAGAGTCTTGTAAAAGAAAATAAATCAGTTTGTGGATTGATACAGATTCATTCAAACCGATCCAGAATGAATTGCAAAGGGACAGTGGTAAGGGGGTACAGGGTGAGGGAAGGACATGAAGACCAGAAAAAGATTGCAGACAGCAGGAGGCAGGAGTGAGGATGGATGTGAGAAGAGGAAAAAAGTGAGCTAAGAACAGCAAAGAACAGCTTTGAGATGGTCTCTGTGAGGATCATAAATATTTTGCTAAGAAAATTGAATTATGTTTTACCAATGAGTACTGACCCTGGAAAATCCGAGGTAGAGTGCCTTTGGTTTTATGTATGTATGCATATATCACCTACCATTTTAATTTATTCCCTCTAGTGGTACTGGTTAGAGGGATATTAGTAAAATTAGTAAAAGTAAAATTAGTAAAACTTATGTTTTATAGATACTGAGTATTTTTGGGCTGATGTTTTACACAGACCTAATCTGTGAACCTTATAGGATGAGTAATTGTGATTTTTGATTGCTCTCCTTATTGTCATTTTGCCTTTTTGTTTTTGAATAGAGATGATGATGAAACACAATGGAATTTATTAGTTTGCCAAGGGAAGAGTTGTAGACTAAAAATAGCAAGAGGCTTAGGACTGAACTTTTTGGTAAAACAGACAATGAAGAAAAATGGAGCCAGAGCAGGAAACAATGAAGGAGTGGTTGGAGAGGTATGAGAACCAAGAGGGGGAGGTGTCACAGAGGCTTAGGGAGTGGGTGATCCACTGTGTCAAAGGCAGCTGACATGTCCTGGAAAATGTGAAGGGAATAAAGGCCTTTTGACTTAGTGGAGAGAGTCATCGTCCACCTTAATAAGGCCAGTCTCATGGAACGATGAGGGCAGAATCCATATTGCAGGGGAACTAACAGGGAATTAGAGCAGAGGAATTTTGTGAGACTGTTGTATACAAGAAGTTCGAAGAGCTTGGAGTCCAATGGGAGAAGAGAAATGGACCAGTACTTTGAAACTGAGTTTGGGTCCAGAGAAAGGATTTCTTTAAGATGGGTGTGATTGGTGCATCCTTGAAAGAGAATGGAGTAATATTTAGAGCTGGTAGAGGAGAACATTCTTTTATGAGCTGTGATATGATTGGGTGCATTTGCTTATGTGTGAGCATGTAAAGAAATAGGAAACCTCATCCTTTGTAATGAGTGAAAATTAGTTAAGTGTGTATGTAGGAGATGTGACAGGGCTCAGCTGGGTGGTGTGGGAGATACAAATGATGATGTCCTGTCTGATAGAGTGAATCTTTCCTTGAAGTAGATAGGGAGATCTTAGGCAGAGATGTTTGTGTTAATTGGCTTAGATGAAATTTAAAGGTTTAGAAGAGGTGTTTGTGGTTAGAGGAAAGATTAGAAATTAATGAGGGAAAAATAAGACTGTTGGTTAGGGAGAGGGCAGCGCTATAAGAATTAATTCATAGTGTACAAAGTCAGCTGAGAAGTGCAATTTCCTGAAGTGCCTTTCCACTGTGTGTGAGGAGGACCTTTGGAAGTATCATGCATGTGTTGTGCCAAGGTTGTAATGGAGTTCTGTGCAGGTGGCATAGAGTTGCAGGTGCAGTGCTGTTATAGGCTTTTGTGAGAGTGTTGTTGTAGAGAGCAGGTTCGGGATAAGTAATTATAGAAATGGGGTTAAGAAGAGGTTGCAGAGATATGGAGAATTGTTGCAAATCAAAGGTTTGCAGATTTCTCTGCATGTTTTTAATCATGGACATGGAGTTGGATTCACTGGGTATGATGAGGAGGCTGGTTAGGAGGTGGTGGTCAGAGAGAGGGAGAAAAAGAGGTTTATGAAGATCAAAATAGAGATAAGGAATGTAAGAATAAGAAATCTTTGTGAGAGCAGATAAGTGGTGAGGGAAGAAGCTAGGGTGCAATGTGAATTTAGTTACAGTTAATATGGGCACAGGAGAAAGAGGAGGGTTTGATGTACATATGCATTGTTATGAAAAACTAAAGAGCAAAATTGGATATGGTTAGTTTAATGCATGGGCCAGTAAACTTTGTACAGCAGTCAGTCTGTGTGTTCCATAGAGAAATGATAAGTTGGCTAGTCAAGACTCATTAAAAGACAGTAACATGTATGGAACATGCAGGGCCCAGAGAGGATGGAGAGGCAGGAATTTGATGCAGGTTGAGACACTGAGATACTGAAGGGTTAAAGTATGTAGCGGGAGATTTATAAAAGTGGAGTTAATTGAAAAGAAGTATAAAATGGCTGTGAGATTGTCTCTGGTAGTTATAAAAATATTAACAGCAGTTTAGGAGGACATAACGCCATGAAGTATGTTTTTTTTTAAATGGCATTGGGAAGTTTATAAAAAAAAAAGGCTCAGTTACTTTATAAAGAAATACTGTTATTTGCACATTTTAACTAAATAATTTTTGCCAAATATTTAAGGCCATGTCTGACCTGTTCTTATTTTTGTGGTCAGCACATTTATAAATGTACCTAGAATGCGTTATAAATACCAACTTTCATAATAAGGAATAAGTACATTTTTTTAGAAATCTCCTCCATTGTCCCTTGATGTTACGTAAGGAGTGCAAGTTGTAATAATTAATAGGGGTTGCCACAGAGAACGGAGTTAGAATCTTTATTCAGACAGGAGTTAACTGAGTTTGTAAACTCAATCCTAAATGACTCAAAATGGGAGGGGGGGAGAGAGAAATTAATACTTTATTCCAATTGCTAATTTTTAAAGGGTCCTATGCATAAAAACAAAATTGTAGTGTTTTGGAGAGGTGAGTTAATACTAAGGTTAGAACCTTAAGCATTGCTAGTGGACTCCTGGACAGTTGTTTGCCAGTTACTTAATTGGAATTTCAAATGAAACATCTTTGTTTCTGCAATCTCAGAACATTTGTCAGTCATGAATGGGTCTGGTTAAAAAACAAGATGCATGATATGTATAGATCATTCACAGAAAAGGACCTAAAATTGTCATTTGACTGTAATCTGCAACAAAAATGGGGAAACGTACTTAGCACTGGGGGTGAAATGGCTTACCAGTGTAGTGGTTCAGCAACCATCCTTCTCTTCTCTTTAATGACCCTTGTAGCCATTTATTTGAAGTGGTTGAAGTGCAAATGCATTTTGGAGCTGGAGCATAATGATGCATTGAAAACAGTGCAGCTGCTTTAGATGTACATCTGCTCTGTAAGGAGGGAAAAGACATAAAAAGGATCATACTCATCTATATTCAAGAAATTTCAACCAGCTCTTGAAAGGTTAACCTTTGTATGACCTTTTATTTTGGAATAATTGCTTTATTAAAAAATGAAATTGTTCTATTGCCATTTATAAACACTGTTAAATACAGAGAAGGAATATGTAATACGCTTGAAGAAAATTACAAGCAACATTGGGGAGTTATCTGCTAAAATGGTCTACTTGAAGATAAACCATATAAGACTGGAAGATTAAAAATAAAAACAGGGTACTTCATAGGGTAACTCCACAAACATTAGTTGATATCAGCACACATATAAGGCAAATGTATACTCAAATAATGCTTGGTTGCTGTACAAATGAAGCAACCTCAATGAAAATTGATGAAGAATTTTGGAACTGCCTTCATGCAGACACATGTTTCTATTTTCCCTGTCAAATCAACTCCAGATTTTGCATTATGAATTTACTACCACCAATACATATATGCACACCTCTAAAGATGAGCGAGCACCCCGATGCTCGGGTGCTCGGGTGCTCTGACCGAGCACCCCCTGATGCTCGAGTGCTCGGCCGAGCACCCGAGCCCCATTCAAATGAATGGGAGCACTCGAGCATTAAACCAGGCACCCCCTGCTCTGATGAGCGGAGGGTGCCTGGTCAATGTCCCCCTTCATCTCCGCTATGCCCCTCTTCCACAATGTCCCCCTTCATCTCCTATGCCATAGCGGAGATGAAGGGGGACATTGTGGAAGAGGGGCATAGCGGAGATGAAGGGGGACATTGTGGAAGAGGGGCATAGAGTCTATGCCCCTCTTCCACAATGTCCCCCTTCATCTCCGCTATGCCCCTCTTCCACAATGTCCCCCTTCATCTCCTCTATGGCATAGGAGATGAAGGGGGACATTGTGGAAGAGGGGCATAGCGGAGATGAAGGGGCACATTGTGGAAGACGGGCATAGCGGAGATGAAGGGGGACATTGTGGAAGAGGGGCATAGAGTCTATGCCCCTCTTCCATAATGTCCCCCTTCATCTCCGCAATGCCCCCTTCATCTCCGCAATGCCCCCGTACCTCCATTCCCTGGTGGTCCAGCGGAGCGTCTTCGGATCTGTGCCTCTTCCGGCACAGATCCTCTTCACCCGAGCATGTCGGGCGAGCACATGGCGGTACGAGTACGAGTACCGCCATGTGCAGAGCAGAGCGATGCTCGAGCCGATCCGAGCATCGGCCGAGCACGCTCGCTCAACACTACACACCTCCTATTCTTTTCCCCTTACCTCTACACACTTAGCATGTTTGGTAGAAATAATGATGATAGTAGCAGGCCTTTTTTACTAGCCAGACCTGAAAAGTTACCCGCCACTGCAAGCCATAACATACCCACCGGGGCTGAATTTTCACTCGCCATTGATATCTATCGCCCTGATAGTAGTATTCGTTTTTGCTGAAAAATGTACCCAGAGTTGTTAGCATGTGGAGTGGTGATTTATCTGTCTGAAAATATGATCTATGTTTCAGTCTTTCACTGTACCTTTCTCAAACACCTGCCTGTCTCTACCAGTGTAATCTATCAGTTAAAGGGTTTAATAATTTATTTTGTCTATGTATCACTATCTGTAAACTTCATCCTCACTCTCTGCAGCCACAATCAACTGTAGCCTGTCTTTTTGCGTGTCTGTTATGTCTACACTAGTAGCTAGTGTCAAAATGTTTCTGTCTCCCAAGGACTGCAGTGTTCGTTTACAGTACAGGATACACCTGTTAGCTTCACAATCACCAGCTTGTAATAGAATAAAGTGCACAGTGGTTGATACAGTACCACCACACCACTGTATATACTTGTCCTTCATGTTCTTGCAGATGTATGAGTAACACATTATGTCCTATTATACCTGGATGTCTGTTTGTCCTGTCTTGAATTTTGTATGATATTGTGTCTGTATCTATTACTTAGTATCAGCAGAGTCTCAGGCTCAGCCAGTTAAGATCACTTATCATTTAAAAAAAAGTTTTAATTTATATCCCCCAAATTCTCCTTTCTCACTTCATACCCACATTCCAAGAACAAATTGAAGTGAGTGGCTACCAACAATTCTCTTATCAAGCAACTCCAGCTAGCTCCCTCTCTTTGCCTGTCATCTTATACTACTACTAGTTGAAGAGCCCGTTACACGGGCCACAGTGCCACTGCCAGCTGGTTGCGGGGCAGTAATGCGCAGTAGATGCTGTCCGCGGTGCAGCTGATACAGAGCTGGGCGCTCCGAAGGAGCATCCAGCTCTCTATCAGCCACGGCAGGGCAGTCTCCACTGTGCATGACTGCAGCATGCGCAGCAGTCTCTACTGCGCATGAATGTCATTACACACATTTTAGCAAATTATTATATAGGATTAACTAGCATAAAAACAGCTGCTTTCTCTTACTCCAAAGCACAAGCTGAAAGCTTTTGGGAAACTGACTCCCCTTTTTTATTAAGATGGCAGAATAAATGGGGGTATACATTATTATTACTGATATTAATGTTATGAAAAAGGTGGAACAAAAGCAGGAAAAATGCCACTTTTCAAGGGATACTGATGTTTTTCATATGTTTGTCTTTTGAGGCTGATAATTTCACCCCTCCCTAAAAAATAGTAAACATGAGTACTGTTTGGGACTAGATCCTGAAAATAATTTGGAAATTCACTGTGTGCAGATTTCTGTAAGTGCTTCCTTCAAAAATATTGTATATACCTGCCATACATATCTAGTACTTTTGGCTAGACTTTGCTTCTAAAATGTTTCACTATTCTATTATATAAAAGGGTGGATATATGTTTGTCAGATGCAGTCATGCGCAGTGGAGACTTCCTATGCAGTCATACGCAGTAGAGACTGCCCGAACGGACAAAACGCCCCATCTTCCCAGCCGCTCTCCCAGCCCTGTGTGCCCGGTGTCTGTCCCGGTGTGCAGAGCTGGATTAACACTCCACGGGACACTAGGCAAGGTACCAATTTGTGGCCCCCAAGATAGTAGGACAAAAATATAAGTGGCAGCATCTGGGACAGTAATTCATTATGGACAAGAGAAAAAGAATAGGATACGCTCATCAAGTGCTAGATTATGGTCAGCCAACACTGTTGAGCACCCAAGTAGACCCGTTCAGTCACCAAGCCCTAAATGTACTAGTCAGAGAGCAAATTTAATACTTAACTTTCAATAGAAAGTTATTTTAAAAAGGTATACAGTAGTCTGCTGGATTTATTTACAACAGCGTTTTAAAAACATATTAGAGTAATAAGCTTTCGATTATCTGCCGCATTGAAGGGGTTAAAATGCTTACTGTTAAGCCGCAACTCTAAAATCACCTTCCTTACTAATGAAATAAATGAAAATGGTAGCGATCTAAAGTGATTTCACACGCAGACACACACCATCTCACACACACCATCTCACACACACCATCTCACACACACCATCTCACACACACACACACACACAATCTCACACACACACACACAATCTCACACATACACACACCATCTCACACACACACATACCATCTCACATACACACACACCATCTCACATACACACACACCATCTCACACACACACACACATACACACCATCTCATACATACACACCATCTCACACACACACCATCTCACATACACATATACCATCTCACATACACATACACCATCTCACATACACCATCTCACACACACATACACACCATCTCACACATACACGCCATCTCTCACACACACACACACACACACACACACACACACACATACACACCATCTCACACATACACGCCATCTCTCATTGTGGCCTTATGGGTAAGGCCTTTAAATGTGAAGTATTCATTAGCACACAAAGATATGTTCTCAGTAAATGCTAAGTGAAGATATCTGATCTATATCACTGTTATTCATTTGGGATTTAATAATGTGAAAATGTTTCTCCTGTTTTCCTTAATCCCCCATATCTTCCCTAACTCTTCACTGACTCTGTCAACTCATATAAACCATGGGCTGGAAATTAGATTTTTTTTCTTATATTGTCTGAGAAAAGCAGAGTCTTGCCCCTACCTTGTCTTCGTGCGGCCGGCTGCGTCAATGCCGATCCATGATGCCAGTATGGGTGCCAACCAGAAAAGTTGCCTCCAAATAGAGCAAGCAGGCAGGAGCTCTTCTATTTAATAGCTCCACCGCCGTGTGACCAGTGCTGTGCATTCCTCCCCACATGCGCCAGGAGAACAGGAAGTCCTGACACATGCTCACAATTTTGAGCCACATTGTAGGCGAGCGCGGCCGGAGTACAGTTGGGGGGGGCAGTGAGGAGGTTTCCTCCGGGCCCTCTCATTTGACCGGACCCTAGGCAGGCGCCTTCCCTGTAATCTGTCTCTGCAAATGGTTGACCCATTCAGTGCCATTCACTTTGGTCCTTGTACACAGGCTTTTACACTAGTAGGCCATAAAAAAAATCCTGGCAGAGAAACCTCCTGTGTTTTATTCTTCCTATTCTTAACATTTCACTAGCTGCCACTGTTTATTTCAAAACCTAGACAATTCCTGAGTACACAATACAGAGTCATATGACTGATCATTTATAAATGCTCTAAAGAAAGTGTATGGGATATTCTGACAAGAGTTGTCCATTGCTGTAGCAGCAGCAGCAGCAGCACCATAATTCAGGTTGTAGAAGTTGTACTCCAAAAATATGCAATAACTTTTAAATAAAACATCTGACAGTGTGAAGTAAATACCATTGGTTTACTCCACAGGATAAACCCTACATTATATATTTCCCATATTAAGCAAAACTATGAATTTCACATTAGATCCCTCTGTAGCTAAGCTATGCAACATTGGCAGTTGATATTTTAGTTTGTTTTGTGATTATTACATCTTTAATCCCTGACATCTAGTCTGTCACCGCTATACAGAAGAGCAAGCACAGTCCAATATCCGAGTAACATAGTAATTTAGGTTGAAAAAAGAATTGCGTCCATCCAGTCCAACCCTTTTCCTATTCCTGTTTACCATCGTTGATCCAAATGAAGGCAAAATAAAACCCCTCAATACAGCAATTTCAAATTCTACCTTGAATGGGAGAAAATAATTCCTTCTTGATTCCAAATGGCAATCAGATTACAGAGTACAGTGACTACCATGCTTATTCTCAAGTATCACTATCAGACTAGGATCAGAGTCGGATTTACATCTCAGGAGCCTGTGGGCACAGATATCTGAAGTGCCCCCCCCCTGGCCATCTCCACAATGCTCCAAATCTCCATATTGACACCTGACACACACATTGCCCCCCATCACCTTCATATTGCCCAACATCAGCTCCACATTGCCCTCATATTGCCCCATCATCTCAACAATGCCCTCTCATTGCCCCCCCCATCAACTCCACATTGCCCTCATATTGCCCCATCATCTCAACATTGCCCCATTCAACCCCATATTGCCCTCACATTGCATCTCCATCAGCTCCACATCACTTGACCCCCATCATCCCCATATTGACCTCACATTGCCCCCATCATCTCCAAATTAAGCCTCATTCTCTCACCCACATCCATTTCCTACCTCCCTGGTGGTCCAGTGGCTGGAGAGATCTGTGCTTCTGCACAGACCTGCAGCTGCTGGAGCTCCCGCGCAGTCTTCTCTTTAGTAATGTATTACTAAAGAGCCGGGAGAGCTCAGCAGCTAAAGGAACAGCTTAGAATGCGGTGGCCATGCCACACCAAGCCGCTCAATGTAAAAAAAAAAAAAATCAATTGCAGTGGTAGGCACCCCTCTTTAGGGTGCGCTTGTAGGCAGATGCCTACTCTGACTTACGGGAAATCCGGCCCTGACTAGGATCTTAGGTTTTCAATGCTTGAGCACATGTGAGATAATGGGGTTCAGTCAATGAACACACACACCTGTGTCCAACCAAAGATATTTAAAGGAGCAGTAAACTATTTTTATGAAAAAATATATATTGTAGGGATTTTCCTATTGAGTAAAATAAGGGTACTCCCACTGCTGAGAGATTTATATTTCCAGAGTTATTACAGTTTAAACCCATGTTTTTTTACATTAGCAGTGCCCTCTAGTGGTCAAATTCTAATTAGATTTCCTGTTAGATTCTAATGGAAAGGAAAGTCAGAAAAGTCAGAGACATACAGTTCTCCATAGAATGTGATAGAAACTGCCTGTCACTTCCTGTCAGTTAGAACAATCAGGAAGTAAACACAGTAAATTCACTTCATGATTATTTAAACTGCTATAAATTTTGAATAAAACATCTGACAGCGATGGGAGTGACCTTGTTTTATTCAGCAGGAAAAGCTCTATAAAATATGTGTTTTCATAAAAAAAGTTTACTGCTCCTTTAAATCCTGGTCTTCTGTGAAAAGATAAGAGGAGAAATTCTGGATCAAACCAACTGCACCACAGAGAACTAATAAAAATTGCCAAAAGTCCCATGGATTTAATCCCATGATTTTAAATAGGGATTTTAATTCCTTGAGTTCCAAAGATTGCATTCCAAGGCAAAGCATTGGAGACTTAAGGCATTCAAGGGTTAAAAGCCCCATTTAAATCAATATATATTATTAATTGTCCCCTGTGATGCAGTTGGTTTGATCCAGATTTGCTTCTTTTTTCTTTTGTGCATAGGGACTGCTGTTTATGTATCTAGAAACATTGCTTCTCTTTCTTACTGTCCAGCACGCAAATGCTTCCTGTTGTTCTTATTCCTTTGGTAATGATCAACTATGTATTTGTATTCATAGAAGATTTGATAACCATTTCATATGGAGTGACCTATTACAAATACCCCATCACTATCTGCTGTAAAGCTTAACCTAAAGCTAAGTGCTTAACCTGCGTGTTCCACTTCTGCATATCACACAAGCAGAGATATAATCATAAATTAAAGTAATCACAGCTGCACTGTTCTAAGACAAAGCATAGAAGGAAGTTATTGCAAAGCTATACACTGAGGTAAGCAGTATATTGCTTATAGTCACTATCTTTGAACAGGATTATTCCAGTGGGATATAAAGCCTCTCAGTAGCACAACAACTACTGTAGCTTTACTGCCAACACTGAATCCTCTCCTGCTGTCAGGATTTAATGTGGATTGATTCTAGATTTTATAGTAAACTTCCATATATCAATGCCTATATCAAGCATGATATTTTTTTCTGAAAATGCATTTTAAAGGAACATTAACACCTAAAATGAAATTGATTGATATACATTTATATATACTTCCTAATTACAGCTAGCAACTGTAGAATGAGATGGGAAAGATGTATAAAAATGGTATAAGGAAAAACTGTTAAAAGGATAGTAATACATACTTTTTAAAAATCTTCATTTTGTAGATATTAAAAATGTAAACTGAATGCCCAAAGTCCCATCTCTCAAACCTTTATAGTTTGAGAGATATTCACTATCAAAGTTCCCCCCTCCCTCCCTTTTATCTGACGCCAGCGCTCTAGCTGACTGCAGGGTAATCCGGTCCTGGGACTGGCCAAGTTTGCGCCACTGAAACAGAAACCCTTCACTGGAACGGTCTTCTAAGTGTGCTTGAAAACCAAACACACTTTTCAGGGATTTAGGTCATAAACTTAAACAAAGGAACTCTTAGGTAGTATATTTTGAAATACTACATAGGCCATGTGCTACATCAGAAAGGCAATGGGAGTTTAGTGAGTTAAATGAGTGAATAAAGATTTGGTGTAAGCAACAGGAGTTTGGGTTTCAAGAGTAATTGGTTGTCTTTTTCCGTTTGGTCTTTATAGCAGAGATGTATTGCACCACACTAGATGGGGGGTATTATTGTGCTAGGAATTCAGAGGGTTGGAGGGTACTTTTAACTAGGAAAGCAGGGGGTGATACAAAACAAGATGGAGTATGTAGAGTAGAAGAGGGGTAAGTGGTTGGAGATGGGGTTGGGCTAGCTCATCTATAATGAGGTGCTTCTGTTACGCTCTGATAAAAAAGCAAATATTTCAGGCTCTTACAGCATGCCATTCTTTGTTTGTGAGAGGAGAGACCAGCATGTTTTAGAGCTAGAGAAGATAGCCAAATAAAGGGGAATTGAAGCTTAGTTTATGGAGTAATTTAGGTAGGACATTTGTTCTCTGCAGTGGGGAAGTCTGGGGGCACAATGGGGGAGAAGAAGGGAGGAAGGAGATTGACCCAAAATACCCCAAAATTTGGTGTGACTGACTGGCAAGACACAAGAAGCTGGGGTCCAAATTGCTTGCTGATTTTACTTTTATTGTCTCTGTGCTGGGGAAGTCTGGGAAAAGAAGTTGTTGATTTTGTTTTTTAGTTATATTTTTTTTGGACTAACTGTTATAAGATACAGTGGACAACTACAGCTGGGAGCTCTGTGACTAAGGCAGACTTGATAGACAGCAGAAGACATTGCTAATTTTGTTGAGGGCTAAGGCAAGACATCACACTCCAACAAGTACAAACACAAAACTATTTGAGATGTTGGAATGTACCACCTAACCCCAATATAGTTCTTAATATATCACCTTCACGTCAGGGTCTTTATCATTTAATTGCTTTCACCATATGCCTGTATGTTTCCATAATAGGATTATATAATCTGTAGCTCTCTTATACATTTTTCTCATAAATCTACATGATCAGGATCAAAATTTTCATATAAAGCAGTTCCTTTCTCCATCTTCAATTGATTAATAGTTTTTTTCTTTATTTCCTCCCATGTACCACTAACAAAATCCCAGGAAACCCAGTCAAAAGCTTTCTTTGCATCCAGAGAAAGCATAATTAAAGGCATTTTTGATCTTTGAACTGCATTCAGGATTCCTAAGACCTTTCTGGTGTTATTTGATGAAATTCTTCCCTTTACAAAACCTACTTGGTCCTTATTTATCAAAGAAGGGAGAACATATTTAAATCTTTATCGTAATATACTCGAATATATCTGGCGATCTAAATTAAGTAAGGTAATCGGTCTATAACTACCTGTATTTTCTGGATTTTTACCTTCTTTCAGTATTGGCACTATATTAGCCTGCAATAGCTCTTTCGGTATTTCCTTATCCAATATTACCCCATTAAAAACTTCTACTAAATTTGGAAGCAGCTGCGCCTTCAGAATCTTATATAAGTGTGCGCCATATACATCCGGATCTGATGATTTCCCCACTTTTAACTTTTCTATTGCCAGATTTACCTCCTCCTTCTTTATAAGTATATTCTATTCCCATATTTGATCTGGTGTTAATCTCAGTGATATATTAACTGTAAATATTCTTCCAAACCCTCCTTTTACTGATTTTTCAAATTATATAATTCTTTATAGTAGCTATTGAAAGCCTCTCCAGTTTTTTTTGATGTCATATATATATTTTACCTTCCGCACAAATTTTGTTAATATATCTAGATGATCTTTTGTTCTTTATTTGATAAAAGCACAATTTCCCCTATAATACCATTTTATTTTTAATTTCTCTAAATTTATATTCTTCTGTTCTATTAATGCTTCTTATCTTCATAAGTTGCACTCATCTAAGTTTACTAGGGGAAATCTTATTTTGTGCAGAAAGTTAAAGATATTTGGCATACATTTCTCCAATAGATATTCCTCTTAATTTTTTAGCTCTAGTTCCCATTTCTATTAAGTGTCCTCTAAGACAACAGTTATATGTCATATTTTCTAGAAAAAAATGCTCCGTTACTTTTACCAAATCTTCTATATTTTTTTTTGGACTTCAACAGATAATCATTAAGACTTCGATTATTTCTTATTCCAAGATTTTTTTTAATATGCAGAATCAGTATCACCGCACTATGGTCTGTCTATATTACTTCATGGATAAAAAATGTTCTTAACCTTATTCATTATATTAACTTCTCCTAGCCACAGGTCTATATGGGAATAGGCACAGTGTGTTGCAGAAAAACAAGAATACTCTCTAACCATAGGATGGAATATTCTCCAAAGATCCAAATATCCCATTCGCAAATTTTTGTGAACCTTTTCGAGGTCTAGCTGGAAAATTCCTAATAGCTTTTCTGTCTAATTTTTCATCAACCACCAAGTTGAAATCCCCTGCAATTAACAGTTTTCCCTGTTTTATTAGCTCAACTTTATTAAAAATATAATTTAAATATTTCCCCAAAGGGGCATTTGACGCATATAAATTCAATATAGTGAACAGTTCCCTCTGAATCTCACATACAACAATAAGATACCTTGCATCTGGATCTTTCTCTACATACTTTACTTTAACTTCTAAGTCACTTTATGTTATAACTGCCACTATTCTTTTCTTGTCTTGATTGTAATGAAGCATTGGCCAGCAGAACATATCTGCTTAGTATAAATCTATGCACATTAGCTTCCTTCCAATGTGTCCCCTGTGCTAAAATTATTTGGGTTCTTTTTTAATAAAATCAAAGAATAGAGATCTCTTAGCTGTCATATTTAGACCCCTGACATTTAACTATATAATTTTAATCATTTAGTTCCTTACTACATTGTGGTCAACAAGCCAACTTCTCAATGCAAATATTCAATGCAACATTTATAAAATACAATAGAAAAACATACAACATTTGATTAGGAGGATTAAACCCCCTTAAAAAAAACTTCATGTCAAAGAAAACCCTGATCATCAAGTTATCAAATAGAAACCCCAATCATCCCCTATGGAGCTAGGGTAGGCGTATTATTTAATATTAATCTAAAATTAAGGGGGGACCCAGAAAGTGAGGAGGGGAAGAGGAGAGAAAGAAAGAAAAAAAAAAAAAACCTACAACCAAACAACTTCCTAATTAGCTTTCCTATTTCCCAACTATTTATATTAACCTCTAAGTGTGTTTATACCTTGTAATGTCTATCTCAACCCTAATATCAAAAATCTATCTATATCCAAATACACTGTATCTATATTTGACTTTGTGCAACTCAGAAAAAAAAACCTTACTTAACCTCTAAGTGTGTTTATGCCTTATGATATTTATCCCAACCCTAAAGTAAAAACTAATAACAGAAGATTTCTCATTATCTCCACCTATTTGTATCCAAAAACACGATACAAATATGTGACTTTGTACAACTCACTTAAAAAAAAAAAAAAAAAATTAGTTAACTATCATATTTCCCAACTATTTATATACAATTAGCCTCGAAGTGTATTTATATCTTGTGATATTTATCTCACTCCTAAAGTAAAACCTAATATCAAAAAAATCACTCATTATATCCACCTATTTATATCCAAATACACTATATCTATATGTGACTTGGTACAACTCACTAAAAACACACAAAAAAAACTAATTTAATTGTATTCTTCAAATAGGTAAGTAGTAACTTTAACAAGGGTACAGCTGTTGATGTAGTACACTTGGATTTTGCAAGCCTTTGATACTGTGCCTCACAACAGGTTACTTTCTTTTTTTCTAATATATATATATAATTTAGCTCTGGAGGTGATATCTGTGCATGGAAAGAGAATTGGTCAACTAACAGATGGCAGAGTTATTGTAAATGGGACCTTTTCAAGCTGGCATATAGTTGTAAGTGCAGTGGTTCAGTCTTGGGTCCAATTCTTTTTTAGTTTGATTATTAATGATTGTGAAGTGGGTATTGGAAACGCTTGGTGAATACTCATTTAGAAAAATTTAGTACTGGAGTTCTTATAGTCAATAGACTTCACAGCAGTGTGCATGGTCATTCTGCCTTTGCTGGAACCAATACGGAACGATCATGTTAAAAAACAAGAATGGATGCACTGGATGTGAATAATTTCACCGCTATATAAATCCTTGATAAGCCCTCATCTAGAAAATGGAGTACAAGTTTGAGCAACAGCCCTTAAAAAAAAAGAACTGGAAAAAGTGCACAGATGCAAAAAAAAAAAAACAACAACTGATAAAGGATTTGGAGGATCTGCAATAAAAAGAAAGACTAGCCAAACTAAGTTTGTTTACATTAGCTAAGAGATGCCTAAGAGGTGGTATGATAACCATTTACAAATATATTCAATGTCAATACAAAAAAGTCTCTGAAGAGCTATTTACTGAAAGAGATGAGCAATGGTCATCCATTAAAGGGATAGTAATACTTCATTTTATCTTTATTTTATTTTGTAGGCATTAGAAAAACATGAAGAACAATATAAGTCTTATCTCTCAAACCTTTATGGTTTGAGAGATATCCACAAGCAAAGTTTTCCCTCCAACCCCTTTTACCTAGTGTAAGCCATCTCTTCTCAGATGTGGAATCCAGTCCATAGACCAGACAGATAACAGAAGGGGACAATATTCTTCTTATGAGAACAATGAAAGCCCTGCACCCTTGACTAGTTTTTTAGGCTTTTCCCTTATCTTAATTGAAGATTGTCCCTCTCTGCAGTCTACCTGGGCACCTCCCTTCTGATCTGGCTGAACAGTGTTACATCAGTAAAAGGGGCAGGAGGGGAATACTTTGTCATTGAATTACTATTGAAATACAACTCTGACAGAAAGTCCAAATACTATGATAATTAATTAGAGCTGCTTTTATTAAGAAACATTACTATCCCTTTAAGACTAGAGGAAACGTGCTTTTGACTAAAATAAAGACAGGGATTTTTTTTAACAGTAAGGGAAATGTTTGCAGATACTGTAATTGCTTTCAAAAGTAACATATACCTTTCTAGCTCAAAGCAATAACAAGAATTATCACACTTGGCAGGATGTTGGTCCAGGGTAATATGCAGCTTTGTTTTGGAGTCAGAAAGGAATTATTTTCACTCAGTTGGAGAAGACTTCAATAGGATTTTTTTGCCTTCCCTGGATCAACAAGAGTGATATCTCATAGACTGAACTGGATGGATGCATGCCTTTTTTCATCCTCATTAACAATGTTACATAAGGTCCAATGAGCTTTCACTCATTAGGGCAGAGGTAGGAACCTTTGGCTCTTCAACTGTTGAGAATTACGATTATCATAACGCCTACATCTGCCCTACAGATTTTAAGCATTTATAAGGGCATATATCCCATTAGTTCTAGGTGTGTGGGTTTTTTCTGCCATATTTTGTTGAACATTTAAAATAATGCAAATTATGTATCCTAGATAGGCATATAGCTGCAGATAAAGAAAGATAGTGTTGGACCTACTGTCCAGTGGGAAATGGTATGAGATGGGCGTGGCCAGGTATATACTCTCGTGATGGACTCGCTTAGGCGACATGTACAGTAACTGTAGAGATAAGTCTGTTATCAAAAGCAGCATCCTTTGATTAGCACCACTATTCAAGGTAACTTTTAGATTATTAGAAAAAAAACAAAAACACTCCTAGACAACTTAGGTAATAGCATTGCTACTTGTACATAAAAGATCACCTATCTTCAATAAATAACATTTGTAAACTTATTTCTACACATAAAGTTACAGATTTGAGGCTATTGTTTCTTTTAAGTGACTGTCTGATGAGAAGCCCTGTAAAGCCTTACCAGATGGTACATAAGAACAATAAATAATTTCTGTAGAAGTTTATAACAAAGGAAGTAATAATGGAACACTTAACCAGCATTTTTATTTTTTTGAGCTGTTAATTGCCTAGACAAGGTAGGATGTTTATCTGTTTTGTACATATTCATAACATCTCTATACTCAGATATAAGCAATTTTTCATGTCCCATGGCCTGGGCCTTTATTTTACTACTGAGAGCTTGAAAACCCCCAGTTTTCTGAGAGTGGTTAAAACAGGTATAAGGATATTCAATTTCAGATGCATGTTGATGCACTAGACAAGGGTTACTGTGGAATACACCAATTATCTATCTTAAAGGGATAGTAATGTTTCATAATAAAAGCAGCTCTAATTAATCATCATAGTATTTAGACTTTGGAGAGTGTTATTTCAATACTGTCAGAGTTATAGTTCAAGAGTAATTCAATGACAAAGTATCCCCCTCCTGCCCCTTTTACTGATGTAACACTGCTCAGGCAGAGCAGAACGGAGGTGCCCAGGTAGACTGCAGAGAGGGACAATCTTCAATTAAGATAAGGGAAAAAGCTGAAAAGCTTGTCAAGGGGGGCAGGGCTTTTCATTGTTCTCATAGGAAGAAGATTGTCCATTGCTGTTATCTGTCTGGTCTATGGACTTCATTCCACATCTGAGAAGAGATGGCTTACACTAGGTAAAAGGGGCGAGAGGGGGAAACTTTAACGGTTTTAATGACACTCAGACCAGAGGTTAAAATAAAACACAGTTTTATTGAGAGAAAACAAGGAACACTGCCCCCTAGGGGCTAGAATAGGTAATAGCACATATATAGATACGTATAATGGATGTCTAACAGGTACCAGATGGCTGGGACAATACAGATGTATAACAGGAATCAATATTGGTATAAGGGTTAATGCCCAATACAAGCAATCAGTCTCTGTTGTGGTGTGATTAGCCAACGCCCAGTAGATGGTAAAAACAGTCCAAGTAGTGGTGCTAGATGGAAAGCACTTAGCAGTGAGACAGAACTGAAACACTCCAGGAACAGGCGTTCCATGATATACCCAACAGTATTGCAAGAGCTGACTGGAACCAGAGCCAACAGCACCCCTTAGATGCGGTAACGGAGTCAGAGACACTGCCAGAGCTAAGTGGGACCAGAGCTAATAGCATCCCTTAGGTGCAGTAACAGAGTTAGACAGACACTGCAAGAGAAAAATGGGACCAGAGCCAATAGCACCCCTTAGGTGCGGTAACGGAGTCATAGACACTGCACGAGCTAAATGTAACTAGTGCGGTAATGAAGGCACAACACTGCGAGCTGAATGAGACCAGAGCCAAGACACCCTTCCGGTGTGGTAACGGAGACACACACTGCAAGAGCTAACGGAATGCCCAATAGCACCACGCGGTGCATCAACTGTTAAGGTGTAAGGTGGAGGTACCGTAAACGGAGGCCACAATTGCTCTGCTAGTGTTAACTGACAGGCTTTGTAGTGGAGGCAAGAAGCTCAGCAAGTGTTAATGACAGGCTCAGTATCGGAGGCAATAAGCTCAGCAAGTGTTAACGGACAGGCTCGGTAACGGAGGCAACAAGCTCAGCAAGTGTTCACGGACAGGCTCGGTAAAGGAGGCAACAAGCTCAGCAAGTGTAAAGTGGGTGATCATTCTGCACAGCGCTGCATGCACAGTTCAGAATGTCGCCAGGCGACGTATATCAGAATCTCGCAGGAACACAGGAAGCAGGTCACGGAGCAGGAACGCCAGCCAAACCGGGTCAATCATGGAGCAGGAACGTCAGCCAAGCCGGATCAATCACGGAGCAGGAACGTCAGCCAAACCGGGTCAATCACAGAACAGGATCGTCAGCCAAACCGGGTCAATCACAGAGCAGGATCGTCAGCCAAACCGGGTCAATCACAGAGCAGGGTCGTCAGCCAAGCCGGGTCAATCACGGAGCAGGAACAACAAGAGTAGTCAGACGGGCCAAATCGGTACACAGGAACGCAGGACTTATATCGTTCTTCATGTTTTTTTAATGCCTACAAAATAAAATAAAGATAAAATGAAGTATTACTATCCCTTTAAGTCAAATCATTAAAAACTGAGAAGTTAACAAAAATGTACTCCAGTGTCCCACCTTCAAGTTCTAACACTAATCGACCCACCAAGTCCAGACCTAACATTGCCCTACCATTAGCTGTATTAAACATTAACTAGACCATTGATCTGCGTCTTACAAAAACTACAAAGAATCTAAACCACAATTAACTCATTGCAACCTTCTCTCTTCTAAGCCCTTTGGAGGCTTACTGAGTCATGAACCAAAACTTTTTTTTCCCGTGGGACACCTGGCATCATGTCTCATTAAACATGTTGGTACCTACTTGTGCTATTCAAGCAACTGTACAAAACTCAGCAGGCCTCCACTGACTGACAATTAGATCTGGAGTTTACTCACCTGCACACTGATGTCATCAAGTGCTATTCCCAGATTGGATGTATAATAGTCCAGAGTTTCTCAACCTCAGTCCTTAAGTAGCCCTAAAAGTAAATGTTATATTTTTAAGGGATAGTAATGATTCATAATAAAAGCAGCTCTAATTAATCATCATTGTATTTGGACTTTGGAGAGTGTTATTTCAATTCTGTCAGAGTTGTAGTTCCAGAGTAATTCAATGACAAAGTGTCCCCCCCCTCCCTTTTACTGATGTCACACTGTTCAGCTTGAGCAGAAGGGAGGTGCCCTGGTAGACTGCAGAGAGGGACAATCTTCAATTAAGATAAGGGAAAAACCTGAAAAGCTTGTCAAGGGGGGCAGGGATTTCATTGTTTTCATAGGAATAAGAGTGTCCCCTTCTGTTATCTGTCTGGTTTATAGACTGCATTCCACATCTGAGAAGAGATTGCTTACACTAGGTAAAAGGGGCGGGAGAGGGAAAATTTGCTTGTGAATATCTCATAAACCATAAAGGTTTGAGAGATAAGACATATCATTCTTCATGTTTTTTTAATGCCTACAAATAAAATAAAGTTAACACGAAGTATTACTATCCCTTTAAGAATGTCCATGCCTTCATGGTGTGTAATGAGTGGATCATTCATTCTGATTCCCTCTGCACATGTAGGGAAATCCAGAAAACCAGCACTGTTAAGGGTCCTTGGTTGAAAAACTCTGGTCTAAACTGCTCTGGCCATATGCTGGCAATATGTTGACAAATGTTGATATCATTAGCCTTCATCTTTCTCCAGGAATAAGAGGAGTTATAAGATACAATACCAGGAGACTGGTAGAGTAAAAATGATTTTATGACTTTATTGGCTGAGTGGCTCTAGGATGCAAGTTTTAGAGACACTACGGGCTCGATTGAAAGAGGTCTGGCAAAACATGCGGTAGGGCCAAACTGGCTACTGTCCGACAGAATAACATGTCTAAGTCGGTATTCAATGGCCCTACCAACTAAAAGCACAACGGATGTTAGGCCACAGAAATAGTCTTGTGGCCAAACATCATTTTTGTTTGTTAAGTTCCCAAAACACTGCTAAATCGCAGCAATAATGGAACGTCAAAGGAAAATAGCTATCAGTGCCTGACACACTGTCAAGTAACGATTTTTAACTTATTCTGGTTACATTTACATGTCATCCATTGTCCTTCTCCTTTTATCTTAATTTTTTTCTTTAATCTTCTTTCTTTGTATTCTCTCTTCTTTCTTCCTCTGTTCCTTCTGTCTTCCATCTTCACGTCTTGTACCCGTAAAAAAACTGAGATATAAATACACATTGCATATAAAAGAGCCCACTCATCTATGCATAGTTTAACCCCCTGAGTGCCAGAGGGGTACGCAACACATTGCAGAGAAATGCGTTGTGTACCTCTCTGGGGCTCAAAGGGTTAGCATATGCACACATGTGCGATTCATCAAAGTGAAACATGGCTAAAAGTCTTCACATATATGTCCAATAAATATTTCCCCATACAACTCGAAAAGTAGCAAAATATATTTCCAAAGTAAATAGATGTTATTTTTCTCTTTCTCCACTGCTGTGTGCGGCCGCGGAGGAAGGCAGACTAAGAACAGATCTCCTCCCCCATACCTTACAGTCCAATGGCCATTCCATTGTGAGGAAATCAGAAAAGAGACTGCCTTTATATACGGGCAGTCTCTGTTGAAATTCTGTCACAGCCATTGGCTGGGATGTATGCTTATGCACCTCCCAGCCAATCAGCTTTGAGCAGGTTTCTCTGTCCAGCGGTGGATAAATATATTTCACTACTTTTTGAGTCGTATGGGGAAATATTTAATGGGGATATATGTGGAGACTTTTGACCATGTTTTACATTAATGACCCGCACATCTATGCATATGTTAACCTTTTGAGCCCAAGACAGGTATGCAACGCATTGCTCTGCAATGCGTTGCGTACCCCTCTGGCACTCAAGTGTTTAAACCATGCATAGATGTGCGGGTTCTTTTTTATGCAACATATATTTATATCTCAGGTACAAAACATGAGGATGAAAGACAGAAGGAACAGAGGAAGAAAGAAGAGACAATAATAAGAAAATGATGGACAGTAGCTGATCAAGGAGTTGAAGACTCTGGTAGACCTCAGGATTAATGGTAAGTGTTACTTTTTATGGGCTGTTGCTTCGTTACTTAGATGGGTTAACCTTATGAGTGCCAGGAGGGTGATTATACCCCACTGGCACTCATAGGGTTAATTCTTCTAACTTTGGATACATTTTGGTGTACTTTGGATGAATTCGTATGGGGTTTAGGCCCCCATATCAATACGTCCACTGGGGACTTAGCTTTTTTTCATTTCAGTTGCTACGGTGGCTGTTTTAAGATCCGATAAGGAACTCTAGCAAAAAAAAAAAAATAACGGGGTCTTAAATTTCCTGCAAAAAAGTGAGTTCCTTACCAGATCTTAAGGGCTAATGTAGTCAATTGAATTGCATCTTGTGGCTTTTTTTTTTTTTTTTTTGCTTTGAATGGGCTGAAACACCTCTGTCTGTAGTGGCCTGCAGGGAATTTTTTTGCTGGCATTTTTTCACAGGTAATTGAGTCACGGTGCTTACGGTACTTGAAAAAAACGCCTTGCATCGGACCTCTTGGTCCCAGGAAGGTGCGCAGAGAGGACTACGGTCTAAATTCGGAGCTACGTGTTCAAGCAGTCAATACTGCGCATGACTGCAGCGCCTCTGGTGACAAGAGAGGCTCCGGCCACCAGCCGAGGCTGCCGGGTGGCACTGTGGCCCATGTACACAGGCTTTAAAACTAGTATTATAATAATAAACCATGATTACCTGTAGTGTGAAGCTCCCATATCAAATTTTCATGGAATCAGTACGTGAAGGTCAAACAACAAGGCTGTTAAAATTGTAAGATCCTTTCTTCTAGAGGCGTAAGCACTGCATTCCTATAAAAGAACACCTATTGTAAAATGGTTAAAGGAATCAAATCCATTGTCATCTCAAAATATTTTCAGCCACCAAGTAAAATTTCCCATTAACTCCTCAATGCATCTTAAATAACAGACAGTAATAAGAAAAACCTAAGAATAAAAAAATAAAATGTTTAATCAATGTCCCTCTTACAAAGCATTTGGTTTTAATATGCCACATCATAGTGTTCCAGAATATTACATTTTCAGGCTTTGTGTTTTACTTAATTGTGAAGCACAATGCCTGCTTAATAGAATTTGGTCATGCATCTTAACATATCAGGCACCTTATTAAACCTCAAATTTGCACAACACATTTTTTCCGACTTAAAATTCACATGCAGACAGCCACTGACGATCTCCTTGTAAAAATTGTCACTACTGATTTCAAATATGTTACAAAACATTTTTCTCCCTTTTGACTTTGTCAGAAGACACATATTGATGTAAAATTCCACATGAACTGAAAGTTCTTTTCCTAATAGCTTTAAAATAGCATGTCACATTTAGTTTTATGAAAGGCCAAATTTAAATTAAGTCTTAGACACAAGTGCTGGCTGGAAAGTGATTGATGAGTTTTTGTGGGATCTGCCACCAGTTTTATGAGATGTCGGATGCTTAAGTGTGCTCAAACTGAGCTAGGATGATGCTTTTTTTTGTCAAACATGACATCCTCTTTGTGTCCTCTTGACCTTGTCATAGCACATTTTGTGTAATATTTATGGGTGCTATATATATAGAGTGAGGATGGCTTAGAACCTATAGTTTTATTTTATTGTCATAAAGATTTTAGTCTCTAAGAATTTCTTTTAAGCACATTGCTGAAGGATGATAAGTGTTGAACTTTAGAGCCATATATCACATGTCCCTGAACCACTACACTGTTAAGAGAGTATGAATGATATTGTGGCTGATGTACTAAGAAGAACTGTAGTAATGTGTGGACAAAACCTGAACCAAAGAGATAAAATAAAAATGTCCCCATTGACTGCAAAAGAGGTGTTCAATGCATTTCAGAGCAATGCATTAGAGACTGCATTCAAGGGGACACAAACATTTAAAGGAATAGTAATACTTCTTTTTGTCTTTATTTTATTTTGTAGACATTAAAAAAACATGAAGAATGATATGTCTTATCTCTCAAACCTTTATGGTTTGAGAGATATTCACAGTCAAAGTTTCCCCTCACTGACCAAAACAGTCAAGTCTGCCATCTAGCTGTCAGATTTGAAATCAGGTCCGAGGACCGGCCGTGGCTCTACAGCAGAGCTGAGATCGAGAGATATAAAAAGAACTACTTAATTTGAATAGTTTACAAAGTGTGCCTGGTTAGCAAGCATACTTTTTAGACCCTTCCAATGAAATAGTTATTTTTATATCTTGCGATCTCGGCTCTGCTGAAGAGCCACCTGTTGATCTGCGGACAGGATTCCAAATCTGACAGCTAGATGGCAGACTTGACTGTTTTGGTCAGTGAGGGGAAACTTTGCTTGTGAATATCTCTCAAACCATAAAGGTTTGAGAGATAAGACTTATATCGTTCTTCATGTTTTTTTAATGCCTACAAAATAAAATAAAGATAAAATGAAGTATTACTATCCCTTTAAGTGAATGGGAGTTTTAGAATTTTAATTTGTCCTATATGTTGCAGTTGGTTTGCTCCAGAATTACTCAATTTCCTCTTTCTATTTTATATATTTTACTTCAAAACAATGTGCTGTTCTTTCTGCATTTTTGAAGTTACTTATTAGATATAAAGTGGGAAAAAATTGCAAAGTAATGCTAAGTTGCAATTATGAACTTCTTATAAATTCCAAACCATATATTTCTTTCTAGCATATACTATTCACCAAGGAGATGGTATGCTAGATTAGGGGCTTTCCATATAAAGTTACCACATCTTTGTGAAGCTACTATAAGGACTGATTTATTCAATACATAAGGCTAAATTATAGAGAAGGGAATTCTTCCACACTGCTTCAACAGTAAGAAAATAGGACAGAACAGTGGTTCACATTATTTGTTGTGTACACCCATTACAACAGTAGAATTCTTTACTCCTAGTTTATTCTTACACCTTTCATAGAGGAAATATGAAAACACCCTGATGTATGCTTCCTGTCTGGAACATTATGTCTCACCTGGTATACCATAGTCTGAGAATACTGTGTATAAGCAATGCTTAGTGCCACCCAGTGTTCATTCTAAGGTGAGCACATGCATCACTGAAAGATTTCAAGAAGACCATCATTCAGCCTGCCCAATTATAATTACTCTTTTATTGCTGGGGTGCTCACTTTCACTAATCTAAGGGAAAGACTGGCAATGCCTCTGTTTTTATGAGATTATATATATATATATATATATGAGAGAGAGAGAGACTTAAGATTGTAGCCATATTAGTCCAGTGATGTAGATATAAAATAACAAACAAAATTAATATCTTGTAATACCTTTTTTATTGGACTAACAGAATTATGGACTGACAAGCTTTCGGGATAAACTCCCTTCCTCAAGTCTAAAGTGTTTCTGAGCACAAGGGCACAGTTAAAACAGTTAATACAGTTAAGACATTGAATTCAAAGCTGTGTTGTGTGCTGGGGTTAACACAGCGGGACTGCTGATAAGACAGGGACCAAGAGAAAGTCCACACTCTACTTGCAGATGATCGTATATATCCTGTGCAAGGCAGAGTGTGGGTGAGGGGAGAGAAAGAGAAGAAAAATACAGGAGATGGTATGGGAGGGGAGAGAGTTAAAAAAAAGATTGCACATATAAAGAATGCTACAATGCCAACAATCCAGTATGGGCATGCAGGCCTTTATACAACTTGTGCCCATATACGTAGATATTTACATACACATACAAACACATACATATATATATATATATATATATATATATATATATATATATATATTTTTTTTCAGGGCTCAAAATTTCCACTCGCCTCCTCTCATTTGGCGAGGAGAAATTGCGTGAGGGCGAGTGGAAACTCAGCAGATTGCAAAGACTAGCCTGATGTTCATTACTCGGTTCCCAGGCTTCTGCTCCAATTCTCATGGGGGTGACACCCCTGCTGCAATCCTCTATCAGTAGTGCAAGCCAACAGAATGCTGCCACTTAGAGTTGGATTACCAGCAAGGCCCAAGCAAAGGTATCAGGGCGTCTTAGAGCACATGTACCAGGACTCTTCCTGCTGTCCTGGCACAGGCACATGTGTGGGAAGTAGTGATTAAGTTGCGCTGTGGTGCAGAGCTCTCTAACTATAAGTTGGAGCTCCAGCCCAGTGCTGCCGCAGGAGGTGAGCCGGACTACCGTCTAGCCCAACAATTACATTCTCCACTTCCGCATTGGATGACTCTCCTGGCAGGGCAACTGTCGGCTGGCGTTTGTCATCTGGTTCTGCCTACCAATCTGCAGAGGACGCGCTCTAGAAGACTTCCACAGGGGTGGGCCAGTGGTAATTCTGGACTGTTGGTCCGCAACCTCACTTTCACTCCCAGCAGGAGAGGCGTGCAGGGCTGGTTGCTGGCCCAGAAACTTTAGAGCAGCGAGCCACTGCCTCACTTTTGTTGATCTAATGCTGCTAGAGGTGGACTGGGTCAGATCAGCCAAACAGCAACAAGATAAATTGGGGCTCCAGCTGGCCACATGCAACGGAGTCTCCGGACCATCCATCCTGCTTGGGGATCCAAGACACCAGCCCAGAAGTACTATTGTGGGCAATGGAGCCCACCAGCCCTCACAGTATGTAACCCTCTGTGTTCCCAAAATGAAGCCAATACTAAATTTATATTGCCCTTATACATGATCCGGTGTGGCTCTGTCATGACCTCTGTAATTGACAGAGCAAACCGGAAGTATCAGGAGAGTACATTGGAAACGTGCATAAGGAAATATTGCTCTGGTTCTTTAGAGATGTAGCTCTCTTAAATATTTGGTAAGGAAGTATAAATAATCTGCAGATTCATTTATATGGCAGCTTGGTTCCTAAAAACTTAAATAGTGCCCAAGAAATAGTAAATTATGTAATAGTTATTATTATATCATGTGCAAGATTTAAGTTCTTAGGAATGCAGCTGCTAGAGTGTTCTGAACCTCTTTAAACTAACTTTGTTTTAATGTTGGAGTGTGGAGGGGGTTATTCTTATACCAAAAAAAAAAATGTTTTTATGTAACACAGATGATTTTTGCCTTTTAAAAATGTACTAATAAAGCTTAAATCTTAACTATTTCTGACTTATAATCTATACAGTGAGCCAATCTTTCATCATCACTAAACTAATTTAATATCTGTGCAGGATCTGGTTGTATTTAAATATACCAACTTCATCCTGTGTCAGCAATCATTTTCTCATTTCTAAGGGCGGGGGATCAGAGAGTATATGTGAAGCTCCATTGCTACCAGTGACACAACTCTGGGGTATCCCGTATGTGTGTGGTTCTGTGGAACAATGCTGGAGTATCGGAAAGTGTGTGATTCTGTAGTAACCATAACTTTAACCAGTGGATCAATGCTGAGTTATTAGAGAGTGTATGTGTGGGTCTGTGATGGCCAGTGGAACAAGGCCAAGGTATCAGACAGTGTATGTGCAGATCTGGTGTTACAAGTAGCCCAATACTCAGATATCAGAGAGCTGATGTTTTGCTCCCATTTGCCAGTGGAACAATGCTAGGGTACCAGACAGTGCATATGTGTGGTTCTGGTGCTACCAGTAATAAAGTACTGGGGTTTCAGTCAGTTTATGTGTGGTTCTGTGGCTACCCCTGGCCAGTGGAACAAGGCTGGTGTATTGTAAAGTGTATTTGTGGAAACAATGCTGGGATATCAGGCAGTGAATCTGTGGCTACCGGTGGAACAAGGCAGGGACTATCAGACAGTTTATGTGTGGCTACCAATGGCCAGTGGTACATGGCTTTGGTATCCAACAGTGTATGTGTGGTTTTGTGGCTGAACAATGTAGGGGTATTAGACAGCACATGTAGTTCTGCAGACTGTTCTGTTATGCTGACCACCACCTCACCACATGTCCAGTCTGAAACATAGTGGTGGTGTTAGGAACAGGTGTTAGACCTAGCATTAGGAAGCATGAAGGGGTCACACACTGTAACGCTGTGGGGAGAAGTAGTGGGTCCTAAAAACAATTTAACATTATTTAAATGAACCATTTAACTGCTATAATGCTTGATAGGCTAAGGAGTTGTAGACCTTGCTAGCATTCAGGGGGTTAAACCAGTTGGAGTTTTGTACAGTTTTTGTCCCTTATGCCACATACTGAATAAAACATAGAACAACAGTGTCATTTCATTAGAGAACTTGAGATGGGTGGGGTTAAAGGCAGAGATATGGGTGAGGTTAAGGCGGGGATATGGGTGGGGTTAAGGCAGGGATATGGGTGAGGTTAAGGCGGGGATATGGGTGGGGTTAAGGCAGGGATATGGGTGGGGATAGGCGTGGAAACTGGTGACGAGTAACTTTTCAGGCCTGACTAGTAGCTCAGGGCTTGAAATTTTGAGCACTATATATATATATATATATATATATATATATATATATATATATATATATATATATTCATATACACATACATACATACACCCACATACATAAACACATATATATATATATATATATATATATATATATATACACATACACACACATACATACATATACATACACATATATGCATATACACATATACACATGTACATGCACAAACATACATATACACACACATCCATACATATACACACACACATATACATGCATATACACCGATACCCATACAATATATCTATATACATACACACAAAGATACATATATATAGCATATACACATATACATATAAACACATTCATATGGACTAATGATGAGCGAGCACCCCGATGCTCGGGTGCTCTGACCGAGCACCCCCTGAGGCTCGAGTGCTCGGCCGAGCACCCGAGCCCCATTGAAAAGCATGGGAGCACTCGAGCATTAAACCAGGCACCCCCTGCTCTGATGAGCGGAGGGTGCCTGGTCAATGTCCCCCTTCATCTCCGCTATGCCCCTCTTCCACAATGTCCCCCTTCATCTCCTATGCCATAGAGGAGATGAAGGGGGACATTGTGGAAGAGGGGCATAGCGGAGATGAAGGGGGACATTGTGGAAGAGGGGCATAGACTCTATGCCCCTCTTCCACAATGTCCCCCTTCATCTCCGCTATGCCCCTCTTCCACAATGTCCCCCTTCATCTCCTCTATGGCATAGGAGATGAAGGGGGACATTGTGGAAGAGGGGCATAGCGGAGATGAAGGGGGACATTGTGGAAGAGGGGCATAGCGGAGATGAAGGGGGACATTGTGGAAGAGGGGCATAGAGTCTATGCCCCTCTTCCACAATGTCCCCCTTCATCTCCGCAATGCCCCCTTCATCTCCGCAATGCCCCCGTACCTCCAGTCCCTGGTGGTCCAGCGGAGTCTTCGGATCTGTGCCTCTTCCGGCACAGATCCCCTTCACCCGAACATGTCGGGCGAGCACATGGCGGTACTCGTACGAGTACCGCCATGTGCCGAGCAGAGCGATGCTCGAGCCGATCCGAGCATCGGCCGAGCACGCTCGCTCAACACTAATATGGACACATACATATACATAAATGTATATACCTAAATACGTACACACAATATGTAGGAATGCATACTAAAACATATATCTATACACAAGTACCTATACATATATATGTACTAGTACATATACATATATGTATACATACATAAACACATACATACATGCATGCATACCTACATGCACATATAGGCACATAAACCCATATATACATATAGAATAGTCCACCCACATATATATATGCCTGCATGTATGAGTATGGGAAAGCATATGTCAGTACGTATACTTAAAGAGTGAGAGTAAGATAATGATATGTATCCACATGTTAACATACATTCTAATGACAGGTTTTATATTTTTATTAACAAATTAAGTATACATACTAACATATACTTTCCCATACTCTTATATATGCAGACATATATATATATATATATATGTGGGTGGACTATTCTATATTGTATATATATATATATATATACAATATAAACATATTGTGTTTGTATGTGTGTATGTATTTATATGGTGACACACAGTGTATGCAGCACGTTACAACAGTAGTATGTTACAATAAATGGGGATAAATTAAGTGTAGAACTCATATAAACAATAGTCCCAAGGAACTTACAGTCTAAATATGTGACAGGAGACAGACAGCAGGGTATGAGGATATGAGGGTGACAAGTGCTGTGTGTTCAAATGAGGAGTTTGCCAAAAGGCAAATCATGGTACTAGTGCTCCAGGAGACAGGAATTTAGGGTAGACTAAAAGACAGGGGGGAATGAGAGAGGTATGGAGTTCCATAGATGAGGAGCATTGTGTGCTGAGCAAAGGAATTGTCCGGGACATAAGAGGAGATGAGGGAAGAGATGTAAGGGGAGGGGGCAGAAGTGTGAAGAATTTAAAGGTAAGAAGTAGGGCAGTGCTACAGTGTTGAATAGGGAGCCATGTCAGATGTCTAAGAATGATGTGAAAAGGCTCAGTTTTTGGGGGCAGTGTGGTGATCTGTGTTGCTGAGATTAGTACAGATTGCACAGGAGAAAAATGGGAAGCCGGGAGGCCAGTTGGCATTATATTACAATGGTCTAAATGGGACATAAAGAGGGCAGAAGCAAGAGTTTTAGCAGTTTTTGCCATAGAAATGGGTGGATTTTAGAAATGTTGCAGAGGAAGAAGCAAGAGGTTCTAGCCAAAGAGTTAATATGTGGGGAGAAGGTCTGTAACTAAATGTACCAAATTGTGCAAAATATAAAATAATTATAAACATTACAAGCCACCATCAACCCAATATTACTAATAGAGTACAGAATATAAATAAAAAAAAAATGGTTGGCACTATTCCATAATCATATCCATAATGCATTTTATCATTTTGTAAATTTCTTTGGTTAAAATATAATCAAGTTCTGATGACTATTAAGTGAATGACTTTGGTTTGTTTTACAACACACACTTCTGGTATTATACTGATATTTGTCCTTCCAGTTTAATATCTTTGTCATTTAATAGACCATACATACAATAATTTGAACAATTAGTAATGACAAATAGTTTTAAAATGCAGATTATTTTATCTTTGAATTTGTATTTCAAAAAAAAAAAAAAAGTAAAATTTCCCAGGCAGGAATGCTGCATTAAGAGCAGTTAAGACAACCCAAGACACTTATGTTTCATTGTATGGCAACAAGAGGAAATAGACAACTATATTTTGTACAAGATTTTTGCAACCACATATTATTCCCCAGATGCAGTTTAAGGACACTGCCTGCAGAAAGCTGTTTGAGTTGGCGGGAGTCCAGTTTCACATATTATAGACAGTGAGTATGAAGAGGCCATTTCCATACACAATAAATGGGCTGATTGCCTGTAATTTTGGCCTCAGAACAATTCTCAATTTTCCTTAGCTTTTATTCTTTTTTTTTTTTTTTTTTTTTACCCTTTTACATTTTTAGCAACACTTCTAAGATCTTGAAAATACATATTCCACATCTGCTGATTTCCAGTGATTTATTCATCTCACTGCTGCTTCCTTGATTGAGTGCAAAGGAGCCATTTCATACATTTCAGCAGCAAAATTTAAATAGGATTGTCTTTCACTCTTGAAATGATCTAATACTTAACCTGCATCAGCACATAACTGGAGGAGTGGCTGAATCCTATTTACTAAGCATAATCCACAATGGCCCATATGTTGATTTTATATATCCTGCAGAAGATTTTATTTCTGAACTGAACAGTGTTGCTCTAAATGACCTTTTAAATAACACTTTATAACTCAGTTTATGTTTTATTTACCAGGTTGCATTGGAATGCTTGCTATCCATTTTATCTCTTTCACAGATGTTAACATTTGGAATAATGAGAAAGCTGCAATTAAATGTTGTGCTAGTCCTTTTTTCATGAATCCAGTATTTTCTTATTGTGTCCAAGTGACCAAATGAATGAGATGATCAGGGTACTGCTGCTGTCACAGACATATAGGGAGAGGGATTGTAAGCCTTACAATTTCTGATATTACTCACCCCCTAAGCTGTGAGTGACCAGTAGATTGTTGGGGAAGTACCTGTGGAAGGTAAATTTTGACATTTTCTTTCTAATGGTTCCATGAATTATTATTATTATTCTTTATTTATATAGCGCCAACTAATTCCAAAGAGCTGTACAATAGGGAATGGACATACAGAGATGTTAAATAGTAAAACTCAAATGTGAGAACAGAAGGATAAGAGGGCCCTGCTTACAGTCTAGAGGAAGGTAGGGTGGACACAGAAGAAGTAAGTGCTATTGGGTATAAATGTCTCCTATGTATAAAGAATGCTGTTTTAGAGCGGCTCTAAGAATATTTGGATATAAGTATTGTTGCTTGCAAAATGCTGAAATGGACATATCACAGTATGTGCCCCTGAACAAAAAGACCTCCCTTGGTCTAAAGGTACATTCACTCTGCAGTCTGCTGCACCATAACTCGAGACATCCATGTAGTAAAACACATAATATTTATTCAATCAAATAAAAACGTAATTATACTTATCAAATCACTGGACTTGTGTTAACATGTTCGCCAAGTACCCGGAGGTATGGAGGCATCAACGCATTTCACATATTCACCACTTAATCATGATGACTGAATCCGGAAACTCAACGGCTACCATTTAAAAAGTTTACTCATCCAATCAACACAGATAATCAGATGACCGCATGATACGGGTACTGAATAGTAACCAGGTCGCAGACAAAACTTAAATTAACGTCTTAACCCTTTAAGTGACAAACAAAAATCCAAAAACAGGTATCTTGCCACTTAAACAACAAGCGTCTTCCATTAATGTGATCGTAATAAACATACCACTGAAAGAGACATCAAAAAGTTTTTAGAAGACAACATGGAAATGGATGTATCTAAAATTAGATACATTCTTGCAATCATCTGACACAATCTGTATTAACTGTAACAATATGTATAAAGATAATAATATAATACACATTAGAGTCAAAACTACTGATCCGGATCTCCATAATCTATCTTAATGTATAAATTATATTCACAATCAGCGAATAAAATAGACAGTCAATTAATATACAAAAAGACAGCATATATCAAAAAAGAAAAAAAGAAAAAGACAAACTCTTCATATACAATAAAACAAAAATTAGACAAACATCTAAAAATATTGAAATCATGAATTTATATCTTCTATTGGTTCCTGTTAGGGGCTTGTTTTATTTATGATATTCCCTTTATGATATATTGTTGATTTCATATGGGAGGAGAAATATTAAACTGGAATCCCTTTGATGGATCATACTTTTCAAGATAGTGTTAATCAGTCCTTTTGTAGAGGATGCACTTTGGCTCTAGTAATTAATTGAATAATCATTATTGTTTTATTCATGATTTCTATATTTTTAGATGTTTGTCTAATTTTTGTTTTATTGTATATGAAGAGCTGGTTAATCTCATGCAAAGATCACAGCTATGTCAATGTTCCAAATATTGTAGATAGCATGATGAATTCCAGAGAATTTACATATATAAGATATGACAACCAAAGTACTTTTTGCTAGCAAACAACACGTTTTAACTCAGAAAAATGTTTGGAAGGAATTATTAATGTTAGTTGGGGATATAGTTAGGGGATGTAGTTAGGTTGGGAGATTAATGATACGATGTTACATGTTATGCTAGAATGGGATATGTGGGTTATGCTGGAGTAATGTAATTAAAGCAGTACATCATGGATATGATTTATTATCCAGATATTCTGCTTCCTCCTGCCCTTGCTTCATCTTCTCCACCACTCTCCTCGAGGAGTCATTCACTACCAGCACCTAGTTGGGTGGGAAAAACTAGAAACCATGAACAAAGAAAAATAAATTGTGTGGAAGGTAAACAGCAGAGGGAAAATTACAGGCACAATGGACTGTGTAGGAATGAAGGATCTCAAATACAGTTAGCTTTGAGGAAAAGGGAGAATCTCGGGAACAGTGATTAGTGTGGAAAGGT
This sequence comes from Rhinophrynus dorsalis, assembly GCA_037306005.1. Taxonomy (NCBI): domain Eukaryota; kingdom Metazoa; phylum Chordata; class Amphibia; order Anura; family Rhinophrynidae; genus Rhinophrynus; species Rhinophrynus dorsalis. The sequence goes on along the minus strand of CM074721.1, from coordinate 376,980,720 downwards.
AGGTCATCAGGCACATTGAGTAGTGTGAGAATGGTTGATCGCAGATCTTGTGAGATATTAGACACAGGGAGTTGTGTTGAAATGTAGGATTTCAGAACCAGTGAGCAATGTGGAAAGTTAGGGTCATTTGCAATTATTGCAATTGTGCTTTCTATTACTATATCTAGATAATTTATAAACATTTTAAAAAGCAGCTTACTAAACCCTGTGGTATGGCACTCTGTTATTGCTGTGTTTGAGATTATTACATATACAACAACAAATTACTCCCTATATACCCTCCTCTCATATATAATATATCTATAGAGAGAGAGTGAGAGTGTGTGTTTGCCAGGATTTGGGGTTATTGGTTCTTTTCTGCTACTGTCCCTCTTCCACGGCCAGCTGGAGTCCTACTTCTTTCTGGTGGTCTGGAGGTTCTGAAGTCTCCCAGTAATTTTAGTTCATTGGCAATGTGGAGGGAGCCCTTCCCAAGAATAGCCATCATCATTGCCAGGACTACTCCATGGGTTTTTGTCCTGGACACTCAAACAGGGGGCATGAACATATGGATGCTGGCACAGCTACTAAATTTATCACCATAATCCCCATGTGGAGTTTACAGGGTCCACTTGCCAGTAGACTGCGAGCAAGGGAAATTCGCTTTTACATTGGCAGGGGGTAACAATCCCCAGCCTAAATACCCTCCAGAAATACAGTTGAGACTTGTATTAAGGAAGGTACAGAAGCCTTTATTTATTAAACACACTGCTTTTATATATTTCCAGTAAATCTTATCAAGATCAGAATACAGGGTAGGCCTTGGAACAATGTTGTCACAGTTGACCAATCAGAGGAAGCCCTAGACTTGACCAGTTATGGGAAGCCCTACACTTCCAGTCACTCCTTTCAAGATTAGAATCCAAACAAGAGCTTGGAACTGTGTTGTCACAGCTGACTAATCAGAAGAAGCCCTGGGGAGCCAATCTTGGACTGTTATTTATTTTCAACTCAAAGTTCCTCTTTTTAAGCCATGCTAGACAAAAGTCTTTGAAAAGGAAGCACATCAGAAGTAATTTACCATTTCAACCATTCAGCTGTTGTATCAGATATGGCACATGATGAAGACTGTGATCAGAACTTACCACATCCATGGGGAAACAGAAAATATGCCAAACTGTAACACAGGGGAAGTAGGGTGCTGGGCTTAAACCTTATTTACTTGGCATTCCGGTTCCCTGCTTCCAACCCAGTTCAGGATAGAGGGATAGAAACTGGGTTACACAATATGCTCAACCATTTATAGTCCTTGGGGAATCTCACAACACGGCCCTGCTCTGGCTACAGGGTTATGTCTGGCTCTTTCTTGTGCTTCTGATTAACAGTTGTGCTGCTACAAAAAGTATGTAACAATGCTGGCTCTCTCTGCATTAGCAGGATGATACATTTGTATTAAAATTGTGTTTTGTGATAAATACAGTTTTCATTGTGAAAGCTGCAGCTGCTAATAACCCAGTTATTCTCTGCATTTGTGAAAATGAAGAGTGGAAACTCCAGGCACTGAACTGAGTACAACATTTTCTGTTGCTGAATTCCAGAGTGAAGTTATCTTGGTGCAGAGAGAATGGAAATGTTAAGCAACATGTCCAGAAACAAGGAACTGTATGTATGTATATATATAATATATAAAATATGTATACAGTACTATGCAAATGTGTGAAAAAATGCTGTAAAGTTAGAATGCTTTCAAAAATAGACATGTTAATAGTTTATTCTTATCAATTAACAAAATGCAAAGTGAGTGAACAGAAGAAAAATCTAAATCAAATCAATATTTGGTGTGACCAGCCAGTAAAACAGCATAAATTATTCTAGGTACACTTGCACAAAGTCAGGGATTTTGTAGGCATATAGTTAGGTTCATGATTAAACAGTTATAACAACAAGTGCTAATGATCATCAAGTTAATATGTAGATTGAAACACAATCAGTAACTGAAACAGAACAGTTTTTTGACCTACATATTAAATTGATGATCATTAGCACCTGTTTGGTATAATTGTTTAATCATACACCTGATTATATGCTTACAAAATCTCTGACTTTGTGTAAGCGTACCTAGAAGAATTGATGCTGTTTTGAAGGCAAAGGGTGGTTACAGTAAATATTGATTTGATTTAGATTTTTCTTCTGTTCACTCACTATGCATTTTGTTAATCAATGAATGTAAACTATTAACATCTATTTTTGAAAGCATTCCTACTTTACACCATTTTTTCACCCCCATCCCCCATTATGTACAGTCTGAAGCTCCCACCCACCAAACAACTGCAGTGGCTGAGTGACATCAGTGATGTTAATGTGTCAAAGTTCAAGTATAGGTTCCAACTTATAATAGTCCACAGTGGAGTAAAAATCCTAACTTTACAACACCATCAGTGTCCAACATTCTCAGTGCTGTGTTAAAAATGGTGAGATACACCATTGACACATGAACTTTGCTGATGAAATTCAGCCACTGCAGCTGTTTGGTGGGTGGGAACTTAAAACTGTACATAATGGGGGATAGGGTCTGGTCTCATGACCTGATGAAAATGCTCTAAGATGCATTGAAATGTTGACACTATTCAATGAAATCACTTATTCACTATATTTTGCTGTGAGTGCTGGTTGTTTCTACTTTTTTGTTGTACATATATATAGTCTCAAGAATTCTTCAGCTGAGGTTCACCTCAGAGAAGATGGACACTCATTAGCTGGATTCTGTGACCGTGATGTCCTTTAGTATATAAATATGCACTGCAAGAGGTTACCAGATTGATTTACCAACAACTACCGCACCTACCACCAGGCCCTGGTGCAGAAATTGTCATGGGCCCCCCCATTTCCCCCAATCTTTACATGATCCCCATTGCCCCCAAACTCCACATTACCCCCCCGTTGCCCCAATCTCCACATTGCCTCCAAGCTCCTATCTCCCTGGTGCTCCAGAGGCGTGGCAGGAGAAGTCTGTGTCTCCTTCGGCACAGACCTCTTTACAGCTTGACCTCCCGCATGGTCGTCTCTTCAGTAATGCATTACTGCATTACTAGAGTGCGGAAGAGGACACGCAGCTGCTACCTTGTTGCTAGTTGCAGGTAGCAGGGGGTCACAGGGGGAGGTCGGGCCACTGGAGTGAAGGACCCGGTCGCACAAAATCAGACCTGCAGCAGTTCCTCACTAGGGATGAAGTTTGATCCCTGCCCACCCGGATGATATTGAGGGCCTACTTCTAAAGCTTTGTGACATTTAAAGATGACATTAATGTGACATGCAGCAAATTGGCACACTGGTCTCGGACGTGTGGAGGATATGCAGTTGCACATACTAGCCAATTTTACGAATGGGTAAGTAGTAATTTGGACAAGGGAATTGCTGTTTATGTAGTATATTTGGATTTTGCAAAAGCCTTTGATACAGTGCCTCACAACAGGTTACTGCATAAATTAAAAGGCTTCAGTTTGGAGGTGATATCTGTACATGGATTGAGAACTGCTTCACTGTTAGATGGAAGAGTTGTAAAAGGAACTTTTTCAAGTTGGTCTAAAGTTGTAAGTCTGGTGCCACAGGGTTCAGTCCTGAGCCCAATACTTTTTAATTTGTTTATTAATGAGCTAGAAGTGGGAATTAAAAGTAATACCTCAGTCTTTGCTGATGACACTAAGCTGTATAAGGAAATACATACAGAGTTTTTTTATCTGCAGAAGGATTTAGATAATCTGAGTGAATGGGCAGAAAAATGGCAGCTGACAATTAATGTACATAAATGTAAGGTTATCCATTTGGGCTGTAGAAACAAACATACTACCTATGCACTAAATGGGAAACTACTTGGGGAACCCTCATTAGAGAAAGATTTAGGAGAACTGATAGATGTTAGACTTCACAGCAGTTTGCAGTCACTCATCTGTTGCAAGAACAAATAGGCTACTATCTTGTATAAAAAGGGGTATAGATGCATGGGATGCAACTATAATTCTTACCGCTATATAAATCCTTGGGAAGGCCTCACCTTTAATACGGAGTACAGTTTTCAGCACCAGTTCTTAAGAGGGACATTATTGAACTGCTAACAGTGCAGAGACGTGCAACAAAACTGATAAAGGGATTGGAGGATCTGAGTTATAAAAAGACTACCCAAACTGGGTTTGTTTACATTACAGATGTCTAAGGGGTGATATGATTACCATTTACAAATATATTGAATGTCAATAGAAAGAACGCTCCAATGAACTGAGTTAGGAACAAATGGTTATCCTCTAAGACTAGTGGAAAGGCTATTTCGACTAAAACAAAGTCAGGGTTTTTTTACAGTAAGGATGGTAAAGTTATGGAATTCTTTACCCCAGGATACTGCACATGCAGAGATCGTCACTGCTTTCAAAAAAGTATACTGAGAATTATGACAGTTGGCTTCAAAGCACATAATCTGTTGATCCAGGGAACTATCTGACTGCCATGAGAAGCCAGGAAGGAATTTTACCCACCTAGGGCTTAATTGGAAATTGATTAAATTGTTGTTCTTTGTTTGCCTTCCTCTGGATCAGCAGGGGTGATTTGGCATGGGCTTGACTTGAGGGACGCTTGTCTTTTTTTTTTTTCATCTTCATCAACTATGTTACTCTGCTATTTCACTTGAATTGAAAAGCTTTAAGAACAATGGTTTATTATTATTATTGTTTAATATTTATTTATCCTAAGTGTATTTTTCATTTTTTGATTAATAAAAACATTTGTGTTTCTTTCAAACAATATACTTTGATAACAACAAGACTTTGCTTAATAGCCTCTTTTGAAGCAAATAGTAAAGAAAACAAAATAGTCGGGAATTTTTTTAAAGGGAGAAAAATACTTAATATGAAAAAATATAACACTACTGATGAAAGGTCTTTTCTTCAAAAGTTATTACAGCTCAAAATTTATATTTTTTTTTGGTGCAGTATCTCAATGGCCTGAAATTGTACAGTGGCGCTACTGCTATGCCATCCTATGGAGATTTGTGGTCAACTGATCAGAGTTGTCAATAGGATGGTGTAGCAAGAGCGCCACTGTACAATTTCAGGCAACTGAGATACTGCACCTAAAAAATTCAAGTTTGAGCTGCAATAACTTTTGAATAAAACACTTTTCAGCAGTGTGAGTAACCTTTTTTACTCAGGGGGATAAACCTTAAAACATTTTTTGCACATTTTAATTATAACGATCCCTTTAATACTTTAACTGCTGGTGGGTATATCAATGCCTTGGATGGCCCTCTGGCATATAAAGCATTGCTATAAAAATCAATAGCTTCAGGGAATGCAAGCATGGAAATGAAAAGCTTTCTGGCTCTCGTTAATACTATAATTTACTCAAATGGATTGTAACCGATGTGATAAGCCTTAATTTACTGTTATTTACCTGCATGCTGGGCTGAAGGAATTATTGTATTAAAATGTAATTTTCAGTACCTACCTGAATATTAAATGTAGGTTTATTATACCTTTAATTCTGAAATATTTACGGTCAGTGTATTAAAGCAATTTAAACATACACACACTTTTTCATGTACAGTGGCATGATTGCTTGCCACTTTATGGAGATTCTGATCTTTCGTTTGATTGAGGGAGGCAGAACCATTAACTCTTTGAGTACCAGAGGGGTACACATCGCATTGCTTAGTTCTAGAACACACACACATTATATATATAAGGTCCCGCCACAGCATTTCAGGCGGGTTGAGGTCTGGACTTTGACTGGGTCATTCTGTTGTAGATTTTCTGGTGTGCTTGGGATCATTGTCCTGTTGCATGATCCAATTTCAGCCAAGCTTTAGCTGTTGGACAGATGGCCTCACATTTGACTATAGAATACTTTGGTATACAGAGGAGTTCATGGTCACCTCAATGACTGCAAGGTTCCCAGGTCCTGAGGCTGCAAAACAAGCCCAAATCATCACCCCTCCACAACCGTTCTTGACAGTTGGTATGAGGGGTTTGTGCTGATATGCTGGTTTGGTTTTCGCCAAACATGGTGCTGTGCATTATGGCCAAACATCTCCACTTTGGTCTCATCTGTCCAAAGGACATTGTTCCAGAAGTCTTGTCATTTGCTCAGATGCAACTTTGCAATCCTGAGCCATGCTGCTATGTTTTTTAGAGAGAAGAGGCTTGCTCCTGGCAAACCCTTCCAAACAAACCATACTTGTTCAGTCTTTTTTTAATTATACTGTCATGAACTTTAACATTTAACATGCTAACTGAGGCCTGTAGAGACTGAGATGTAACTCTTGGTTTTTTTGCAATTTCTTTGAGCATTGCACATTCTGATCTTGGGGAGGATTTGCTGGGATGTCCACTGCTGGGAAGATTGGCAACTGTCTTGAATGTTTTACACCTTTGAATAATCTTTCTCACTGTAGAATTATGGATTTTAAATTGTTTGGAAATGGCCTTATAACCCTTCCCAGATTGATGGGCAGCAACAATTGCTTCTCTAAGATCATTGCTGATGTCTTTCCTCCTTGGCATTGTAGTAACACACACCTGAATGCTCCAGGCCAGCAAACTGCTAAAACTTCGACTTTTATAGAGGTGGTCACACTTGCTGATGATCAATTAATCAAGGGCATTTGATTAGCAGTACCTGTCTGCTACTTAGCATCTTAATTCCTATGGAAAAAGTAAAGGTGTACTTAGTTTTTAACACATGACTTCTCCATTGTGGCTTTATTTTTGTTAAATAAATCATGACACGGTGTATTATGCCATGTGTTGTTCACCTGAGGTTTTATTTACCTAATTTTTAGACCTGCCAAGGAAACGATGATTGTTATTATGTTCCGCTATGTAAAACCATAGAATTCTTTCTCACACGACTGTGTGTGTGTATATATATATATATATATATATATATATATATTCTCACTACTACACAAGAACATATGATTAATGGAAAAATAACACCTTCTAATAATCACTCTCCTTAATATGGCCAGAAAATCGTAATGGCCCCTCTGTGAATTTGACCTTGTGCCTTTGTGCAATAAATAAAATATTCATAACATAACAGTTGCTAAAATGTTTATTGTAAACTGAATGTATGAGCCTGCTTAACAGTCAATGTGTTTCACACCAATTTGGTCCTTAAAGTTTGCCATTTGTGGTGGCTGGAGTTTGTCATGTGATTCTGCAAGCAACTGTTATGTCTGCCTCTATGGGCATGGCATGCAGGACTGATTGAGAATATTATCTATCAGAGGCGTAACTAGAAGCCACCGGGCCCTGGTGCAAGAATTGCCATGGGCCCTCCCGACCACATTGGCCCCCTCCACATTGCCCCCCAATCTCCACATTGCCCCCCAATCTCTACATTGCCCCCCAATATATACATTGCTCCCCAATCTCCACATCCCCCCTTCATCTCCACATGGCCCCTTCCACAATGCCCCCTTCATCTCCACATAGCCTCTTCAACAATGTCCCCTTCATCTCCACAATGCCCCCCCTTCAACTCCACATTGCCCCTCTTCATCTCCACATTGCCCCTTCCACAATGCCCCCTTCATCTCCACAATGCCACCATCTCCAATTCATCTCCACATTTCCCCTTCCACAATGCCCCCATCTCCATATTGCCCCCTTCATCTCCACATTTCCCTTTCATTTCCACATTGCCCCTTCCACAATACCATTGGCCCTACCTCCAGTCCCTGGTGGTCTAGCGGCGTGGCTTGACAGATCTGTGCCTCCTTCGGCACAGATCTCTGGAACTGAAGCTCCCGCACGCGGTCCTCTAGTAATGCGGAGGCCGGGAGATGATGTCATCTCCCAGCGCTCTGTATTACTAGAGCGGAGCTCCGAGTGGGAGATCAGCTAAGTGGCTGCTGTGGGAGAGGGGGTCACAGGGGGCGGCTGGGCCCCTGGAGTGACGGGCCCGGTCGCAGGTGCGACCCCTATTGTACAAGGACAGAATTCATAAAGGCCATTAAGATTTTCTGATCAGAATAACATACTTATTGGTTATAGATGCATTACTTCCCCATGAAAAATAACATCTCCTGGAATGCTAGAAACATCTTAAATGCATTACTCTGTAAAGCAAAGAAGACTTCTCTAACATCTTATGTATTAACCCAGCAAGGACCAGAAGGGTATGCAACTCATTATCAAAGGATGGGAACACCAGGAGATCTTTTACACTAGCGCTGGTGGCGTGACTCATTTGAGCACTTGCCAGTAATATTTGCTGGTGCTCACGGGGGCCGGCCATCAGACATACCTCTCTTGTGTCCCATTTCGCAGTGTAACACAGGACAGAGGTTAATGAAACTACAGGGACAACGGTACTGTCACTGGGGCCTGTATAAGGTCTGTCACCTGTGTGAAGGAAGCCTAAAGATGTGATCATTTTATTTGTCCACTATGGTGTACTTTTCCCCAGATTTACTTCACATTGCCTGTTTGTTTACATAAGAGTCAATGGGCTATATGTATAAAACCAAAATGGTACAATTCTGTGGTAAACCAACTGCTCCATAGGCAGGGCTGGATTTACATCTCACACAACCCTAGGCAAGGCATGATAGGCTCCCTCCCATGCCACACTCCACTCATAACTTGAGCCAGCCCCCAGTCCATTAAATAAAGTCTTTAACCCCTTTACACCCGATGACGTGCCAGGACCATCACTACTGTACGGGCATTAAGAACGGTGACAGTCCTGGCATGTCATGGAAGTTTGCGTTCATGGTGTGGATGCACGCTGCACTTTGAACATTAACACTTCCATAAAAAAAAAAAAAAGTGCCATGGTCCTCCTAGATCTCACCAGTCCCCACCCCTGGACCACATGGTCCTTTAGGGGTTAATGTTAGGGAGATCTCCAGTGCATTGCTTGGAGACCTCTCCAGCATTCCAAAGGTTAAAAGCCAGGAATTTTTTTTGTTCCCTATTATTCTATTGGTTTGCCCCAGAAGTACTCCACTGGGGTTTTATATACAGAAGGCTCAATGCATTTAAATAAACAGATCTTCAGGTCACCATAACACTTATTTCAAGGGCCAAGAAATCATTGATTTTTCAAGCAAAACAGTTTTGTCAGGTAACAGCAATGAAACAACTGAAAACTGGAGTGTATACAAATCCCTATTGAAGAAGGACATGTTTAACCCTTTGAATACAAGAATCATCTCCAACTCATAGCTTGGCAATGATGGTGATGTCTTTAGAATCCATGGATTAGTCTTTTGTGATATTTCTATGTGGATGCCTCCTCCTGAACATCAGCTATGATCATACAGTAGTAAGGGGCCTGTACTAAGGTTACAGTTTTGCAGTACTCCCCCAACACTTGGGTTTCCGTTATCAAGTTGCTTGTCTCACTTAACATTTCTTATAGCCACATAATGGTCCCCCTAGACAGAGAGCAGTAGGAGACTGGTGTTGTTTAACCCTTTGATTACCAGGGGAATAGCCAAAATAATGTGTTTGATATACTTCTAGCACCCACAGGTTTAAAGAGATAGTAATACTTAATTTATGTTAGCTATAATATTATAGGTATTAAATAAATAAACCAAAGCAGCTATACCTTTTGCAATAACTTTCATAGTTTAAGAGTAATCTGTATCTAAAGTTTACCCCTCCCGCTCCTTTTAGGTACGTCAGTGCTCTAGCTGTCAGACTTGGATTCTGTTCTATGGACCAGACGGCTCATATTGACAGCCAAAATAGCAGTGGATACAAAGGAAATCTTCATGACAATGGTCTATTGCCTCAAACCAGGCACACTTTGTGGACCATTGTCATGAACATTACCTTTGTATCCACTGCTATTTCGGCTCTACGGATGAGCCGTCTGGCCCGAAGACCAGAATCCAAGTCTGACAGCTAGAGTGATGACGAAGCTAAAAGGGGCGGGAGGGGTAAACTTTAGATCGCGAACACTCTTAAACTATGAAAGTTATTGCAATAAGGCATATATATGCATTGGTATATTTATTTAATAACTACAATTTTATAGCTTACATAAAGGAAGTAGTATTATCTGTTTAAAGGGATAGTAATGTATCACAAAAACAGCAGCTCCAATTAATCTTCATTATTTGGGCCACGAAGAGTGTTATTTCAATACTGTCAGAGTTGTAATTCAAGAGTAATTGAATGATAAAGTATCCCCTTCCACCCCTTTTACCTAGTGTAAGCCGCCACCCCTCAGATGTCGAATCTGGTCCAGAGACCAGACAGCTCACAGCAATGGACAATCTTCTTACTGTGAGAACAATGAAAGCCCTGCCCCCATTGACAGGTTTTTCAGGTTTTTCCTTATACTTCCTGAAGATTTCACCTCTCTGCGATCCATCCAGACAATCTTGCTGCTTTGAGGTGAGCAGTGTTACATCATTAAAAGGGGCAGGAGGGGGATCATTTAGCATTCATTTACTTTTTGTCACGGTGTGCAGGCAAAAGAAGGACAAACAGAAAGATAAAATATAACCACCTTTATTTATAATGTACAGCAATAATGTTAGAACCCCCGCAGAACCCCAGACATTTACAGACAGGACCCAAGGTCCCTCAGGAGCTGCACATTGTACTGACCACTACACTACTCCAGGTCTTGAGACTACAGGTCAGGCGATCAGGTATTGTAAGGAGCAAGTAGGCAGCCAGAGTCACAAGTCAGACAAGCCAGGAACTACATGGAGTGAGAGTAACCAGGCCACTGGTCAGGCAACTGTAGACTATGCTGAGTGAGTAGGAGCCAGGGCCACTGGTCAGGCAAGCCAAGGACTACAAGGAGCGAAAGCAACCAGGCCCACAGGGAAGGCAACCGAAGGCTACACTGAGAGGGTAGTAGCCAGCGCCACTGGTCAGGCAAGCCAGGGTAATACACAGAGCGAGTAGTCAGCCAGAGCCACAGGTCAGAACCGATGTGAGTAGTGAGACAAGCCAGGGTCATACACAGAAAATATTCAGACAGGCACGGATCACAACAGGGCAAGCAGAAGCTATCAGGAACACCACATAAGGGCAATGACTTCCAGGCCCAGGGAGGTTTATTAAGTAGCAGGAGAAGGCGGGGCCCAATTAGGCCACACAGAATAAGCCCATAAACAGGAGTTCTAAACAGTGCCTGTTTCATAATGAAGCAATGCAGAGGTGGCCGCAACTATGCCAGCTGACACACCACAGAGGAAGGAAGCACAGGCTAACTAGGCCTCCAAGGTAGACTGGGATACTCTTGAACTACAACTTTGACAGTATTGAAATAACACTCTCCATGGCCCAAATACTATGGAGATTAATTGGAGCTGCTTTTATTGTGAAACATTACTATGCCTTTAAGTGGTTTTACTTTATTGAAATGTTGTGCTTACAGATTCAACTTTAAAGGGGTAGTAATGTCAGAAAAAAAAGTATTAACTATATGGTAGATACAATTAAAAGAGAGTATTTGCACTTATTTGTATCTCTCAAACCGTTATGGTTTGAGATATATAGGAAAATAAAGTTCTCTGGTCCCTCCCCTTTCTGCTTGACGAGCTGTACAGCTGTCAGAAGCAGATTCTGGTCACTTGACCAGATGCGGCTCTTCAGCAGCACCGATATAACGGTATCTAAAGACAAATACTTCATTTAGAACGGTCTACAAAGTGTGCCTGGTTTAGAAGTACACTTTGTAGGCTGTTCCAATGAAGTATTTATTTCTAAATAGAGTGATTTCAGCCCTGCTGAAGAGCCTCTGTCTGGTCAAATGACTGGAATCTTCAGCTGTCAGCTAGATGGCAGACTTGAGTGAAACAGCCAGGAAAAGGTAACTTTAGCAAGTTATATCTCTCAAACCATAAAGGTTTGAGAGATAAGACTTACATCGATGTTAATCTTTTTTTAATGTCTACAATATTAAATCAACTTAAAATTAACCATTACTATCCCTTTAACACAGTCCCTTCAGCTTACGGATTCTCAGATTCAATCTTCAGGTCATACCAGCAGGTCGGTATTTCAGGATATCCCTAATTAAGCACAGACAGCTCTATAAGTTGCCTGAGCCATTGATTATTCTCCTGTAATTAAGCAAGGATGTCTTGAAAAGCTGTCTTTTTTGGTGTGCCCTGAGGACTACAGTTGAGAAACACTGCTTTAGTAAAAAGGAAACTATACCTTAAAATAAGTGGCTTTTAATCTGCTTGTCTAGGAAGATTCCTTCAAACAGAAGTCTGGTACACTATATTTTATTCTACATTTTTTTTTCTCTCTTAGAGTCCACTGAAAATTATTTAAAATCTAATTAACCATGCTGTGCAACTCTCTGGATCGGCCCTAGAGTCTCAGTTTTTCTGAGTTAAAGGGATAGTAATATTTCATTTTAACTTTATTTTATTTTGTAGGCTTTAAAAAAACATGAAGAATGATATAAGTCTTATCTCTCAAACCTTTATGGTTTATGAGATATTCACAAGCAAAGTTCCCCTCCCCGCCCCTTTTTCCTAGTGTAAGCAATCTCTTCTCAGATGTGAATCTGGTTGTATGACCAGACAGATAACAGAAGGGGACAATTTTCTTTGTATGAAAACAATGAAAGCCCTTCCCCCCTTGACAAGTTTTTCAGCTTTTTCCCTTATCTTAATTGAAGATTGTCCCTCTCTGCAGTCTACCTGGGCACCTCCCTTCTGATCTGGTTGAACAGGCGGGGGATACTTTGTTTGTGAATATCTCTTAAACCATAAAGGTTTGAGAGATAAGACTTATATCATTCTTCATGTTTTTTTAATGCCTACAGGTCCTGGGGTTAAGGATGATACTCTGTATTAATAAGATCTGTGATAACCTTGGCCGCTTTTCTGTTTTTTTCTGCCGACTCCCCGTTTTTTGGGTGTAAATTTCACCATCCCTCCTTCCAATTCCTCCTACTCTTATTAAGCCCCACCCACATTGTGATACAAATCATGTTATTCAGAATCTCCCACCTCCAGCCTTACTTGTCACTCAGTGGGGGGAGTCTGCCCACTGCTGATAATAATTGTCCCTTACGATCCATTCAGCTCTATTGCACCCATTGTTTGCTTGAGAAGGTGTTACCTCGAGGCAGACTTCATTATAGATCACTATTTAGAGGAAAATGCAGGTATAATGCAAATAATACATTCATATCTGTAATCTTTAAAAACACTGAGAGATTTATTTCTAAGGTAAAATTGTCCTTTAGCACACTTTAGTAGCGCACAGAGCAAGGCCCCAATAATCTTTGAAAAAACATGTGGGTATTGTAGCATTTATTTAGTTTGGGCATGAGGGATGTTGGGGAGATGCAGCCTGTTACATGTTAAAAAATAACTGTGGCACGAGGTTCAGTTGGCTCATTAATCGCTACACACAAAAAACATATAAGATAAAATAAACCAATTAGAGAGGGAAGCTAGTGAAGCAGAAAGAATATACGTCTACAGAGGTGACACTATTTCATATGACTCCTTCTTGCTTGCCTCCTCTGTATACAACGCCGCGTTAATGGAGCAGAGTGTAACTTTTATGATGTTCCAGAAACAGAAATTATTTGAAAACGGAGATAGAGCAGGGAAACTTATGTCCCATTTGATAGGAGCCAGAGAGGGCAGATGCTGTATAACGACTATATATAATAAAGCTGGGGATCTTATACATGATGAAATGGGCATCAATGATGTGTTTGCAGACTTTTATTCTACTCTCTGTAAGACACAAGCCAACTCTATCTCTTGGCAGATAGAGGAATATTTGGCAGGAATCTCTCTCCCGTCTTTATCAGTTGACCAACAATGGATGCTTGATTCTCCCATCCTCCTGGGTGAGGTTATGGCGGCCATTGCCTCCCCTCCCACGGGTAGGTCCCCTGGGGGAGATGGACTACCAGCTGAATGGTACAAGAGATATGCGGACACATTAGCTCCATACTTGCTCAACACTTTGTATGAAGCTTTGGAGGTGGGTAGGCTTCCATTGTCCCTTATTGAAGCTACTATAGTAGTACACCCTAAGCCGGGCAAGAACTTGACTAAGTGTGACTCATATCGACCTATCTCTTTGCTTACATCGGATGCAAACATTTTGGCCAAGGTGTTGGCAACTAGACTTAACGTAGTGATCTCAGATCTCATTCAACCGGGTCAGGCGGGATTTATACCTGGGAAATCAACGTTTCATAATCTAAGGAGACTATTTTCTCATCTGCATACAAAACCTGACAATGCTGGTCACAGAGTGGTGGTCTTGTTGCATGCATCCAAAGCATTCCACTCCGTGGAGTGGGGTTATCTTTGGTGTACACTACGTGGGTTTGGATTTGGGCCGACTTTTCTGAAATGGGTACAACTTCTTTATACAAACCCAACTGCTACGGTCTTGACTGGGCCAGTCCGGTCAGGGTCATTCGCGCTTGAGAGAGGCACACGACAGGAATGTCCCTTGTCTCCGGGTTTGTTCGCACTGGCCATTGAACCGCTGGCCCGATGGTGGAGGGATTTGTGATGGGTAGTAGGGAGGTGAAATTGGCGTTATACGTGGATGATATACTGCTGTTTTTGGGAGAGGCCTCCAGATCTCTCCCACGTGTTCTAGATTTGGTAAATACCTATGGTAATTATTCGGGACTGAGAATAAACTGGGCTAAATCACTTCGGTGAAGTATCTAGGATTTATGGAGACTGCCTCCGTGGACAATTATGTGAGAGACAATTTGGAGCTGCTAACTGAACAACTTTGGTGTAAAACAACATCTTGGCTTACACTACCGCAGAATGTTATTGGTCGCTCTAACTTGGTGTTCCTTCCATGATTTTTTATGTTTTTCAAGGTTCTATCATACCTGTCCCTAAGAGATACTTTACCATAATTGACAAGATCATTAGGAACTTTCTCTGGTCAGGAGGCCCATCTAGGATTAAGTGATCTACTCTCAAGTGTTCAGTGAGTGAGGGTGGAATAGCCCTCCCTGATTTCTATAAATACTACCTGGCTGCACAGGGACAATTTGCACTCGCATATGTTCTGCCGGATAGCCTGCACACCTTTCATAAAATTGATGAATCTCTGCTCAAACCAGGTTATTCTTTGTCGCACATCCCTTTGCTAGGTCCAGGAGTGCTTGGGGATCCCCCTATCACCTCTCGGACAACCTGTAGCGTATGGTCAACTATTCAATCTATTTCAAACTCTGAGGCAAAAGACCCTAATACTCCCCTATGGGGGTTGGATGGGTTGGTACATCTTCGACAATTGGAGTTCGGTCGATCATGGTTGACATACGGTATTTCTACACTTGGTCACTTGTACCAGGGCAATGTTTTAAAAACTTTTGATCACCTGCGTGAGGAATTCGATATTCCTACTACCTTTTTATACTCATATTTATGGCTGAAACACTCTTTGAGTGACATACTAATACTCCAGGCATAAAGGAATTCACACTAGTTACGCTGGCTAGGAAGAGACAACCCCTTGAGCCTGTATCGTTAATATATACATGGCTTGATAGGGCTTCTGCTGTGGCAGAGGACGAGCTAAGGCTTAAATGGGACGCTGATGTGGGTGTCTTTGAGAACTGTGAATGGGAAATGGCTCTGAGAAGTCCAGAATTGGTAGCTACTACGGCCAGGCACCAGCTGATCCAACTCAAGATTTTGTACAGATCCTATTACACTCCTGTACGTCTTTTTAAGATGGGCAGGGTGGATAGTGATCATTGTGGAAGGTGTGGGGGGGCAGGCGCCACTTTTTCTTACTCCTCCTGTGGGAATGCCTTCCGGTCCAAAGGTTTTGGGTGGACATGTTCCGTACTGTATCAGCTGTAGTGCAGTGGGACATGTCGCTTTCCCCAAAGACGTGTATTTTCTATTCTCCCTGATCAACTTCACTCAAATTTTCATACTGTACTAATTAGGGGACTGTTGATTATGGCACGAAAGGTGGTGGCACAATCGTGGATGTCAGAACATCTCCCCAGGCATGACCAATGGATGACCTTAGTGGCCCATAATCTTCCTCATTATAAGGGACTTTACTTGCATAGGGGCACCCCGAACAAATTTCACCAAACATGGGGTCTATGGACCTCTTACTGTAACTCTAGAATTCTCTACCAACGAGGGTTATGTGACGCATAATTATTACTCTATGTTCCACGTGCGATGTCCCTGGAGAATCTGGCTGCTTATTTACTTATCTATCTATATGATTATCTGCTAATTGATGCCTACGCTGCTTTCTGTCACATTTAATAATGATTGACGTAGGAGAGTGAGGACTTAGTTTTGTTAGAGATATGGTTAGGATAAAGAGATGGGGGGGGTTCGGTTTTGGTTTAGTTTAGTGTTATAATACTTACTTGACTGTCTGCATTGTATCTCTTATTTGATTACTATGTGCATTATCTATGATTTTGTAATGTATTATTACTGTCCTCTCAATAAAAATGTTTTAAAAAAATAAAAAAGTAAAATAAAAATAAAAAATGAAATATCTTAGGTGACAGTGACAGACAGCTGACTGGGCTTAGGCAAGGCATCATACAGCTCCATCAGTTGTGTTGTGCACTGTACAGTAAAAAAACACAGTGTAGTTGCAGAATGTCCAGCAAATGCACAAGGGGGAGGGGGAGAGGTGTAAAGTAGTAGTTCAAAAACCTACTGCAGCAATGGTTGTTGCAGTGTGTGCAATCAATGATGATGATCCTTTTACTCTAAGGGAGGATGCAGTTTGTCAAGGTCCCAGCAAAACTAGGTCCAGCACCACCAGTGCCAGTAGAAATATAGAACCATATAAGATCACTGAAGACAACAACAAGTCACATTCAAGTGTTGATGATTCTGGCAACAGCATAATAGAGGAAGGTGTAGCAGCTGAACCGCCTGCTGCATCAGACAGTGAGACACCAAAACACCTGTCCTCAAAGTAGTAGTGAATTTTGTTATAGTAAAAGTAAAAATAAATTGTTTGAGACCTCCAAAAGCTTAGAGGAATATGAGGGTAGTAGTGGGCGAGAACTGTCAGGGGATGCTGATGCTGCTGAGGATGACCTAATGATGAATGATGATGATGCAGATCCAGAATATATCACTCCAGCATCCTTCTCTTGTTCAGATACAGATGAAGTTGAGAGTGAGGATGGTGACAGGACTATAAGATTAGCAGAAAGTCAAAGGCTGAATCTTCCACCACTTTTAAGGAGCACTGTGTCTGTCTATAAACTGTTTGAGAAAGCCATTGGAAAGTCTTACCCTGGACAAGTACGGGTGTCAAAAAGCACTCAGTCACCCTATCAGTCATCATTGGCATCATTGCCTCTTCAAAGTCCAAGTCCCACTCAGCCACACACACCTGTTTTGAGTACCCAGCAACAGCAACACAGGTTAACATCCACAGTGTTAGATATGAAGAGTATCTTTGGTGCTGCTGCTGTAAGTGCTGCACCTTTGACACGTAGTAGTAGCAGTAGAATTACATCAGCATCTAGCTCCAGCAGTAGAAGTAGCAGAAACCACACATGACAGACAAATCCAGGACAAATATATTAACAGCAGCACAGATGAGGAGGTGTAGGACAGATAGGACCACTGCTATGAGTGATAAGTAATGTGTGTCATTAATCTGGGAAGGAGGATAGAGTATGATAATGGTAAAAATATATACACAAATCACACTATGCCAGTCCCCCACCACCACCACTACAATATATATCTACCACATTGTAGGTTGTACTTTATTTTTTTATTACTTGATCATCATGAATATGTGCCAGTGTACCTAAGCAAGAAAGTGTTGTAGGCAAAGGACAAATGCATTCTGCATGCTAACGCATTTTTCAAGCCATATTTTTATGTAGGAAAAACTTTGACTTTCAGCCACTTATTTCTAAACTTCAACTCACAGAAGAAGTAATATTACAGTGGAAAATGTGGTACCTATAGGAAATATAGTCGAAAAATGTGTTAAAATAAGCAAAAAATGTGTTAACAGGTGGAAAATTTGTTAAAATAGGAGAGATGGAGGAAATTTTTGAATAGTTGGAAAGCAAAATTTTTCGTGAGAAAAGCGAAAAAACAGCACGTTTTCACGAAATTTTTCACAGGAAAATTTTCACACTTTTTGCCCACCCCTAACAGTGATATCGCTCAATGCATTGATACAGAGTGATAATAATGCTTAAATCCTCATGCAGCAAGCAAAAAATTAGCAAATCCAGAAGCATACCAGCTATACCAAAAAGGACAAATAATGGGTATTTTAAGGGTTAGCATAACATGAAATCCCTCCACCAGCAACATGCAGTTGGCTTGCTCTAGAATTGAACCTGTTTCACTTTAAAGTCATTAGTTTTCTAACTTTGTTTTCCATGTTCTATAATAGAAAAGTTATTTTTATTATTTTAAGGATATGAAGGCTAATTGCTTTGTTATAATAAAATTAAATCTAAAATGTCTCAAGGAGTTTAAAGCGATTTGCGTTTCTATGATTAACTTTTATTCATTTTTTCACAATGCCATTTTTAGGAGAAATGCAATTTTTGTGAGCGATGGAAAAAAAATTCAGCCATCGCTAAACACATTACTAACTTAAGAGAGTTAAACGCTATTACGTTTTTGACATTTTAAAGGAGCAGTGAATTTGTATTACAATGCATTTCTCGCTCTGAATTTTTACAACGCAAACTCATTATCATTATTTTCTTTGAACCATACATTTTTTCTCCATAACAACAGAAAAAGAAAAAGAGATCATGTTATACAGTATTGGGGGCAAAAAAAAAAAAATCTTCAGATTATAATGACATAGATTTTAGATTACATAACCTGACTGTGTAGCAAGATTTACAAACTAATTAAACTGTTGGCAACAGTGTCAACTGGTGTCCAAAATGCATTTTTTAAATCATTTGTTTTACTTGAGACCTTGTGTAGCAGACTGCTGCTCTCCATAGTAAGTAACGGGAACAGCACAGCCTAGTGACCATAATGGAAAATTTAAATTTAGTTTAATTAAATACAAACAAGTTTGATATGTTATATATTCAGCAGGAAAAGCAAAATTAAATATTTTAATTAAAAAAATTTTCTGCTCTCTTACAAATTCAGTTTTATAAAGTATAACTCATAATAAATGTTGAACTTTTGGCTTTGTGATACAGAGTACATTTTGAACTAAGTTTGCAAATGTGCAAACTTTATTTTAGATAATAATTCCATTTTAGTATCACAGGAGTAAAATATTGGTAATTCTTTCTGTGACATAAAACGTTATGAAATTATAGGATAAATGCTGTTCAGTTCCCATAAACAGCTTGTGCAGAAGCCTGCTGTGGCCATGCCTTATTTATCAGCTTTAAAAACTCAGACTGCATCTGCATTTATGTGCCCTTGAGGTCCTGGAATGGACACAGCTAATCTTCGTCAAATGCTTCCATAACAAACACAATACAGTGCATTCTCACATATTCCCCTAGTTAGTTCTATGGTATTAAATGATCGGTAAACCCATTTTTGTCCACTTTCATTAAGTTGCTTCAGGGGTGAGTATAATCAGTAAAATTTGCCTCCAGCACTAAATATTTGCACTTCACTGTTGTTCATATTAAATGCAAATTTGTAGCACAAGTGTCTCATTCAGATAAAGACTTATTTATGAACATGTATTTTATGTATGCTTTGTGCCCACAGGGGACCAGTATAGGCCAGCAAGTGACCGAATCCAGTCTGGGTGACAGGAACACAACAGCAGGCTTTAGCACACAAGGTATTGTAATCAATGGATACCCTTCTTTTTATTAAAGGATAATTAATTATACAACTAATTATAACCCCACTCACTTTACTATGGCCAGAAAAGCCCTGTAAAGTTTGCTTTTTGCTTTGGTTCAAGAGATAATATCTTCAGTTAGTCTTGAATATCATGTCCGTGTTGGCGAACAATTGCTTGCAGGACCACAGGACCTCAGACTTTGCTCATTAAACATGGAGACTATGAAGCTGTCCTCTACTGAACAAAGGAACAAGGACAACATTCATAAAAAGACACAAGCATTTCTACCCATAGTAAGTTAAGTTGGGGTTACTATTTGGAGGTGTTTTTTTCTTTTTCTTTAATGGACTAGCATGAACCATCTATATGAAATGCACACTTTCCAAAACAAATCTAAGAGTATGGTTTGAAATCATCATTTTCCAATATTATTGTAATATCATAGAACGTCATAAAAAGTGTGATGCAAGATTATAGGAAATTACTTAGTAGCAAATGATATAACAACTCATTACAAGTCATTCCTTGGCTTCCATTTTAAAGTGGTCCTATCACCTTTATTTTTTTTCACATATTTGAAAACTTCATTCAAAACTGCTCATGTATCATATTAATCAAAAATCTGGCAGATATATAGTTTAGAAGATATTCACACTTTTGTTCAGGGATAAGTGTAAGTGAAAATCTCCTGGTACTGCACATTGCTTCATTAGCATAGGAAACATCACAGAAAACCTTTGTTAGCATATGACACATCACTGAAAACCTTTGTTACCATACAACACGTCACTGAAAATGCATAGAGAGCATATGAAACTTCACTGAAAAGCTTAATTAGCATGCAAAATATCACCTGTACCACATGGGCGCCACAATTAGCATACATTAGCATATGGTAACAAGTATGAATATCTCATTAACTCTACATTTTCCCATCTTTGGCTAACATGACACATAATTAGTTTTCAATGCAAACTTGAATCAAGGTGAAAGGTCCATTTTAAGTAAGAGTGGCTTATGCTTCACACATCAAGCCTGAATATAATTATATCATTCATAGGCTGTTGTGGCAGGGTAAAAAATATAGACAAGATCTGGATTAAGTTCTAAGTAGAACATCCTACAAAACTGTAACAGCAAATCTGCCCTATGTATATCAGGCTAATTTTATTTTGAACTAGGATGGACACAAATTTTACAATTATTTTAATTTCTCTTAATATAAATTAACAGGTGTTCTTAGATATAGATTCTTTAAGCTTTGAAGATTCCATAAGTGCAGCTGACCCCTTGAATAACAGAGAGATCTCCACAACATTGCTTTTCAATGCATTGGAGATCTCCCTATCATCCAAAAGTAATGCAAAAATCTAAATTTGGGTTGGCAGCCTGAGGTCCTCCAGATAGTGTGGACTACATCCCCCATCATCCTTAGCCAGGCATCATGGGAATTGTAGCTTTCAAGAGCCAGTGAGCCTCAGGTTGCCCACCACTTATCTATATAGTCATCAGTGTATATGTTCATATGGTTTTGGCTTTGAAGTACTGTCCTATATGTTGAGGTACTGGGTGAACAATACTGTTGGAAATGTAAATTTGCTAGATACATTAATTTTAGCTTTTGGCTGCTGGAATAAGATATTCAATACTGTTCTTTGTTGTTGAACCTCACTCTTGTATTATCTTTGTGTGTTTGTGTTGTGTAGTTTCTGTAGACAGCACCTCTATGATGGTGTCTGAAGCAGCTGATGTCCCAGCTCACAGTTGTTCGTCTGAGGACCTTTGCTCTCTTGAAGTCCAGGGCTCTCTGCGCTCAGCAGATTTTTCTCCTTACAGTACCATACGGACTGCTGCCACGGGGAGTAGCTGTGCCAGCTTAGAACACAGCTTCCGTGGTGGCTTTCATATCACCAATTCACAGTGTTCACCTGATGAAGATGGAAGCAGAGCCTCTACAGACAGGTCCCAATGGCAGGACTCAGAAAATTACACACTATCAAGGTCATTGGACTCATCCAATGAGAATTTCAGCACATCAGAGAGAGAATCACAGCTCTCAGTGAAAGAAAGAAAAGTACCTCAACCTCTGAAACCCATAAAAATGTGCTGTGGTGTGTTTAGTCAGCCACCTGGACAATGCCAGCCATCACCTAGCACTATACCTCCAAATCAAGCCCCACATCCAGGACACTTGGAAAAGACTATGCAGCAACATCACAACAGAAAATATAGAATTGCCAGTATAGTCCGATCTACTAGTGACCCTGTTTCCTGTTCCTCCAGCACAGAAGGTAAATGCAGTTTCGTTGCGTAGTGCACCATTGAGCAGTGTGCAAATATTATCAGTGCATTACACTTGGCAAACTCTTCATTAGCATAAGTTCCATTTAATTTGCCTCTGAGAACACGTTAAAAGGTTCATAGCCATTTGGGAAAAGGTCTTTGGTGCAAATAAACCCTTTTGTAACAGGACACAATGAGGTACGAAGAAGTACATCAACTCTAGGACAAGCCAGTTTTACCATAGGGGACAAATGAAAATGGCCATTGATTTAAGTGATGTTTTTAACCCCTTGATTGCTTATGAGGTCTCCAAAGCACTACAAAGCAATGCACTGGAGATCTTGTTAGCATTCAAGATTTTAAAAGTCCCATCATGACAATGTTGCAGTGTGTATGTGTACCCTATGGTACAGATAGTTTGCCCTGGCATTGCTGTAATTCTTCACTATTTTATACAACTTTAGTTTTTTATGAAGGTTGCACAATAGAACCCTTAGATTTTTGTGTAATTTTTTTTTAACCCTTTATGGGCCAGAATGATATGCAAAGCATACTCTTCAATTCCCTTACGGAGAGCTGCAACAATGGCTGCCAGTGTATGCACTATTATTTTGTTGGAAAGGTCTGGGGGGAGGGATGAAATGTGTATAGTTTGCTGCTCTGCTGTTTCTGCTCTGATAATGAGCCCAGTGTCTATCTCATATTTAGAACAGGGGTAGAGAACCTTTGGCTCTCGAGTTGTTGGAAACTACAACTCCCATCATCCTCAACCAGCTACCAGCTAGAGAATCAAAGGTTGCCTACACCAGCTCCTGAAAGTGAGAGCAAGACAAGCTGATCTAAGATATCATTTGGACCAGCAGGGACACACTTAAGTTAAAATGAGAAATCCTGCTGGGGCTGCAGATTATTAGTTAGGTGGGCACATTTTTGACATGCCTGCCTTAACCCTTTGAGTGCAAGAAGGGTACACAACAAATTGGTATGCAATGAGTTACATACTCCTCAGGCACTCAAAGGGTTAAGTCAGAAATGCAGCCCTAGTATCAGTTTAGAAAGGTGATGATGGGCTGGGAGATAATAAAATATGACAGAATCAACGCCAACTGGAAAAAAAAGTCCTAGACCTCAAACTTGCAGAATGGATAAAGCAAAACAGTTCTACAGCCTGGTGAGGTAAAAATAAAATTAATATATTAACTTCATAAGAACAGCCAAGCAGCCTGACATACCAGGCCAGTTGGCATCTCTGTGGGCTTCTCCCAGCTCAGATGAAGCAGTGAACAACCATTGAAATATACTCAGAATCCTGGGGGGGGGATGCACTAAGGTATGACAAAGAGGTGATAAAGAGGAGATTAATTATCCAGTGTGATAAACTCTCCGATTCCTATGTTAGATTTCTAAAATTATAGAGATTTAGTGTATAGGCTCCATAGAATAACACAGGAATTGGAGTCTGGAAATGTTATCTCCTCTTTATCACACCTTAGTGTATATCCACCCAGGTCAATTTTTATGGAAGCCAGTAAATTAATTTTGTTTTTGTGTAGCACTCTGTCCATTCCCTTTATTCGTGGTGAGAAGGATAAAGAAAGATAAAGGGATACCAGGTCCCTCTGCAGTACTGTGATCCATTACCATACTATATTCAGTTAATCTCCTGGTGATTATTATTGCTGTTATAAGAGAACTACCGGTATGTGAAATATGTTTGCACTTTTAGTCAGGTGCTTTTGTTAGGGACTGGCTGGAGGAACCAAAGCCCAAGTGTCATTATTCAAAGCCCACAGCTTTTTTTTTGCCAGATCGGTGCATTTAATAGTGTAGTATTGTACTGACCTCCCCTAAGGTTAACCCTTAAGGACCAGAGGAGTGTGGAACATGTTTCTTTGCACACCTCTCTGGTCCGTAAATGGTGTAATACTAAATGAATTTCCTTAAGGGCAATGGTGTAATACTGCACCAATGCACTTAATTATAAATGTGTAATACTTTGTTGATTTCCTTAACCCCTTAGATGATAAATAAGCTGTTAACATTTTGGAAAACAATACACTGAAGATGTCTTTAGCACGCAAGGGTTAATGGTAACAGTATAATACTGTGCTAATCTCCATAGAGTTAACTCTACTCCAAAATAATGCACCATGTGGCAAGAGTACCGGGTTTTTTGGAATGATCCTAACCCTTCGAGTGCCAGAGGGGTATGCAAGCATGTTGCGTACCCCTCTGGCACTCAATGGGTTAACACTCCTGCTTATACTCACCTCCTCCGACACTCATACAGGATCATAAAAAATAAAAAAAAATATATATTCCTCCCTTTCTTTTGCAACATAAATGTATTATTGGAAGATATAATCAAAAATGTAAAACACTGGAATATAAATTAATATGTATATCATTATTAAATAAAAAAAATACTGGTTGTGGAAAAATATCCCTATCAATATTTTTTTTTTATTAATGGAGAATAATGATGGGCATTAAGTGAGCTATATAATCTTCTTGAATCATGTTTCATTTGTGCATTTAAAGGTAAACTATTCCCTTTGAACAAATGGCTCTTAATTTGTTAAACACATTGACTTATCTAGGTATCTGCCCTTCATAAAGTGGTCAAGTAGATTTTTATATATTTTTTGCATATATCTGCACTTTTCTGTATATAGTGATTTCTATTTATGTCTGACTCTAAATCACATGTAATCACAGTGAGCATATTGCTTCAACAGACCGAATGACTCATAAGCATCAAAAGCATTTATCAGATTATAAACTGAAACAACTAGCAATGGTGTAAGCCATATATCAAATGCAGATAAAACAGTAAATAGAAATAACTGATTGCTGTTTAAAGGACTCCTAACTATGTAAATTCTTTACAATGCATTGGAGACCTCTATAATATTCAAGGGGTTAAAGCAGCATTTAAATTAATTGTAATTTAAGAAATGTTTTTGTAACCTTTGGTGAATTTGGTTTGCTTCAGAAATTCTTCACTTTGACTTTACATAAGGCCCAAAATATGTTGCTCTCACAATCACAAAGATCCCCTTTGGCCACAAGCCAGTACTGTTAACAGTTTGATTTAAAAAAAAAAATGAAAAAAAGGAGTCTGAGCTGGAATAACTTTCAGTTGAAAAATCTCCCAGCCGTGGGATTACACTTATTTTACACAGCGGGAAAAGCCCTGCAACATGTATTTTCCTTTTAATTTACTGCTCCTTTAACATCTTGATGACGAAAATGTTACTAATGCTGTTTGTATCTTTAACCCTTTGAGTGTCAGAGGGGTATGCAACACATTGCTCTGACACTCAAAGGGTTAAAGTTGAAGTAACACCTCCATTTACTCTGCTATGGCCAGAAAATCCTAATGACCCCTCTGCATTTTTTCCTCATTTAACCCTTTATGAAGCTGAAGGATGCACAACACATTGTAAAAGCAATGCATTATACAATCTCTGGTCCTTAAAGGGATGATCACGTACAATGAACAGCTTATTTCCTGTGGTCTTGCCAGCATCTGTCATGTCTGTCTCCATTACCCCTTTGAGTGCCAGAGAGGTATCCAACGCATTGTAATACATCAATCAAAGGGTTAAGTCGATCACATAGCCCTTTAACCCTTTGAGTGCCAGAGAGATATCTTTCTGGCACTCAAAGGGTTAAATCTGATACGCTTATGAAAACCTTCACGCAGCAGACTCGTACAGGAATCAATGCAATTCTGCATTTTATAGGCACCCCTGATTTAAAGACGTGTGGTCACCTTAGTCTCCATGTTATCTCTTGAGTAAAGGCCCAAGGAAAAATAGTAGGAACTATTAACCCCTAAAGGACCCATAACGTGCCAGGACTGTCATGGGTCCAATGTGTGAGAAGGCTGCACCCCGTTCAGGGAGCCCTGAATATGTTACTCCAAAAAAATTATCAGTGGTCCTTAAATGCCAGCCGGGAGCGCGCGTGGCTGATCCTTAAGAGGTTACACTTTTGTCTCCATGGTAAGAGTGAGGGGTTTTTATTAGGGAGTTACTTCCCCTTTAATAGCAAGAACAATACTGAACATTAACAAAAGTGAAGAAGCATCTGACTAGTTTAATGGTGTTTTGATGCCAGCTGTGATTTCACAGTATGAGGTTACATGACTTTTAGGAAATCTTGTTTACAAATAGGTTTGTGTTGGCTGGTGTTTAGTAAATTACTTCCTGAGCACAGCAGATGTGAATCATTCAGCTGCTCTAACAAAAATCTTTACAAATACACTCTTCTAACAAGTATGTTCATTTTTAGCAGAGAGGGAGAGACCGAGAGAGAAAAGGGGAACCTTTAGTACAAACTGTCATTATTTTATTTTTAAAATGAAGATTTTTAAATGTATTGACTTTTATATTCTATCTGAATAAAGCAGTGGCATAACTAGAAGCCACCGGCCCTAGTGCAAAAATTGCCGCAGGCCCCCCGACACATGCCCCCCCCATTGGCCACCCCCAAATTGCCCCCAATATCCACATTGCCTCCACATTGCCCCGAATCTCCATAATTCCTCCACATTGCCCCCAAATTCCCCACTGCCACCACATTGCCCCCAAATTGCCTCCACATTGCCCCCAATATCCACATTGCCTGCACATTGTCAGAGGGGACTCTCTAGACTATTCTTGGAATAACACACACCAGACAAGATGAACAGCGATCCAACAAGTTTATTCTGGAAAACAGGGATCATGAACAGGGCTGAAAATCCTAACATAAACAAAACTGTGGTTCAATCTTGCCACATCAATCTCCAGCCAGTGGGGATCAGAGTGGCAATGGATGCACATGTGGTGGACAATCAGAAGGCCACCTACATTTTGAACATGGGTAGCAGGAGGGTGAGAGGGAACACACAGAGGAGTCCAGGCTGCCTTCTTGTCGAGAAAACTTATGCAAACAAAGGGAAAAAGACTGACAAGTGGCGACCAGTTGTACAGAGCTACAGAATTAGTTGGCGCTATATAAATAAATAATAATAATAATCTTGCAGCACCAATCTCCAGCCAAGAGTTGCTCCTGCGGCAACCAATCCGTAGGCCACCTACGTGTCAAACAGACCTGGACTGTAAATGAAAAAAATGGCAACAAGCGGCGACCAGTCAGCAGGCTGCCTTCTTGTCAAGAAAACTTATGCAAGCAAAGGGAAAAAGACCGACAAGTAGTGACCAATCAGCAGGCCACCTATTTGTCAAACAGACCAGTGTGACCAGTCAGGAGGTCGTTTACATTTTGAATTGGGAACATGAGAAAATACAGTTAACACCTAAACAGGGTGATGAACAATGAGCAATAATACCAGGCCTCGCATGCAGAAAGGTGAGTGAACATTTGACATAACACTGGTCAGTGCTCATAAGTCTGTAACGGACCAGAGGGGTCCATTACATCTAACATTTGTAAAGATGCAGAAAAAAACAGATAAACCAGCACTAATGTGAAATAATAAAAGTTCTGTGTATAAAAGTATGCAACACTGATCCTTACGCAACAAAGCAAATAGGTGTAATTGTGGTTGGGGCTTACAGTGTCTGAGTGAAAGGTCCAACCTGCATGAAGAGAGGTGTGGCTGAACCTAGGTTCCAGGCTGAAAATATGTGTGATGATAAATGGTCAACCTGATTAGGTAGCTGGCCTTAAAAGTGGGAAAAGAAGCTAGAATAATTAAAATAAAAAAGGGGGGAACTTTGGGAGGGGCTACCAACAGACGAGCCCTTTGGGGAAGGCGCTTTCATGCATTAAATAGCCTGCAGCCCCTCCCACAAATATAGGCTCAGCCTTTAACTTATAGCATAATCAACAGCAGGGTAGGGAGTACAGATGAAAAAAAGATGGGTCTTTTAACCCCTTAAATGATAAAGAGGTCTATAAACCATTGCTTTCCTCCTAACATTTCATAAAGCATTTTATTTGTAAGCACATATAATGAAGGTAATACAAACATTAATGTGAGTTGTATTGCTGTGGAGCAATGTAATACACTTCTATAGACATCAGTCTAATCTCCTAAAGAGAGTGACACCAGGGTGGGAAAGAGGGACAGATGGATTTGAGTCTCAAAAGGGACACTTAGGAGGTGTGTTGCTTTGGAGACATGTATAGAGTTAAAAGTTAAATCAGTATGAATTTGGTGCAGTTGTTTGGTTCCAGCAATGCCTTTTTTTTTTTTTTTTTTTTTTTTTTTTTTTTTTTTTTTTGATGCAAAGTGTGATTAAAAAAAATAACAGAGAACAAATCATATTATTTGTCGTGGGAAAAAAGAGAGCATAAAACTGCACTGTGTCTAAAAGATTAAAGTAACATTTATTATACCTATTCATCATAAAAACTATTATTGTCAGAAGTAAAAACAACGTTTGTGTGACTCCATAGGGGTCATCAGTAAAAGAGTACAAAAGAACACTGCAAAATATGGCGTACAAAACATGAACATTAGAAAACAAAAATAAATGAGCAACAAGCTCATCCGAGCAGCTAGGATAGGTTAGTAAACATATCTATACATAGAGCATTATTTTTAGTCAGTGCAGAATATACTTGGTTTTTATTATTTTATTTTTGAAGTCTTACTTGTTGCAATGCTCCAATGTACTTCTGAGTCATACTTAGTTAATCATTCTTAGATACCAGAGTTCATGTTGAATAGGCACAATAGATCAGTGATTTTTAACCCTTTGAGTGACAGAGGGGTACTCAACGCATTGCTTATCAATGTGTTGCGTACCCCTCTGGCACTCAAAGGGTTAATCCTTTAGACATGGTACAAAATTTTTTTTTTCCACACAAAGGTACACTTAGTTCTCTCTATTTTCCACACAAAGAAAAAGTTTATAATTGCGCTTTTGTCATAGAGTTCATTGGCGCTGTTGGATTATTACATTTTATACATCTATAGGTACTGAAGCATTTTTATATCCTATATAATAATTAACTAAAACGTGTGTAACGCCGCAGTCATACGCAGTAGAGACTGCCCACTCTGTGGCTGATACAGAGCTCTGTATCAGCCATGGCGCGGGCAGTCTCTACTGTGCATGACTGCCCTGCGACTGTCTGACAGTGGCACTGTGGCCCCTGTAACGGGCTCTTCAACTAGTAGTATATAGGTCCCAGAGACCTATCCAACATATTACATTGTAATATGTTAGTGCTCTGGCAATCAAAGGGTTAATAATTGGCTGCTTTCTGTTTCTTCTTCTCCATACTTAAAGCTTCATTTCTATTACAGGTTGCAACATTATCAATGGTTTTATCAAATTTCCTCATAATATTCATTAGGAATCAGTGTGATAAAACCAGTAATAACATTTATCATCTGAAATGAAATACAGCCCTAGGGTTTTTTTTTTCCTGTATCTTATAAGAAAAGTTTAGAGTTTATTTAGTTCTGGGAAAGTCTGCTGTTTCATTATCATCCACCATTGCAATTTTCAGTTCCTTTGAAAATATAAAAACTTGCAAATATTAATTACTATTGTACATGAAGAATATTGACAGCAAGAGAAAAATCACTGCAGTGTATGTGACTCTGCTTGTATATAAGAAATTTGCTTAAGGACCGGTGATGGTCCTGGCATGTCATGGAATTCTGGGAAGGCCGTGCAGCTGCATGCTGCTCTGCCATCCCAGACTTCATCACAAAAAGAAAAAAAAAAACAACCGGCGATGGTCCTTAATAGCTGCCCCCCTCCCGGATCAGGTGGTCATTAATGGGCTAATCACAGGTTCCAAAGATGAAAAAAGTAGGAGTGTTACAAAACTGCTTCCAAAACTTTGTGACCAGAAGAGACCTCTCCTGCAGCCTCCAAATCCAGATGATAGTGCCAGGTGAATACATGAATAATTTGCCAGGTTGAGAGTCTACACTGATGCCTGAGCCTTTTCTGCCCATGAATCTGAAATTGCCCTGGTGGAATGTGCCTTATTCATCATCGGAGGTTCCACATTCTGGACATTGTAGACATCTTCAATGGCCAAACAAATCCATCTTGATCTAGAACATTTAGAAGTTCTATGACCCTTTGAGTTTCCAAAGAACTGAAAGAATAATAAAGAAGCTGTTCTAAAGGTGCTTGTCCTTTCTAAGAAAATGAGCAGGCAATGACAAACATCCAACAAATAGACAACACTTCCTTCATCTGACTTGGGATCTGGAAAAAAAAGATGGCAAGTATTTCTCTTGTTCCAGATGAAAGTACCTTTGGTACAAAGTCTGGAGGAATACTCTGAGAAACAAGATTGTTACTTAAATATACAAAAGGGTTCTTTGACAGAGCTTGTAATTTGCTAATCCTCTGGTCTACCAACAATGGTAACACACTCAATGAAACTGACTCCAAAGGCTCAAATATCTCCTTATGTAATGCCTTAAACACCAGATTAAGATCCCATGGGGGAAAGAAGGAGGTCTTCTTAGTCTTTGAGGCATGTAGATTTTAAAATCTCTTAACCAATGAATTGTCAGAAAAAAGGTTTCCCAGAAAATTGTCCAATGTCACAACCTGCACTTTATGAGTACTAAGGCTCAAACCTTGTTAAAACCTTCAGCAAGGAACTCCAATAGTGAAGGAATTGACTGTTGTGAAGGATCCAAGTTCTTTCCCTTACATCAGAAACAAAACGTCCTCTATAAGCGACTATAAGCTATGGACGTACTTTTTTTCCTTGAATGGATCAACACCTGAAAGACCCTGGAGACTTAAGAGGTAGAACTCCAATACATGCCATCATATTCAGGCTGCACAGAAGATGATGTAAAACTGGTCCCTTACTCAGCAGCTCCCCTCTCACTGCAAGTCAAACTGGATCTTTTATTGTCAGTTGCTTCTACTACACAACACAGTTGTGCAAACTGATAATGCTCAATGAGCCCATCTTTGATTATTACCATCGGATATTTCTGATGGGATGAATAGAGATCTGAAAATAATCATTCTGGATCTCTATCGTCATCGTCCAATCATTAAGTTAAAGAATACCGACTTCCGCACCCATTGCTTATATCTCGAACTCCTTAAACTGTATCCTCCTGAGCTCTAGGGAAACAGCTTTAGGGTAGCGTAGGTCTCACATTCTCTGAATTTTGGACACAGATAGAGATTATGTGCCACAGATATAGGTACCTCATCTTCTTTTAAATCTAGAGCAGCTCTGTGACGATCTGACAAACTAAGCACCCAATGTGAGCTGCCTAGTTAGAGTCTGTGAGGTAAATGCCCCACAAAGAGATGATAGACTGCTATTTAATATATGTACAAAATGACATACTTCATCCACTAATCTGCATGTGACCCACAGATTAAATATATTGATCTGTCCGAAGGGGTTACCTACTTAAACCATCTTATGAGGTTATTGATCCTATGATTGTTTATATCTCCTTTATACAGCGCGTACCTATATATGCCACTTAGATAGGGATTAATATTATTGTTTTTACAATAAAGTTAGTTTGTGTATTACTTTTTCTTTGTTCTTTTTGTGTGGTTTTTTTCAGTTTTTGGGAGATTTTTCTTTAGATGGGTTACTTTGGTGTAGCGGAGGGACGGGTCAGTTAGTGACATTTTTTGGGCAGTCTTATATATGGGGATAAGAGTGAGTGTCTTAAAGATAGGATTTTTCTTTTTTCATTTCTATACTGCAAGGTAGGCCCCAATGGGCCAGATGCATGGGACTGAGGACTAGGGTTTGAGGCTGTCTGGCAGTGGCTGCTCTGTAGTAGGCTGGCACACAAGCCAGAGAACAGCAGCTACCCATTGGGCATGAAATCGATAAGAGAACATACGACCCACCTGCAGTATTTATTGTTAGCTGTTGTATAGGAACACTATGACCTGGAGCTCATCTAAGGAGACAGAAGACAAGATAGTCAACGTTTGACGGGTGGTCGATGTTCAACTGGGTGCAGAGAGTAGAAGTCCACCAAGGTTGAGGTAGATGAGAAGCCAGACACAAAAGGTTAGAAATGGGTGGGCAATGCAGTACCAAGCAGCAGACAGAAGAATGGTAGATAATGCAGCTAAGGTCAGAATCCAGTTGGACAAAGCAGTACAAATGAGGCATGTGGAAGAGTAGTCAAATAAACAGTGCCAAAATCAGAATCATGTCGTAGAGCAGGAGAGAAGTCAAAGGTGAAGACGGTTAAATACACAAGTAGATTTCACAGGAACTAGACTGGAAGTATGGGTCATGAACAGGAAAACTTTGACGACACAGCCACCCAAAAGGACCAAGGATCTATAAAACCCTGACACTTCTTACTAATGGATCATACACTCTACAGGTAAAATATGAGTCCACCCTGCCTCCCTCATCCAAAGAGCTTTCAGAATCTGCCTGCTGGACCAAGCTCTTACGAGCAGGCACACTGAGGTAATAACACACGGGAAGGGGCTGCCAACTCCTCCTCCTCCTCCTCCTCCCAGAAAGACCTCCAGGTCTCTTTGGCAATAGGGGAAAAGAGAAACTAGTGATGCAAAATCAGATAGCATACTGGCTTGAGGAAAGACAGTATGTGCAGTCGCTGGTTAATTAACTTGATAGGCAAAAAGGACACCATTTTTGGGTATGCTTCCAAGGGCAGTTTACACAAAGGCAGGCAGAGGCTTGGCACTCCATCTAAAAATGAAGAATAAGGGAAAAAGATTTGTAACAAATACAGAAGAAAACCATATAAACCCCCAGTTCCTACATCTAAATCTCAGAGACAAAATTTGCAAAAAATGAGATCAATCGTGAGACCTTAACAGGAAGATTCTGGACTGGATCCATCCTGGCCTGGGGAAAACTCTGCTGCACCTCTGAAGAGAAGCAGGAGAGCTGAAATACTTGCAAAAAAAACACAATTTTAAGCCTTCCCTTTCCAGAATGGAGCCCATTCTGGAGCTAAGAGAATGCAACTGGAAAGCACAGATCGCAGCACTATAGTTGCCATACTAAATATAGGTTCCAATCATGGAAAGCAACACACCAAGCACAGGAACAAAAAAATGAGTCCCTGTAGGGACCCTATAGGAAAAGGGAGATGGGAAGGCTAAGGGATAAATAAGCCTTCCTGGATACGACCAAGATGTCACTTGTTCAGACACACATTGTGCTGCCCAGCCAGGAGCTAATGAAAACAACAAAAAAGGTAATTGCACCTCCTGTCTGGGAAAGACAAGTAAAAACACACTGGTGCTTCTTGGGAAGGGAGGTCCTTAAATATGTTTCTAGGTTCCCGAGACCAGAGCTGTCCATAGGATGGTGTAGCAACAGCGCCACTGTACAATTTCAGGCCACTGTGATATTGCACCTAGAAAATTCAAGTTTGAGCTGTAATAACATATTTTTTTTTTTACATTTTAAGTATTACTATCCCTTTAAGTATATATTACGCCTATTCATTTTTAGGGGATAGTGTTTCTTTAACCCTTTGAGTGCCAGAGGGGTACACAACGCATTGCAAAGCAATGAATTGCGTACCCCTCTTGCACTCAAAGGGTTAAGTGGGATAATTGCTTTGCTATTGTTCTCCCCTTGGTAGGTAAGAAGTCATGGTAGCCTATAATTGGAGAAAGCAATTTAATATGACTTGTTTTATTTTGTTTCTACAGTTTAGGCCTGGATTCCGTTGTAGCTGATAAATATATCAAGGTTTATATCTACATATTTCTCCATAGACTTCAATGGGAATCTGTTAGATAAAACTATCAACTGCAATTTAATTTAAGCTTTAGTTCGATCTCTGTTTTACCTAGAATAACCTAGTTATCACTACAGAGTCCTAAGGTTCAGTATTCTCACATTGTCAGTAGTATTATGAATCAGCTCTTGTTAAAGGGATAGTAATACTTCGTTTTATCTTTATTTTATTTTGTAGGCATTAAAAAAACATGACGAATGATATAAGTCTTCTCTCTCAAACCTTTATGGTTTGAGAGATATTCACAAGCAAAGTTTCCCCCTCCTGCCCCTTTTACCTAGTGTAAGCCATCTCTTCTCAGATGTGGGATGCAGTCCACAGACCAGACAGATAACAGAAGGGGACAATATTCTTCCTATCAGAACAATGAAATCCCTGCCCCCCTTGACAAGCTTTTCAGGTTTTTCCCTTATCTTAATTGAAGATTGTCCCTCTCTGCAGTCTACCTGGGCACCTTCCTTCTGCTCTGGCTGAGCAGTGTTACATCAGTAAAAGGGGCGGGAGGGGGATACTTTGTCATTGAATTACTCTTGAACTATAACTCCGACAGTATTGAAATAACAATCTCCAAAGTCCAAATACTATGATGATTAATTAGAGCTGCTTTTATTATGAAACATTACTATCCCTTTAAAACGTGCCTAATAATTATAATGAAGCTCAATTACAAAAATAATGTAAACTAAGCTTGAGATATGAGTCAATTTTTTTTTTTAGGTACTAGGATGTTTGCACTTAATTTGTTTATAGATATTCTTAATAATAACCTGTAATGCTTAAAAAACAAACTTTAATTAAAGGGCGAACAAAATAATTATTTACTCTTACATATCTAACTGATACTCAGATATCACTGCTGCAATATGAGTTTTAGTCCACTTGATCCAAACCCTTCCCATTCAATACCCATTACAACTGTTTCTCTGTTTGTCAATGACTCTTCTCTTCTGTTTTGTGTTAAATAAAAATCTAGCAACAGCCATGCAAAAGAATGAATTAATAGCATTCTAAAACGCTCATTGGTTTCAGCTCACCGTAAGAGATCTTCTTAGCCACAAATCCTTTTAGCATATTCTGTCTCTTGCCAGAACAGCAGTTGTAGGAAATTGAAGCCTCGATTAAGACTGTAATAAATTATTGGTGCCAAAACCTCTCCAAAGTAGCTAGGCAGCTAGGCAGATGGTATGAGTGTGTGTGTTACCTGGGGATGGTATCCTACTCTCAGCATAGGAATAATCAAACTAATGTTTAATTAGCAATTTCCTATTAAATTATATTCAGACTGGTATGAGAAAACCACAAAAAGCTGACCTACCGTATGAATTCAATGAAATGAATTGTGGTTTCCAGTGCTATAATGTTTATTATTGCAGACGACTTTTAGTTACAAATATAGTAAAGATTATTGCGCCTTTTCTTGCAATTCCTTGTGGCTTGCAAGATGCAGCAATAAAAGGAATTATAAAGCAAACACGATGTGTTATGGATATGTGTTCAGGTACATGCTGTGTACCTAATAAGGTTCTCTTTGTATTCTGTGTGCCTAGCCTGGGGCATGCTGTTTGAGTGAATGAAGAACAATGGGCACCTGATTAACTACACACACCTGAATAGATACACACTTAGCAACTGTGCAAACATTTATTGTTAATTATTTGGCTGTACAGCATGCTCCCAATTTGATGCACACTGTAGTGTAAATTTTATGCATATTTTTGTGTGGGCAAAAATGTAAGATAAGTCCTACTTAATTTATATTTTACTTATGACAATACTTAATAAACATAAAATGTATTAACAATTAGGCCCCTTTCACATAGGTGATATGAGTGTAGTGATAATGTGTTAACAATGTTGCTTGAGTAGAAAGTCATGCTGGTTGCCAACTATGCCTGTCACAGGAGCAACAAACACTCCAGTATGATGCACCTTTGCTGTAATCAAATAGGAAAGCTGTAAAGCTGCTATATGGATGATCTACACAATGGCCTAGAGGCCATTGGAAGGTCTTTCTCAAAAACCTACACTTAAGGGTTTGATGTGCATCACAGGCTCCACTGAATGGCTGACCCATGCAAGCATTATCTAGTAATGTTTTGCTGATTCTCATGTAGGCCGATCACTTACTCCTCCCCCCACCCAAAGGATTTAATCACCAGGGTAATGTAAGGAAATTTTAGTTTAGAACATGGAGTGTAGCAGGGATGTTGCAACATTTCTGGCCTATTTTAAATAATATACAAGTATATTGGGTGGTATACAATTTGATATAATATTAACAGACTGGCTAATCTACTTGTTAACATAGATTATATTTAATAAGTATTATCTGTTGTGATTTATTTACTATTTTATAACATTGTCCTTGTGTTTTTTCTTCTTCCTGATAAAGGATTCTTTGAAAGAAAAGCAAACTGGAACAAGTAAAAAATGTGTAAATTATATATAAATAGTGCTATTCTACTATACAAGGGATATCTAAGGCCAGATAATTTATGAAAATTTATGAAATTACTCTGACTCTCAAATGATCATAGAATACCATATCAGGAAGTAAAGTTCATGCATATTGTTGTATATTGGTGATTTACCTAGGTAGTGAATTTGTCTGCCTAATTTATCTTCTACCTTGGGGTTGAGAGATAGAGTAGGAGAAGGAGTAGGGGAAATGGGCCTGGAACAGTGGAAGTAGTGGAGTAGCTGCAGGATGGATCCTAATTGTTGGAGCAAAAATGGAAAGGATTGGTAGTGTGTGAATACTGGGGCTTTAAGCCCAGATAAATGCTTACAGGCTAGCTTGTTGTCAAGAAAGCTCCATTCTGTTATAAACTGAGCTAGGACAGCTGTGGTTTTAGTTAAACTGGGAAAAAACAGAATTTGGTAATGGGAAATAATTATGCAATAAAATGGGTAGGCTGATTAGTTCAGGATTGTGACCCAGTTCTTTGGACTCCTTGCTAGTCCTTTGCCCTAGTTAAGGCGGTATGGAGAGTGTGCTTATCGTTTGACCCCTACCAAGAGCTAAGGAGCATGTCATAGGTCTTTTGAGTGTGTGCTAATCTTTCAGCCTCAACAGAGGTGAGAAGCATGTGGTAGTCATTCTGCCTCTGAATATTCAAAGGGATAGTAACGTTTCCTAATAAAAGCAGCTCCAATTAATCTTCATAGTATTTGGGCCATGGAGAGTGTTATTTCAATACTGTCAGAGTTGTAGTTCAAGAGTAATTGAATGATAAAGTGTCCCCCTCTCGCCCCTTTTACTTATGTAACACTGTTCACCTCAGAGCAGCAAGGTGGTTTACAGGTGGACTGCAGAGAGGGACAATCTTGAATTAACATAAGAGAAAAACCTGAAAAACCTGTCAATGAGGACAGGGCTTTCATTGTTCTCACATTAAAAAGATTGTACCTTGCTGTGATCTGTCTGGTCTGTGGACCAGATTCCACATCTAGGTAAAAGGGGCGGGAGGGGGGAAACTTTATCATTCAATTACTCTTGAAATACAACTCTGACAGTATTGAAATAACACTCCTCTATGGCTTAAATACTATGAAGAGTAATTGGAGCTGCTGTTTTTGTGAAACATTATTATCCCTTTAAAGGGATAGTAATGTTTCAAAATAAAATCAGCTACAATTAATCTTCATAGTATTTGAGCCATAGGGAGGATTATTTCAATACTGTCAGAGTTGTAGTTCAAGAGTAATTGAATGATAAAGAATCCCCCTCTCACCCCTTTTACCTAGTGTAAGCCACCTCCCTTTGGATGTGGAATCTGGTCCACAGACCAGACAGCTCGCAGCAAGGGACAATCTTCTTACTGAGAGAACAATGATAACTCTGCCCCCCTTGACAGGGTTTTAGGTTTTTCCCTTATGCCAACTGAAGATTGTTCCTCTCCGCAGTCCACCTGGACACATCCTTTGGAGGTGAGCAGTTTTATATCAGTAAAAGGGGCGGGAGGGGGATACTTTATCATTCAATTACTCATGAACTGCAACTCTGACAGTACTGAAATAACACTCTCCATGGCCCAAATACTATGAAGATTAATTGGGAGTTGCTGTTATTTTGAAACATTACTATCCCTTTAAGGTAGCACGAACTAATCATAGAGGAGGTAAGGTTTGTAGAATAACCATAGGCCTCCTAGGAGGTTTAAGAGAATTTAGTAGTCTCTATGACAAGGTGAGGAACGTAATGAACTGTAAGCCAAAACAAGAAGGAAACTAAACAAATAAATACTAGGCAAAGGGTAAATAGGTAGTGGTTATATGTAGCTTGCAAAAATAAAAGATGGGGAATAATTCAACCTACTTCTGCAATATGGGGGGGATATATGGTAATTAAAGTGGAAAAACAGAAAACAGGATAATTTGAAGAACTAAAAAAAGAGGAGAAATTGAGAATTAAACTAATAAAGTGACGTGACATTAGTTACCTTGCAAAGTTGAAGGCTAGCGTAATTCAACCTGTGACTACAAAAGAGACAGGAGAAGGTAGCACACTTTGAAGTCTAAAGTAAAGGCATAAGAAAAATAGTTCACTTAAAATGAATGCAAAAAGGGTGAATGATTAGTAAAAAGGGGGCAGGATGAGAATTCCCTTACAAATATTAAGAGGTAGCCTAACTTAGCCTCAGTCGTGATAGACCTAGGACCTGGAAACAACCAATGTAAATGGAAACGTCGGGCTGATAGGCAATAGAGGCTGGGGGGTGGGGGTGGTATTGAACTGACCAGCCAGATTCCAGTGCAGTAGCTCTGGCTAGGGAATGGGATGCCAGTAAGGTAATTGCAGCAGGGGAGCAGTTGTCGCTATGGGAGGAAAGGGGCTGGAATAGAAACTAGTGGGTGGGTAGGGGAAGGGGTTAAAGGAAGATGATTAAGGAGCAACTAAAGAGAGGACCTGAAGGCCTTTAATGAGTGGGCAGCAGTTATCAATGAAGTGGTAGTTCCTAACAGGGTAAGAAGCCACTGCATATAACAAAAGTGTTCCATGATTCAGAAAGCTCAGACAACGTTGTTCCAATGAGAGGGACAAAGCACAAGTAGGAAAGGGGAAGCAATTAGAACATGGAGCAATTTGGAAAAAAGGGAAGGATTGGATGTGGAAGTGAGAAACCAGATTGACTGGGGAAACAAATACCTGTAAGAGATGTA
Organism: Rhinophrynus dorsalis; assembly: GCA_037306005.1. Lineage (NCBI taxonomy): Eukaryota > Metazoa > Chordata > Amphibia > Anura > Rhinophrynidae > Rhinophrynus > Rhinophrynus dorsalis. The sequence continues at coordinate 376,941,777 of CM074721.1, read as the reverse complement.
ATTTGAAAGGGATAAATGGTAAAGGGATGAGGAAGGAGGGGAGAGAGGGGAAAACATGTTACCAATATTAATTGTTATGTTGCTAGTTCAGGGTGGTTTGCTGCATTACTGGTCCCAGTTGGCAAAAGAAGTGAACAGTGTGATGCTGGACCAGTGGGTTTAAATAGTCCTTACAGCCCCTCCCACAAATTCAGGCAAAGCCTTATCCATATTAAGTCACTTATCACAAACTCAGGTTTTATTTAATAGTTTGGCCAAAATATGTTTAAGCTTGCCTGCCACACCAAAGGAATCCATTTTTGGCAAGTCCTATCTAATACAACTTATCAGATATGTCTTATGAAACCACTTTCATTTACCTAGTGACTTAGAATAATTGCTGGCTAACAGGGGCAGGAAAATCACATTAAAATAATGCTATGTCCTATGCTTAAACCTTTGAGTGGCAAAGAGGTATCTAATGCAATGTACTAGTTACTTCTCTGGCACTCAACGGTTTAACAACATCTTCTGCAATGATCAGCAGTTGTGTATATTCAAAAACATATTTTAGTGCAATCCATTTATACTATCACTGTCATTTACAACAGCAGTAGTCACTGAAATATGGGGGGAATATGCTAGAACAAGAAAACAGTTGTTAGGGAAAGACAAACGCTTGTAGCACTAGAAGACCATAATATACATATACACATACAAATCCAGAAAATGTTAATACACAATCACCAAATGAATACCTGTGCAACATAGGGGAGAAATAAAAATGTAAATAGGGCTTTTCCCCCCCTTGAATGATAGTTATGTGCTGGATACCTTTCTAGTATTCAAGTGGTTAGAAACCGGGTCGATGCAATTAGTATTAGGGCATTTCTTATCTGTCCCCCATGTTGCAGTTGGTTTGATGTAGATTTGCACCCCTCTGTCTTACTGAATATGGCCTATAGTCTGCCAGAAGCAGATTTATGTACTATATCAGAAGGCCTGTGCTTGGTACCTCTGTTGATTATCACCTTTTGATACATTATGAAGGGTAACACTTTCAGTTATATTGCAAACCCCTCTGGCACTGCAGTGCTTATGCAAGCATTTCCCCATACAACTACTTTTGTAGAAAGGGAATTGAAAATAAATGCCAGCTCTTATAATGTGAACAGCAAGAACACTTCACCTTTCATGTTACTATTGGGAAGATCAGTCTGCATCTCCCTTGTTGAATAAAAACTGCATTTCTATAAGACAGATCCTGATACACATTCACACCAAATAGAAGTCAGAGACCTGTGGCACGCTAGAGGGCAAGTCACCTCAATACTACCATCAGTATTCTAAACATCCACCTGCCTTTCAAGTAATACTGTTGGCTGCCTATGAAATATTTCCAATGAACTGCATGCAGCTCAAAACTACCCTCTCCGTAGCACATCAATCCTAAACTGTTTATTTCCAGTGAAAGATGAAGGCATCATTTGTTACACCCAAAACACATCAGGGAAGACTATTCTGAAAAGTAATAGACAATTCCAGTAGTGTACTGTACTGGATCAGGACAGGTATAGATAGAAGAATTGTGCAGCAGTTTAAAATGGAAAAATGTCTTTTATTTCTGTTTTTAGCTTCCACCTACTAAGGTAGGATCAAGTTATTCCATACTGCTCCCTAAATGAGTACAGGTGCAAGATATCCATTGTAATTCATTCCATATTAGTGGCAATATAATAGAGAGAGATACAGTAATGTGCAAAAGTTTTAGGCAGGTGTGAAAAAATATTGTAATGTAAGAATGCTTTAAAAAATAAACATGTTAATAGTTTAAATTCATCAGTTAACAAAATGCATAGTGATTGAACAGAAGAAAAATCTAAATCTAATCAATATATGGTGTGACCACTCTTTGCCTTCAAAACAGCATCAATTCTTCTTCGGTACACTTGCACATAGTCGGGGATTTTGTAGGCATATAGTCAGGTGTATGATTAAACATTTATACCAAACAGGTGCTAATGATCATTAATTTAATATATGTGTTGAAACACAGTTATTAACTGAAACAAAAACAGCTGTGTAGGAGGAATAAAACTGAGTGAAGAAAAGACAGTTTAATGTCAAAAGTCACACCATGGCACAACTGAGTATAGCAACAACGCACAAAGCAGTTATAATGCATCAGTAAGGTCTCTTCCAGGCAGAAATTTCAAGGCAGACAGGGGTTTCCAGATGTGCTGCCCAAGCTTTTTTGAAGAAGCACAAAGAAATAGGAAAAACTGAGGACCGTAGATGCAATAGGCAGCCAAGGAAACTTAGTGCAGCAGATGAAAGACACATCATACTTACTTCACTTCATAATCAGAAGATGTCAAGCAGTGACATCAGCTCAGAATTGGCAGAAAACAGTGGGACCCTGGTTCATTCATTACTGTCTGGAGAAGTCTGGTCAGAAGTGATCTTCATAGAAGACTTGTGGCCAAAAAGCCATATCTCTGACGTGCAAACAAGGCCATGTTACGCAACTATGCATGAAAACACAGGAACTGGGGTGTATAAAAATGGCAGCAGGCACTCTGGACTGATGAGTCAAAATTTTAAATATTTGGCTATAGAAGAAGGCAGTTTGTTCACTGAAAGCTAGAGAGCGGCAAAAGAAGGAGTGTCTGAAGGCAACAGCAAAGCATGGTGGCGGTTCCATGCATGTTTGGGGCTGTATTTCTGCAAATGGAGTTGTTGATTTCATCAGAATTAATGGTCTCCTCAATGCTGAGAAGTACAGGCACATAATTATCCATCATTCAATACCATCAGGGTGGCATCTGATTGACCCCCAAATTTATTCTGCAGCATGACAATGACCCCAAACACACAGCCAACATCAGTAAGAACTATCTTTAGTGTAAAGAAGAACAAGGAGTCCTGAAAGTGATGGTATGTCCCCCATAGAGCCCTGATCAAAATCCACAGAAGAACTGTGGTTAGTTCTCCTGCCAAATTCCTTAAAGGGATAGTAATACTTCATTTTAGCTTAATTTTATTTTGTAGGCATTAAAAAAACATGAAGAACGATATAAGTCGTATCTCTCAAACCTTTACGGTTTAAGAGATATTCACAAGCAAAGTTTCCCCCTCCCACCCCTTTTTCCTAGTGTAAGCCATCTCTTCTCAGATGTGGATCTGGTTGTAAGACCACACAGATAACAGCAGGGGACAATCTTCTTTGTATGAAAACAATGAAAGCCCTTCCCCCCTTAACAAGTTTTTCAGCTTTTTCCCTTATCTTAATTGAAGATTGTCCCTCTCTGCAGTCTACCTGGGCACCTCCCTTCTGCTTTTATTATGAAACATTACTATCCCTTTAATAAGTGCCGGGGCCCTGTGCACACACACACACACAAGCTCCCACATCGCGTCTGTATTTAGAACCCAGAACCTGCAGTCTACCTGGGCACCTCCCTTCTGATATGGCTGAACGGGGGGGGGGGGGGGTACTTTGCTTGTGAATATCTCTTAAACCATAAAGGTTTGAGAGATAAGACTTATATCTTTCTTCGTGTTTTTTTAATGCCTACAAAATAAAATAAAGATAAAACGAAGTATTACTATCCCTTTAAACTGTGTGCAAGTGTAGTTAGAGGAACAGATGCTGCATTGAAGGCAAAGGGTGGTCACACCAAATATTGACTTGATTTAGATTTTTTCTGTTCACTCACTATGTATGCATTTTGTTAAGAGCATTTTTTCACACTTGCCTAAAACTTTATATTTATTTATATATATATATATATATATATATATATATATATATATATATATATATATATACTGGATACACATAATATTCTCCTAATTCTTTGAGCTAAATAAGGGCAGTTCTGGGCCCAAGTGCATTAACTTAAAATGAGCTTTAACTTCTTGAATGCTAGAGAGATTACCTCTTATTCACCCTTGGAGTGCTAGCGGGGTATGCAACGTGCTGCTGTGCAATGCATTGAGTACCCCTCGGGCACTCAAAGGGTTAAAAGCCCCATTAAATAAATGGGAATTTTCATTCCACCCCCCTTCACATATGGCACAGTTGGCTTATTCTAGAATGTCAGAGCTTTCAGACCATAAAGATGCTGTGAGATGTTTCTGTTTTCCCTGCATGATAGAAGAATGGAAACCTGGAATTTGACTGATTTGTAATGCATTGTAGACCTCTCTAGCATTCATAAATATTCCCATTGATTTAAGTAGGACATATGCATGAAATTTAAATCAATACATTTGGGGAATTTGTGTTTTTCCCCCAGAATTGCTCTACTGTTTTGTGCATATTGTCATACGTCCTCTAGTGGACTGAATGACGATTGCAGCCTATGGTGTTATTTGTACAGTATTCATATGGTCCCTTATTTTTTAAACTAGTGTCATTTGTATGCATTTGTCTAATGCTTCCACCTTCTTATAGTTATGATTTTGCATACCTTTAGGTTTATTGCATTGTACTTGTTTGCTGCTATTTATATTGGTCCTCTCTTGTTTCCATACTTGTCAGTCACTCTTGGCACTTCTGGGTTCCCAAGTATGCAGAGTGAAGATCAATGGTTCACTTTTATTTGAAGGTTTTAAATCTGTTATATTGCAGCACCTGTCAAACAGTGGTTGTATAACCCCCACTCCACCACCCAAACTCTGTGACCATAACCTGTGTGCTTTTGTATAATAAAATAGGTCAATGCCCTTTAATTGCTCATCAGGTTGTGGCTGTGTTCTACATTCCAGTAATAGTCCAAGATTGCACTGATGCATGATTTGTCTAATTTGTGGCTAGTAAAACAGAACTACTTACAGAGTAAGAATGGTTTTTGACCTTTTTTTGTCAGTAAAAATATTTTCAGTGTTTGGCAACCCCAGTCTCAGGACACATTGAAAAATAGCACTGATCTCCTACAAGAGATTGCTTATTTACCTCTCCATTGCTTTCTAGCTATATATTAAGGAATAAATACATTTAAGACTTTAAGTGATTGGAGCTATTTGCATTTTATTTTCTCACAGCTTAGATTATAGGTGGTAATGTAAAGACCACCAGCTACCACTGTACAAATCACTTCATCCCATCATCCAATGTCATCCAAAGGGATGGTGGGACTTGTGGTTCAGTTGGAGGGCCTCTTACTGCTCACCCCATAACTTTAAAGAAACAATTTTGTTGTGGCCTTACTTATTAACCCTTTGAATGCCAGAGGGGTATGCAACACAATGATACCCCTTTGGCACTTAAAGGGTTAATCATTTTATGCCATTCATCAATCTGGTAGTTCCTGAGCCTCTCCTCAGGGGTGCCTAAAAGGACATATCTTTAGGATTTCCCTGCTTAATTACAAATGAGATAATCAGGGGCTCAAGCAAGGAAATCCTAAAGACATGCCCTATTGTCACGGAGAGAGTGTTGGATGTTTTATGTAATAGTCATGACTCTATCCTTCTAGAAGAAGAACATTTTAACAGATAGGAATAGAAGAGTGAGGATAGGGGTCCAGAGGTCAAGCAAGCATGATGAACAGAGTCAGACAAGTCAATGGTGTAGATAAGCAACATAATTTATTAGTATGCCCCAGGAAACCCAGAGACCAAGTGTCACAGCAATAGGAGTAAGGGACTACACAGAGGTTAGGCAAGCCAAATATCAGTGCAGGCAGCAAGGGTTCAATAGTCCAGTAGAATAGCCAAAGGTCAGTGCAGGCAGCAAGGGTTCAATAGTCCAGTAGAAAAGCCAAAGGTCAGTGCAGGCAACAAGGGTTCAGTAGTCCAGTAGAATAGCCAAAGGTCAAAGCAGGTTTCAATGGTCAAGGTAAGAAGCCAAGGGTCAAGGTAGATAGCAAGCCAAGGTCAACAGTGTTTAAATAGTCCAAGATGGTAACATCACAGTGGTGTGTCTAACGTGGTGATGCACCACCGCAAGTTATTTAAAGGGATAGTAATACTTCGTTTTATAATTATTATATTTTGTAGGCATTAAAAAAACATGAAGAATGATATAAGTCTTCTCTCTCAAACCTTTATGGTTTGAGAGATATTCACAAGCAAAGTTTCCCCCTCCCGCCCCTTTTACCTAGTGTAAGCCATCTCTTCTCAGATGTGGAATGCAGTCCATAGACCAGACAGATAACAGCAGGGGACAATCTTCTTCCTATGTGAACAATGAAGGCCCTGCCCCCCTTGACAAGTTTTTCAGGTTTTTCCCTAATCTTAATTGAAGATTGTCCCTCTCTGCAGTCTACCTGGGCACCTCCCTTCTGATCTGGCTGAACAGTGTCACATCAGTAAAAGGGGAGGGAGGGGGATACTTTGTCATTGTATTACTCTTGAACTACAACTCTGACAGAATTGAAATGACACTCTCCAAAGTCAAAATACTATGATGAATAATTAGAGCTGCTTTTATTATGAAACATTACTATCCCTTTAATAAGTGCCGGGGCCCTGTGCACACACACACACACAAGCTCCCACATCGCGTCTGTATTTAGAACCCAGAAGCTGCCGGTGAACGCTGAAACAACAGCACAACAGTAATGTTGATGTCTTAAAACATGTCCATCTTTATATTTATAAACAACAGCTAAAAGTTCCTTTAGAAGGAGCTGGGTTTAAGAGGTAATCAAAAACATTCTAAAGAAAATGCCAACTGTAAGATAATTTTTTTGAGCATAAAACAGAATGGAAAAAATAATAATTTCTTATTTGATAAAGCCGTAAGTTCCAATAAATGAATGATAATAGAAAAGAACAAATCCCAACTGCTCTTAAAATGATAGTCTTTGAGCACAAGCTTCTTTCAAGAATTTTACTCTGTTTTATGCCTTTTATAATCCACTATTATAATGGAAAATAATATCATCAGAGTGAAACATAATGTCTTCTGCAATATGAAAAAAAAAACATTCTAACATCACTTTTATCAACACCAGCTTTTATTTCAACAGACCATTATGCTTTTCTAATATATTTCAAAGATCATAATATGCATGAAAGTTGAACTCGCTCGTCTGGAGAAAAGATTCAAAGAACCTGCTCAGTGTATTTAAAACATTAATTGTAATTACCTCACCTTGCCTTCCAACAATACCTGCCATTGGAATTAGTCAAGAAATTTTTTCCAAACAATTAGATTGTCCAACCAACAGTCTGGTTATTCTATTAAATAATGTGGTGTCTTCACTGCTATCACTGCAAATGCCATCCTTAAGGGGAAAGAAAACCCGCTTCAATAGCATCACTCTAGTGGCAATGAAAAAAGCTCTCTTCATGATGTGAAACAAAATATTTAGCTATCCTAAAAAGAAAAAGTACTAAATCCCCAAATTAATAATAAAACTGATCATGAATATCATTGACATATCATTTAGAAATTGCAATGTTCAAGCCATGATATCCTAAACAAACCCAAAGACTTTTCAAAACAAACAAAAATCACTGTATACTCTTCTTTATAAATCCTGATATTTACAGACTTCTCTTTTGTACATGAAACATGATGAGCAACCCTACACATCATGATCCTTTATTTGGAACATGGTCAAAGAGGGCATCATTATGCTATTTGTAGATTTCCCCTTTATCAACTTTCACACTATCAGCTCTTCTTCCTGTACAGCAGATGTCAAGTAATCTAGATATCAAAATAAAATTATTTCTAGAAGGTTCAAAAGCCATTCATAAACATTAATAAAAATTATTGATTCTTTGGTAATAATCTAGTCTGGGGTAGTCATATGTTGGACCTCCAAGTAGGAGATACACTAAGGAATGATAAAGGTGGGATAACTTCAGTGTGATAAACTCTTCAACTGATATGCATTCTATGGAGCCTACTTACTAAGGTATCTCAAGAGGGAGAGACATAAGAATTCTTAACTTGGTGCATAAACCACTGGCTTTTGGGGACTATAATTCCCATTCACTGGATGGTTGGGTATGATGATAGTTATAGTCCCCAACTGATGAAACTTAAGCATTTTAATGCAAATAGCAAGAGACAGTAGTCGATCAAAGCAACTGTGCCTGGTGAATAATCCCAAAGTACCCCACACACTCACAGATAAAGAGGAAAGCGGTATTATGTATCAGGTTATATATATCTCACCTATCTTCATTCAAATAAAGGCTTCTCCAATCATCCTCTCCAATAGCTGTGGGTAAATTTGCTGGCCATAAGGCCAGATATCCAACTCCAGAGAATCCCTGAGTCAGACCAGGATGGCCATTCCTTGGAACTGAGTTGAAGATTACATACAACCAGTAGACTGAATTAAGATCTATATGTGGATAGTATGATATGACCACTTCAAGAACAAGATTGAATCTATCAGACATGACATTTCATCACTACCACCCCCACCCAGCCAGCCCAGCCCTGTCGCCTCTCCCACATACACACTAAGCTCCTTCCCACCTTTCACTGAGGATGAAGTCTCCCTTCTCCTCACTCGCTCAAACCTAACCACATGCCCTCTCGACCCAATCCCATCTCAGCTCACCCAAGAACTCTCCCCTCTACTAACTCCAATCCTTACTCACTTATTCAACCTCTCTTTGTCAACCGGCACCTTCCCATCCTGTTTCAAACATGCACTAATCACTCCCATCCTAAAAAAACCCTCCCTGGACCCAAACTCATTGTCAAATTACCGGCCAATTTCCCTACTCCCGTTTGCCTCCAAGCTTCTCGAGCGCCTTGCATATAACCGGCTCACTAAATTCCTCTGCTCCCATTCCCTGCTAGATCCCTTGCAATCCGGATTCCACCCTCATCACTCCACTGAGACTGCCCTCACTAAAGTGGCCAATGACTTGCTCTCAGCCAAGTCTAAAGGCCACTACTCCCTACTCATTCTTTTGGACCTGTCAGCCGCATTTGACACAGTCGATCACCCACTCCTCCTCCAAGCCCTCCACTCCCTAGGCCTCGGCGACACTGCACTCTCCTGGTTTTCATCTTATCTCTGCAACCGCTCCTTCAGTGTTTCATACTCCGGCTCCACTCCCCCACCCCTCCCACTGTCTGTTGGTGTGCCCCAAGGATCAGTACTGGGACCCTTGCTCTTCTCAATCTACACTGCTTCCCTTGGAAAACTAATAAACTCCTTTGGGTTTCACCATCATCTCTATGCTGATGACACCCAAATATATCTTTCCTCCCCAGACCTCTCTCCTTCCCTCCTGTCCCGAGTGTCTGACTGTCTGTCTGCTGTGTCTTCCTGGATGTCCTCCCATCAACTCAAACTTAACCTTAGCAAAACTGAACTAATTCTCTTCCCTCCATCTACAACCAGCCTTATCCCAAACATTACCCTCACCGTTAACAACACTTCCATCACACCAACCCCTACAGCACGCTGCCTGGGGGTCACATTTGACTCTGCCCTATCCTTCATTCCTCACATCCAGTCAATCTCCAACTCATGCCGCCTCCACCTCCGCAACATCTCTAGAATCCGACCCTTTCTCACAGAAGACACTACCAAAATTCTAATCCAAACACTCATCATGTCCCGTCTTGACTACTGTAACTCTTTACTAATTGGCCTGCCTCTCACCCGACTAACCCCGCTACAGTCCATAATGAACTCTGCTGCAAGACTAATCTACCTCACTCATCGCTTCTCTAACACCACACCCCTCTGTCAGTCCCTACACTGGCTCCCGTTAGCATACAGAGTAAAATTAAAAACTCTGGTGCTAGCTTATAGAGCCCTCACTAACACTGCACCCCCCTATATTTCATCTCTCATTTCCAAATATACTCCCGCCCGCCATCTTCGCTCTGCACATGACCTTCTGCTCTCCACAGCTCTTATCACATCCTCCCACTCCCGCCTACAGGACTTCTCCCGTGCTGCACCTGAGCTGTGGAATTCCCTCCCCCGCCCAATCAGACTCTCCCCCAGCCTTCAAATCTTCAGACGCTCCCTGAAGACTCACCTCTTCAGGGAGGCCTATCAACTGCCTCCATAAACATCATCACCAAGATTCACCCCTTGCACGGACTACTGCACTCAATGGCACTTCTCACTCCCACCCACTGACTGGCAGTTCATGTGGCAGGAGGCACTTAAACACAATAGCATTTACTCCTTCTGTATCAAACCTACCTTCCTCTAGACTGTAAGCTCTCACGAGCAGGGCCCTCTGATCCTCCTGTTCTACACATCTGATTGTACTATTTAATACCTCTGTATGTCTATTCCCCAATTGTACAGCGCTGCGGAATTAGTTGGCGCTATATAAATAAATAAAGAAATAAAGAATAAACAGAATATGAATCAGGGAGATAACAAAACAACTCAGTTCAGGTAATAGGCACAAGTCTCTAAATGAGCTCTGTATAGAATCCAGTAGAAAAGATGGTGAATTAGAGGAATCCTGCAGTGTAGGAGACTAGCCAGAGAAGGCACGCTGAGCTCCTGAATTGCTGGCGAATGTTCAGGAGGCAAGGAAACAGAATCAAGATGCAATATAAACATCCATCAGAGGGGCAGGCGATGTAGTGGCAGACCAGGAATCAGTAATTTGAGGACTGCATTGCAGAGCTGACCTGAAGACCATGGAGAGAGAGGCCTCAATCAGACCAGAGAGAAGGAGGACAACTGAATATGGTACTAATATTCTGAGGAAGCAGTAGGATAACTTTCAGTACTGGATCATAACGTCAGCAGTGTCTCAATAGTACTGGCATGCAGTCCACAGAGAAGCAGGAGGGAGCAAGACTAAGCAAAGTCAATATCCAGAGCCAGGGTGAGAACCAGAAGTAGCCAGAAGTGAAGTACTAGGGTACTAGACCAAGGGAGAGTCAGATGTTAGTGCCGAGGTCACTTAGAAGTAACCAAACATGCAAAATTTTCAAGGAGTAGATGGAGGATTAGTCAGGAAACAAGCAAGGTCAGAATACTGAACAAACTGAAATGTCACTAAGTAGGAAGTAACTCGAAGAACAGGCAGTTACCTTATAGAAAGCCATGTGTAAAAGACAGTAGATGCCCAATCAGAAGCTAGGGGGGGGGGGCTAGCAGGGGACAGGTAAATCAAGCCATCTGCTAAAAACAGTACATGACACTATTTTACTTCTTACAAAATATGTATATGCAAAAAAGGGTCTTTTAGACAAACAACACAGATGAACCAAGAGATACCTGAATGCCATATGTAACTGAATCTCATAACCTGTCCTGTGAATCAGAAGATAAAGTATAAGATAATGATTGGTCCATCCAACAACAAATTGCATGACAGGAATATAATTAATAACATGGGCAAACATTGAGTGGGGGAGAGGGGGCAGAGCAGTCCTAACAAATGAAGCACAGGTTCTTCCTCATGCCTCTACTTCTGAAAGATAATGATTATCCCTGGAAAGATGATGGGAACAAATTCTGCTTCTTCCTTGTCTTTGATGCAGTCCTTTCCACCAGTCAGCTAGTTACCCATATACCTACAATATTGGATTTGCCTGCTGGCTTTTGATTAAACATCTTTATCTGAAAACTCTTCAAACAGTAATATAGAACATATGTTTCTTCTATCTTGTATGAGCATTGATGGTTAATGATGGAGGGGTCTTGGGCTATCACTGCCCATATCTTAACCCACTCCCACCAACTCCTAAATGTCACGCTGACTAACAGGACAGGAGGCAGAACCGAAGGGGGGAGTGGGGGTTTCTAGGCAGTGCAGATGCAGAAACAACAACCAGAAACAGACACTGGGAGATTGGAGGCCAAGAATCAAAAGTACTGCTCACTTGCATAGAAAAACTGTAAGATGGGTGGCCATGAGTTGGAAGACAAAAGTAGCTCTCAAGGATGATGCTGATGGGAGCTGCTTGAGAGCAAAGTGATCAGAATTCAAAGCCAAGGTCATACACAGAAAACAGGATTCTTAACACTGAAACACTTTGTCAGCAGACACTATACAGGGGCACTGAAGTGCCTATGAGGATGCTTGATATAGGCCTCAGTGGGTATCTCCTGGAAAGCAGAGTGGAAGATAGACAACAGCAAAGCTTGAGTAAGTGGAGCAGGCATGCTCAGGTATACAGACAGAGCTACAGATAACAGCAGAGCAGGACTTTCTGGACTGGATTCTTATATTACCCCCCCCCCCCATCCACGGATACCCTCCAGGGTCCTAAACAGGGTGTAGATGGCTATCTTGAGGCTAAAAGCCAGGATCTCAGAAGCTGGAACTCAGGAAAGCTCTGTTGGGCCATCATCCTTCCAGTTCACCAGATACTGAAGGTACATTTACCGAAGAGTGAATCCAGAATCTCATCAATGACAAATTCCTCATGTCCATACACAGACACTGGAGGAGGAGGAGGCAGTGTAGAATGAACAAATATGTTACAGTTACATGGCTTTAGAAAATAGACATGGAAGGTAGGCTAGATCTTTAGGGGGGAATCTCCAGTTTGTAGGACATCTGGTTAATGCATTGGAGTATCATAAAATGGCCTATATATAGAGGTCCAAGCTTATCAGAAGTTTGGCAGAGCTTGATGTTATTCATTGAAAGCCAGACCATGCCTCCATAATCAGGTGCTTAAGACTGATGTTTGTCAAAGGCTTTCCTCTGGCAAGACTGGACTCCCAGAAGGGTGGCTCAGATACCCTGTCAAAGTTCTACAAGGGAGGCAGCATGGGCATTAGAAGCAGATACTCCAGATTGTCTCTCCAGTATGAAAGTGTGGGGATTGGTTTGGAACAAACCATCATAATGTTTATGGGGGCATATATACTGGGTCTATTAATTCCCCTTTCACAGCTCAGATGATGAATCTGTATATATTTCTGATATTTGTCTTTAAATCTCAAGGCTGCTGCTGGTGGTAGCTGCTTGAGAACAAAGAGTGAGAAACCAGGCAGCTGTTTTGACTGCAAGAGGCTCACAAAGGTGAATAGCAGGACTAGAAGCTTACAAACAACCAAGTTCACAGGATCTTAACCACCTAACAGAATCAAGTCTGGAACACAGGAGAGGTGGAAAACAAGCACGGTCAGAATTAAAAAGCCAAGGTCATACACAGAATACAGGAATCTATGAACTGGAATACTTATAGTCAGAAGACACAATACAAGTGCACTGATGTGCCTGAGAGGCTGCTTGATATAGGTATCAGCTGGAGTGTTCAAGAAAGCAGACTGGAAGACAGACAATAGCAGAGATGGAGTAAGTGGAGTGGTTGTGTCCAGGTAAACATGCAGATCAGGACTTTTGGAACCAGATTCTTATACTAAAATAACAAAAGCAAAAATAGCTCCCATGTTGGCAGGCATGAAGAGGGTTAATACCAAATGATTTAATGATTACCTCTGATATATTTGATTGTATAGATTAAATATAAAGCACAGCAGCTTCTATTGCAATGGTGTAATAGCTGTATCTAAATAATATCAACGCTGCAAGTCTAAGGACATGAGGAGGCTTACAATGACATTTGTTCTTCTATAGCTATGTAATAATTGAATTTATGCACTTCTGGACATTGTGCACGGGCTGTGGAGATTTTTATTAGGGAGGACATAGAATCTCTATTGCACAGGAGATCCCTTTTGTTGCTTGTCTTTCGCTACAATCAGTCACACTAAAAGCTTGACAGTTCACCCAATTGGATTTTCAGAGCTTTAAAATAGAGTCTCAGGAATGGAGTAGGACAGGCACATTCATCATTCTGGAGTGTCACACAATGCATGTCCTTAAGAAGCCTGCTCAGGCGTTTACTGTTTCAGTACCAAAGACATCTGCAATGCATTTGCTAACCTTCTATATTCAAACAGGAGACTTGTAGAGTAAAAGAGATACCTTTATTGGCTAATTAGCTTTGGGCTTAAAGCTGTGTAGACCAGTGGTTCTCAACCCATGCCATCAAAAACCGGCCAGAATTTCTGGATTTCCCTGTTACAGAGCAGGTAAGTTAATCAAACTGATTTAACCTCTGATCAATACGCCTGTGTTTTAGCAGGGACATTCACAGGTCCTGGCCTATTAGGCAGCCCTGAGGGCATGGGTTGAGAATCTCTGTTCTAGACCACTTCTGTTCTGCAAGTCTCCTGATTTATCAACCACAGCTAGCACAGTAAATGGTTTTCACCCATGTTCAGACAGAAAATCTTATATTCTGCTAATATTTTCATTGATATCACCAGTAGTACTGACTTTAACCATTTCACTTTCTAATGTGAAAATATCTTCATCATCAATTAGAACCGTTTATTTTTTTTATTATATGTTGTTGATGATTAGTACAGCTTATTAACAATATAATAAATCACTGGTTTTGATTAGTCAAGAGATAGTAAGCAAGAGATTATGTATTCATCCATAAAACCTTAGATGTTAACCCTTAAAGCACCGGAGGGGTGTGCAACACAATTCTGAATGTTTTTCATCTGGTATTTAAATAAATTAGGACAAGACTGGTGTACAATACATTGCTTTGTAATGAATTAAACAACCCTATGGTCCTTAAACAGATAGTAAAGTCATGTTGAAAGTAATAGCTATATTATAGCTATAATAAAATGAGATTACTTGAGGTTATTCCTATCTCTCAAACCTTTATGCTTTGAGAGATATACAAAGATAAAGTTCTCTGCTCTCTCCCCTTTCCTTAACATGAGCTGTAAAGCAGTCAGAAGCAGATTCTGGTTGCGCGACCAGATGGCGGCTCTTCAGCAGAGCTGACACAGCGATATTTAAAAATAAATACTTCATTGGAATGGTCTACAAAATGTGCTTGCAAACCAGGCACAAGTTGTAAACCGTTCCAATGAAGTATTTATTTTTAGATATCGCTATGTCGACTCTGCTGAAGAACTGCCGGTCCCAGTACCAGGATCTCACGCTGTCAGCTATACAGCTGAACCACCAGGATTGTTGTTCCATTATAGTATTCCAACAGAACTTTCAATGTTTTTTTTTTTTTGTTTTTTTTTTCATTTTTATAATCTTTATTGAAGAATAAGAAGCCGTGATAACAGTACATACATATAAAATGAACGAGAAATAACGGTATGCACAGCAGAAAATTCTACTAATAACAGGAAGAAAATACAGATGAAATATCTTCCATAATCAAATATACAATCATAAACCAAGGTAAAGGCTAATAAAACCCATCAGAGATGGGTACAGTTGCACAGATCATGAAGGATATTGTAAGAATAGAGAAAGTGGAAAAGGGGGAAAAAGAAAGACCGTAAAGAGAAGAAAAAAAAAAAAAAAAAAAAGGAATGGGGAAGGGAGAATGGGTCTGGGGACCTCAGGTTAGGATATTATGCGAGTCAAAAGATCACATAGTAAGGTGTGAGTTGAATTAAAATGGGCAGGTAGAAAAAAAAGTATCTATATCGTCCGGATCTCCACCTCTGGCAATGATATGTACCCGTAGCATAGATAGGTGCGATCTCACTGTAGATGCCCATTCTGCAATTGAAGGGGGTTCAGAGTCCCTCCAGTGTTTCGGGATCAGGGACTTGGCGACCAAAAACATTGTCAATAGTAAGCATTTTTGTATGAAAGGCAAACGTGGCAATTTTAGAAAAAACAAGGTCTGCCATATGTCCCCAGTGAGATGCACCCCTAAACCCTTTCTGATCAAGTCCAGACAAGCCGTCCAGAAGGGATGGATTTTGGAACACGTCCAGAACTTTCATTGTTTTTAAGTATAATTTTTTGGATGTTGCTGATCTACTATGACAGATGGCTTCAAAGCAAATAGGATATTGAGCCGGGGAACTATTTGACACACTCACACACACACACCTACATTGGAAATTGCTCCAGAGGGCTTTTTTGTTGCCTTCCTCTGGATCAACAGGGGTGTTATTGGCATGGGCTGGACTTGATGGACGCATGTCTTTTTTCAGCCTTATCTACTATGTTACTATGTTACTATGTTACTATGAATTGAACCACCTCATAAAATGAGCATGCTGAAGTTAGGGGTTTCATTTTAATGCAAGATGAAAAAAAAAAAATGTATCCAATGTGCCTCAAATGTAAATCAATAAGATATCTGGCTGAAATTAAAATGTATTTTAATCATCCATTTTTTTTTTTTTTTTCATTTTTTTAGTATTTAACACAGCCAATGTCTAATAATCATTATCATCAATACAGACAAACTCATCACTAATCATTTTAAAATAATAATAATGATGTCTATATTGATACACTGATTTCTTGCCATAATAACATTCTGTGTGGGAAAAATCTTAAATCTAAATTCTATAGATCTTTCACTACTCCTGAAAGACTATAAACCTAGATTATCCATTAGCTGGGAAAAAGAATTGAGTATTTCACTCCTACCCACCCAGTGGAACACTTTTAAAGCTTGTTTCTCAATTCCAAGGGAGTAATGTTCAAATGAAAAAGTAGTATTAAAAGACATTCTTAACATCAGAATTTTATTTTTTCTTTAAAAGGACACATTTTGAGAAGAGAGACTTTTCTTACTGGTTAAGATCATGAAAGACCATTTCAAAGAAATGAGCTTAAAATTAATATTAAAACAAATCATACGTTAAAAAGATGGCAGTACAAATGCCACTTTTAAAGCGATAGTGATGTTTCACAAAAACAGCAGCTCCAATTAATCTTCATAGTATTTGGGCCATGGAGAGTGTTATTTCAATACTCTCAGAGTTGTAGTTCAAGAGTAATTGAATAATAAAGTATCCCCCTCCTGCCCCTTTTACCTAGTGTAACACTGCTCACCTCAGGTGTGGAATCTGGTCCTGGGACCAGACAGCTCCCAGCAAGGGACAATCTCCTTACTGTGAGCATAAGGAAAACTCCTCCTCCCTTGACAGGTTTTTCCTTATGCTCACTGAAGATTGTCCCTCTCTGCAATCCATCTGGACAATCTTGGTCCTCTGAGCTAAGCAGTGTTACATTAGTAAAAGGGGCGGGAGGGGGATACTTTATCATTCAATTACTGTTGAACTACAACTCTGACAGTATTGAAATAACTCTCCATGGCCCAGTTACCATGAAAATTAATTGGAGCTGCTTTGATTGAGAAACATTACTATCACTTTAACCCTTTGAGTGCAAGAGAGGTGCCCAAAGCATTGCAAAGCAATGTGTTGTGTACCCCCTTTTGCACTTAAACTCCTAAAACTACTGCCAGAACAAAGTGAAGTGTTTCTGGGGAAAACCAAGTGCACCATGAGAGCGAAATAAAAGTTACCAAAACCCCTATTGATTTAATTGGGACTGTTAACCACTTGAATGCAACTTTGCAATGTGTTAGAGATCTCTCTAAACATAGATGGTGTAGTAACAAGAACTGGGAGGTGATAAAGTAGAGATCATTTCTCCAGTGTTCTAAACACTCTATTTCCTGTGTTATTCTATACAGCCTATGCCCAAAGAGCTCTCATTAGACATATCTTAGTGCATTGGCTCTTTAGAATAACTTGGAGAGTTTATCACACTGGAGGAGTCATCTCACTTTATCACCGCTTTATCACATTTAAGTGCATTTTCCCCTGAAGAAATGTTGGAGTGAACCAACTAGAACATGGGAAACAAATATGCATTCTCAAAATTCACATTAATCTGAATGGGGCTTTAACCCCTTTGATGCTGGAGAGGAGCAGAAATTATTACTTTGCAATGTTTTGGAGAACTCTCAAGCATTCAAGCAGTGAAAGCCAATTTAAATCAACTGGGATGTTTGTATGGAGTAGCTGATTTGCTGTAGAATATCCCCACTTTATTGCCTGAACTCTGAACCAGCTCTGTTATAGGATATGATATTAGATTTCCCAGGTAATACCAAATCAACCTGATTTCTATGCTTGTCTTATACAGTTCCTATTTTCCTTTTGCATTCTTTTCTGTTGATTATTGCCATACTAGTGTAAAAGCCCATGTACATGGACCAAGATCCGATGATGTAAAGAAGCCGGTCCTGCTCTGCGTACTGCCGCTGCCTCACTGGCAGCGCATGTGATGCAGTCATGCTCAGTTAAGACTGCCCGAACGCACAGAATGCTCCCAGCACAGATCTCCCATCATTCTGTGAGTTCAGGTAGTCTCTATTGCACATGACTGCATCGGACAAACATTCTGGACTTTTATAGTATAGAATAAGATGTACTTTTCATTACAATGTATTTGTCCCACTTGACCTCCAAGAAAAAAATTGTGATTGCATGTTATCCAGTAGAGAAGATGGGATTCAATGTACTTTTGTAATAAAGAACTCACAAGTGTGATATAAAGGTGATACCTTTTAATGGCTAACAGAGGACATATAAAGTGCAAGCTTTCAGGACACTAAGGTCCCCTCTTCATTCATGGTTATCCCATGCATGAAGAAGTCACCTTAATGTCCTGGAAACTTGCACTTTTTATGTCCTCAGTACTCTCTATGTCCTCACCTTTATATCACTCTTGTGAGGTCTTTGTTACAAAAGTACAATGATTCCCACTTGATATGAATTTTTTAACCCTTAACCATGTTCAGTAACCAGTTCTATACAAATATTAATAATGATTAGTAAACATTAATACCTTTTGTAACAATGTTGTCATGACTTTTCTACATTGTTTCACAGTTTTGTTTACATTGCATCTGTTTTAAAATTTTGCACACTCTCTGCTTTCATAATCCCACACAGAAAGCTCTCTGGAAACAGAAAAAATAGGTAAAAGTAGAAAAACAAAACAATAATAAGAAAATGTAGAGGCAATTTAAGAACACATTATGAACTTGCAAAATATGTAAAGTCAAAAAGGAGGTTGACTGTTTAATAGTTACAGATCAGCAGATCTGCTCACCTACATCGCTCGGGATAATTTCCTGCCTGTGCAATGCAGTCCCCCTTAGACCTGCTGTGTCAGGCTTGAAAACCAGACACAGCAGGTCATGGGGAATGCACACTCAACCCAGGAGTTTTTTTTACCCAAGAGCTAGACTTCCCAGTTGAGTTCATATCAAGAGGGTTTTCTGAACAGCTGAAAGGACCGGTTTTGGGGCTACACAGAGCAGTCCTGGGCTTTTTTAATAATCTAGACATAGTAAAATGTGATAATTGTGCTGTAACTTTGTGATTTATCTAGTCTTCTGCAGCCAATGTCAATGGAAGTTGCTTATCTATTCAATAAAACAAAAGAAAAAAATCGAAAGTTAAGTCTGGCTACACCTGTATATGATGTGTGCATTTATTATTATGAATTATTTTATATACAAATGTTCATATATGTTCAATAAATGAATCCCTCAGAACGTCTGACTACCTGTTGGTACCTATAAACTAAAGCTACAAAGAGCTTTACATGCACTGTACCATGTGTCTTCTTCTGGAGTCTGTCTGGGGATTACATCTCAGATCCCTGCAATCTGGTTGAAAATACTTAGCAAAACCAGCATTAATAGGTTCATATTAACAGTTTCATTGTGTTGTACAAAGCTTAAAGGGATAGTAATACTTAAAATGTAAAAAAAATATGTTGTAGGGTTTATCCCTCTGAGTAAAACAAGGGTACTCCCACTGCTGAAAGGTGTTTCATTCAATAGTTATTAATTTTCAAAGTTGAATTTTTTAGGTGCAATATCACAGTGGCCTGAAATTGTACAGTGGCGCTGTTGCTACACGATCATATGAACAGCTCTGGTTCCGGGACCATAAATCTCCATAGGATGGTGTAGCAACAGCGCCACTGTACAATTTCAGGCCACTGTGATATTGCACCTAAAAAAATTCAACTTTGAAAATTAATAACTTTTGAATGAAACACCTTGCAGCTGTGGGAGTGCCCTTGTTTTACTCAGGGGGATAAACCTTACAACATATTTTTTTACATTTTAAGTATTACTATCCCTTTAAACTTCACAAAATGATTTGATTGCATCTGTTTTTGTCTATGCTTGAATACAATTGGAAGCATTTATATACCTCAATTAGAAAATGCACAGTGCTATACGTACAGATATCAGTGCCAATCTACTATCTCAGAAATCTGGTTGCAGCCATTGGTAGCTTCCTTTCTGCCCCATCCAGGTAGGGTAACAACTGTTCCTTTGAATTGAACTTGTGAACTATGCTTCAAACGGTGTCTCTAGGAACATTCAGTGCCTTCGCTATCTCTTTGTATCCTGTTCCTGTTTGTGAAAAGCAATGATCTCTTCTCTTAACTTTTTGGGCCATTCTATTGACTTAGCCATATTTTCAACATGCAGTCAAAGATGACACTCAACAAAGCCCTAGCCAGTTCTGGTATTTCATGTGTACCTGCCCAGGCACACCTAGTGCAACTAATGAAGCCCTTGATTAGTTGCATCAGGTGTGCTGAGATAACATCTGTTTTGCATATTTCTGCTGTTGTGAGGGATTCTATTCAGGGGGTTGAATAATTATGAGACTGGAGAAGTCCTTATAAGTTGCATTTTCAGTTGAATTTGGGGAAACCACTTGAAGCATTCATTGTGTTGAGCTATTTCAATTGCTTTTGTTTGATGTGTTCATTGCAAACAGCTGCAAGTCTGTACATTTTGACAATAAACCTGATTTGCAACGGGGGTTGAATAATTTTGATTACAACAGTAAATGTTTCTCAGCCTGGACCATCCAGAACCGTCGAGAAACAGCAAACCGCTTCAGTGACTCTTGCATTGAGAGAGTTTTAATGCATCTGCTGCCTACACCTGGATGCAGATACATTAAAACTCTCTTGATGCAAGTCTGACATAAGCTGTGTGCTGTTTCTAGCCAGTTCTGAATGGTCCAGGCCGAGTACATTTATATTTGATTTTTGTATGGACCATGCACTAGTGTTAAAGGGATAGTAATGTTTCATAATAAAAGCAGCTCTAATTAATCATCATAGTATTTGGACTTTGGAGAGTGTTATTTTAATTCTGTCAGAGTTGTAGTTACAGAGTAATTCAATGACAAAGTATCCTCCTCCCGCCCCTTTTACTGATGTAACACTGTTCAGCCAGATCAGAAGGGAGGTGCCCAGGCAGACTGCAGAGAGGGACAATCTTCAATCAAGATAAGGGAAAAACCTGAAAAACTTGTCAAGGGGGGCAGGGCTTTCATTGTTCTCATAGGAAGAAGATTGTCCCCTTGATGTTATCTGTCTGGTCTATGGACTGCATTCCACATCTGAGACAAGATGGCTTACACTAGGTAAAAGGGGTGGGAGGAGGAAACTTTGCTTGTGAATATCTCTCAAACCATAAAGGTTTGAGAGATAAGACATATCGTTCTTCATGTTTTTTTAATGCCTACAAAATAAAATAAAGATAAAATGAAGTATTACTATCCTTTTAAATATACCTTACATTTTTTGATAAATTGTTTTTTTATTTTGAAGAGTGCCACTGCCTCCACTCTGCATATATATATATAATGTGTGTATTTGTTTGTGTATGTGCACATATACTTGTCCTCATGTTCCACTGCATAGTGCTAAGGAGAGTATAAATATATATAAATGCTCTTAGTCAAAAAAGATAAGTTGCAGATAGGAAAATATACATGTTTTTGATATATGTGTGTGATGAAGGCACTACTGGCAAAATTATTCTGATATTAATTTTGCATTTTCTGTTTATTTATGCGAAGTAGCTATGGTAACAACATTAATTATCACTGGGAGACCAGCCAAAGATTGTTAAACACTCATATGATTTTATACAATTATCATAAGCACACCAATAACTGTGACGGGACTTAGTACTTGCAGATCATCATCATAAACATTTGGTAACCAGAAGAGCTAGAAAGTGACAGAATGAGCTCTGAGTGGTATGTGAATTAAGTATTGATTATAAAGAGAACACAACTGTAGTATTCATTTGGTAGTCACTAATACAACTGAAAACTAAAGATATACACTACCGTTTATAAACCTGCCATAGCTACTCTATTTGAGCCAAACCCTTGAAATTTATAGTCTGTGTACTTTCCTTATACTAACTTCCAGACTGTGATTCAGAGTGGAGAAGTGTCTTTTTCAATCTGTTAAACTAGGATCTATTGGCTATGCTCCATTCTGGAGTGTTCTTAGATTGAAGAATATAATTGTTGTAGGATTTTTGAAATTTAATTTGTTAGTTCTCTGCTGTATATCTAATGCTGTCCACTTGGAGACAGGAAGAATGTCAATACTTTGGGAAGATTTGTAAGCACACCATGTCATAAATCTCTTTGGCTGCCTTTCTTTGTGTTAAAATGCAGCAGTATTTCAAAAATGATTTAGGGTTTGCTCTGCTTGTGCATCCATAAAAGGTGGCTGTATAGCAAATGCAATACATACATCATTACAGTGCTTTGGCTTCCCCTCAACCAAATTGAGAGAGACAAATGTATTAGTGGTACCTCCCTCTTTCTTAAAGGCTTTTGCAATGGACAGCTTCTTCAATCAATAGCTATTACATTAATTACTACTGGGAGAATCAATTATCCTTTTGCCAAGGCAAAACATATTAACCCCTTGAGAACATCTGGACTCAAGCATTAAAACACCACACACTCAATGGCCCATGTATTCAAAGAAAAAATTGGAGCAATCCGGAGGTAATCCAACTGCATCAAATAAAAAGTCTCATTGATTTAAGTGGCACCTAGTGAGTGCCAAAGAGGTATCCAATGCATGGCAACACACTGCATCGGCTACATCCCTGGCACTCAAAGGGTTAATCTCTTAAATGTTAGAGAGGTCTAAAATGCATTGCTTTGCTCTCTAGTATTTAAGGTTTTGAAAGCTTCTTTTAAATCCAAAGGCATTTTGCAAATGTGTATTTTTCCTGTGCTGCATTTGGTTTGTCTCATATTTGTCCACTTTCTTTATTTATATGAACAGCACAGTTACACCGCCACTAAGATGTTTCGCAATGCATTGCACATGCCTCTGGTCCTTAACCTTTTATGGTCCCAAAGTGTTAAGGAGTTTCATTTGACTTGTTACCTTAAGATAAATGTATTTTTAGGAAAATTAAAATGGCCTAAATGTTGTGCAAACCATTTGTTTCATAATATAAATAGGTAATGAGAAATGAACCTTTATGTTTTAGTGGAAATGAGTATCACTTTATGCTAATTAGTTAATGAGCTAGATCAATATTACCACACACTGTGCTATGAACGAATCTAGGCAGAACCCACATACTGGAAGCATTTCTAATAACACAGCAAGTCATATGTTTGCTAGGAATTAGCATAATATGCCACCGTGTGCTATCAAAAACATAAAGGTTAATTTCTCAAAAAACAACACTTTCATAGAAAACTGTTAGTATAGCATATACGCAGATTTTGATTCTCCTTAACCCTTTGAGTGCCAGAGGGGTGCACAACGCATTGCAAAGAAATGCGTTGCGCACCCCCTCTGGCACTCAAAGGGTTAAAAAACAAATCTTGATATAGGGTTGCAGGTTGCTTGAAGATAATGAGCACATGACATGTAAAGGCTCGTTCTAGCTGGAGAGATAATATAATGCAGCTGGCTGAGGGATGTTAGGGGTGCGTGTGCAAGAAATTGCAATTGGTGAAGCTCAAAGAAAAAAAATGTGCTTTTTACCTTGGTTTCTATTTTGGGCTTGGTAAGGGAGCCTGTTATAATGAACTGACATTTTGCTAGATCACGTGCATTCTTCATGACCTGTGCTTTGATATGCTGTCTCTCAAACTAGCAGATTTATTCTCTGGCTTTTTGTCATGGTCTCATATCATATCAACTGGAGCCCGCAACACTGTACTATTTCAGAGTCCAAAATATTGATTCAGTCTTTTGAGTATGTGGAGTCTTCAAGGTCACAACTCTCCCTTCCATGTACTTTAAATGGGAATACTAAAGCCATAGGAATAAGTGTCTCACAATTTGTTTAAAGGGATAGTAATGTTTCATAATAAAAGCAGCTCCAATTAATCTTCATAGTATTTGGGCCATGGAGAGTGTTATTTCAGTACTAACAGAGCTGTAGTTCAAGAGTAATTAAATGATAAGGTGTCCCCCTCCCGCCACTTCTACTGATGTAACACTGCTCACCTCAGAGCAGCAGGGTGGTGTTCAGGTGGATTGCAGAGAGGGACAATCTTCAATTAACATAAGGGAAAACCCTGAAAAACCTGTCAATGGGGGCAGGGCTTTCATTGTTCTCACAGTAAGAAAATTGTCTCTTGCTGTGAGCTGTCTGGTCTGTACACCATATTCCACATCTGAGGGGAGGTGGCTTACACTAGGTAAAAGGGGCAGGAGGGGGATATTTTATCATTCAATTACTCTTGAACTACAACTCTGACAGTTTTTAAATAACACTCTCTGTGGCTCAAATACTATGAGGATGAATTGGAGCTTATGTTTTTGTGAAACATTATTATCCCTTTAAAAGATGAATTTACCTTGATGAGCACCCTTTACATATATATATACATATATACACACACACACACACACTTTGGCATTAAAATGCTCCTGTAGTCTAGCTGTAGTCTAGCTGTATTTTATTAGCTGAAAACACTTAGCGTTCTAAAGGACAATTGGTTCGACTGTTGAAGCATATTGTATATTTCAAGGAAAAATGTACTAAAGCCGGACTAAAACAGAGCTGTGACAATACAAATGGCTGTAGAAAGTATGTAAAAAATGACTTCTACCAATTTTTAAAAAGGTCATCTGTTAAATGAAATTGAAGTTAAATCTGCCTATATTTAGAGTTCTATTTTTAAGACCAATTAGGTATGCAATACATTGCTTCTCAATGCATTGATCACCCTCTTTCTCTATAAAGATTTAGAAATAAATTGAATAATCTGTGGGTATAGAAGGCAACGTCCACCTCACAGTCAATTTAAGTAATCCATTTCATGCCTTTACTTATTTTAACCCTTTGGATGTCAAAGCAATTCATTGAGTACTCCTTTGGCATTAAAGGACTGAAAGTATCAGTCTTTGTGTTGCTAGTTACATATATTACCATTACCATAATGCTTGCATAATGTTTATGTGCTTTGTTCTAAGAACTGTGCTGACAGCCTTGACGCTCTCCCCTAGTAGTCAATTTTGTTTCTTACTGAGGGTTGAGGGACCTTCTGACATATCCATGGCTTGTGCTCAGGGCTGGATTTACATTCCAGGTACCCCAAGCAAAAAACTCTAGTTGTCCTTGGCTTTCCATTGCCATGCCCCCTCTCCTCACTTGACCCCGCCTCCAGTCCCAGGGACTCTAGCCTAGCACAAAAAAATACCCTTGGGCTATAACAATCATGAACGAAAATAGATTTAACCCCTTTGTTGCTAGAAAAATCTCTGCAATGTGTTAGAGATCTCTCTAGCATCCAAAGAGTTAAATAATAGCCTGGAAAGGGGTAAATACATTTCTGCAGAAATTTTGAGACTGCTCTGTACGCATACCTCCCAACATTTCAAATGGCCAAAGAGGGACAATTATGTTTTAAGTAGGTTATTTCATGACCTATTGACACCTTTTTGTTTAATTGAATAATTGATTTAGAGCAAGACCAAAGTATTTTATTTACACAGACTAATTTATAAACATATATGCTGAAGTTTATACATTAATATGAGTTTTATAGCTGTGGAACAATGTGATACACTTATAAATATACCACACAGCCTGGTCTCCTAAAGACAGGGATACCAGGGTAGGAAAGAGGGACAAAGGGATCTGGTCTCAAAGAGGAACACTTGGGAGGTTTGTCTGGACACAGCCAAAATTCATAATGTGGGTGTGGCCATCACAGCTGAGGCAACCCACAACATTTGGAGCTCTAGACAGTTGCCTATTCTACCTTGAAATCAACGTAGCTCTGATTGATCCTCCTATAAAGAGGATCATGTAATGCTTTTTGTTTTTTAATGTGCTCCATGTTGTAGTTAAATAGAGATTCTCTGGTAATGGATTCCCTCCTTCTCCTTTACCCTGCTTCAGGCTGCCTCTTTCAGCCAGCTGGATGGAGCTCAGCAAGGGACAATCTTCACTAAGCATAAGAAAAATCCTGCCCTCCTTCATCAAGAGGGCAGGGTTTCCCTTATACTTTGTGGATGAAAATTGTCCATCTGTGCGCATTGTCTGGGCCTATGACCAGATTCCACATCTACAGGGAGGCAGCTTGCAGGCTGGAGGGGGATCCTTTACCAGTGAATTTCTGTTGAACTAGCATATAAAAATAGAGCATTACATGATCTTCTTAATAGGAGGATCAATCGCATTTGCTTTGGTTTCAAGACATTACTATCCCTTTAATTGTACAGGAAAGACATCATAATCCTACGGCATCAAGTGAGCGCTAGATGGTATACCACATAGATCTTTGCACATTACAGAAATATATCAACTTTGCAAAAAAAAACAATTCAAGGGCTCGTCCCAAATCAATGTAGCAAATACAGAAAAACTGTATTACTTATGAATGGTACATAGAGCAAGTGAGGACATTACCCTCCTGTATGACAGAGATATTTTTATCACATTGCTCATCAAGCCATTAGAAACTACTCTAGAATCCATGAGGTTAAACAATACATTGCACACATCTCTGGTACTTAAATTGTTAATTGTTGGAAATCCATATATATATCCATGTACGTTAGGATGGGAAGTAGTATTCTTTATCATTCATAAATACTCAAAGGTGTTTGTGTATGTGTATGATCACAGGCATATTGTGCTGGAGTGCTAGCATATCAGTTTCCATTATTTCCCAATAGAGTAGTTAACTGACTAGAGATTTAGATTTTTACATTCAGAATTGTAGTTGTGACCAGAAAAATCTCAGTGTCCCTTCACAAGATATATACCCCTTTAAATTATATTATTTAACCCGCTGGATCTTATAGAGCTCTCCAAAGCATTGTAAAGCAATTGATTAGAGATCTCTCTAGCAACCAGTAGGTTAAAGCTATTTTTTTCCTCGTTATAGACTAGTGTATTTTCTGTGCCAGGAAATAGTTGTTATGACTAGGGGTGGGGAGATGTGGAGAATTGAGTGTAGCCATGGTTGCAGCTAAGGGCACCTAAGGTGCCTTGTCTAGGTTTGTCTGGAATCTAAATCCAGCCCTGATCAGACATGCTGCTCTTCTCTGTCAAGATGTAAATCTTGGTTAATGGAGTAGTATATTTTTTTATAACAAAATATAATATTATAATGTTTTCCTATTTAGGAAAACAGGACTGCTACCACTGTTGTGAGATGTATAATTCAAAAGTAACTACATCTGGTGTCAAAAAAGGAAATTATTTTTTGTAACGAACTTTATGGGAGTATTTGTGTCTTTTATGATTCACTATAGTAACTGATAGGATAGCATACCTGGTGGCAAGAGGAAATTGTAGTTTAATTTTAATTAATCAGTTAATCAAATACAACTGAACTGTAGTACTATTTGAATGAGAAATTTCCCAGCATGATGAGAGGTGTAGCCCAACATAAGCTGGGCTAGAGAGTGATCTATTGATATTGATCATCCATGTAATCTGACTTCAGAGTAGGTATAGGGACTTTAGAGAATGTGTTATTACCAGAGCATTCTAACCAAGTGTCATATGGGGACATGGCTGTTTCTTTTACAAGCACAACCAGTAGTTATATTATTTGTTTGTTCCCCTTTATCATCCTGCTTTACACTTCCACTTGTCTTGTAATAGTACATTTATTGGCACTCGTTGCCTCTGCTACACTCCCACTCAATACTTTGCATTTCTAGGAGCTGAATTTGACCTGCGGGCAGTCAGACCATAATTAAAAGATCTGTATGTGTACTGTGTGTATTCACTGCAATTTCAATGCTTTTGAATTCTCTCCCCCTTACGGGTTCATTGTTTTGCCATTGCGATGGAAGCAATACAAGCCTTTAACAAGTTTTACTTATGCATAAGTTTATAGAGCACATACTTACATTTTTAACAGCATTGTCACTAAAATTGATGCCTAGCTCATTATGTTCTGGCAATCACAGCTACATATTCAATCTTACTCTGTGATGTTCAATAAATCCCCTCATGACCATTTGAAACATTTGAATTATTAATTAATAGAAGTGCACGGGTTGCTGCTAACATTATAAGTGAGGCTGGGCTCGTAAAATGATATTGTATATTAGACTTGGGTAGTAAAATCCCAATGTTAAAAGTAATTCTGAAATATATTGTTAGAAAGCTCAGATGTCCTTCAATCTTACCTCTAATCTTGATATTTGAGCAGAAGGAATGGAGGTGTAAAACTGATGAGTGAATGTTAAAAGGTTAAATGCAGTAAGTGACCTAGAACCCCACTGTATCAGACCACTTTACTTATATCCATCCAATGTTTTCCAATAATGCACACTGTGCTATTTTCACACAGCTGGATTTTTTTTTTTTTTTGGTAATAATAGCATATGAGCTATTCTGAAGCAAAGTAAACTAACTGCACTGTAGGGAACAATACAAATATTTGTTCAATTAAGTGCTGCTTTTAAGCCCTTGACTTCTAGAAAGGTCTCTGATACATTGTAGACTTCTCTAGCATTCAAATTTAGAGTATTCCACTGGAAAATAAGGTTGTTGCAACTTTCCTCTGACATTGCATAATTGCACCAATGTATTTCTTTCACGTGAAAGTTGTTTTAAGTTGATATAGCAATGATGCCATTGCTGTGTATGTCAACAGACATGGGTGCTGAGATAAAAATAGATGCTACATGGTCCAATGTAAAACAGTAAAATAATTTCTCTTTTTATGCAATTCCATCACATCAAAGACTGCTACAAAAATGTCACCCATGGGAGCTAATATGTGTCTCTTCCATGTTTATACCCTTGGACGCTAGATATTTCTTCAACTAATTGTGAGTAAAGCGTGGTACCATGTTAGCCATAGAAAAAGCAAGAGACTAATAGAGTAAAAATTATACCTTTACTTGCTAATAAAGGTATCATTCTTACTCTACTATTCTTCAACTCATTGGAGACAGATTTTACCATTCATTAATGACTTAAAATAAGTTAGAAAAGTTACACTTATAAAAACGTTCACTTTTTAACCCATCGGATGATATAGGGGTCTTCAGCAAGGGATCTCTTTAGCATTTGGCAGGATAAAGGGTTACTAGCACCTAAAAATTAACATGGATAATAAATACTTAAATGTTTTTATCACGTCTTTGTAGTCAGCATTTGTAAAATGCATTTCTATGTTTCAAGGGCCATGAAATATGGTTTGAAAGGGATAGTAATATTTCACAAAAACAGCAGCTCCAATTAATCTTCATAGTATTTGAGTCATAGAGAGTGTTATTTCAATACTGTCAGAGTTGTAGTTCAAGAGTAATTGAATGATAAATTATCCCTCTCCTGCCCCTTTTACCTAGTGTAAGCCACCTGACCTCAAATCTGGAATCTGGTCTTGAGACCAGACAGCTGACAGCAAGCGACAATCTTCTTACTGTGAGCATAAGGAAAACCCTGTCCCCTTGACAGGTTTTTCAGATTTTTCCATTATGCTAATTGACCCTCTCTGTGATCCACCTGGACACCACCATGCTGCTCTGAGGTGAGCAGTATTACATCAGTAAAATGGGTGGGAGGGGGATACTTTATTATTCAATTACTCTTGAACTACAACTCTGACAGTAGTGAAATAACACTCTCCATGGCCCAAATACTGTGAAGATTAATTAGAGCTGTTTTTATTGTGAAACATTACTATCCCTTTAAAGGACAAATAACATGGCTAAACACCATGTTAAACCTCAGTCTTTTACTAGTTAACTGCTACTAGTCCCACCTTTGATATAATCTTACAGCCCTCTTCATACAGGCCTTTCCTCATGCCTGGAACTCTAGAGAAGAAGCCAGTGATTCTTTTGGCTGCTGTGATATCACACTCCCCTACAGAACCAATAAGAATGAGGCCAGTGGCAGCCTCATCTCTTCCAAGAGGTCATCAATAAGCTTGCTAGTGACCTTTACAGTTAGGACTGCAAGTCCTAGAGATGAGTCTTGCAACAGTTAGCTAATAAAATAATTTTGCCATTTCGTTTTTTTCTTGGTAGTTGACCTTTAAAGTGGAATTATATCTAAATAATAGCTTAAAATTACTTTCTTGTGATTTTTTTTAATGAACTCCATCCTGAGATAATCACTATATATTACATTTAAATGTAATCTTCATCCTCTGTAGACCTGCAAATAATCTACAGAATATTCGAAAGAAAAAAAGGTATAACTTTAGAATATAGTCGCTTCATGACATGGGACAAATGCAAATTTCCATTGCTTATAAAGGTGCTTTTAATCACTTGAATGTTACTTAGGTAACCAACACATTGCTTTGAAATGCTATGTAGAGGTCAAGTGGTCAAAATACCAAGTTACATCAATGGAAATTCTTCTTTGTCCATATGCTGCATTTGGTTTGTCCCATGGATGGGAAAATGATGTAGATAATTATGTAGATAATGTACCCATTCACAGAGAATGAATAGTACAACTATGCCAGTTCTGTAGTAGGAACACTGTAATATTCATGTTTCCATGAATGGGTGGGGTTTCTTGTTAACACCCACTCATTTGGAGGCTCCATTCATAATTAACAGATTACTTTTTAGGAAGTTAGATCAGATTGCTGGCTTCAAAGCTAACCATAACTCTGAATTGTGGCCAGGGACGAACAGAGGCTTTGAAGGCAGTGAAAGCAGTGAGCGTATTGCATCCAGTTTACTGAATTAATTCTGTACATTACACTCCTGTAAAAGTCCTTTATGAGTATTGTACATAAACATTTCTGTTGTGGGTAACAGGTCTTAACTGTGAAATAGAGGTCTTTGATATAGATCATTTTAAAATGCTATCATACAATCTAATCTTATTTCACCTTCCATCATCTTACCTTATACTATATAGTTTATTGTAAAAGAGGCATATTTTATTAACTTGACATTATTCAGGTTGTAAGACAACTTGAAAGCATTAGAATTCAAATGAAATAAGCCAGATTTTATATTACTTTCAAATCACATGCTGTACCCAGTCTAGTGATTTGCTCTCAGATGGATTATACATCTGTATGCATGAGTTGAGCTATAATGTATTTTTAAAGATGTGAGTGGAATATAACTGAACTGCTAAACACACACTGGGGAAAATGAAATCTATTAATTGTTTGTGCTTTGCATTCTAAAGTTTGATTTTAGCTTTAATCTAGTCTGATGATTGAGTCATAATGAAATTTTTTCCTCTGTCTTTGCTTTTATATACAATTTTTTTTCTTTCCTCTTAGCTCCATATTCTTATCATCATACGGCTGCTTCTGCCTGCCAGGATCCGGGACACCATTTTTTATCCACAGGGAGGCAGAAAGAAGTGAGAAAAAATAACCATCGAATGAAGCCAAAGGCATTAAAGAACATCTCTAAAGAACGACCAAATTCTTTAGTAGACCTGAAGACTTATAAGGACACAAAAATTTTAGTGGCTAAATTTTTGGAACATTCAAATTGCCACCTATCTCCGGAAGTGCAACATGTTGTGAACAGTATTAAATCTGTTATCAAATCAGATGAAAGGCATATGGAAGAAGCCATCTTTAGTGCCAATATTATAGACCAGGTAAACATTTTATTTGTTTTAATTATATAGATAGATGGATAGATAGATGGATGAATATGATAATGGCTCATTAACTTGCATTTTCAAATGGAAATTAACTATTGTTCATGTATTAAGAGCAAAATCGTAAACCCATCAAAGGCATGGCAGATTCATGGTGATGACAGAGTATTATTGGTGGACTGGTGGGATATGATGGTGAAGACCTGTTAGTGCACACTGGCAATGAGCCTTCAACACAGATTCAATGCAACATCACATCCTCCAACATCACCAGTGCATCTCGGTCCTGGAGTAAACCAACTGAGCCATAAGGAACAACGATAACATTCCCAAATGCATATTGATGTAAACGAGAGAAAACAAAGAAGAAAGCACACATATTGTGTGCTATCTCACAGCAGTCTGTAATCAGTCTGTTTAATCTTTGTTTTAGAGTATTATTTACATATAAGTGTCTTAGATTGCACTCAGGTTATGCAGGTTAATGAGCCATTGTTGTATTCATATTGGTGCCTCTATATATGATTGTATGGTTGTTCACCACAGGCTCTAAGCTTTGATAGCAGCCTTTGCTATCAGAATTCACAGTCCAAACACTGCCAAACTCAGGTTGGCGATGGTGATATCTGAGCCAAGAAAAAAGTACTACACATTTGTTAAATAACAAAAGAAGAGTGCACGCCTCTCTTAGAATTAATATGTATGATGGAATACAGAAAAGAACAAATATATAAATCAAATACAAAACATCAAGATTAATCTCTATTTTTGATTTTATTTTCATATTGGTGTTTTTGACAGCACGTGGTAGACGTACCTTATACATCTAGTGATTCTGTTTGTGGTGATGAAGTTGGAGCAGATCCCCTCTGCTCTCTCACTGGACATGTAGGGAAGCAGAGAAGATGCACTAAAACCTAAGGCTTTTAAACTGCTGGCAATGTGTAAGGGAGGGCACCAGGGCCGGATTTACATCTCAGGAGCCTGTAGGCACAGAAATCTGAAGAGCCCCCCCACATTGGCCATCTCCACTGGACATCTCCACAATGCTCCTAATCTACACATTGCCCCCCATCAGCTCCAACTTGCCCTCACATTGCCTCCCATCAGCTCCAACTTGCCCTCCATCATCTCCACATTGCCCCCATCATCTCCACATTGCCCTCACATTGCCCTTATCATCTCCATATTACCCTCACATTGCCCCCTCCCCCAGTGTTCATTTCCCACCTCCCTGGTGGTACAGTGGCAGGAGAGGTCTGTTGTCTCCTTCTGCACAGACCTGTAGCTTCTGGAGCTCCCACGTGGTCTTCTCTTGGGTACTACAGAGTGCTGGGAGATAATGTCATCTCCCAGAGCTCTGTATTATTAAAGAGCCGATGAGGAAGCTCAGTAGCTACAAGTCTGTGCCGAAGAAGGCACAGACCTCACCATGTGGCGGCGCTGGGCTGGGGAGGCTGATTTTAAAACAAAAACAAATGACGATCCCACCAGGTGGGTGAAGCTAATTTAAAACAAAAAAAAAAATTCCAATGACAGGTGCCCCTCTGTGGGGTGCGCCTGTAGGCAGATGACTACTCTGCCTAATTATAAATCCGGCCCTGGAGGGCACCCCTTGCATATCACCAGCAGTTTGACAACCATGCTACTGGGGATATTTGCCCCCTCCTCCTTGCGTACTCAATTCTTATTTCATATGGCGATATGTGTCTCCATGCCTAGGGCGATGTGCACTGCTCACCACAGATAACGAGAAACACATCTCCATATCATTTCCCATTAGTACATCAGGACTCAGGTCTTCTAAAAACATTCTCCTTAAGGACTCTCACAGTATAATAAATAACAAATCCTGGTGTACTCAGTAGAGATGAAATTAACTTTATTGAGGGCTCTAACTCATTGTGGAGTCTTTACTAGCATCCAAGAGATTAAACAATTCTTTCTGACCTAGAAATCATGCCATCAGTATTCTACTTCCACAGTGTACCTAAGCAGGGATTTAAATCCCTAGGCTAGAGGTTCTCCACCCTAGTCCTCATGAACTTGAAGACCAGATCCTAAGGATTTTCCTGTTTGACCACAAGTGGGTTAATCAAATGCTCAGAAATTCTGATTATAATTTCTTTACTTGAACATAAGTGATTTAAAGTTCTGCCCTGATAGTAGACTCTATGGACTAATGTTAAACTACTGTACTAGTCCACTTAGTCAAGAAAGTGGAAATACTGAAGGCAACTTTGAGAATGTAAAGATATTATCTGCTTTACTGCCCAATTGGAATTAGTGTTGTCAATCACAATTTTTTTTTTATTATTGTAGTAGGACTTCAAGAATTGTTTTGGATATCAGTCGTTATGAGGAGTTCTGTGCCTGGGCCAGGCCTAGACAAACAGCATTTCTCTACTGTATTTTCACAGAAAACAAAAACAATTCAGAGGCATATGTCTCACATTTTCCATTGGTCAGTTGAGGCTTATACCACAACAATAATATCAGCATGCAGACACTATCACCACCTCTCTGCTCAAGGACACTACTTGAACAGGAAACTGCTTCTCCCAAAGAAAGCATGGTATTCAAAGTTCACTTTATTAAAAAAACAATAGAAGCAATATAAAACTATTAGGCACATATTGATCTGGCTATATCAAGAAGTTTTGCAGCATCACAATTTGTGCACTTTTCTTCTTTGTTCTTTCTCATTTCTATACATCTGGATTCCATATTATGATTTTCTAGATAGCAGCCGAACCAGCCCATTTAACCCTTTAAGGACCAGTGACATACCAGGACCATCACCAGTGTCTGTGCCTTAAGGACTGGTGACGATCATGGTGCGTCATGACTTTCTGATCACACGCTTCTGCGGAATTGCATAGATCACTAGGGGAGTCTGAAACTGATTGCTCCAAGACCTGAGAGGTCAGTTTTAGACTTTCTTTTGGCGAGTCGGTACATGTGTGCCGGCTCTTGGAATGAGATCTATGATCCTATCCCAGGACCTCCGGATATTAAGGGCTTAAAGAGACTTTGACACATTGTTTATAGAGCCCATATGCAAGAGTTTTGAGATGCACATAAATGTAAATTCCCAGACATTCATTCCTCACTCAGGTGTTGGTGTCCCACAATACATTGATGGTATTACACTGGGAGCGCCCCATTTTGTCTTCTTTTTAATATTGATGTAACTGCAGCTTGTTAACCTCACTTGCATTCAAAGGGTTAGAAACCTCATTTATATCAAAGAGAAATGTTTTACTCTTTCTTATTGCATCAGCCTACTTCAAATTTCTTTTTAACCTCCTCTACCACCTACTCTCCCCCAACTTCTCCACCTGTTTTTCAAATAAAATATTACTCATTACTTATACATATAAACCTGTAGATCAGCTTGACAAAATTAAAAGTACAGTTTTTTTGGTCATGCTGAAGGGAGTTTTGTTTTCTTAAAGGGATAGTAATACTTTGTTTTATCTTTATTTTATTTTGTGGGCATTAAAAAACATGAAGAATGATATAAGTCTTATCTCTCAAACCTTTATGGTTTGAGAGATATTCACAAGCAAAGTTTCCCCTCCTGCCCCTTTTACCTAGTGTAAGCCATCTCTTCTCAGATGTGGAATCCAGCCCATAGACCAGACGGATAACAGAAGGGGACAATCTTCTTCCTATGAGAACAATGAAAGCCCTGCCCCCCCTTGACAAGTTTTTCAGGTTTTTTCCTTATCTTAATTGAAGATTGTCCCTCTCTGCAATCTACCTGGGCACCTCCCTTCTGATCTGGCTGAATAGTGTTATATCAGTAAAAGTGACAGGAGGGGGATACTTTGTCACTGAATTACTCTTGAACTACAACTCTGACAGAATTGAAATAACACTCTCCAAAGTCTAGATACTATGATGATTAATTAGAGCTGCTTTTATTATGAAACATTACTATCCCTTTAAGCAGCGCACTTTAATTTATTCTACAAAACCCTGCTGAGCAGGTCTTCCGAGTTGGCATACACAAATGATACTATAAAATATATACACAAGTTTCATAAAACTAACGTAAAGGATACAAATGGGCGTTGTGACACGTTTTTGCAAGTAATGACTTTCTAAATAACCTGCAAATTAAACATTTTACGAGATTTCAGAAAACATAAGTAGCATATTAAAAATTTATCAGATGTTGTTTGGGTAGAACAGACAGTGAAGAAAAGAATAATTATGGTTGTTTGTGCATTCAACAAGCCAGCAGAGCATTGTTCTGGCTTGTACTGTAATGTATTACAGGTTGCAATCGCATCAAGAGGTTAATTTAGGCATTACGATGCCTTCCCTTGTTCTTTTTTTTGGCCAGATGCTATTTTAGGATAAATTATGAAGAGCCATTAGCCAGTTATCATGCAAATGTACTATAAGTACTAAGCACTTTTTTGTAAAGTGTCATTACATACACATAACCTTGGCAACGCCAGTCTGTTAACTACTTTAGGGCTCTATGCTCAACAAATGTTTATTTAGAAACTCTGATCTAACTATAAAGTTAATGTTTACAAAATCTAAAGTCAGTTTATAGAGCATAGTATCACTGTTGAATATTAAAGGGATAGTAATGTTTCATAATAAAATCAGCTCTAATTAATCATCATAGTATTTGGACTTTGGAGAGTGTTATTTCAATACTGTCAGAGTTGTAGTTCAAGAGTAATTCAATGACAAAGTATCCCCCTCCCGCCCCTTTTACTGATGTAACACTGCTCAG
Source organism: Rhinophrynus dorsalis (assembly GCA_037306005.1). NCBI lineage: Eukaryota > Metazoa > Chordata > Amphibia > Anura > Rhinophrynidae > Rhinophrynus > Rhinophrynus dorsalis. Next base: position 376,905,412 of record CM074721.1, on the reverse strand, counting down.
CCAGAGCAGAAGGGAGGTGCCCAGGTAGACTGCAGAGAGCCACAATCTTCAATTAAGATAAGAGAAAAACCTGAAAAACTTGTCAAAAGGGGCAGGGCTTTCATTGTTCTCATAGGAAGAATATTGTCCCCTTCTGTTATCTGTCAGGTTTATGGACTGGATTCCACATCTGAGAAGATATGGCTTACACTAGGTAAAAGGGGCGGGGGGGTCTTTGCTTGTGAATATCTCTCAAACCATAAAGGTTTGAGAGATAAGACTATATCGTTCTTCATTTTTTTAATGCCTACAAAACAAAATAAAGATAAAACGAAGAATTACTATCCCTTTAAATGTATTGGTACTGTTTTGTCAGAAAACAACAGTAAAAGAATTCTTAACGACAACAAATAAAATATCTTGATGCTATTAAACTTATAACACTATTTTTGAGCATGATCCCTTTAAAGTTTTATTCATCTTTTGATACTATAGGGCATCTTTAATATATTTAGTATGTTAATGGGGCAGCAAAGAGTCTTATAGCTGTAGGACATTATCTGACAGTTATGGTATTCAAGTCCCAATAGCTGAAGACTCTGACATTATTTTATTTCACTCTGCAGATCTCCATGATCTGCAGGGCTAGGTGACATCAGTACTTCATTTAATGCTTCTGGATGATTTCTATTCTCTCTATTGCAACCCAATGTTTGGCCAATTCCAAGACATGGGCTTTAATGAAGAGGATGATAACGTTACATCTTCTCCCAGAAACACTAAGAATCATCACCCAGCCCTGTAGTTCACTAAGATCTGCAGGCGAACAAGGAGAGAGTGGCAGAATTTTAAGCAATGGGAACACATAGTGTTCTATACTTCCAAATCTCCTTTATTTTCTGTGTATGACACTTGTGAGCTAAAAGAGGTTGCACCTTGTGTAGGATGTTAGTCCTAATGATCCTGCTAATCACCCTTGTGCACCACTGACTAGTATTTTGCATTCACTTTATTGCAATGTTAAAACTCAACTGCATTATAGGGGCATAAATAAAACATACAATCAGTTTAATTTGGGCTTTTAACTGCTTGATTTCTAGAAAGATACTTGAAAATGAGAGACAATCTCAATGTTTTCTTCCTGGTAAAACAATTTCATAAAAACAATCCAATTAAATCTGATCTTTTAAAAGCAGATATAGTGAACATGTTAGAGTGGGATTAGAGCAGTGTTTCTCAACTCCTGTCCTCAGGACCCACTAACTGGCCAGGACTTATAGATTTCTCTGTGTGGTGTGTTGATCAGAGGCTAATTCACATTGATTAACTCACCTGTGCTCTAACAAGGAAATCCTCAAATCCTGGCCTGTTAGTGGATCCTGAGGACAGGAGTTTACAGAAACACTGGATTAGAGGATAACTAACACCTCCAAATAATAACACCTCACTTGTTTTAATATGACCAGAAAATCCTAATGGCCCCAGTGAATGTTGCTCTTGTGCCTTGGTACACCCTCAGTCCAGAATATCATGTTTATGGAGGCAGATCACTATAAGTCATGCATTTGGGAAGAGAAAATCCCAGTGCTACTTATGAACTTAATGGACTCATTTTAGGAGACTCATTGCTAGAGAAAGACCTGGGAATCCTTGTAAACTATACACTTGGAAACAGTGGACAGTGTCAAACAGCAGAAGAAAAACCAAATGAAGTCCTGTCTTGCATAAAAAGGGAATATTAAAGCAAGAGTGGATAACATAATTTTGCCATTGTACAAATCATTATTAAGACCTCCCCTCGAATATGCATTGTAGTTTTGGGCACCAGTTCTGAAAAAGGATATTCTAGAACTAGATAGGGTACAGTGAAGAGCAACTAAATAAATTAGGGGAATGGAGGACTTGACGTATGAGGAACGACTAGACAAACTTGGTTTACTTACTCTAGAGAAAAGACAACTAAGAAGAGATCTTATCACAATGTACAAGTATATGAAGAGATCAATACAAGGATCTCTCTGCTGAGCTATTCATTCTAAGACATGATCAAATAACCAGGGGACACCCCTTGAGATTGGAGGAAAGGAGGTTTCAACTTCAGCAGAGGAAGGGTTTTTTTCAGTAAGGTCTGTTCAATTATGGAATTCCTTGCCCAATTATGTGGATACAATGGATACATTTAAGAGAAGATTAGATACATTTCTTTCAAAAGGGAACATACAGGGTTACTGTGTATTAGTAGACAAAACAGGAAGATCTGATAAAGACTAACCTATTTGCCCACAGGAAAGCTGTGGGTTATGAGGCAAAGGTTAAACTTAATGGACTTGTGTCTTTTTTTCAAACTAATTTACAATGTTACTATTTTTTGTAAAGAAATTACCAGAAATCATGGGTTTGCTTAACCCCACTTGGATGGTAGAAACATCTCCAACTCATTGGGAAGCAGTGTGATGGAGACACCAGCCAAGAGGCTAAACCCAACTAGAAACTCTTTGCAGTATATAGTAATTATATTTTACAAAATACAGCTGTGTATGATAAAACCATGCAGTAAACAATAACTAATATTATGACTTTACTATATTTACAGGTGATTACAAGTTCTCAGCAGAACAGCAACATGTCAAGAAAGAGGCTACAAGAAGATCTTCATCTTCGGAGTTGTGGAGCCCTCAGTTCTCCAGTTGCCTTTTTGCACAGGATACATATAACACGTGAATCTGATCAGGACAGGCCACACAGTTTAATTGGAGTCTGTAGAGAAACCATTCTTTGATAAATGGTTTTTAATAGAGATTGCATGCAAACTGAGTGCGATAAATTCTAATTAACATTTTCAGGCATCTGTCACCTGCACTGACTAAAACATATCTCCTTGGGACTTGGCCAGGCATTGGACAATGAAAAAAGGAAGTCTATGTGAAGATGCCTCTGAATGTAAAACGTTTTGCAATAACAATGCAAACTTTATTTCTACATTTTTTTTTTCAGTGGATGTCAGGAGTAGAATCTCTCTTTATTTTTTAACCCTTTGAGTGCCATAGGGGTATCCAAAGCAAAGTGTTGGATACCTCTCTGGCACAAAAAGGGTTAGATAGATATTCAGATATTGCTGCCATGCAGCTTCATTAAATGTATTCCATCTTCTCAATGATTGTCCTGAAATGGGTCATATCTTGGTCCTTAAAGCTTGCATACAGCATTACGAACAAATAACCTTGTCGTTGCACCAAAAAAGGTGCCATTAATTTCAAGATATCCAGTCTTCTTAAGAAGAAAGCTATTTTACAACACAAATGTTGTATTACTTTATGTACCTCAAAATGTTTTCACAAAGTGTTTTAATAAAAAATAACTATATAATTCACTTGTTCCCATCTGTTGGTAAACGCATCATTTAGACAGACCTTTCTCCCTCCTCCATACTGATGCTGATTTACTAAGAACTGTAGCAACTGCATTATAGAGGCATAAATAAAACATACCATTGATTTAAACTGGGCTTCTAACCACCTGATTTCTACCAAAATCTCCCATGTATTTAAAAGCAATGGAAATCTTTAGCATTTAAGAGGTTAAATGCCTTATTTATACCAGTTGTATTTTGTAAAGATTTATTTTTCAGCTATAGGGAGGCCAACTCTTGTCTGTGCATAGTCTAAAGTTGATGAAAATATTTATTGCACTTAGGAACCTAAATGACTTTACCTACAAGAAAGAAAAGCCACACCTAACAGTGGAGAGCAGTGGTGTATATACAGTAAACTATGTATGGACTCAATGTTAGATGAGCGTATCAATTAAATTATCAAATATAATGCTTATTATGTACAAGACTAAGCTCTTATCTTCCACATTTAACTAGCAGCAAGTCAGAAGGTCATTTAACAGCATGTTGTCATAAGAGCTATTAAATATCTTGTATATCAGTTAATCCTCCCATTCTATCCCCAACAAATAAGTTTAATGCTAGGCAGATTGCCTGCGGGTTACATTTACTGGACTCCATCTTCTTGTGGTCTTACAATCCCAGATTTATGAAACCCCAATGGACCTATCACAGCATCCTTATGGTATATTTAAATTTAAATACACACTTTCCCTCATGGTGTTAAATAAAAACTGTCTGGCACTAACTCTTCATCATAATGAGTTGCTTTTAGACCAGATTCTATATGCTTTTTTGAAGGAGGTTACATATGCATGGAACTTTAAAGTGTTAGTAATGGCCAAAAAATGTTTTAATAGATTTGTAGACGCTAAAAAAAATAATCGCACTGTCACAAACCCCATCCCTCAAACTGCTATGGTTTGAGAGATATTGGCAGCCAAAGTCCCCCTTTCCCTCCCCTTCTCTTGATGTCAGCTGTAAAGCTGACAGAAGGGGATCCGTGTCGGCTGACATGATGAGGCTCTTCAGCAGCGCCGAAATCCCGTTATTAGAAAATAACTACTTCATGGGAACGGTCTACAAAGTGAGCTTGCAAACCAGGCACACTTTGTAGACCATTCCAGTTAAGTACTTCTTTTGTAATAATGGGATTTCAGCTCTGCTGCAGAGCCGCCGGCTGTTCCCCAGACTGGGATCTCCTGCTGTCAGCTAGACGCTGATGTCTGGAGAAGGGGAGGGAAGTGAGAACTTTGATTGCAAATATCCCTCAAACTTTAAAGGTCTGAGAGATGGGGTTTGTGGCAATGAGATTATTTTTTTAGCCTCTACAAATCTATTAAAAACATTTTTTGGACATTACTAACACTTTAACCCTTGAAGTGCTAAATGGGTGTCCATTGCAGATACCCCTGTTAGCACGCAAAGGGTTAACACAGGTATTGATTCCATATTGAATCTGCTGTGAGATCAACAGTGCTCATGGTTATGATAGCATACTTTTTAACCCTTTGAGTGCCAGAGGGGTACACCATGCATTGTGTACCCCCCTGGCACTTAAAGGGTTAAGATAAGTGGGAAACTAGAAAGAAATGATTACAGAACAAATGTTAACTCGGATAATAACTACATAGCACCACATGCATATAATATTTTTATTGTGATATTTGTGCAATAGCAAATGTGCAACTAGATTTGAGCAGTAGGAAACAGGGATGATATTCATGATGAAAGCAGAATAATTCTAGAGAAAATAAAACTTCCCAATGAGGTAAATGTCAGCTTTAATATTCGTATAATAGAGGGGTCTTCTGAGGATTGTGTATAAACTTGCAAAGATTACTCTAGCATCTAAAAGGTTAACAGACCCATTTAAATAAATGGTAACACCCGTATGTTTCCACTATGCACCATTTTGCTTGGTTATGTCACCTTATTTTTAATGTAAACATTTCCACTTTACTATACAATTGAGAAATTATTCATAAAATAGGTTTGTAACAGAACAAATGTAAACTTTCTGACACAAATAGAGATGAGGGCCCTGCCCATTAGAACTTACTTTAGCATTCAAACTTCCATAACCCCTTAATGCTTCATGTACTAGGGATAAAAAGGCAAGTGACCTCATTTGGTGCATTGTGATATCTATTTAAATGAAATGTATGCTTTTAGGGTATTATTTTGATATGGAGTAAATAAACATTCAAACTATGAAAACATAATAATAATAAATAAATGATCACTTGAGGAATTTTCATTTCTCCCCTCTGGTGCAGTTGGTTTTCTCTACAATTATTCTAGCTCACTAAATAAGGCCCCTGGGGCCTCATGAACCTCCACAGAAATGTTTCAGGGTGGAAAAGCCATAATATGCCCTCAGGGATATCCTGACCAGCCCCTATATATGGAAAAGTAAGCCAGAAGGGGCACAATACCAAATTTCAATGTGAAATAATACATAGTAATAGAGTAAATACTCACAATAGGTGAGAACACAGGATTGACTCTCTAACAACTGGAAAGGCAAACAGGGTTTAAAGGGATAGTAATACTTCATTTTATCTTTATTTTATTTTGTAGGTATTAAAAAAACATGAAGAAAGATATAAGTCTTATCTCTCAAACCTTTATGGTTTAAGAGATATTCACAAGCAAAGTTTCCCCTTCCGCCCCTTTTACCTAGTGTAAGCTATCTCTTCTCAGATGTGGAATGCAGTCCACAGACCAGACAGATAACAGTAGGGGACAATCTTCTTCCTATGAGAACAATGAAAGCCCTGCCCCCCTTGACAAGTTTTTCAGGTTTTTCCCTTATCTTAATTGAAGATTGTCCCTCTCTGCAGTCTACCTGGGCACCTCCCTTCTGCTCTGGCTGAGCAGTGTTACACAAGTAAAAGGGGCGGGAGAGGGATATTTTATCATTGAATTACTCCTAAACTACAACTCTGACAGAAACGCCAAGGTATCTCACTTTGTGGTAAGTCCTACTCTAATACACCTATAAAGACCCTATCTGAATTAAAATTATGTTTTTTTTATCAGGTAAGTCCTCCCTCTACACCGAATTTGTTTTTTTTTGTTTTGTTGTATGTCTGTTGTTTTTAATTGCATTACACTGGGACCCACAAGAAATAAAAAACATAAAAAAGATATTTAAAGGGTCCCCACTGACGCGTTTATTATAGCATCTTTCTTCAGAGAATGTCTTTTTAATTTTATTTTAATTCAGATAGGGTCTTTAAAGGTGTATTAGAGTAGGACTTACCACAAAATGAGATACCTTGGCGTTGGTGGTAAGCTTACACACGGATTGGCCAATTTGTGGAACGAAATTCTCACTTATTTTCACTTAGATTTACTAAGAGTTATTACATATGCTAAATACAGGGCACTTATGTTCACAGTATATAGAGGAGCGCAGGACTGTCTTTTTTGTATGTGTTTTCACTTTTGGGGTTAGGCCTAATGTTAGGGGAACTGGCGAACCCTCTCATTCCTTTCTGCTATCTATATTTCATACTTTATTCTTATATTAAATTATGATATGGATATTTTAATGTGAGTAAGCGCTGTGAGCTTTCTTCTCTTTTCTGCTTTTGTTACAACTCTGACAGAATTGAAATAACACTCTCCATGGCCCAAATACTATGACGATTAATTAGAGCTGCTTTTATTATTAAACATTACTATCACTTTAAGTGAATCTGTCCTAGCCAAGATCCCTGACCTTTTGTTAGCAGCAGCATCCAGTATCCTATATTGGAGTGACTGAGTGGGGGCAGTCAAGTGTCCTCCATCTGTCTGGATGACCACTAGATAGTGGTCTTACAAATTGTGAGTTTGGTGATTTAATGGTGATGGTTCATATGATCCTGGATATATTAAACTAGGAGTGCCCCTCATTTGTTTTTTGTTGCAGCCCCTATATATAGGCCAGGTAAGTGTAAAGAGGGAAAGGGTGGACCCACGCCCAAGGCCCATATTTATAAAAGCAAACTGGAGATATTCTGTAGTAAACAAACTGCACCTAGGCCTCCAATAAAAAATCCTACATTCACATGCTCTAGAATAAAGCTTTTTAACCCCTTGAATGCTAAAGAGGTCTTCAATGCATTGCTTCACAATGCATTGGAGACATCTCTAGTATTCAAGGTGTTAAAAGGCTAATGTAACAGGAATTTGTATTTGTCCTCTATGGTGCAGTTGGTTTTTCCCAGAATAACTCAAAGTCAAACTGTTACCTAAAATATAGGGAGATTTTTAAAACAGGAATAATAAAGAAAATGTCTTTACAATTGTCTCATTGACATAAGGATATGTATAAACTTTTAGCAACATTCAGGGAGATTTATAAAAAACATTTGTAGTACATTTAGGTATGGCAACTGGAGATAATGTCAGGGCCGATTTATAAATGATTTAAGGCGTTTTTATAAATATGGTGATCACATGCACCGGCATTTTAATTCAAAATGTCAATGTGTTTGACCTGTGCTATTACTATTAAAGTAAGGGGGAGAGAAGCAGAGAGCACACACACAGAGTGAGATATACAGGGCAGAGATGGGGGCATTAACTCCTTCCGCGCTGGACCTGTAGGCTGGATTAATGCAGGTCCTTTTTGGACCTGCTATCAGCAGCTGATTGCTGTTTCATTAAATATGAGCAAGACAAAATTATTGTTATTAAAGCAATTAATTAAAAAAACACAATCTACTGTTGTGGAACAATGTAATACAAATATACACACCACACAATTATATGTGACAAAAATTGGAAGATTAGGGACATGGGGATTTTCACCCCAGAGGGACAGTGCCCACTTAAAACTGCCCATTTTTTAGGTCTGAATGACCGGTCATACCTTTCATGCAGTCTCCATAAATATTTAACCCATTGCACCCAAATGATCCCAAGAGAAAAAATAAAAATGGTGTTTTTTTTACAGTTTTCTTTATTTTTAATAAAATAAGTAGTGGATTATTCATAAAATTGTGGTATCAAAAGAAAGCCCTACTTGCGCGTAAAAAAGTCTATATAATTTGTGTGTCTGGAATAAAGCACTTAGAGAGAAAATACTGTTGAACAAAGACATAGTCAAAAAGGTCAGAATTGCTCTGGTCCTTAAGTGCTATCCACCCCAGATTTTACCAGTCTTTAAGGGATTAAATCAATGCAAATTTGCATAATTTGAATTTGTCCTCTGTTTATTTGTGCCTTAATTGCTTGTGTTTCATTTCCTGATTACAGTCCAGAAAGAGCTAAACTTCTGTTTAAGAAACTGTTTTTCATTATAAACCAATATGTAATCATAATGTAGGACATGCATTATATGGGAATTTCAGTGAATAGATTAGTAGTTGCAATATATTGTACAATCTTCTAGCATAGATGGCTCAGAGATTTTTAGTATCAGTGACTACATTTCCTTTAGACACCTCCCTTGCTCAGACTGACTAATAAAATAATTTTAAATACAAAAACGAAATGTGCTGAGAAAAAGAATTGTAAAGGCAGTAAAATTGAGTAATTACTTTTAACCTTTTAAAGGGATAGTAACGTTTCAAAATAAAAGCAGCTCCAATTAATCTTCATAGTATTTGGGCCATGAAGAGTGTTATGTCAATACTGAAAGAGTTGTAGTTCAAGAGTAATTGAATGATAAAGTGTACTCCTCCCATCCCTTTCTTTGATGTAACACTGCTCCGCTCAGAACAGAAAGGTGGTGTCCAGATGGCTTGCAGAGAGGGACAATCTTAAATTAGCAAAAGGGAAAAACCTGTCAAGGGGGCAAGGTTTTCATTGTCACAGTAAGAAGATTGTCCCTTGCTGCGAGCTGTCTGGTCTTAAAACCAGATTCCACATTTGAGGGGAGGTGGCTTACACTAGGTAAAGGGGGAGGGAGAGGGAACCTTTATCATTCAATTGCTCTTGAACTACAACTCTGACAGTACTGAAATAACACTCTACATGGCCCAAATACTATGAAGATTAATTGGAGCTGATTTTATTTTGAAATATTGCAATCCCTTGAAGGATCACAGGTGTGTGCAATGCATTGCAGAGCAATGCGTTGCACATCTTTCTGATCCTTAATGGGATAGTAATGTTTCATAATAAAAGCGGCTCTAATTAATCATCATAATATTTGGACTTTGGAGAGAGTACTGTGCAGTAACAGGAAGTAAACACTTCCTGGTACTGCACAGAGCTGTATTATCATATAAAATGTCATTAAAACCTTCATTAGCATGTGATACATCACTGGAAAGGCTTAATTAGCATATGAAACATCATTGATTGTCTTAATTAGCATATGAATATGTCATTGATGCTGCATTGTGCCGCAATTAGCATACATTAGCATACGAAAGAAGTGTGACTATCTTCTGAACTGCATGTTTGCTGGCCTTTTGGTTAACATGACATATAGACAGTTTTTAATGCAGTTTTCAAATGTGCCAACTTGAATTAAGGAGAAAGTACCACTTTAAGATGGAATGCACAAAACAAAGGAGTAAAATTCTACAAACCAACTTCATTGTAGAGGACAAAAAGATTCACAACATTTCCAATAGTTTTAAAGGGTCTCTTGAATGCTAGAAGTAGTGGAGTGGAGTTGTACTGGAGATCTCTGTAGCATTCATAGGGTTAAAAGCCCAAATTAAATCCATGAGTATTCTCACTTGTATCTTATCTTGCAGTTGTGTTACTACAGAATTGCCCCTCTTTTACTTTGAAAATACATATTTTAGTGTCCTTGGAACCATTTTTCAAGGTAGATACAACTTACCCACTGAACTGGTGATGTTTTGGGGTCCAGAGTTGTTCAAGTATAATAATTTCTTACACTCTAGTTTTCATCTCTTTGGTATTCATGCTTCTATGGTTACTAAAGATGAGAAACAAACACAATGTGTATCGGAGTCAATCCATCTGAATCAATCCAGAACAAATCACAGAGGAATAAGGTGAGTAAAGGTCAGGGTAAAATAATTTGAGAAATGAGGTAGGAGCAGGGGTGAGTGGCAGACAGGTTGGCATGAGCACAGTATAGATGGGAGGGTGGTAATTATAAGACAATGGAGCCGCAAGCTCAGAGTAGTGAGCATGGGCATAGGGATAGGACAGATTTGTACTTGAATTTGGAGCCCCACCACCAATTGTGCTCAGGCTCACAACTGTCACTAAGCAGCAGTATAAACGTGAGTAGGCATGGTAGCCATCACAGGTGCATGGACCACATTATACCCCACAGAGTACCTGTAGCAGGGGATACTCAGAAGTCCTCCTGCTACAGAAAATCAATTAAACATGTGTTTTTTTTCCATGAGAGCACTTTCTACGCTCTCTCTTATACACTAAATCATGAGATCATTGACTGACTGACTCATTCTGGTGAAAGCAGCTTCTCATATATGACTTTTTGCTCTAGACGTGAGAAAGACTAAAGCACTCAGGGACTAATAAAGCACATGGTGTGTTTAGAAAATGGAAATGTCAAGTGTAGTAGGGAAAGAGAGTACAAGGGGTATCCACAATATACCAAATTCCCAACTTGACCCTTCAATCCACCATTAACATTACAAACTTTCTGTCACCTTTCACCCCACCCCACCTCTATACCTAATTATGTCCTTCTCTCACCTTTTATCCTGCCTTCCCCTCCTATTATCCTATCTATGCCTCTATTGTCCTCTCTAAGGGCATACAATTGATCTTTTTTGAACACATGCACAACTTGACCATAAAAAGAGCCACAATTAAAAAAAAAAATGAGATCAGCTCTTAAAGGGATAGTAATGTTTCACAAAAACAGCAGCTCCAATTAATCTTCGTAGTATTTGAGCCATAGAGAGTGTTATTTCAATACTATCAGAGTTGTGGTTCAAGAGTAATTGAAGGATAACGTTTCCCCCTCCCGCCCCATTTACCTAGTGTAAGCGTCTCTCTTCTGATGTGGAACATGGTTGCTAGACCAGACAGATAACAGAAGGGGACAATCTTCTTCCTGTGAGAACAATGAAGGCCCTGCCCCTCTTGACAAGTTTTTCAGGTTTTTCCCTTATCTTAATTGAAGATTGTCCCTCTCTGCAATCTATCTGGACACTCCCTGTTGCTCTGAGGTGAGCAGTGTTACATCAGTAAAAGGGGCAGGAGGGGGATACTTTGTCATTCAATTACTCTTGAACTATAACTGTGACAGAATTGAAATAACTCTCCAATGTCCAAATACAATGATGATTAATTAGAGCTGCTTTTATTATGAAACATTACTATCCCTTTAACAAAGTGCATTTCAAAACAATTACATGGAAAGAAAGTAAGAACAGTGTGCAATATAATATATACCTTGTAAAGTGATCATTGCAAAAATGAAAAATCATTTCACTACACTACAAAATATACGCTATATAGTTATCACTATTTTTCTCCCTCCTTGGGTGTTATGCACTAAAGTGTGATAAAGAGGTGATAATGTGGAAATTACATCACGTCTCCAGTTCCTGTTGTTCTGTGGAATCTTTGCACTATGATCTCTCCTCCTTGAGAAATCTTATTACATAGGCTCCATAGAATTACATAGGGACTGGAGAAGTGATGTCACTAGAGAAGTCACTTTATTATCTCTTTATCACTCCTAAGTGCATCTCCCCCTTAGTGTTTTTAAGTCCTGGTATGAGATGCACTCATTTCTGATAAGGGCTCAGGCTGGAGACGTTGTGGGACATGCACTAAAGACTGATGCTGTGGCCATATGATTTTGTCGATCTGTTCAAAGCACTTCAACTTTTCAATGTACACACGCAGCTCCATCTGCACTAAAATGTAGGGATGCAAGGGTAGGGGAGGAGAAAATCACATTAGCATACATGATTGTTGAAGTGCTGTGGATGTGGAAGGTAATCTCCCTCACACATCACCAGCAATACTAAAACTCTGAAGTCCAAGAGAATTGTCTCTGCTTCCCCACTTGGCCAGTAGGGGAGTGAAGAGGTTTCTTTCAGCACCCTGGACAGCATCATTCCTTTATTCTTTTGAGTGCCACAGGGATGTGCCAAGCACTACACAATTATCCCCTCAGCTCTGTATCATATTCTATACATGTTGTTCACTCCCAAGGGAACAAGGCTAGGGGTCAGGCAACGTCCATGGGGATATGTGACTAATGCTGCCCACAGCCTTGTTCCCTTGTTCACTGGTAGCCACAGGTCCCCATGCACACTGTCTGACCCCCCCCAGCCTTGTTCCCTTGCCTTCTGGTAGCCACAAATACCCATGTTCACTGCCAGTGCAAGGGAACAAGGCCGGGGGTGTCAGGAAGTGTATGTGGGGCTAATACACATGCTGCTCCCCCAATAAAATTCTACATATTGTGCCATATAAATCTGATATGCTTCCCCACAATATACAACTCCGACATGCTGCCCCCCTCCCACAGAAAATTTGGACAAATAGTGCCATATAAATCTCAATATTGTGGCTTTCCTCTACTTGCAGCCAGTGCTCGTTCCCTCTTGTTTCTAAGCTGAGAGGGAACGGGTACTAGCTGCAAGAAGAGGAAAGGCAAAATATTGAGATTATAACAATCTTCCTCGGACTGAATATGGATCATCATCAATATAATGAGGGGTCCCTGTTATCAGTGTGCTTGTCACTATTTGTCTTAACCCTTTGAGTGCCAGAGGGTACACAACACATTGTGAATTAATGCATTGTGTACCCCTCTGGCGCTCAAAGGGTTGTTCATAAGAATGTCTAGCTGCTATGGACAATTCAACCAGACATTCTACAGCAGGTAATTCCATTCATAAGGAAGGTAATGTGACGACAAAGAGAGCAATGCTTATTATAGGACAGTTTCAAAATTGAAAAGGCCTTATTGTCAGCATAATTACCACTCATACTCATAATGGATAAGGGGAGGACAGCTGAAGGCTTGTTTGTGAGACATTCTTTATTATATTAAAATTCAGAATTATGTTAGATTTGAGAGCTCATGAACTATCATTTTTGCAGAGCCCGGAATATTTCACTAGTGGCTCCAATGAGCAGCTGACAATTATAATAAATACACCGACTGAAACCCCCAGCCTTGTTCCTTTGCCCAGGCAATGTCAATGGGGATTTGTGGCTAACAGTAGGCAAGGGAACAAGGCTGGGGGTTCAGACAGTGTAAATGTGGATCTGTAGCTACCATTGGCAAGGAAACAAGTCCGGGAATCAGGCAGTGTACATGGGATTCTGCAACTTCCAGCGGGTAAGAGAACAAGGATAGGCAGCAACTGGTAACCACAAATCCTCATGGATGCTGCCTGACCCCCAGCCTTGTTCCCTTGGGAGTGCAGAGCATGTATGAAATAAGATACAGCTGAAAGGATGATTGTGTACTGCTTGGTGTACTTTTTTAACCCTTTGAATGCCATAGGGGACTGCAATGCACATCCATATGGCACTCAAAGGGTTAAGGGACTGATGCTGTTTGTGGTGCTGAAAGTATCCTCTCCACTCCCCTACCAAGTAAGTGGGGAAGCAGATAGAAAGCTCTCAGACTTCAGTATTGTATACTGCTGGTGATGTGTGAGGGAGAGTAGACTGTGAGGGAGAGTATCCCTTCTACATCGACAGCAGATCACAACCCTCCCTGCTTTTGATTGAGGGCTGTTACTGCATAGGAAGCAACAGCAAGATCCCAACTTCACCAGTCTCAGGTGAATTTGACACTGTGAATTCTGACAGAAGAGGGTGCTATTAGAGTTTAGTGCATGTGATAAAGTGCCACGTAACGTATAAACACACCCCCTTGAATACGATAATGCCTCATTATCCTGCATATCTATATGGAAATGACTAGTGTTGCATTTCCATATGGAAATAGGCCATTGTCGATGTGATGAGTGAAAATTCATAAACCTGGTGAAAGCATATCGGATGAATTTCAATGTGGGCAGATTTTTGTCAGATTGATGGATATATGATATTGAAGACACTTATCGATGTGCTTTGACACTGCTCTGACAGAACGCCGATATTAAGAGACCTCTTTGACCTTTAGTGTATCTCCCCCGTTGTTGGATTTGTGTCAAAGTCACCTTGCCATTCAATCCACCATCAACCCATCATCATCTCAATAAATCCGCCATACCTTCGACAGGTTTACGATTTTGCACTGAACACATCAACAGGGGCTTATTTCTATATGGAAATACAGATTAATGAGCCATTGTCATATTCATGTGGGTGTGTTTATATGTTAATGTGGATGTTCACTACATACACTAAACACTGATAATCGTCTCTGCTGTCACAGTTACCAGTCCCAACATCTCATACCTGAGGCTGGTGTTGTTGGGATATCCCTGTTGCTCTATGAAGCCAGATCACAGTTTGCTGTCTCTGCTAAAGAGCAGAGACAGCAGCTGCCCTCTTGCAACCCTTTCAGTGCCACAGGGATGAAAAACTACCCATAGGCAAGAAGCAAATTAGTTACTTTAAATGCACTCTAAGATGCTCAGAGTGATCCCTAATTAAGGACATGAAAGGAGACACAAAAAGCTTTATTAAAGTAATATAATTAAAATATGTATTAGAAATAAAAGTACACATCTCCGACAGCTGTCAGAAACAGAAGTCAAGGGCTGACTAATCAGATAAATATATGGATAATATGGCAGATAAGCAAGAGTATATGACACAAGGTAACTCTTTTGCTTCCTTCCTATGGGGAGTTTTTCTTTTAACACTTTCAGTGCCAGAGGGACTATGTCATGCATTGCCTTGCAATCTGTTGCACATCCCCTGGTATTGAAAGGGTTAACTGTTTCAGGGGTGTGCAATGCACATCCCTATGGCACTGAAAGGGTCACAGGAGCAATGCTCTTTGTGGTGCTGAAGTCTGAGAGGATAGTCTACGCTCCTCCATTGGACAAGTGGGGGAGCAGGGAAGCCTTCAGCTCCAGGGTTCTCAAACTACTGGCGATGTGTAAGGAAGGGCCTCCATTCCATACTGCCAGTAGTTCAACAACCTCACATGGTAATGAGGAAATTCTCCCCTCCCCCCTCCCCTTGCATTCTTAATTCTTAGTGCATATGGCGATTTATCTCTCCATCGCTAAGGCGATGTGCTCACCCCACATCACCAAATCATCACCCCATAGTGCATCTTCCCACTGGTATTTGTGGTATAATTCTGGAGCAAACCGAATGCACCATAGGGGATAAATAAAAAAAATTCCCAAATTCTCATTGATTTAAAAGGAGTTTTTAACCCATTCAAAGATAAAAATGTCTCCAATGAATTGGGTTGCAATGTGTTGGAGACCTCTCTAGCATTCAAGTGTTAAAAGCCCATTTTAACCCATTGAGTGCTAGAGATATGTCCAACCCTCTGGCACTCAAAGGGGGTTACATCCTGGGGAATTATTCGTCCTCTGTTGTGCAGTTGGTTTGCTCCAGAATCAGTTTGTTTTTCTTTTGTGCATGTGACATTTTGAAGTTATCTAAGCTGTAAGGTGAATGAGGGCAGTGTACTGTGTTCTGTTTTGTGCTATGACCAATACATGGGTATATTGGGCAATTTACTGCATTGGTTTACAATGTTTAGGATTTTTTTCAGTGGTGGATGCACTGCCATTGTTAATTGCTTACCATTAGGCCACCAGTTGACCCCCTAAGGTGCTACTCGTGTATCACATAATTGCTACAGTTCTTCTTAGTGTATCAGGCTGTTTGACACTATGGGATGTATTCATAATACAGCAAATAAATCTGGAGGGTGACACCCCTCTCTCCCGAGGCGGGGAGCTATTTAGTTGTCATTGATAATTATCTTATTTTGGACACTCATCAATGCAGCATGCCATTTAACCCTCTGAGTGCCAGAGTGGTGTCTACGTCATTGCTTTGCAATGTGTTGGGATCCCCTATGACACCCAGGGTGCTAAAAATCCCTATTTTGTCACATTTTGGTAAAAAAAATTGGGGAAGGACTCCTTAAACCACATGCCCCTTTCCTTGCTTGCAATATCTAGATGTCTTACTTCCATCACTGGATATTTTACCACTCTTAAACACCTGGACCCCATCATAATCTTTTGGGTCCCATGTTAGAAGGGGTAGGGAGAGGAGGAATGATGAGCAAAGAGAAGGAGAAAGGGGGAGTGAGAAGGATGGAAAGAGAGCAGGAGAATGTGATAGGAAGAACGATGGAAAGAGAGCAGCGAAAACATGAGGGAGAGATTGGGAGAATGAGAGAAAAGAAGAAAGACATCCAGCATACGCAGGCAGGAGAAGTTGTAACCTGCCAAAGATCCACCTTTTTCAGACAATTCACCTGGACGGTAACCTGTTAGGACTGATGTTTGCAGGTAAGTGAACCTTTTTTTGGAGGATGTCAAGTGATTGCTTTTCTTGCTATTTGAATACCAGATCACCCAACATACACTCTATTAACCCTTTGAGTGCCAGAGGGGAACGCAACGCATTGCTTTGCAATGGGTTGCGTACCTCTCTGGCACTCAAAGGGTTAACAATCTGAGTATCACAGCCTGAGAAAAATGGAATCCACATTTGTATGAACTGACATGCTTTAGATGTTGCCATGTCTACCACACTAACTTAGTTTTTCACATTTTTCAAATATGAATATATATATATATATATATATATATATATATATATATATATATATATACAGTATGTGCTTTGATAAGTGTTTTTCAAAAGTGCCCTAATCTGAAAGAGAGGCCATCTGTTCCCCTAGTGCGGGTATGTATATGTGTATAATTATATAAAATGCATGAGTTCATGGTGTGTATGTGTGTGTGTATAGATGTTATATATATATATATATATATATATACACACACACCTGCACATATGTGTGAGAAACTGGACGTTTCACTTACCATGGGAATTCCCACAAAAGTGATATTTTTCCATCTCACATATACTGACCTCCAGCCTTGTCCCACAGTAGCCATAGAAATACACATACTGACCTCCAGTCTTGTCCCACTGCACTGGTAGACATAGAATCACACATACTGACCCGTATGCCTTGTCCTGTGGTAGCAACAGATTGACACATACTGACCCTGCATCCATAGGGATGGGCAATGAGAGGTCCTCCAGCTGCTGCCAGGGTACAACATCCATCCTGGCTGTTAGAGAATCATGAGATTTGTAGTCTGGCAGTAGATGAAAGGCCTCATGATGACCAACACTACAATAGAATCACACATACAGACCCAGCCTTGTTTCACAGTAGCCAGGGAAAACACATGCAGACTCAGCCTTGTGCCAAGGTAGCCAGGAGCAACACATACTGACCCACAGTCTTATCCCACTGTACTTGTAGCCACAGAACCACACATTCTGACCCTAAGCCTTGTCCCACCATACTGGTAGCCATGGACCTCCACTTATTGAGTCTAACACAGCCACACACCTCCCATTAATTTAAATGGCGCTTAATGCTAGAGAAGTCTCCAATGCCTTGTAAAGCAATGTGCCGGAGAGCTCTCTGGCATTACAGGGATTCAAATTCTCACTTAAATTTAGTAGAAGTGTTATTTGCCCCCTACTTGGCAGATGGTTTCCTCCACAATTGTGGAGGATGAAAAAAAAAAAAAGAAAAAAGCAGGAGGCGCTCCTAGTGTATTATCATCATGTGAATAGGGTCGCCAACAATCACCAATAAGTAATGCACTCACAAGGGTAATGACTGAGACGCACACATATATGTTGCTCAGCTTAAGGGCTCTGGGGATATGATTATGACCGTCCCCCTTAAGCAGTATCTCCAGGCAGCTTCATTTCAAACCAGCATCATCCACAAAGTGGAGGTAGAATACATGCTGAAACAAAAGAAAAAACAACAAGAGAGCGCCAATAGTGTTTTATCCAACATATATATATAGCAGAGTAAAAGTCATATATCAACTCACATGGAACAATTGTTGAAAATCAAGCACCAACCAAAATTCTTGCAGGGTACTTTATCCGGCCCTGCTTGGGTGTAGGTTGTCACCTCCGTCCCGTCGTTCAGGGGCCGCAAATGTTGAGAAAGCAGAGGAGTGCTGTGAAATGTGCCTCTATTGAGCCTGCTATTTGTCAATACATTTTATATTTTTAATTATAGTGGAACGGCTACTTTAGCTTTTTATTTTATTTTTTATGTTGTGTTATTCTGGTGGAATTATTTCCATATCTTGGAGAACAGATTGATCGCCTGAAGGACAAGACGGAGTGGACAACTTACACCCAAGCAGGGACAGGTAAAGTACCCTGCAAGCATTGTTTGTTGGTGACAGGCATATGCCTGATTGTCAACAGTTGTTCAATGTGAGTTGATATATGACTCTTTTACTCTGATAAATATATACTATTGTAAGGTCCGGGTAATGTTAACTCTTTGAGTGCTAGATGGGTATGCAAAGCATTGCTTTGCAATGTGTTGCATAACCCTCTGGTACTCAAAGGGTTAAGCGGCCACTACCTCACTGCTCCACGCAATGCAGTCTTGCATCACTTCACTCACACGATGCAATCATACGCAGTAGAGACTGCCCGAACATGCGCAGTCTCTACTGCGCATGACTGCATCGTGACAAACATCCTAGCGAATTATATAGGCTATATATACCATCGTTGTTTTTATTCTTGCACACTATTGGCACTCCCTCGGCTTTTTTTTCTTGTGTTTCTACATTTCCTCAGAATTGTCCTTTTTCTTTTTATGAATAAGGCCCAGTAATTCAAGGCTAAAGCCTGGATATCCTGGATATCCATTACAGTTGAAAACTTTATCAAGGGTTCAATCTACAAATGTGTCTATAGATTTCAGTAGGAATCTTTTGCCCAGTGGTGATTAACCAGTGTGCCGTACTTTGGTGTGTTGTGGATATTCACTTTGGGTGCCCCCTTATTTCTATAAGGACTTTGAGAAAAATGTGTGATGATGAATATCAAATGTATATTTATGGAAATTGTTAAGCACAATATATTTTTGTAATTCTGATTGTGAGACCTAAGAAAAATAATACATGAAAATATTTCCCCTCCTTCTTTGTCCCTTTGACAAATTACATGTAAGATGTTAGTTGTGCTTCAAAATCCCAGACTGTGGGTTGGGGATTGCTTGAGCAAAAATAGATTCCACTGCAGCAATAAAGTGTTAACACTGCTTTTATCTAATACAGTGGTTCTCAATAATTCACCTAAGAGGCAGTTCAAACATGGATGTGGTTTTCATTCTGCCAGTTTAAATAAGGGTTTGAATAATGGAGGAGCTTTGATATTGATGACAGTCACATTAATGCTCTCAGATGATTATATACTAGAAAGTGTCCTGTTATAGAACATTAAAATCTCTTGTGTACCTGTCTTGCATGTCATGTGAGTTATGGTATATCTGAGGTAGTAACTGTCATTTCATTTTTAATTAAATGCCAATGGATAAGATCAAAGTTACTGAACCAATCCCATGAGATATAAAATGTAAGCAATGAAATTCTTATCATTAAAAAATATTCAGCACATCTTTAATTTAAGATGCTGTGCTTTGTGGAAACCCCCCTTTCTATATTCCAAGTTATGAGATTCCAAATTGTTTCTATTTAAAGAATTTTTCACTGGTACAATGAGTTCTGACTTCCTATCCCCCCCCGTCCCATTGACAGAAGATGTGGATTTAAAGGAACACTTACACATAAAATTATCTAGCTTCATATACAGTTATATACCTTGTACTTCATGCTAGCATCTGTAAAACCTCTCTGGTTTTGGAGCCTAACATATAGTCCCACTTATGTTTTTAGTAAGCAGCTGGAGGCAGTTGCTCAGGATTGTCTGTAAATGAGCTGAGATAAGATAGCAGCCTTTCTGAAAACATGCACAACTAACTGATTAACTGATTTCAGCTCTTATCTTTCATTACAAACAGCATAGACAAATGAAATCAATTATCTCTAAATATGACAGTTTACACATGCATTAAAAAGGAAGTTTAGGATTATATTTTAAGGATGCACCATATGAATAGTTTTATAGATGATAGCGGAATGTATAATATATTTAAAGTTATATGCGCCTATGTCCTTTGAAGCTGTTAAGTTTCCTTCAAAGGATCTGTAATTGTTTTTATGAAAAAATACATGCCATAGAGCAATGGTGGGCAACCTGGGGCCATCTAGCTGTAGCGCACTACAAATCTCATCTTCTCCAACCAGCCATTGTCTATCTAGGGATGATGGGAATTGTAGTCCTCGACAAATGAAGGGTCTCAGGTTGACCACCCCATCTATAGACATTATAGTTTTTCTACTATGTAAAACAGGGGTATTCACACTGTTGGGGAAATCCTTCATTCTAAAGTTATAATGGCTCAGACATATTTTTATTAAACTGGCATATTAACAGCACTAACTGATGTCAATGATTGTTTCCCACACATAATACTATCCCTTTAAGGGTTGGATTCTATTACTTTATATTGAAAAACATATATCTTGCAGGTTTTATCCTGCTGAGTAAAACTAGTGTACTCCTTCTGCTGACAGATGTTTTATTCAAAAATGATTACAGCTCAAACCTGTATTTTTTATGTGCAATACCACCTTGACCAGAATTTTACAGTGGCACTGTTGCTGTAGTATCCTTTGGATGTTTATGGTCAGTTGGCCACAGCTGTCCATTAACTGCTGTTTCAACAGTGGCTTCATAATGCTTCACTAAAAAGTGCAAGTTCAAGCTGCCATAACTTTTAACCCCTTAAGGACCAGCGGTCCCGGGATGTGTGGTTCTTTAAGAACCAAATAGGAAAGTTTGACGTACCGTCCCATGTGACTGATCATGTGTGCCAGCACGCCGAATGGGGGACTGAAAGAGATAGCTCTGGTCTTGGAGCTATCAATTTCAGTCCCTGCTATTACTCACAGCTCTCCTGGAGGAGCGTTGTGAGTAAAAAGTATGTGATGTGCCAGGACCGTCACTGGTACTTAAGTGCCGGACAGCCGTGATGGTCCTGGCAGGTCACTGGACACAAAGGGGTTAAATTAAACATCTCTCGGTAGTGGAGGTACCCTTATTTTTCTCAGCAGGATAAATCCTGCAATATATATTTTTTCAGTACTAGGCATGACTACCCCTTAAATGGTTATAAACATTATAACAGTATACCAAAGATCATGAATATGGACTTTGTACCGACAGTGTAAAAGTACCTTTGTATTTTTTATTGCAGTGTGTGTGACACAACACATCATCATTGGATTCCAGCGTGCCAAGATCATTTCAGGATTGAAAATGTAACATGGTTACAAACAAACTGTAATGTGGGATCAGCACACTTTCTTTTACAATGACTGTCATTTTCTTGAAGTCACTGGCATTGCAGTGATTATTTGTGGCCCTTGTAACTCCAGTGGCTTATTCAGAGCAACATTTACATGTAGGCACTCCTAGGCCACACACCCCACTCCACCCCTGACCCTGTACCTTGCCACAGAAAAGGCCCTTAGGCTTTAAAAGAGAAACACACACACACACACACACACACACCAATTAATCCAGCAACACTAAGATGTAAACTTATAAACAGTACAAATTAGTAAATAAATCGAGCAGCATAATTTAATCTAGTACATAAACCAGCTAATAGCAACAAGAAGAATGTTTCATCGCAAAGAGCTTGCAGTTTGACAGTCACACCAAAAGTTCCAGCACCTATTAATAAACCATCTAAAAACACTGAAGATGACAACGATGGCATAGTGCAAGAAGGTGCACCAGCTCATCCATCTGCTGCATCTGGCAGTGAGACAAACAAGCACAAAAACATCTGTCCTGAAAGTAGTACCAAACATTGTGAAAATCTTTCCAATAGGAAAAGTAAAAATACATTGTTTGAGGCCTCTAAAAGCCTACAGAAATATAAGTGTAATGGAGAAGAAGCTGTTGATGATTTAGAAAATATTCCTCCAGCATCCTCCTCTTCTTCAGATACAGATGAAGTTGAGAGTGATGATGACATGTCTATAAAGTTAGCTGAAAGGAAAATGCTGTCACCCACCTCTGAAAAGAAGCACTGTGCCTGTTTATAAACTGTTTGAGAAAACAATTGTAAAGTCTGACCATGGACAAGTTAAGATGCCAAAAAAATACACAGCCAACCTGTCAGTCATCATCCGCATCATCATGACTTCTTCCAAATCCACGTCCCACTCAGCCACACACACTAATAGTGTTGAGTAACCAGCAACAACACAGGTTATCAGCATCTACAGCCTTAGTATTGGAAATGCTATAATGCTCTACAGAAATAAAGTGAACACAGTCTTATCTGCTCTGAAACTTTGCTGCAGCTTTTCATGCAGTTTTATTAAAGACAAACAAGAAGATACAATACACAGTGAACATTGAATCTAAATACAGCGCCACCTACTGACTGAACAGTATATAAAGCATAAACATTATACACAATAGTTGTTGCAATAGACTACAAATACACAGTATTCCAACGCCCCCACTCAACAACAACTTTTTGTATTAATCCCATTTTGGATCTTAGTTCAACAAGATTTCTCGTGAACGGTTTTGTCATAGCATCAGCGATCCTGTTATCAGTCTCAAAGTATGTAAACACAATCACATTTTGTTCAACCAAATCATCTAGGTAATGATGCCTGACATCAATATGCTTGGTTCTTGCATTGATCTTCTCACCGTTTGCAAGTTTAATGTATTCTTGATTGTTCTCATATAAGACTGTGGGGTAGGACACTGGCTTTCCAAGATCTTCAAGCAACTGATACAACCAAAAAAGTTCTTGACTAGCATAGGCAGCACATATATATTCTACCTCTGTAGAAGACAAAGCCACTGATATTTGCTTCTTGCTGGACCAGGATACAGGACTGTTTCCTAACTTAAACAAGTATCCACTTGTAGATTTGCGAGTATTGAGGTCACACGACCAATCAGAGTCCACATAGCCTATGAGGTTCAAGTCATCTGTTGCAGACAGTTTCAGACTCAAGCCTTTTGTTTGTTTGAGATACCTCATGACTCTTTTTATTGAAGTCCAGTCCCTTTGACGTGGTTCACTTACGCATCTACAAAGAAGCAACATGAAAGCTGCAATGTCTGGATGTGTAGTGGTTGTGATATATAGTAGTGTCCCCACTGCTTGTCTGTACTGATCATTCGTAAGAAGAAGATCGCCTTCTTCTTCAAACTTTAGATATGCTGTGCCTATGGGAGTGCTCGCTTCTTTGGCTTTGGTCATGCCAAACTTCTGAAGAATTGCATCAATTTTAGATTTCTGGTTCAACAGAAAACTGCCGTCCTTCTCACACTGTATGTTTATTCCTAGATCATATGTCACGTCTCCAAGGTCATTAGTCTCCAAGTTCTGGTTGAGCACTGAGTCAGCTTTGCAATTTCCTCATTCCTTTTGTGTATGATAATCAAGTAATCCACATAGAGTAATATATACATATATTCAGAATCTACACACTTTGAATATACACATGGGTCAGCTTTGCTTCTTGTGAATCCTTCATCCCACACTTGAGCTGATTGCTTAAATCCATATACGGATTTTTGCAATTTGCACACAAGATGTTCTTCTCCATCTTTAACATATCTTTCTGGCTGTGTCATATATATTTCCTCTTCAATATTACCATTAAGAAATTCTGTTGTGATATCATGATTAGTGTTGAGCGAGCATGCTCGGCCGATGCTCGGATCGGCTCGAGCATCGCTCTGCTCGGCACATGGCGGTACTCGTACGAGTACCGCATGTGCTCGCCCGCCATGTTCGGGTCTCCTCCCCGCACGTTTTGCGGCTGCTGCGCAGCCAATAAACGTGCAGGGAGGCTCTGACATCGGTGTAATGCCAGCAGCCATGTTGGCTGCTGGCATTACACTGATTGGCTGGCCAGAACCCGTGGTCAGGTGCTGTATAGCACCTGACCATCGAGTTCGGCTCAGTCTGAGCCAGGGAGAGCTGAGGATAGGAAGGGAAAGGCAGTGTAGGGAGGAAAAAACAAAAATTGTGACAGGACTACTGTGTGTGGGGGCAGCAGGTTATATTGTGTGTGGGGGGAAAAAAAAAAAAAAAAAAAAAAAAAAAAATATTCTGTTTAGTGTGAAAAGTTGCAGATTAGAGCACATTCTGTTTAGTGTGCACAGTTGCAGATTAGAGCACATTCTGTTTAGTGTGCAAAGTTGCAGATTAGAGCACATTCTGTTTAGTGTGCAAAGTTGCAGATTAGAGCACATTCTGTTTAGTGTGCAAAGTTGCAGATTAGAGCACATTCTGTTAAGTCTTCAAACTAAAATATCAAAGTCACGTATTCCATTCAGTGTGCGTCGCCGCAGTTTAGCAGCACATTCTGAGTACTGTGCAGAGTTGCAGAATAGGAAGAAATACTGTTAAGTCTTCAAACTAAAATATCAAAGTCACATATTCCATTCAGTGTGCTTCGCCGCAGTTTAGCAGCACATTCTGTGTACTGTGCAGAGTTGCAGAATAGGAAGAAATACTGTTAAGTCTTCAAACTAAAATATCAAAGTCACATATTCCATTCAGTGTGCTTCGCCGCAGTTTAGCAGCCTATTCTGTGTACTGTGCAGAGTTGCAGAATAGGAAGAAATACTGTTAAGTCTTCAAACTAAAATATCAAAGTCACATATTCCATTCAGTGTGTTTCACCGCCGTTTAGCAGCCTATTCTGTGTACTGTGCAGAGTTGCAGAATAATAAGAAATACTGTTAAGTTTTCAAACTCAAATATTAAAGTCACATATTCCATTCAGTGTGTTTCACCGCAGTTTAGCAGCCTTTTCTGTGTACTCTGCAGAGTTGCAGAATAATAAGAAATACTGTTAAGTTTTCAAACTCAAATATTAAAGTCACATATTCCATTCAGTGTGTTTCACCGCAGTTTAGCAGCCTATTCTGTGTACTCTGTACAGTTGCAGAATAATAAGAAATACTGTTAAGTTTTCAAACTCAAATATTAAAGTCACATATTCCATTCAGTGTGTTTCACCGCCGTTTAACAGCCTATTCTGTGTACTCTGTACAGTTGCAGAATAATAAGAAATACTGTTAAGTTTTCAAACTCAAATATTAAAGTCACATATTCCATTCAGTGTGTTTCACCGCAGTTTAGCAGCCTATTCTGTGTACTCTGTACAGTTGCAGAATAATAAGAAATACTGTTAAGTTTTCAAACTCAAATATTAAAGTCACATATTCCATTCAGTGTGTTTCACCGCCGTTTAACAGCCTATTCTGTGTACTCTGTACAGTTGCAGAATAATAAGAAATACTGTTAAGTTTTCAAACTCAAATATTAAAGTCACATATTCCATTCAGTGTGTTTCACCGCCGTTTAACAGCCTATTCTGTGTACTCTGTACAGTTGCAGAATAATAAGAAATACTGTTAAGTTTTCAAACTCAAATATTAAAGTCACATATTCCATTCAGTGTGTTTCACCGCCGTTTAACAGCCTATTCTGTGTACTCTGTACAGTTGCAGAATAATAAGAAATACTGTTAAGTTTTCAAACTCAAATATTAAAGTCACATATTCCATTCAGTGTGTTTCACCGCCGTTTAACAGCCTATTCTGTGTACTCTGTACAGTTGCAGAATAATAAGAAATACTGTTAAGTTTTCAAACTCAAATATTAAAGTCACATATTCCATTCAGTGTGTTTCACCGCAGTTTAGCAGCCTATTCTGTGTACTCTGTACAGTTGCAGAATAATAAGAAATACTGTTAAGTTTTCAAACTCAAATATTAAAGTCACATATTCCATTCAGTGTGTTTCACCGCCGTTTAACAGCCTATTCTGTGTACTCTGTACAGTTGCAGAATAATAAGAAATACTGTTAAGTTTTCAAACTCAAATATTAAAGTCACATATTCCATTCAGTGTGTTTCACCGCCGTTTAACAGCCTATTCTGTGTACTCTGTACAGTTGCAGAATAATAAGAAATACTGTTAAGTTTTCAAACTCAAATATTAAAGTCACATATTCCATTCAGTGTGTTTCACCGCCGTTTAACAGCCTATTCTGTGTACTCTGTACAGTTGCAGAATAATAAGAAATACTGTTAAGTTTTCAAACTCAAATATTAAACTCACATATTCCATTCAGTGTGTTTCACCGCAGTTTAGCAGCCTATTCTGTGTACTCTGTACAGTTGCAGAATAATAAGAAATACTGTTAAGTTTTCAAACTCAAATATTAAACTCACATATTCCATTCAGTGTGTTTCACCGCCGTTTAACAGCCTATTCTGTGTACTCTGTACAGTTGCAGAATAATAAGAAATACTGTTAAGTTTTCAAACTCAAATATTAAAGTCACATATTCCATTCAGTGTGTTTCACCGCCGTTTAACAGCCTATTCTGTGTACTCTGTACAGTTGCAGAATAATAAGAAATACTGTTAAGTTTTCAAACTCAAATATTAAACTCACATATTCCATTCAGTGTGTTTCACCGCAGTTTAGCAGCCTATTCTGTGTACTCTGCAGAGTTGCAGAATAATAAGAAATACTGTTAAGTTTTCAAACTCAAATATTAAAGTCACATATTCTGTGTAAGATGAAGAAGGCGGGTAAAAAGGGACGGGGAAGTGGACGTGATCCTGAAAGTTCAGGGCGCGGGTCAGGACGCGGAGAAACTGTGCCTGGTGCCAGAGCACAAGAAAGAAAGACATCCACCATACCTAGCTTCATGTGTAATTTTACAGGGCGTCGCAGGACATCACTCTCGAGGTCCGACCACTGCGAACAGGTGGTCGGTTGGATGACAGCTGATACTGCTTCCAGTCGGTTAAGCACCACCCTGTCTTCCACCAAGTCCACTCTCAGTAGCCAAGAGTCTGGTCAACATAATCCTCACTCTGATCATCCTTCCTCCCACCATACACGGTCTGGTCAAAGAAGTGATCCCACACTGGGATATAGTGAGGAGCTCGTCTCATCACCAATCCTTCATTTGACCCTCTCTCCAAGCACGCTTGCAGAGGAACATGACATCTTGTGCCCTGATTCACAACCTCTAGAGGCTACCCAATCTCAAGAAGATGACAGATGTGAACAGCATTTAAGGTCAAAGGAAGTAGTGGATGATGATGATGATGATGAGACACAGTTGCCATTAAATCAACCACTATTTCCGTCTCAAGACCTTGTTGAGGAGAATGTTATACAGTTGTCAATGACTGAGTATGTGGTGGGATCAAGACTTGAGGAGGATGATCAGAGTGAGGAAGTGGAGGAGGACTTGGTGGACGATGAGGTGACTGACCCCACCTGGGAAGGTGTAGAGCCGAGCGATGACAGCAGTCCTGAGGGTGAGCCATCTGCAGCACCGCAACAGGCTGGAAGAGGCAGTGGTGTGGCTACAGAAAGAAGGCGGATCGCACCAAACCGGCCCGCAAATGTTCCACGGAGCACCCCCTTGCGTAAATCTACCTTGCCAAGGGGTAGGTGTTCCGCGGTATGGCGTTTTTTTAAGGAAAGTGCGGACGACAAAAGAATTGTAGTTTGCAACCTGTGCCACACCAGAATGAGCCGAGGCATGAACACAAGAAACCTCACCACCACCAGCATGATCCGACACATGGCATCCAAGCACCGTAGTAAGTGGGAGGAACGCCTGGATCGCCCATCTGTGTCTGCAGGCCACACCACTGCCTCCTCTTCCCCTGTTTTCGGTGCCGGCCAATCGCCTGTCGAAGGCGCAGGCCCGCATACCTCCCGCCCTGCACCTGTAGCATCTGAAGCACCATCAGCGACCACATCCACTTCCCTGTCCCAGCACAGCGTCCAAATGTCGTTACCCCAGGCATTTGAGCGCAAGAGAAAGTACCCAGCCACCCACCCACAGGCCATAGCACTAACCTCACACCTTTCCAAATTACTGGCCATCGAAATGCTGCCATTTAGGCTTGTGGACACTGAGTCCTTCCGCAGCCTGATGGCAGCAGCTGTCCCTCGGTACGCGGTCCCCAGCCGCCACTACTTTTCCCGGTGTGCCATCCCCGCATTACACCACCATGTGTCCCGTAACATCACCCGTGCCCTGACCAACGCAGTTACTGGGAAGGTCCACTTAACGACTGACACATGGACAAGTGCTTGTGGCCAGGGACGCTACATTTCCCTGACGGCACACTGGGTGAATGTCGTGGAGGCTGGGAGCGACTCGGACCCTGGGATGGCACGGGTGCTACCCACGCCGAGGATTGCGGGCCCTACCTCCATCAGGGTTTCCACCAGCACCTACGTTATTGGCTCCTCCTCCTCCGTTTCCACCTCCGAATTCTCTACACACACCGCCACTCCCCCATCAGCCAGTAGCTGGAAGCAGTGTAGCACTGCAGTGGGGAAGCGTCAACAGGCCGTGCTGAAGCTGATCTGCCTTGGGGACAAACAGCACACGGCCTCAGAGCTGTTGCAGGGGATTAGTCACCAGACCGAGCAGTGGCTCTCGCCACTCAACCTGCAACCAGGCATGGTTGTGTGTGATAATGGGCGTAACTTGGTGGCGGCTTTGGAGCTCGGCAAGCTCACACACGTACCATGCCTAGCGCATGTATTTAATTTAGTGGTGCAGCGATTTCTAAAAACCTACCCCAATGTGCATGATCTCTTGACCAAGGTGCGCCGCGTGTGTGCACATTTCCGTAAGTCATCAACAGCTTCAGCCGGCCTGTTGAAGCTGCAGCAGCGCTTACAATTGCCAGCTCACCGGCTGCTGTGTGACGTGAGCACGCGCTGGAACTCCACCTTCCACATGTTGGCCCGGCTTTGTGAGCAGCAGAGGGCAGTAGTGGAGTACCAGCTGTTACACGGTCGTCGCCTCTCCGTTCAACTTCCTGTAATCAGAAGTGAGGAGTGGGAATGGATGTCAGACCTCTGTGAGGTTTTACGCAATTTTGAGGAATCGACACAGATGGTGAGCGGCTATAACGCTATTATCAGTGTAACCATCCCACTTCTGTGTCTACTGAAACGCTCGCTGCTCACAATTAAAACCGACGCTTTGCATGTGGAAGAGGTGGAAATGGGGGAGGAAGAGCTTACACAAGGTGATAGCCAGAGCACCCTCACTTCGTCTTCTCAGCGACAATTGGAGGAGGCGGAGGAGGAGGAGGAGGAGGAGGAGGAGGAGGAGGAAGACACGGTTGTCTCCGCTACAGAGGGTAGCCATGGAACTTTAGTTCCATCTCTTCAGCGTGGGTGGGCAGAAGAGGAGGAAGAGGATGAGGAGATTGAGAGTCATCCTCCTGGTGAGGACAGCGAAATCTTGCCTGTTGGTACTCTGGCACACATGGCTGACTTTGTGTTAGGCTGCCTTTCCCGTGACCCACGCGTTACACGCATTTTAGACAACACGGATTACTGGGTGTTCACCCTTCTGGACCCCCGCTACAAAGAGAATTTCTCATCTCTCATTCCTCCGGTGGAGAGGACAAGCAAAATGGTGCAATACCAGAAGGTTCTTGTTGAAAAATTGCTCCAAAATTTTCCATCTGACAACGCTGGCGGCAGAGTACGTGCTACCTTGGCCAACCGAGAAGGGGAGAAAAGGGGAGCACACAGCAGTTCCGAGAAAGGCAGGGCAACACTCTCCAAGGCGTGGGACACCTTCATGACACCCCGCCAGCACCCTCACCCTGATGCGCAGCCTAGTGTCACAAGGAGGGAAAAGTTTTGGAAGATGGTGAAGGAGTACGTAGCAGACCGTGTCAGCGTCCTCAATGATCCCTCTGTGCCTTACAACTACTGGGTGTCCAAGCTGGACACGTGGTATGAACTGGCACTCTACGCCTTGGAGGTGCTGGCCTGCCCTGCCGCCAGCGTTCTGTCTGAGCGGGTATTTAGTGCTGCTGGTGGCATCATAACAGATAAGCGTATCCGCCTTTCCACCGACAATGCTGATAGGTTGACACTTATAAAAATGAACAAGGCCTGGATTTCCCCTGACTTCTCCACTCCACTGGAGGAAAGCCCCGGGGGAACATAAACTCACTTTATATATGTTATTTACAATGATGGGAATACTCTGTATTCCCATTCACCCCTTCCACCCAAAAAACGGGTATATGGTTGACTCTTAATCTTCTCATCCTCCTCCTCCTCTTCCATATGCCCTGGGATATAATTTTTATATAGGGCCAGCTCACCAGCGGGCCCTGTGATATAATTTTTATATAGGGCCAGCTCACCAGCGGGCCCTGTTTGACAATTTTTATATAGGTCAGCTCACCAGCGGGCCTTCTCATATAATGTTTTATTGGGTCAGCTCTCTAGCGGGCCCTCTCATATAATGTTTTATAGCGTCAGCTCACTAGCGGGCCTTCGCATATAATGTTTAGGATGGTCAGCTCTGCAGCAGACCCTCACCCATAATGTTTTAGATGGTCGGCTCAGCGCACGTTTCCCTCTTAATCATGGCCTCAGTTCAATAAAATCAAGGAAATTTTTGGGAGAATTTGCCTCTGTGCACGTTTCCCTCTTAATCATGGCCTCAGTTCTGAAAATCAAGGAAATTTTTGGGAGAATTTGCCTCTGCGCACGTTTCCCTCTTAATCATGGCCTCACTTCCGAAAACCAAGGAAATTTTTGGGAGAATTTGCAGATGATATACAAGTAAATATACAGCAAATATTGTTTGGTAACAATTTTTCGCCTAAAGTCGTTTTTATTTTCCTTTTTGTGTGTTTTATGGTCAGTCTGTAAAAATGGCGTACTACGGGCGAAAGATCGTTCCCAGCAGCGATGTTGGAGTCCAAGATGCATCCAGACATCCTCCCTATGCTGTCCCTGAACCATTTCTGTGGTGTTTCCATCCTTTTCTGCCCTTTTCCTATGGACCAGGCACCCTCCCCTCATCAGAGCAGGGGGTGCCTGGTGTAATGCTCGAGTCCTCCCATTGACTTCAATGGGGCTCGGGTGCTCGGCCGAGCACTCGAGCCTCAGGGGGTGCTCGGTCAGAGCACCCGAACACCCGAGCATTGGGGTGCTCGCTCATCACTAATCATGATGTTTCACAATCATATTCGGTAGAGCCGCCACTGACATTAGTGTTCTGAAAGTACTTTGTTTTGCAACTGGAGCAAAAGTAGCATCATAATCCTCACCATATTTTTGTGAGTACCATTTTGCCACTAAACATGCTTTGCACTTACAAACTTTGCCTTCAGAGTCACATTTGGCTTTAAAGACCCATTTACATCCTATTGCACTTTTATCTTAAGGTAGCTCTAAAAGTGTCCATGTCTTGAGTTCGCCATCAGCTCTAATCCACTTTTGCTTATCATTGTTTAGCAGTCTTTGCATCTCATCCCATGAACCTGGCTCTGGCTGTAATGCTACACGAGCCATACTAGACAGACATTTGGCTGGAATACCTTTATTACTTCTGGTGGATTTCCTCACTGAAGTCACTTGTGGCTCAGTTTCTTTTTCAGCATTTGGATTGTCAGCAATAACTTCTATGTCTGTTTCACTTTGTTCCTTGTCTTCCTGTAGCTCTGATATGGAGTTTCCCTCAGTTGGAATTGTTTGTGTCAGTTCATGTAACTTTGAATACATAGAGGTTTCATCAACAATCCCACTCCTGCTGACTGTTACCTTGTTTGTATCTTGGAGTACAATTCTGTATCACTTTTGGGACTCACTGTAACCCACGAGTACACCTTCTTTTGCACAAGCATCCCATTTTGTGCGTTTTCCCTTTGGAATGCTTGTAGGCTTTGCTTCCAAAAAATGTATATGTCTCAAATCTGGTTCTTTGCCATTCCACAGTTCATATGGGGTTTTCTCAGTTGCTTTGCCTGGCAGGAGATCTTGGATACAGCATGCTGTAATAATTGCCTCTCCCCAGCATGTGGTTGGAATATCTGCATCAAAACATCATGTTCCTACCAATCTCACACAGAGTATGGCTCAATCTCTCTGCAACCCTGTTTTGTTCTGGGTTGTATGGAACAGTAGTTTGGAACATAATTCCGTGCTTTCTGAAAATAGCTTGTGTGATACCACTTTTATACTCAGTTCCGTTGTCTGTACACAATATACCTGGCATTTTGCCAAATTTATTTACTTCAGCTAGATATTGTTCAAGTTTTTCTGGTACTTCATCTTTGTTGTTCAACAAATACAGTTTAGTTTCTCCGGAGTAATCATCAATGAAAGTGAGAAAATACCTTTTCTTTCCCGGGCTCAAGGTTTTCATTGGACCACATAGATCTGAATGAATTAAGTCTAGAGGCTTTTAAGCTCTGCTGTTGCTCTGCTTTGGAAAAGCTTTTCTGGTCATTTTTAATGCAGCTGGTATATTTCATCAATTTATCACATGGACTAATATTTATACCACTTGCACAGTCACTCTCAACTATCTTCTTTATTGTATCAGGATTTCTGTGCCCTATTCATCTGTGCCAAGTGTGGATGTGTAACGGAAGCTAGAAGGAACTGCGTCGCCTTCTGCCGTCATTCCCGGGTTTCTCCCTCTCGATACCGGACTGGCGTCGTCAGATGAACCGGTCGAGCAGAAGAAAGCAGACAGAGTCCACATTGCCTCCTGACAGCATCTGAAGTTGGGTCGCAGGATGCTGGCAGCAGACGGTCGAATTATGCAGGAACCTTGGCTCAGATGGGCGTCAGAGTGACCGCTTTAGTACCATAAGGACACAAGACACCAGGACTCTTATTCACTCCAAAATAAGACTCACTTTATTGTACAAAACCACACATATTTATAGAGATCAACTACATTGAAATACATGGGCCAGCCAGATACAGTAGGGTGAAGGGCAGGGATAATACAACCCAAACATAAGACAAGAAACTAGCAGCATATGGTAAGGGCTGACACAATGGGAGCATTCACAGAGGTAATCAAATCACAACATATAATACAAAGGACTGACAACAGAGTTTCAGGTTATACAATAGGTGACTCAGAGTCTGAGGGGCATGAATGAATTAACACACAGCAGGGGGTCTCAATACATCTTACAATACACAATACAATGGCTTGAGGGACTGCAATACACATTGGAAGAATTAACCCCTCACTGCCCCTTCCCTTGGAAGCAAGCCAGCAATCTATCACAGGGCAGTTTTGAGTAATAAAGTCCATTCGCCCCATTCACATAAAGTCTATCCAAAGTCTTTTAGTGCACAACCAGGGCTTGAGAGGTTTATAACCAGTCACACAATATTGTCCCATAGGTTACAGTGTCTCTAGTCTCTTGGGACAAGGTGTGGGCGGTCGTAGAATCAGGTCCAAGGAAGTGTTCTCACGGGGAAGAATGTCCACAGTATATGGGGGGTTTTGTGCCAAAGTCTCAGTCCCAGACAAGGGCTTCAGTAATGGACTATGATCCTTTACAGGATGCAATTTGAATGTTTTCCTATTTGTCAATATTAACCATTTCACTGCAGTTTAGCTGATACAGTTTATTTGTAATTTTAGCTTTTGCAAGTAAGCAGTCCCTTTTTGTGATGACACAACTGTCTCCTTGGAAGGTCATTACATTGCCTTGTTTTGTGAGCTTCCTTGCTGACAAAAGATTACATCCAAGAGCAGGCACATACAGAACATTCTTCATGAGTATCTTTCTGGTGACACTTTGGGAGATAGGACAGTAAAGAAAACCATCTTCTATTACTTGCCCATTAGCTGTAGTGATATTTTCTGTTTTGCTTTGATCAAGTTGAGTAAATAAATTTCTGTCACTGGACATGTGACTAGTAGCTCCTGAATCAACACACCATGTATTCAAGGATGAGGTGCCACATTTGGATTGAAAAACATATTCAGTTTCATCTGTTTCTTCCTTCACACTTTTGGCCTTCTGCAATTTACCTTGGTTTTTGCATTTTAGCTTTCCAAATTCTGCAGTCTGCCTTTAAGTGACCTGATTTCTTGCACACAAAGCATTCACGCTTTTCTAACTGCATATTGCTGTTTTTGTTCCTATTTTTCATCTTTAATGCAGATTCTGAGCAGATTCTGGAAGCATTTTCACAGTTTATGCTTTCTATTTTGCAATTATATTCATCTGCCAGCTTGCCTTTACCATTTTCCAATGTCAGTTCATCATCTGGCGTGCATCAAGTGCTGTAACTAGTGTTTCATAACTTTCAGATAAACCACTAAGTAACAGTGCTGCAGCATGAAAGTTTTTTATTTCTTCTCCTATTCCTTTCAGTCTTTCAACCATTTCCAATGTATGCCTTATATAATCTTGCATTTCCTGGTTTTTCATCAGCTTGATCTGATATAACTTTCTAATTAAATAGTTTATTACTGAGATTAGCTCTTTCATGCATGTTTTGGAATTCTTCCCACATTTCTTTAGCTGTTTCACAATTGCATATATGTATTATTTGATCATTGTCTATGCAGAGGGAGATAGTGCTCTAGGCTTTAAGATCCTTTTCTATCCATTCAACTGTGGGTTCTGCAGGTCTAGCTTCATTTCCACATTTCCACATACCTTCTCTTATAAGCAGCATCTTCATCTTGAATTTCCAGGACTGATAGTTCTGGTTTGTCAGATTTGCAAAAGAAAGTTTTGTTGAAGCTGTGTTACTTGCCATTTTTCTGTTTTTCCTGTTGCAGTCTTTATCTGTTGCTGTATCTGGCACTTATTTACTGTAGCAGGCTTTACCTGGGCTCATAACCTATTGGTAATTCTATAAAGCTCTACAGAAATACAATGTACACAGTCTTATCTGCTCTAAAACTTTGCTGCAACTTTTCATGCAGTTTTATTAAAGAACATACCATAGACAGTAAACAGTGATTCTAAATACAGCACCACTTACTGACTGAACAGTATATAACACATAAACATTATACTCAATAGTCGTTGCAATAGAATACAAATACACAGTATTCCAACACATAGCTTTGTGTGCCTCTGCTGTTCTTGGAAGAGCAGCACCTGTGACACCTAGTACTAGTACACTTTCAGCAACCTCAATTTCCAGTAATAGTAGTAGCAGCCTCTCACAGTCTATGAATAGGTGTGGGCGAAAGGTCCAATTGTGTCATGGTGGAAAAATCAATGAAAACCACATGGTTGACTGCTTTTTCAAGGGAAATCGTCTTTAAATAAAGTCCTTAAAATCTTTGCCATTTTTGCCTATTGCCGAAATGTTTTAGCTATTTTTTTCAATGGCTATAAACTTCACACCCTTATACTTACATGTACTTTGCATTTTCAAGCCCAAAACATGTAGGCTTGTGACACTAACAAACCTGAGTGGAAAAAATTATCACAGATTCCTGAGGGCTTTTAATTCTAACAAGGCTGATTGCAAAAAATTGTAACTACAAGTCAATGATTCCTCGGGGCTTGGGCCTAAAACTTCTAAGTCAAACCAGTCAATGTTTCCTCAGGGCTTGTACCAAACAAGTGTAAGTCCTACAAATCAATGCTTCCTCAGAGGATAGGCAAAACACAGGTGTAAGTCCTACAACAAATCAATGTTTCCTTAGTGCTTGTGTCAAACAAATGTAAGTCCGACAAATCAATGTTTCCTCAGGGATTGTGCCTCTAACATCAAGTCCTACAAATCATCCTCTACAAAATACTCTATTCCCTTCAAGTTTCAGTCTGCCCCAGTCGCAGCTTACATCAGGGGGTTCCTGTGTGTCATGTAATTTTTTTCATTAACTGTTCCCCAATTCCAGTATACAAAACCCTTCCAAAAAAAAATTCCCCGTTCAACTGTTTATTTCACCAAGCTCCACAAACACAGGCAACCTCAGATCCCTTTAATACCATGCTTGTGGTAAATAAAATTTGCTATGTGTTGTGTGTAAAAAAAACAAACAAAAAAAAAAAAACAGTAAAACTTTTCAGGAAATTTTCCACCAGGCTGGAAGTTAATTTTTTTTGCCAATTTTGGTTTGAGGCGAAAATTGTCACCCATCCCTATCTATGAAACCCACAGTATAGAGATACTTCACTCACAACCCAAAAGTTAAGCATGTTGCTATCTGTTGTGTGTGTAAGAAGCATGTAAGCAGGAAGGAAAGCAGGCTCACACCTAGACACCTCCTCAAGAAGTTCCCCCATGAGGCACAACCACAGGTCAGACTGGGAGACACATGATCAACAGGTCAGAGGTGCAAAAACTAGCAGCAGCAGAAGTATTCCTTAATGTTCCTGGGGTTCTGATGTACATAATAGAAGTGTCAGACAGTGTGTCAAGATTTTCCGCTACTGCTGCAGAGCAGTATGACTCTGAGTTTGTGCCTACACCTACCACACCCACCACCTCCACAAGTTATGACATTAAAGAGATAAAGTTGCACAATTATTCCACTATGTACTGCCAACCCACATGTACTAAATTCTTAGAAAGAAGCAAAAGCCTGCACAAAAATAATACAAAAGTACACTAATGCAATAGTAAACTTTTCTAAATGTTGGCGGTTGACATACTGCCCTTTTCTTTTGTGGAAAACATAGGCTTTAAAGAACTGATGTCATGTGCAGGGGTGGGAGAAAAGTGTGAAAAATTTCCCACATGACTTTTTGTGAAAACCTGCCGATTTTTTGCTTTTTACGTGAAATTTTCGCCTTTCCAAAAATGTCCTCCTTTCACCTATTTTAACAAATTTTTCCACATATATTTCCTATAGGTACTACATTTCCACTGTAATATTACTTATTCTGAGGGCTGAAGTTTAGAAATAAGTGGCTGAAAGTCACAGTTGTGAGTCCTACAGCAACATATGGCTTGAAAAATATGTTAGCATGCAGAATGCATTTGTCCTTTGCCCACAAGACTAACTTCCTTCTTAAGTGACACTGGCACATATTCATGATGATGTCAACTAATAAAAAAATAAAGTACAACCTAATATGTGGTATATGTGTATTGTAGTGGTGGTGGTAGGGGACTGGCATGGTGTGATTTGTGTATGTATTTTTACCATTGTCATACGCTATCCTCCTTCTCAGATTATTGACACACATTTTCTGTCATAGCAGTGGTCCCAAGTGGGGTAGAAGGTGGCAACCCTTCTTCATATGCCTCCTCCACCTCCTCGTCTGTGCTGCTGTTAATATATTGCTTTGTCTGTCATGTGTGGTTTCTGCTACCTGATACTCAGATGGTATGAGATGTTGGCTCATTTTTAAGAATGTTAGTTTCCCAACATTGCTGCTTGATAGTCGTGTCCTGCAGTCATTGACAATATAACCATCTGCACTGAAAACCCTCTCAGACTCAACGCTTGCTGGAGGACAACTGAGGGTGCCCACTGCAGTACGTGTCAATGCTGGCCACACACACTGCTTTATTTGCCAGTAGTCCATGGGGACATTGTTTCTGCCTAAAACTTAACTATCCTGCAAGAATGCAGAAACCATCTCACGTACAGTGGGACCACTTCTAGGAGCTACACAGTGTTCCTGTGTGTCAGTTACCAACCCATACTCAGGAAGCAAGTCCCAAAGAGATCTACCACCACCACCACTACCAGTGTTGGATTTTTGCCACCCCCGCTGAGACCCATTAATTGCCCTTTGTTCCAAATGGGATATTCTGGTTGAACATATAGCTGCTTCTGCTGGTTGAAATGCTTTCCTGCCTTCCTTTTCACGATACTGTCTAGATGTTTGTTGTGCCCTCACTTTCTCCCTCTCATCCTCCACAATGCAACCCTCAACTCGATCAATAAGCATGTCTCGATATTCCTTGACAGAATGCAATTCCTCAGAGAGGTGCTGCTGATTGCCATGACACCTTGTTGTGACAAACTGCTGATGGCCCTTTGGCAGAAATTCTGAAATGTTATGTTTGAAGCAAGGGTCCAGTAAAGTGGCAAGAATGTATTCCTCATTGCTTTTAATGGACGCTATGCGAGGATCTTGTTCAAAGCACATTAACATGTCCTTCACCAGCTGGTGCATGCCTGTGTTGCCATTCCGGTAATAATCCTGAGCCATGCTCCTCATGTTTTTCTGCAATAAAAATATCAGTGGTACAATTTCACTAATTCCTGCCCCAATGTGACTCATCAGCATGGCTGCCTCCTCAAAGGGTTTCAGCAGCTCACATACATCGCACATTAGTTGCCATTGGCCAGGTGACAAAGAGGCTCCCTCCAAAGCTTTCCAGTTTTGCATGGTGTACTCGCTAATGGCCTTATTCTGCTCGTAAAAATGCTCTAGCATGTACATGGTGGAATTCCATCTGGTTGGGACCTTCATTTTCCGCTGGTGATGGGGCAAGTTGTTAAGCTCTTGTAAAGAATAAAGAGCATTGCTTGACTGTAGGAGCGACTAAAATGGGCACAGATTTTGCAGGCAATAATAAGCATCTCTTTGAGGGTTTCGGATTCTACCAGGAATCTGGTTACAACTAAATTTAGCACATGGGCAAAGCAGGACACATGCACCATACCCCATATTCTCAAAGCAGCGATTATGTTGGAAACGTTATCAGCAGACACAAAACCAGCTTTTAAGGAACAGGGTACAAGCCATTCCTCTAACACCTGCTCTAGCTTACTTAAGGACCGGCCGAGCACGCGGCAGTCACATAAGAACCACTGAGCATTTATTTTTTTCACAATCCGAATCCAGACTGCCTGAACAGTGGGCAGCCACACGGGGAGCCAGGAATTCTATGACCGTCATGGGTCCTTAAGGGTATAACAACCCATGACAGTCCAGGACCGTCATGGGTCCTTAAGGGGTTAAAACATATACAGCTTTGTGACACTGTCTCTCAAAACTCTGTATGCACAAGGTGGCGTGACAATGGTATGGCCTGAAATTGTACAGTGGCGCTGTTGCTACATGATCCTATGGACAGCTCTGGTCCCGGGACCATAAATCTCCATAGGATGGTGTAGCAACAGCGCCACTGTACAATTTCAGGCCACTGTGATATTGCACCTAAAAAATTCAACTTTGAAAATTAATAACTTTTGAATGAAACACCTTTCAGCAGTGGGAGTACTCTTGTTTTACTCAGGGGGATAACCCCTGCAACATATATTTTTTTAATTTTAAGTATTACTTATCCCTTTAAGTTGTCCACCCTGTTGTCTTATCACTGTCTGTCCAAAAAAGTTATAACTGGAAAACAAAATCACCAGCTTCTTTCTCCAGACTTGCCCATCCAGCACAGAGATTATTACACCAAGATCAGCAAGCAAATAGGTCCCTAGCTGCCTGTGTTTTGCCAGTCAGTCCCTTCTTCTCCCTACAGTGCCCCACTGACTCTCCTAATACACATTTACACAGAACAAATGTCCTACTATAAGATTCCCTAAACTAAACTTCAATTCCCCTCTCTGTCTTCTCTAGCTCAAACAAGGTGTTGCTCTGTCCTCTCACAAACACAGAATGATATGCTGTGAGGAGAGCCTGACACCCTTTTAAATGGCTGTAGAAAATTTTCGTGTGGTGGAGAAAAATTTTTCTTCCCATTGATTTCAATGAGCAAAAAAGGAGGGAAAAGGCGGAAAAGCTGCACTTTTTGCGGGAAATTATTTGCCATGCAGAAAGTGCCATTATTTGCCGATTTCGGTTTGAGTCATGTGTTGCACCCTGCTGGAATATCTCAAGCCGCATTTAGTTTTCAAGGATGGTTGTGCAAATATTACTTAAGCAGGAAGTTAGTGTTGTGGGCAAAGGACAAAGGCCCTCAACCTACTAACATTTTTTTCAAGGCATATGTTGCTATAGGACTCACAACTTTTACTTTCAGCTATTTATTTCTCCAATTCAGCCTTCTTGCTCCAGAAGAAGTAATATTGGAGTGGGAAATCTTGCTGTCATATAAAACATAGCTGAAATTTATTGATAGTGACAAAAAGTTGGACATCTTATGTATTGTCTACGGGCAGAATGTTTCACAAAAAAATTAGGGAAAATTGTTGTTTTTTCACAAAAAGTCCTGGTGGAAATTTCCCTGACTTTTCGCCAGTACCAACTAATTAGATCTGCCATGCTTCAGAACCATAACCCTTTCTAAAGCCATGAAATTGGAAGCTGACTATTCTTCAGAAGGTAAGCTCTGAGCTATGCCGTTTGGAGGGAATTTTCTCAAGAGAAGACATACTTGCTTCTAGGTAAGCTACTATCCTCAAAAAGAGACATAAATATTACCATTGTGGCCAAATGCGATAAATCACTCAATGCTAGCCATCCAGATGTTAGTCTAAAAACAATTATTACTCAAGGCCTCAGATTTCAGTGGGCAAAAGTTAATGTAATTTCCTGTGCCAATGGAAAGCATTACATCTGATTCTTGGATATGGTGAGTAGTGATGAGCGAGCACCCCAATGCTCGGGTGTTCGGGTGCTCTGACCGAGCACCCCCTGAGGCTCGAGTGCT
This sequence comes from Rhinophrynus dorsalis, assembly GCA_037306005.1. Lineage (NCBI taxonomy): Eukaryota > Metazoa > Chordata > Amphibia > Anura > Rhinophrynidae > Rhinophrynus > Rhinophrynus dorsalis. Next base: position 376,864,616 of record CM074721.1, on the reverse strand, counting down.
CGGCCGAGCACCCGAGCCCCATTGAAGTCAATGGGAGGACTCGAGCATTACACCAGGCACCCCCTGCTCTGATGAGGGGAGGGTGCCTGGTCCATAGGAAAAGGGCAGAAAAAGATGGAAACACTACAGAAATGGTTCAGGGACAGCATAGGGAGGATGTCTGGATGCATCTTGGACTCCAACATCGCTGCTGGGAACGATCTTTCGCCCGTAGTACGCCATTTTTACAGACTGACCATAAAACACACAAAAAGGAAAATAAAAACGACTTTAGGCGAAAAATTGTTACCAAACAATATTTGCTGTATATTTACTTGTATATCATCTGCAAATTCTCCCAAAAATTTCCTTGATTTTCAGAACTGAGGCCATGATTAAGAGGGAAACGTGCGCAGAGGCAAATTCTCCCAAAAATTTCCTTGATTTTCAGAACTGAGGCCATGATTAAGAGGGAAACGTGCGCAGAGGCAAATTCTCCCAAAAATTTCCTTGATTTTCAGAACTGAGGCCATGATTAAGAGGGAAACGTGCGCAGAGGCAAATTCTCCCAAAAATTTCCTTGATTTTCAGAACTGAGGCCATGATTAAGAGGGAAACGTGCGCAGAGGCAAATTCTCCCAAAAATTTCCTTGATTTTCAGAACTGAGGCCATGATTAAGAGGGAAACGTGCACAGAGGCAAATTCTCCCAAAAATTTCCTTGATTTTATTGAACTGAGGCCATGATTAAGAGGGAAACGTGCGCTGAGCTGACCATCTAAAACATTATGGGTGAGGGTCTGCTGCAGAGCTGACCATCCTAAACATTATATGCGAAGGCCCGCTAGTGAGCTGACGCTATAAAACATTATATGAGAGGGCCCGCTAGAGAGCTGACCCAATAAAACATTATATGAGAAGGCCCGCTGGTGAGCTGACCTATATAAAAATTGGCAAACAGGGCCCGCTGGTGAGCTGACCCTATATAAAAATTATATCACAGGGCCCGCTGGTGAGCTGGCCCTATATAAAAATTATAGCACAGGGCATATGGAAGAGGAGGAGGAGGATGAGAAGATTAAGAGTCAACCATATACCTGTTTTTTGGGTGGAAGGGGTGAATGGGAATACAGAGTATTCCCATCATTGTAAATAATATATGTAAAGTGAGTTTATGTTCCCCCGGGGCTTTCCTCCAGTGGAGTGGAGAAGTCAGGGGAAATCCAGGCCTTGTTCATTTTTATAAGTGTCAACCTATCAGCATTGTCGGTGGAAAGGCGGATACGCTTATCTGTTATGATGCCACCAGCAGCACTAAATACCCGCTCAGACAGAACGCTGGCGGCAGGGCAGGCCAGCACCTCCAAGGCGTAAAGTGACAGTTCATACCACGTGTCCAGCTTGGACACCCAGTAGTTGTAAGGCACAGAGGGATCATTGAGGACGCTGACACGGTCTGCTACGTACTCCTTCACCATCTTCCAAAACTTTTCCCTCCTTGTGACACTAGGCTGCGCATCAGGGTGAGGGTGCTGGCGGGGTGTCATGAAGGTGTCCCACGCCTTGGAGAGTGTTGCCCTGCCTTTCTCGGAACTGCTGTGTGCTCCCCTTTTCTCCCCTTCTCGGTTGGCCAAGGTAGCACGTACTCTGCCGCCAGCGTTGTCAGATGGAAAATTTTGGAGCAATTTTTCGACAAGAACCTTCTGGTATTGCACCATTTTGCTTGTCCTCTCCACCGGAGGAATGAGAGATGAGAAATTCTCTTTGTAGCGGGGGTCCAGAAGGGTGAACACCCAGTAATCCGTGTTGTTTAAAATGCGTATAACGCGTGGGTCACGGGAAAGGCAGCCTAACATAAAGTCAGCCATGTGTGCCAGAGTACCAACAGTCAAGATTTCGCTGTCCTCACCAGGAGGATGACTCTCAATCTCCTCATCCTCTTCCTCCTCTTCTGCCCACCCACGCTGAAGAGATGGAACTAAAGTTCCATGGCTACCCTCTGTAGCGGAGGCAACCGTGTCTTCCTCCTCCTCCTCCTCCTCCTCCTCCGCCTCCTCCAATTGTCGCTGAGAAGACGAAGTGAGGGTGCTCTGGCTATCACCTTGTGTAAGCTCTTCCTCCCCCATTTCCACCTCTTCCACATGCAAAGCGTCGGTTTTAATTGTGAGCAGCGAGCGTTTCAGTAGACACAGAAGTGGGATGGTTACACTGATAATAGCATTATCGCCGCTCACCATCTGTGTCGATTCCTCAAAATTGCGTAAAACCTCGCAGAGGTCTGACATCCATTCCCACTCCTCACTTCTGATTACAGGAAGTTGAACGGAGAGGCGACGACCGTGTAACAGCTGGTACTCCACTACTGCCCTCTGCTGCTCACAAAGCCGGGCCAACATGTGGAAGGTGGAGTTCCAGCGCGTGCTCACGTCACACAGCAGCCGGTGAGCTGGCAATTGTAAGCGCTGCTGCAGCTTCAACAGGCCGGCCGAAGCTGTAGATGACTTACGGAAATGTGCACACACGCGGCGCACCTTGGTCAAGAGATCATGCACATTGGGGTAGGTTTTTAGAAATCGCTGCACCACTAAATTAAATACATGCGCTAGGCATGGTACGTGTGTGAGCTTGCCGAGCTCCAAAGCCGCCACCAAGTTACGCCCATTATCACACACAACCATGCCTGGTTGCAGGTTGAGTGGCGAGAGCCACTGCTCGGTCTGGTGACTAATCCCCTGCAACAGCTCTGAGGCCGTGTGCTGTTTGTCCCCAAGGCAGATCAGCTTCAGCACGGCCTGTTGACGCTTCCCCACTGCAGTGCTAGACTGCTTCCAGCTACTGGCTGATGGGGGAGTGGCGCTGCGTGTAGATAATTCGGAGGTGGAAACGGAGGAGGAGGAGCCAATAACGTAGGTGCTGGTGGAAACCCTGATGGAGGTAGGGCCCGCAATCCTCGGCGTGGGTAGCACCCGTGCCATCCCAGGGTCCGAGTCGCTCCCAGCCTCCACGACATTCACCCAGTGTGCCGTCAGGGAAATGTAGCGTCCCTGGCCACAAGCACTTGTCCATGTGTCAGTCGTTAAGTGGACCTTCCCAGTAACTGCGTTGGTCAGGGCACGGGTGATGTTACGGGACACATGGTGGTGTAATGCGGGGATGGCACACTGGGAAAAGTAGTGGCGGCTGGGGACCGCGTACCGAGGGACAGCTGCTGCCATCAGGCTGCGGAAGGACTCAGTGTCCACAAGCCTAAATGGCAGCATTTCGATGGCCAGTAATTTGGAAAGGTGTGAGGTTAGTGCTATGGCCTGTGGGTGGGTGGCTGGGTACTTTCTCTTGTGCTCAAATGCCTGGGGTAACGACATTTGGACGCTGTGCTGGGACAGGGAAGTGGATGTGGTCGCTGATGGTGCTTCAGATGCTACAGGTGCAGGGCGGGAGGTATGCGGGCCTGCGCCTTCGACAGGCGATTGGCCGGCACCGAAAACAGGGGAAGAGGAGGCAGTGGTGTGGCCTGCAGACACAGATGGGCGATCCAGGCGTTCCTCCCACTTACTACGGTGCTTGGATGCCATGTGTCGGATCATGCTGGTGGTGGTGAGGTTTCTAGTGTTCATGCCTCGGCTCATTCTGGTGTGGCACAGGTTGCAAACTACAATTCTTTTGTCGTCCGCACTTTCCTTAAAAAAACGCCATACCGCGGAACACCTACCCTTTGGCAAGGTAGATTTACGCAAGGGGGTGCTCCGTGGAACATTTGCGGGCCGGTTTGGTGCGGTCCTCCTTCTTTCTGTAGCCACACCACTGCCTCTTCCAGCCTGTTGCGGTGCTGCAGATGGCTCACCCTCAGGACTGCTGACATCGCTCGGCTCTACACCTTCCCAGGTGGGGTCAGTCACCTCATCGTCCACCAAGTCCTCCTCCACTTCCTCACTCTGATCATCCTCCTTAAGTCTTGATCCCACCACATACTCAGTCATTGACAACTGTATAACATTCTCCTCAACAAGGTCTTGAGACGGAAATAGTGGTTGATTTAATGGCAACTGTGTCTCATCATCATCATCATCATCCACTACTTCCTTTGACCTTAAATGCCGTTCACATCTGTCATCTTCTTGTGATTGGGTAGCCTCTAGAGGTTGTGAATCAGGGCACAAGATGTCATGTTCCTCTGCAAGCGTGCTTGGAGAGAGGGTCAAATGAAGGATTGGTGATGAGACGAGCTCCTCACTATATCCCAGTGTGGGATCACTTCTTTGACCAGACTGTGTATGGTGGGAGGAAGGATGATCAGAGTGAGGATTATGTTGACCAGACTCTTGGCTACTGAGAGTGGACTTGGTGGAAGACAGGGTGGTGCTTAACCGACTGGAAGCAGTATCAGCTGTCATCCAACCGACCACCTGTTCGCAGTGGTCGGACCTCGAGAGTGATGTCCTGCGACGCCCTGTAAAATTACACATGAAGCTAGGTATGGTGGATGTCTTTCTTTCTTGTGCTCTGGCACCAGGCACAGTTTCTCCGCGTCCTGACCCGCGCCCTGAACTTTCAGGATCACGTCCACTTCCCCGTCCCTTTTTACCCGCCTTCTTCATCTTACACAGAATATGTGACTTTAATATTTGAGTTTGAAAACTTAACAGTATTTCTTACTATTCTGCAACTGTGCAGAGTACACAGAATAGGCTGCTAAACGGCGGTGATACACACTGAATGGAATATGTGACTTTGATATTTGAGTTTGAAAACTTAACACTATTTCTTACTATTCTGCAACTGTGCAGAGTACACAGAATAGGCTGCTAAACGGCGGTGAAACACACTGAATGGAATATGTGACTTTAATATTTGAGTTTGAAAACTTAACAGTATTTCTTACTATTCTGCAACTGTGCAGAGTACACAGAATAGGCTGCTAAACGGCGGTGATACACACTGAATGGAATATGTGACTTTGATATTTGAGTTTGAAAACTTAACACTATTTCTTACTATTCTGCAACTCTGCAGAGTACACAGAATAGGCTGCTAAACGGCGGTGAAACACACTGAATGGAATATGTGACTTTAATATTTGAGTTTGAAAACTTAACAGTATTTCTTACTATTCTGCAACTGTGCAGAGTACACAGAATAGGCTGCTAAACGGCGGTGAAACACACTGAATGGAATATGTGACTTTAATATTTGAGTTTGAAAACTTAACAGTATTTCTTACTATTCTGCAACTGTGCAGAGTACACAGAATAGGCTGCTAAACGGCGGTGATACACACTGAATGGAATATGTGACTTTGATATTTGAGTTTGAAAACTTAACACTATTTCTTACTATTCTGCAACTCTGCAGAGTACACAGAATAGGCTGCTAAACGGCGGTGAAACACACTGAATGGAATATGTGACTTTAATATTTGAGTTTGAAAACTTAACAGTATTTCTTACTATTCTGCAACTCTGCAGAGTACACAGAATAGGCTGCTAAACGGCGGTGATACACACTGAATGGAATATGTGACTTTAATATTTGAGTTTGAAAACTTAACAGTATTTCTTACTATTCTGCAACTGTGCAGAGTACACAGAATAGGCTGCTAAACGGCGGTGAAACACACTGAATGGAATATGTGACTTTAATATTTGAGTTTGAAAACTTAACAGTATTTCTTACTATTCTGCAACTGTGCAGAGTACACAGAATAGGCTGCTAAACGGCGGTGAAACACACTGAATGGAATATGTGACTTTAATATTTGAGTTTGAAAACTTAACAGTATTTCTTACTATTCTGCAACTGTGCAGAGTACACAGAATAGGCTGCTAAACGGCGGTGAAACACACTGAATGGAATATGTGACTTTAATATTTGAGTTTGAAAACTTAACAGTATTTCTTCCTATTCTGCAACTGTGCAGAGTACACAGAATAGGCTGCTAAACGGCGGTGATACACACTGAATGGAATATGTGACTTTGATATTTGAGTTTGAAAACTTAACACTATTTCTTACTATTCTGCAACTCTGCAGAGTACACAGAATAGGCTGCTAAACGGCGGTGAAACACACTGAATGGAATATGTGACTTTAATATTTGAGTTTGAAAACTTAACAGTATTTCTTACTATTCTGCAACTGTGCAGAGTACACAGAATAGGCTGCTAAACGGCGGTGATACACACTGAATGGAATATGTGACTTTAATATTTGAGTTTGAAAACTTAACAGTATTTCTTACTATTCTGCAACTGTGCAGAGTACACAGAATAGGCTGCTAAACGGCGGTGAAACACACTGAATGGAATATGTGACTTTAATATTTGAGTTTGAAAACTTAACAGTATTTCTTCCTATTCTGCAACTCTGCACAGTACACAGAATGTGCTGCTAAACTGCGGCGAAGCACACTGAATGGAATATGTGACTTTGATATTTTAGTTTGAAGACTTAACAGTATTTCTTCCTATTCTGCAACTCTGCACAGTACACAGAATGTGCTGCTAAACTGCGGCGAAGCACACTGAATGGAATATGTGACTTTGATATTTTAGTTTGAAGACTTAACAGTATTTCTTCCTATTCTGCAACTCTGCACAGTACACAGAATGTGCTGCTAAACTGCGGCGAAGCACACCGAATGGAATATGTGACTTTGATATTTTAGTTTGAAGACTTAACAGTATTTCTTCCTATTCTGCAACTCTGCACAGTACACAGAATGTGCTGCTAAACTGCGGCGACGCACACTGAATGGAATATGTGACTTTGATATTTTAGTTTGAAGACTTAACAGAATGTGCTCTAATCTGCAACTTTGCACACTAAACAGAATGTGCTCTAATCTGCAACTTTGCACACTAAACAGAATGTGCTCTAATCTGCAACTTTGCACACTAAACAGAATGTGCTCTAATCTGCAACTGTGCACACTAAACAGAATGTGCTCTAATCTGCAACTTTTCACACTAAACAGAATATTTTTTTTTTTTTTTTTTGTTTTTTTCCCCCCACACAAAATAACCTGCTGCCCCCACACACAGTAGTCCTAAAAAGGACTTTTGGTTCTTTTTTTGCACAATTTTTGTTTTTTTCCTCCCTACACTGCCTTTCCCTTCCTATCCTCAGCTCTCCCTGGCTCAGACTGAGCCGAACTCGATGGTCAGGTGCTATACAGCACCCGACCACGGGTTCTGGCCAGCCAATCAGTGTAATGCCAGCAGCCAACATGGCTGCTGGCATTACACCGATGTCAGAGCCTCCCTGCACGTTTATTGGCTGCGCAGCAGCCGCAAAACGTGCGGGGAGGAGACCCGAACATGGCGGGCGAGCACATGCGGTACTCGTACGAGTACCGCCATGTGCCGAGCAGAGCGATGCTCGAGCCGATCCGAGCATCGGCCGAGCATGCTCGCTCAACACTAATGGTGAGTCATCGAAGATGGCTCCAGGATTATATTTACTTAATTTCCTCCTCACAGATTTATAACTATACAAGTGACTTAAGAGACCATCTTCCTTTAGTCCATTCAGGAGTATCTGGACTCCATGGGCCTGATTTCTGTGCTTCCACTGTTTCACAAAAAAAAGTACAAATTCACCTTTGTTTTGAGTCCCAAAACCCTCAGGGAAATTTGATCCAGTGGATGACCTTACTTTCCTCAGCTAATTTGTTCATCAAGAACATTTCGAAATGGAAGGTGCCAGGTCATCTGTGAACATACTTATAGAAAGAAAAAAAAAAGAGCTATAATGACAATAACATACCTGTAAATGAGGCGTACGTCCATATCCAGATCCAATAATAGGGGTGGGTGAAAGGTTCTGTCGATTTCCTCTGAAAAAACCCACAAAAACCATATGTTGGTCTGTTTTTTTCGCTGGAAAATCCACTTTGAATAATAGGATTTTAGTCTTACCTGTTAAATCCTTTTCACTTAGTCCATACAGGTTACTGGTAACTCTGGGAGGCGATCCGCCCCTTGAAGTAGGCAGGAACATTTCTCCAAATGTATGCAGGGGGCGGAGCCTCCCCTCCCTCCTAGCTGCTTCCCAGTCAGCTAACACCAGAATGATTTGAGACCCTACTAACTGACCAGAAATAGGAGAGAAGAAGACTCCTGTGAGCATGCCCCGAAGGACTCCCACAAATTGCCACAGGAGAGCCAAGCATGGTCTCTTGACAGGGTGGGAGACTAGTAACCTGTATGGACTAAGTGAAAAGGATTTAACAGGTAAGACTAAAATCCTATTTTCACTGTCATCCAATACAGGTTACTGGTAACTCTGGGATGTCCAACCATTGAGTTCCCCTGAGGTGGGAATAAGGCAAGGACCAGGTGCAAGGCCCCCAAAGTCACCAGGACCCCTATGAACCTACCGGTCAGAGATCCCAATAAAACAGAAGTGTCAACGGACACCAACTAGGGGTAAAAACAGACCCCAAGAACTGTTACAGAGCACACTGAACTAGAGCCAACAGGGCTCAACAGTAAGGAAGCACTAAGAACCTCAGAAGATCCTAGACAGGCAGAACTGCCTCCAGGACCTTCCTCCCAAAGCTGGCATCAGCCAAGGCCAGCACATCCACATGGTAGTGCTTCGAGAAGGTGTGCACAGAGGACCAAGTGGCCGCCCGGCACAGTTGATCAGCAGACGCTTGATTTTTGTAGGACCAAGAGGCCCCAGTGGACCTGGTGGAATGGGCCATAACCCGAAAGGGAACATGCTTATTCTTCAATTCGTACGCCTTACGAATGGTAGACTTAATCCAAGATGCAATAGTCACTTTGGATGCCGGACTCCCAGCCCTAGGACCCTCCGGAATGACGAACAGAGCGTCACACTTCCTGATGGATTTCATGCGATGCACATAAAACTTCAGACAACACACAACATCCAACAAATGGAGATCCCTCTCCTTATCGGAAGAGGGGTTAGGGCAGAAAGAGGGCACCACAATCTCCTGATTAATGTGAAACTCAGAAACCACTTTAGGTAAGAACTCCCTAGAAGTGCGAAGCACCGCCTTGTCCTTGTGAAACACCAAATAAGGTGGTTTACAGGAGAGAGCTTGTAACTCCGCCACCCAGCGGACCGACACAATAGCCAGAAGAAAAGCCATCTTCCACGACAGAAGGCGTAAAGGGATAGTAGCCAAGGACTCAAAGAGAGGACGCTGGAGAACCCCCAAAACCAGATTAAGGTCCCACTGAGGTGCCGGACTCCGAAAAGCAGGACACACATGGGCAACACCCTGGAAGAAGAACTTGACATCAAGAAGGATAGCAATGCGCTCCTGGAAAAAGACAGAAAGCGCTGAAGTCTGAACCTTAAGAGAACTCAGACTGAGTCCCTCATCCACACCGTCCTGCAAAAAGGCCAGGACAGTAGGAAGATGAAAATCGTGAGACAGGTCCCTGTCAGCACACCAAGACACAAAGGTCGACCGGACCCGGTGATAGATCTTGGAATAAACAGGCTTATGAGCACATAGCATGATGGACACCACAGCATAAGAAAAACCCTTCTTCTTCAAAATTGAGGATTCAACCTCCAGGCCGTCAAATGGAGACAATGAACATCCTCCTTCCACAGATAACCTTGAATCAGAAGATCTGGATGAGGGGGAAGAGGAAAGGGCTCTGCCACCGACAGATCCAGAAGGTCCGGATACCAGGACTGACGAGGCCAATTTGGAGCAATCAGGATGATCGGACAATGCTCCACCTTCAGCTTCTGGATCACCCTGATCAACATTGGAAGGGGTGGGAAGATGTAGGCCAGGGAAAACGCCCAAGGAATCGACATGGCGTAGACCGCCAGAGCCAGCGAGTCCCTCCCCCTGGAACAGAACGTCAGAACCTTCCTGTTGTGTCTGGTTGCCATCAGATCCACTAGAGGTACCCCCCACACCTGGGTCAGTAGCTGAAAAACCTCCGGATGGAGCTCCCACTCTCCGCTGTCGACTGTGTGTGACGACTGAGAAAATCTGCCATGACGTTGTCTACGCCTGGAATGTGCACCGCTGAAATGGCGGGAGCGTGAACCTCCGCCCAGGACAGAATGGCCTTGACCTCTAGCCACGCAGTGAGACTTCTTGTCCCGCCCTGTCTGTTGATGTAAGCCACGGCGGTGGCGTTGTCGGATTCCACTTTGACCGGACAGTCCTCCAGCTGAGATTCCCAATGGCGCAGTGCATGAAAAATCGCTCAAGTTCCAGAATGTTGATGGGGAGCAGAGACTCCTCCAAGGACCACTTCCCCTGAGCGCTGATGCGACCCAAGACAGCACCCCAGCCCAAGAGACTGGTGTCCGTTGTGACCTTGGTCCAGTAAGGGATCCGGAAGGATCTCCCCTTCAGGAGATGAGAAAGGTCCAACCACCACTCCAAGCTCAACTCGACATGAGGAGGCAGAGATACTGACAGCTTCAAATGATCCGGTCGATCCCTGCACGTCTGGATCACAAACCGCTGAAGTTCCCTGGTGTGTGCCATCACAAATGGCACCGCCTCTATCGTGGAGATGAACTTCCCCACCAGCGAAGACAACTTCGGGACTGGAATCCGATCAAGTGCCAGAATCTTTGAAACTCGTTGGGCAATTTGATGAGCCACTTCCTCTGGCAGAAACACCATACCCTTCTGAGTATCGAACAGCAGACCCAGGAAAATGAGACTCTGGGATGGAGTCAAGTCTGACTTGTCCAAATTCACAATCCAACCGTGATGAGTGAGGGCTTGAATGCAGGTCTGGACCTGCTGATGAAGAAATTCCGCAGACTCCGCCTTCAGCAGCAAGTCATCCATGTACGGAGTCACTCTGATGCCATCCCGATGGAGTACAGATATCAGTGCTCCCAGAACTCGTTGGAAAACCTGGGGAGCAGTTGTCAGCCCAAACGGAAGAGATGAAAACTGAAAATGACCCCTGGCGCAGGCAAACCTCAGATACTGCCTGCTCTCTATGGGCTCGATTTAAAGGCAGCCGTTAGCAAAAAAAATCACTAACGGGTGCGTTAAGTGTCATGTTGCAATTCAAAGATCCGTCTAAACAACAGCTAACGGCAGTTGCAGAATCCTTACGGCCGATACACTAACGTGCATTCAGACACATGGAACAACATAGCCCAGAGCTATTCAAAGGCTTGCGGTACTGCTAACGGCTGAAAAAAAGACACACCTAACGGCTAAAAGTTAAGACCCACTTTTTTTAGCCGTTAGACACTTAACGGCCAAAACAAAACACCCGTTACAGAGGAAAACACACCAAATGCTTACCGCACAACCATGTAAATGGGAAAATTAACCCGTGCAATGCCAAAACAACACAAAAACATGCACACACAACACAAATCACTACACAAACAACAACAACCAACACCACAGGGACAACAACACACAAAAACAACAACACAACATGGCACGGAACAATGGGGGTCATCACACAAAGCGGACACCTGCAAATACAAGCTCACCTGGGCAACATCAACACGCCACCTGCACCCCACAACTGCACGTCCGCAAATGGCACACACAGAACAAGCACAACACACCACATCTTATAACACACACACACCTGCTAACACTTACCTGGACAAAAACAACTCACCATTGGTCAGCACTCACCTCATCAACACACCTACACAACGCCCTAGCAAGTACTTAAAGGGACAACTCAACACACTCACTTGTGGCTTGTTTTCCACTCAGGGAGGGAGAGAGAGATAGAGATAGAGAGAGATAGAGAGAGATAGAGAGAGAGAGAGACAGATAGAGAGAGCAAACAGTATGTTGGGTTACATATTGTTGCGAAGGCTGCGGAGAAGGCGTGCAAGGGAGAGAGCTGGGGAACATCAGCAACCTCCAAGCACGCCTCATCAACAGCCTCCACCTGTTGCAAGTGAGGAGGCTCTGGCTCAGCAGCCACACAGGAGCCCATCCCCACCCGGAGGACACCTGCCTGCAGATGCACAGCTGCAGCAACAGGATGCTCCCCAGCTGCCACAGGGACCCCTGCAGCAGCCCAGGATGCATAGACGACCACCAAGGCCCAGGGTATACCGTCCAAGGGTCACTCTCTTTGGAATGACCGATGACGAGGTTATTGATCGCTACAGGTTGAGGCCACACAGCATCATAGCCCTGTATGAGGTCATCAAGGAGCAGGTGGATCCCATATGCACCCATAACCATGCTCTAACTGGCCTTCAAAAACTCCTGTGTGCCATACACTTCATGGCAAGTGGCGCCTTTCAGTCGACAGAGGGTTACGCATCTGGCATGTCCCAGGCCACATTCTCCAGGGTGCTGGCCCAGGTCTTGCCAGCCCTCAAAGCCAAGGCCAGTACCTACATACGTTTCCCCATCACCGATATGGAGTGGACACATCTGAAGCAGGGCTTCTATGCAAGGGGAGGCATGCCCAGGGTCATGGGTGCAATAGATTGCACCCATGTCCGTATCAAAGCACCAGCACGTCAGGGACATATGTTCCTGAACCGCAAAAACTTCCACTCCATGAATGTGCAGATGGTGTGTGACAGCAACCTGGCCATAATGAATGTCTGTGCGAAATTTCCCGGGAGCTGTCACGATTCACATATACTCAGAAATTCATCTGTGCAGAGGGATTTCGAAAATGGGACCTATACAGGCGGATGGCTTCTGGGTGAGATAACAGCACCAAATGACACCACATACACATGTGCTAGTACGTTCACCACAGAAAACAACATTTACACAATATGTGCTCCTTGTCACACCATGTCACTCACTTTCCACAGGTGATGCTGGCTATGGATGCAAGCCATGGCTCCTCACCCCGGTCGCCAATCCCCAAAACGATGCCCAGGAACGATATAACCAGGCTCATGCCAGAACACGGAATGCCATTGAGCGGACCTTCGGCCTCCTCAAGTCCCGATTCCGATGTCTGGACCACTCAGGGGGAGCATTGCAGTATGCACCAGGCAAGGTCTGCGACATCATCGTGGCATGTGCCATCCTACATAATATCGCGGTGGACACCAGACTTATCGACGATGTCCATCCCCCACCCAGACCTGAAGACCCTGTGGATATCGTTGAGTGTGAGGAAACCCCAACAGGGATGCAGACAAGGGACAGATTGATCAGGGATCACTTCTGCTGTGAGTATAATACATGTATGCACACAATCCATGCATACACACCCACCACAACACACATGTTCTGTTTCACCCCACAGGATCAGTGACACAGCCCTGTCACTGGCTGCAGTATGGACCACCAGCATCAACTATTCCGTGGACCAGTCAGATTGGGCCTAGAGATTCCGAATACACCTGACAACCTGTCGTCCATGTTGATACTGCTACCTCAAGGATATCATGCATGCCCCCCCTGGAAACCAAGGTACAACACTTTAACCTTGTTCAGCATATCCCACAGCTCCCTAGGCACCAACTAAAGTGTTCTGCTAGGATCAGACCCATAGCAACCATGGTACCCCTGTAGCAAGGGAGTCTCATCCAAGCCAATGCATCGGATAGAACTCTGTCACATAAGGGGTTCAGGGGGCATTCGTGGGGACATGGGACCAGTAGCTTGCTACAGTTGAATAAAGCAGCAGAGGGGTGGATCGACAGTAATAGTGTGTTACACAACATGGAGCTCATGAAATGTGGATCACATCTCCATGGACACCATGCTGCCCTGTGTGTGTGTATGTGTGTGCAGTGATATGTGCCCCAGAAAGAAATACACACATTAACAAATATGTCCTACTAGCTCCATGAACCAAACATATTTGGCCTGTCTCTGACAGTGGCAGCCCAAATATATTGTTTTCAGGAAGCTATTAGGACATATTTGTTGATGTGTGTAACCATGTCAGGGGCAAATATCCCTAAGGATGGTTAACATCCCCTTAGTTCCCCCCATGATGGTTCATAGACCAGTACACAACACATTACAAAGCAGTGGTTTGTGTAGACTTATGTAACGGGAAAGATTAAGAGGATCATGATGTTGTAGCTGTTGCATGACGATCACTTCGAGGGTGATGTTCCAAATCCTGTCCTCTTGTCCCACAGGCATCCATAGCACGATCCATCCTTGAACAGAGGAGTTTCCATATGACTGGACTGAAGTCTGGACAACACTTCCATGAAGCTGACCCCTTGGCGTTCCAAGTGATTGTGTTGGTGATGCAATGTTTGACCTGATGTTCACAGCAACCTCTACTGGAACATTCACATATGGACACAAATTTATGTGTGTACTAACATCCAGGTATCAGACCTGTACAGTAAGACTGCTCATACACAGATGCCAAACGATGTAGACAACACATGAGCAGTTCACTAGCATTTCTAATGTATTCCTATTTAGTTCAGATGTACCTTTTTGTGCTCATACAAGTGTTTAATGCATATTGGCTACATACACAAGAAACATCACTACTCAATCCGTGTCTGTATGAATGAATGTTGGATCAAACACCTGTCAATGTGGAACCGTACCCAAGGCTAGAGTATCCCTCATACAAAGGAAGGCATGATTTACATCACAGGAGTCCACTAGTTGCCTGACCATGAGTGGACTTTGTGATGTATACATGCAATGACATGATGGCAGTGATACACTGATGTGTGTTGTGAGTGATTAGCTGGTGATACAGGGGACACACTTCCACTGTGATGTGATGTCCATGGTTTGTGTGTTGCTCAATATAATCAATGTCCTGAGATTGCTGTAGGTTGTCATATCTCAGTACATGGGCTACATCAACAAAAACAACCATGTGGACAAGTGTTATTACTGGTGAAGTGTGTTATAACCTTAGTTAAACAACAACACAACTTAAAGGGATAGTAAACCCTGAAAATAAGTTTATTTCACATTGTAGCCCTTTAAAAACCATGAAAAATGATATCAGTCTTATCTACCAAACATATATGATTTGGGATATAAGACTTATATCATTTTACATGTTTTTTTAAGGGCTACAATATAGAATGAACTTATTTTCAAGGTTTACTATCCCTTTAATACATAAGCCAATGCTCAGCCTAAGGTTCCAATGTGCGTGCTACACAATGAAATCTTAGGAAGATTTTTGGGTTATGCAGTAAGTTAGGCTGTGATTCAAACTCCTGTTGTGCAACTGACTTGCTGGAGAACACAATGCTCACCCTAGGATCACAATGTGTAACACACACATTGAGATCCTAGGGTGTACATTGTGTTCCCCAGTATGTCAGCTGCACAATAGAATTTTGATTTAAAGACCATATTGATGCATGTTCAATCTGTCCTGCTTGTTATTTCCCTGCTAAGTCGCATAGCTGTTAGTTTGGTTTTCCCCTCAAACACAACAATTGATGCAGACGAATGTTCAGTGTTGCACCAGTTGTTGTGCTAAGGGGTATGTTCTGATCAAATCTGACACACATCATGGCCATGTAACACTGTTGTGTTATATGGCTACAGGGATGGGTTGCCAGGTGAATTTGGACAACGGTGTGGGTGTGTGTGAACCCATGTTGTAACATCACACAAACATTTCCCCCAGGCAGGAGTTGAGTTCACTGCATTGTTTGGCAATGCATTGGAGACAACCCTGCCACCCAATCTATAAGTGATTACACAGCAGATCAGACAGGATTCAAAAGCACAATTTTCATTTATTGAGGGGGCAGATGACAGGTTGGGCCTTTCATTTCTTTTTTTTTGGGGGGGGGGCCTTAGACTTGGTGCCAGAGGTGGATGCCCTGGCTGATTGCCTTGTCACCCTCTGTCCCCTAGGTGTGGCTTCTGGGGTAACACTGGAAGGGGTGGTGGGTGCAGTGGACCCCTCTGTGGAACGCAGGTTCTCCCTCTCCATCCTCAGGTTCTCCCTGCGGTTAATCTCTCGCAACTCCACAAGCACCTGTGCAAACATGTCCATCATCCCCGTATGTATCTGGTGGAGTTGTGTGTTCCCCCTGGCAACCTCTGACTCCAGAGCTTGGATTCTGGTCTCCAACCTGTTCGTGTTCCTCCGGGATTCCCTCCGGTTCCTCGTGAGGTTGTCGTTGGTGGCGTGGGTTGCCCGGAGCTGTCCTCTTTGAAGGGCCATGCACTCAGCCTCCAGATCTGGGGTGCGTTGACTGCTGGAGATGGGAGTGGCCGGTGACACATGTGCTGTTTCCCCAGCTTCAGCTGTCTCCTCAGCCTCTGTTTCCCCAGCTTCAGCTGTCTCCTCAGCCTCTGTTTCCCCAGCTTCAGCTGTCTCCTCAGCCTCTGCTTCAACAGGTTCAGCTGTCTCCTCAGCCTCTGCTTCAACAGGTTCAGCTGTCTCCTCAGCCTCTATCTCCCCAGCCTCTGCTGTCTCCTCTGCTGGTACTGGGTGTGCTGTGGCTGCTACTGCTGTTTGTGTCGGTGGAGTGGCTTGCACAGACGGTGTGTGGGTGCCCACCACATCAAGGGACCCACTGCTGCCCACTGATGTCTGTGCTGGTTGAGGTGGTGGGGTGAACAAGTCCCTTGGCTGAGGGCGCTGGGGCTCCCCAATCAGGCCCAGGTGTTGGTAGTCAAGTGGCCAAGGGTCATACCTTGGCCAGTGGTAGGTGCTTGGCCCCCACCTGGGATCATACCTGGGGCCATGCTGGGGAGCCATCCAGGAGGGTAGATCCATCTCGGTGGAATATGGCCCATATTGGCTGGTGGCCACATTCCCGGGCAGCCATTGCCTCCCTGGTGGTGGTGGTGCTGCTGCTGGAGGGTAATAGCTCCCGGTGCTAGTGGGATGCATCCATCTCTCCCCCTGAATCCAGCCGCTGTACATTTGTCGAGCATCCTGTGGTGGGGCAGCCAGTTGAGAGGCAGGCAGTTGAGAGGCAGCCAGTTGAGAGGCAGGCAGTTGAGAGGCAGGCAGTTGAGAGGCAGCCAGCTGAGAGGCAGGCAGTTGAGAGGCAGGCAGTGGTGATGCAGCCAGTTGGGGAGGAGGTGTGGTGGTTGTAGACGCTTCCCAGTGGCTAGTCCCCTCCTCTGTATCCTCCTCACTGGGTGGTGTGGTCGGCTCCTCCACGGGCTCCTGCTGCGATGGAGGCCCATAAGCTGTGTGGAGAATTGAGATTGTGTGATTAGTAAACGTAGCCATGATGGGATTAATGGGATACTAATACATGAAATGCAGAAAGGGAAATATATGTTTTGTGGTTTATCACCCTGAGTGAAACAAGGGTACTCCCACTGCTGGAGGAGGTTTTTGTTCAAAAAGTCTCCCAGCTCAGAGTAAAATTGCTTTGGTGCTATATCCCAGTGGCCTGAAGTTGTACATTGGCACTGTTGCTACATTATCCTATGAGAATTTATTGCGTCTGGACGTAAGCTGTCCATAGGATGGTCTAGCAACATCGCCATTTTAGAGTTCCAGGCCACTGTGATATTGCCGCTGGAGTAGTCAACTATGAGCTGTGCTACATTTTGAATGAAACACCTTTGAGCAGTGGGAATACCCTTGTTTTGCTCGGGGGATGAACCCTGCAATATATTTTTCTTTTCACATGTTAGGTATTACTATCCCTTTAACGGAATAGCAATGGTTAATTTCACCATGATGTAATATTGTAGGCATTGTAAGAGATAGATGTGGATCGATGTTAGTCCTATCCCTCCAACCCACATGGTTAGACAGATATTGCTCTATTTGACAGTCATTTTGACATGTTTGACAGTCATTTCACCACACAGAGGCTCTTCAGCAGAGCCTAAATTGCCCCATTCAGAGATGTAAACCTCATTGGAATGGTGAACAGAGTGTGCTTGCAAACCTGGCACACTTTGTTGACCATCTCAAAGATGTCTCCATCTCTGAATGGGGCAATTTAGGCTCTGCTGAAGAGCCTCCGTGTGTTCTAATGACTGGAATCTCCAGCTGTCAAATAGAGCGATATCTGTCTAACCATGAGGGTTGGCGGGATAGGACTAACATGGATCCACATGTTGGTGAAATTAACAATTGCTATGCTATTACAGTTACATACAAGGAGAAATGGTCATATATGCATGTGGATGTGTACCTTTCATATGGATATGAATATATCCTTTCCAGATATGAAGCCAGAGATCATTTCAGTAGGTGTGATTGCCTTACTGGCTATATATGTGCACCCATCAAAATATACATTGGATTGATATGATGGATATGAGCATACCTCGTATATCCCATCTACGTAGAGTGGGATATACTAGGTATGTGTATTTGGATGGTATCAATGTAAGTTAGTTTCTGATGGATGCACATATCTGGCCAGTAGGGCAATCACAGGCAGTGAGATGATCTCTGGGTTCACATCGTGTTGGGACATATTTTGAAGCATTTGAAAGGTACATATCTGACCATTTTCTTTGTGTGCATATCTTTGTTTGAACAGATGTGCAGTGGGAATCAAGTGTTATTCAACCTTATCTTCTTAGCTGATCCCGTCCAATTCACAATTTTTCATTACTTGACAGGTGACTCTCTGGTTGTCAGGATCATATCCTATGCATTTCATTGTAGGGCATGGGATACCACCCTGGCAATCAGAGATTGATGAACTGGACAGGATCCTGTCCATGTCGTGTGTTCCAGTTGAATCCTGAAGGGCAACAATCACGCCAGTAGTGAGGGATATCTCTGATTGAGGCCTGTTTTTCTTTGAGTATGAGCCCATCCATCCTTCTGAGTGAGGCAACCATACTCAATCCGAGATATCTAACATTCATGGCCTGTTGGTGACCAAGGTACAATGGATGATATTTGGTTCCCATGTGTATCCTGCAAACAGTGTCTGGTGTACCATCCATCCATGGCATCAGCACCCCTGAGGATCCATGTGGGAATCAGATGTGAGATATGTCATTTGAAGTTAGGGTAAATGATTGCAGACACAACACCAAGGCCTACTTTTTCCCCCTTTAATTCTGGGGTATTGTTTGAGGCCTGTGTGTTGCACATACAAGCAGTTATTCTCAGTGCCACTGTGATGTGTGACCTGCTCCATCCTTTTTGTGATTCAGTAAGCGGTGTTGTTGACATGATGGAGTGTACATAATGCTGACTTCTCCAGTGATCTCATTTCCCCATTTCCAGTGTTTTCTATGGAGTGTATACGATGGGACCTTAGCAACTTGATTCATGTTATTGCATATTCTCCATAGGCTAACACTGGTATTGGTGAAATGAGGATGTGTGAGGGTGAATTTCTCTCCACCATGTGTTTGTCACCGCTTAGTGAATGTCCCCTGTGTAGCATGTGATCGTTGGCCTATTGACTTGATTGTTGTCTGGTTAACCCTTTGAGTCCCAGAGGGGTTGCCAAAGCATTGTTGATCGATGCATTGATGATCCCTCTAGCACTCAAGGGGTTAAGTGCTGACATCCCAGCGGGGACATGGGTGACATTGTGTGTGAACAGTGATGACAGTCGACATTTGGAACTGCATGGTTTGTGTACTGTGTGTGATGAGCACAGCGACAGGAGGGTTGAAGTAGGACTTGGACAGGTTTGTTCCAAGTTGGACCTTGATATTTGTCCTTGTGTTGTGTCCTGTTTTTAACCCTCAGGGTGCTGTGTTGGTGCAGTTGTGTGCATGAATGATGGACATGTGTTGAGGTGTGAGTGTGTGTGCAGCTGGTGTTGGTTACTGTAGTGTGTTGTTCTGTAGTGTTGCACTTACCGGTAGTGTGGAGGGTCCTCTCATCCCCAGTGTCAGCTCCTCCAACAACCCCCTCGATCAGGGTTGGGGACATATTCTGGCGCACCATCTCCTCCCAGCCGCAGAAGGTGATAGGGACAGGTGGGCCACCTCCAGTGCCTCGGGCGTGCTTGGCGAGTTCGGAGAGCTTGGTCTTGACCACCCTCCGGCAGTCGCCCCATCGCTTCTTGATGGACTCCACGTCCCGTCTGCATGGAGCCACCGCGTTGACCCGGCTGCAGATCTGGTTCCAGGCTGCTTTCCTCCTCGCTGACAGGCCAGGGACCTTCGCTGTCGGGTGGAGAACACTCTGCCTCTCCAGGACAGCTTCCACAAGAGCCGTGTTCTCCTCCTCTGTATACTTTGGGTCTCTGATCCTGGCCTCATCAGCTCCGGCATGGGATGACTCAGAGCCGGAGTGCCCTGCCTGGTCTGACCCTGACTGTGTGGGGTGCTCCCCAGCAACTACCCCTCGTCCCACTGCAGGTTCTGTCCCTGTCCTGCGTGTTCCTGCTCTTGTGGGCCGGGTCCCCCTCCGCCCTGCGGATCTCCCTCTCCCACCCCTGCTCTGCTGAGGGATCCCCTCCTGATCTTCCTCCTCCTCCACTACTCTCCCCATCCCTCTCTCCTGTCCTCCTTTCCTCGCCATCATTCACCCAGTCACACCCAGGCACTCCCACAGGCCCTCACAGACACACTCGATCCAGTCACTCTCTGTCACACACTTTCACTCCCAGATTCACACTGTCAAAAATAAAAGTAAAATGTGTGAGGTGTTATAAAATAAAAGGACTATGTGTATGTATGTGTATGTGTTTGTATGTGTGTATGTAATATGTGCAAAGGTGTGCTATGTGTCGTATTCTGTGCAATGCTCTCCTCTCTCCAAACTCCAAAACTCCTCTACCTCCAATGAACGCTCCTGTCTCCCTCTCTCTGATCACTATCCTCCGCTCCTGGGTCCTGATATCTGGCTCTGAAGAACTCGATAACAGACAGTGTGTGGCGGTTATTTTTGGGTATATATAGGTGTATTTGAAGTTATTTGATACATTGGGGCTTTGGGATTGGATGTGTGTTTGAATTTGTTTTGGCATCAATCATGGTTGCTTGACAACGGCAGCCGTTATGTTACATGTTGTTTGGAGCTCAGTTATCGTGTGATTTGTCCGCCCGTTGTGCATTAACATGAGCGACAACGGGTTTTGTGTTACGTGTTTTTTGTGTGCCTACGCTCGATAGCTATTCTCGTAGAGTAGCTATTGAATCTGCCGTAACTCCTGTATTATTTGCGAGCGATGTGCCTTTTTCACTTAGCGGCTGGTTTAACGGTTGCCTTTAAATCTAGGCCTATATGAATAGGAATGTGCAGATACGCGTCCTGAAAATCCAGAGAAGCAAGAAACTCCCCTGGAGACATGGCAGCAATCACCGTGTGCAGAGATTCCTGACAATAGTGAGTCTTCACCACAAAGGAATTGAGATCCAAAATAGGACGACCGCTGCCGTCCTTTTTGGTCACCACAAAAAGGTTGGAGTAAAACCCCGAACCCATGACCACAGGAGGTACTGGCTCCAGGACCTCTTTGTCCAAGAGATCCTGAATAGCGTCGTCGAACAGACGCAGTTTCTCTGCATCTTGCGGAGAACAAGTGAGATGAAAATGGAAGGGAAAAGAAAGGGATCTTGTATCTCTCCGAGACCACCTGTAAAACCCATGGGCCCATCACAGATTCCTCCCAAACCCTGCGAAAGAGGTGGAGGTGTCCCCCCACAGCAGGGTGCGGACCCAGGTTCGGCAAGTCATGCCGAAGCAGTCTTGGAAGTCCTGGGCTTGGAGGCAACCCTGGGCTTCCAGGACTGTTTGGGCTTGGTTCCGTCCAATCCGCGTCCCTCCTCTGTCTTGGTCATCAAACGCGTCTCCGTCTGAAATGAATGAAAGGACCGGTAACGATTAGCCGGCAACTTCTTCTTAAAGACCAAGGGCAGAAGGGTACTCTTACCCCCAGCAGCCTCGCTAATTAGTTCCTTGAGCTCAGAACCAAACAAGGAAGTACCCTGGAAAGGCAAAGAAAGCAAAATCTTCTTAGATGCAGTGTCAGCAGACCAAATCTTAAGCCAAAGCGCACGCCTGGCTACCACAGAAGAGGTGGAGGCCCTCGCCATCATGCGGACAGCATCAAAGGCAGCATCAGAAACATAGTTCTGAGCCTCAGATATATTAGCAAGCAAACACAACTGCTCTGAAACTGGCGCATCCTGACGGACCGCCGTGGTGAGTTGCTCAGTCCAGACCGCAATGGCCCGGTTAACCCACGCCACAGCAAAGGCCGGTCGCATAGCAGTGCCAATAGAGGCAAAAATAGACTTGAGGCAAACCTCCAACTTTTTGTCCGTCCAATCCTGTAAAGCAGAAGTATCAGATACAGGTAAAGCAGTCGATTTAGACAGTGTAGAAACAGGAGCATCCACCTTGGGAGGATGAACCCATTTAGCCAGTTCAGCCTCAGAAAAGTGATAAAGTTTAGCAAACTTTTTTGAGACTGAAGAGGACTTGTCAGGATTTTTCCAAGCATCAGAAAACAAACGGTCAAGGGTAGGGTTAAGAGAAAAGCAAGTAACAGCTTTGGCCGGTTTCTGAAAAACATCAGTTGGGTCAGAGGGAACCTCTTGACTCAAGGGAAGGTTGAGAGTGGTCAGAACGGCTCTAATTAAGCCCTCAGCAGAGAGTTCAGGGTCACATTCAAATGGGTCTCCAACAGATCTGGAAGACTCAATAACTGTGCCATCCTAAACATCAGAATCTTGCAACAATTCTTCCTCAGAAGAATCAGAGACATCAGGTGCACCCTTTGGTTTAGGCAGGGAGGTCCTGATAGTAGAGGGAGCCTGCCATAACTGCAGTGCTCCCTGTACCTGAGAGGGAAAGAGTTGAAGAGTGGACCTGAGGTCCCTAGTTGCAGCCTTAAACTCTTTAACCCAAGCTGGCTCTATAGCATGACTGGAAGGCCCTGGGTTGCTGTCAGGACTTTCTGAGCATGCTGGGCATAAATGACCAGAGAATTCCCTAGGCAGCCCTGAATGACAGGAGGAGCAATACGCAATGGGGGATACTGATACCCCAGCCTCCTTAGTCTTAGGTCTAGTCCCAAGCTCCAGCGGTGTAGACATACTCACAGAGTCAAAAAATAACCCGCTGTCAAGAAATCACCCAATTTAAGTGTGAAAGATTAAAGATTCACCCCAGAAACGTTAAAAACTAAACTTATATGGCAAGCGAAGGGTTAATCAACGGAGGAGTGGGAGAGAGTCCGGTCCCTGCGTAGTATACTCGATGAGAATAACTCACAAAATGGCTGCCGCGACAGGAGCCAATCAGAAAAGAGGTGCGAAACGAGCGCTCATGGGAAACTTAGTTTTTCTCAAAAAGTATCCCAAAGCAGTGCCCGAAGTCCCCCAAGTCCCCCAACACACTTGAACCATGAAACCGGATGAAAGAGCAAGGGAAGACAATCAAAATGAGCCCACTCTGAAGTCGCTATGTGAAGCGGTTCCAGAGATACATCCCACACAGTGTAAGCCCATAGAGAGTAAAGGAGCAATGGCGACTATGCAGTAAAAGCGCGCCTTAAAGGTGCGGAACATAAAATTACAGAACATAAACCCCAATAAAGAAAAGGTTAAAAACACATAGCAATCATGAATACATGAGGAGAAAACACTGATCCATTGAAAAAAAGTGTAACCAAACCCTCAAAATACAGTCAACCCAGCAGATAAAGGGTTAAAGTGCCACAGAACTGCTCCAAAACTCACAGACATACACAGATATACAGTGACATACATACATAAACACCCAATGAGTGCCGGAGTGCGCAATGTGAACTCCCAAATACAAGCCTAGTTAAGGGACACTGTGGGACAAGTGGACCTTCAGCACTCAAAGGGTGGCTCACCTTTCTGCAGGACTTCTGTCTTCAGGTCACCATGCAAAGAAAGGATTACCTCAGTGGATAATCCCCCAGGGAAGTACTTGAAACCAAGTTGTTCCCCCACCAGGGCATAAGGTCCACCAAAAATCCCTGGACACTGAGCTAGCCACTTTGGAGAGGGCATTTGTCAGTCATGGTAACCCGCCTAATGGTGGTATTCCATATTTGACGGAAAACAATAAAAAGACTAAAACTGAAGAGAGATGTTCTCCACCTGGTGTGTACACACCCAGGAACAAATCATTGTGGTGTTAGCTGACTGGGAAGCAGCTGAGGAGGGAGGGGAGGCTCCGCCCCCTGCATACATTTGGAGAAATGTTCCTGCCTACTTAAAGGGGCGGATCGCCTCCTTGAGTTACCAGTAACCTGTATTGGATGACAGTGAAAAATCGATTAAAATCTTTGCCATTTTTGCCCATTGGCAAAAAATGTTTGCTATGTTTTCCATGGCTAGAAAGTTTTCGCCACTTAAATCAAGTTTTTTGCCTTTTCTCTATAAACTGTGCCAGTTTCCAGGAAGTGAAACACAATACAAGCAACTACAGAGAGAGAGAAGTGATAGGCTGTTGTACTGTGTGTTAATAGCAAAATTAAGGCAGGAGAGGTTTCTAGTGACTGCTATCACTATGAGTATGTTAATAATAAAAGGAGGAGCTAGAAGGACCATTGAGTCCAGGGAGTCTGAGGAGGAGAAAGTGACCACTAAGAGCATTGAAGGGTCTGGATGCATTGGTTCCCCAAACCCAATGATGGCCAGTCCCCATATATCACTCCTAGGGATTTTGGGGAAATTTGTCTCACAGGAGGAAGAAGAGGGTGGTAGTAGTAGTTTGTGCAGGACAGGTCAGCTACCTGTCCCTCTTGCGAGTGCTGTGTTTGCTGCCAGTGTGTCTTATAATTCTCAGGAGGTGGGAGGGGTTGACAACAGTGAACCCTATGTCACATTTGTCATCCCCAAGAAGTCCCACCACTAGTACTACTACTAAGAAGGTCCAGCAGCTTGTACAGAGTGTTAGGAGTAAAGGAGGGGGTGATCATATTACTAGTGAGGAGGAAGATTCAGGCACTGAAATTGATGTGGTTGGTGTTAGTAGTAGTAACAGTGATAGTGAAGCAGCTGTTAAGACTAGCGTTAGTAGAGTGATAGGGGAAGGAATGCAGAGAGGCCAGATTAGCAGTCAAGGGAGAGCACAACATTTCACTGAACCTCGGAGTCCCCTTACCACCACAGCATTTTCCAGGTGGAAAATGATCTTAAAGAAGGCATAACTGTTAACTAGCAGCAATAATACCACCACTACCACCACCACCAGAAGCACAGATCAGGTCCCTGTGCCTGCTGCAAGTCTGCCTTCTTCAGCTCAACAAGAGATGGCAAGTGAGATTTTAGGGGACCCTTTGTCACATACATCATCACCTCCCCCAAAAGGTGAGACATCTGTAATAGAGCAGCAGTAGCAAGGAGGGACTGGTGGTGGTGATGTTGGTGAAGAAGCTGGGGTGAAAGCTACATTATAATGGCCTTTTTAGCCCAAACTGAGAAGGAATGGGACACAGGGATGGGCATAATCACCTCCAACAACAAAGAGCTTTTGGAATTTGTGGTGTTTGCAACTGCTTTAATTCCTGCGGCTGATGAGTTTCATGAGCAGCAGGATGCTAAGGAGCAAGCTAGTGTGCAACAGACCACTGTGGACACAGTGGGAATGGGGTCCAGTGATGCAGGATGGACAGGTTCCACTTGCCAGCAACAATACTCTTGGTCCTAGTTCCAGTGCTGATTCTAAGACAGTAGTAGCAAGAGCAGCAACATCATCCTCTACCACAGCCAAAGAAAGGGAATGTGGAGGAGAAGAAGAAAGAGTACATGCTTTTCCACCTTTCCCCTCCCGCCCGAGGTCCTGGGTGTGGGATTTTTTTTTACTTGGGGCAGACACAGTGCAGTCGTCAGCGATGGCACTGTGCATAATTTGTGACAAGTCAGTGGAAAGGAGGGAACGCACCTTGGCACAACCACCCTGATAACTCGAAACACAGACACCATGACATTTATTTGAAGCATGTTAAAATCAAACACCCACCAAAGAAATTGGGCACCACTGTTTCTGTACTGACTCTCCCCAAAGACAACAAGAGGCGAGGAGGAAGTCAAAGAGGAGGAAGAATAGAGAAACCCAGCCAGCGCCTGAAAGTTCGATGGGGAGAAAAACACCTGGATCACCATCACCTTCTTGCTATCATGTTAAGCTGGTGGCGGGGGGTGGGGTTCATCATTATTATTAAACTGTGTGCAATTTGTCATGTGTCCTTAGCAGGGAGTGGACAAAGGGCATAGTGACAGCAACAGTACTTGGTTTCTGATGGGCTGATTTCACATTGGGGACCCAAAGCATCATGATGTCTGGTTAAATTTACGCCAGGTGTTTGATGTGAGTCCAGGGGGAGATTCACTAAGTGGTGATAAAGTGGAGATGACTTCTCCGGTTTATCACTTCTCCAATTCTTATGTTATTCTATGGAGCCTATGCACTACGATTTCTTCAAATTTGGAGATTTTAGAGAATAGGCTCCATAGAATAATATAGGAACTGGAGAAGAGATAAACCGGAGAAGTCACTCATCTCCCCTCCCACCACATTAACACCGCTTAGTGAATCTCCCCCCCCCCAGATGTGCCAATTTTTCCTAGTCCTTCCCTTATTTATCACACACACACACTGTGCACATTGCAGTTGCTGATGAGAGGCACAGTTTCTGCTCTCAAGGTATATACTAAGAACACACCCATGATTTTGGAGGAGGGGCAGGTGAAGAAGCATTATTGTCCATGTTCTTCTTTTCTCCAAATATCTGAAGTGGTGGGGGCTAGTTATGGTGCTGCTACTGTCTCGGACACATCACTGGAGCTAGTAGTGGTAAGTAGAACCTTCATCATCCATCACCCATGTTATTGCTGTTGTTGATCCTAATCCCTTTGAGCTGCCTAATCATTCAGCTGTTTAAAAAACTCAGCAGCAACAGCAGTCGCAAATTCCCCAATTACACCCAAGGCACTTGCCAATGGCCACCACATCATTACCTAGGCCAGTAGGGCATTTCTTTACAAAAAATAAACCAGAGGCCTACAAAACAAAACAAGTATGTAACTGCCACTTTACATACCAATTTCTTATTTGTTTTACTTTTATTTTTTTTCTTAACGGTCTCCCAATTACCAGTCAACAATCCCCCCCCCCAAAAAATGTCCTTGTTCAACGGATTATTTTCCCAGACTCCACCCACCAACACAGGCCCCCTCCTCAGACCCCTTTTATACCATGGCTTATGTTTTTGTTTTGTTTTTTTAATTGTATTTTTCTTTATTATTATTATTAACTGTTTCCCCAATGCCAGTTACAATCCCCCCAAAAAAATTCCCTGTTCAACTGATTGTTTCCCCACACTCCACCAACACAGGCTCCCCATAACCCTTTTATACATAGCATTTGCTATGAGTTGTGTGTAAACTCAATGTTCCAATTGATTTCAATGCAATGAGCTAAGCGAAAAAAGTTGAAAAAATGCACTTTTCGTAGGAAATTATTATGATTTGAGGTGAAAATGTTCACCCATCCCTATCCAAGAATGCTGCCAGCAATAACATTAAAAAGTCATCTAAGATGGATACAGCATATGTTATTTTTAGTCGGTTACTCTTCCATTCTGCCTACCATTGATCCCAAGGGTCTCCATGAAGGCCATACTCAAAAGCAGTTTTTTTCTATAATACCCCTATTTAGACTATTGGTTGGTGAAATAACATACAACATGTGATTTCCCTCTTACAATCTCTGTGGTGGCATGTCAACCTGAAAATTAACAGACTTTGCTCTAGGGGGGAGCACAACAAGTTCCTGGGTATTATCCTGGACTCCAAATTTTGTAAGACCTTTCCACAAAAAATAGACTTCTCTATCTGGTTTGTTTCTTCAATAAATTATGGCTCTAATTATGGGTTCTTTAGAAGCAGTCTCCTGGGATTTTTTCTCCATATGAAGCCTCTATAACAATTTATCCTGAAGACAGGAAATAGGCATCCAAAATCAACAGGCCACAACCTCACCCAAGTCAAACTGTCCTTACATTAGCTGAAAAAAAAAACAAATTTTCAGAAGCCTTCTTTGCTTAGTCCAACAATATACCATCATGACAAGAGAAGCAAGCAAGTATGGTTGAGAAGCAGTGTGCCAAGATCTTCCCAAGGCACATGGACAACATCAGAAAGAGCCCTTAATTTCAACCACCTATATCTTCTGGCAATCTGGAGACCATAGACAGAAACCTTTTCCCTGATCAAGGGCCATCCTATGAAGATAGATATAAACAACAAAATAGAAGTGTATTCTCTGTCCAGTTAAAATGGAACAAGGAGTAGCTCTCTTCTACGTCTCTCCAAGATGATTTTAGTCTGGGCAGAATGTAACTTAAAATGGGATTTTAATGAACTTACTGTTAAATGTTTTTCTCTTAGGCCATATGGACTACAGGAGCCATGGGGCTGAGCTCCCTCCTCCAGAGGGCAAGGCACTTCAAAAAAGGCAAGGTCTTTGAAATGGAGAATCCCTTCTCCTCTTCCGGCTCAACCCCTGCATGAATCTCCCAGATTCAAGTGTAATAACGTGGCACTAAAAAGTACCAAAGGCAGGAAGAAAAGAACAAAGACTTCAAGAGGACTCCTCTGCCCAGGGAAGGAAACACAGTTTTTTTCCTCTGGGTAGGATTCCTGTGTTCCATATGGACTAACAGAAAAGGATTTGACTGTAAGTTCATTAAAATCGTTGTTTCTCTTACATCCAGTATGAAACACAGGGCCCATGTAGATATACCAAAGCACCCATACAATTCCAGGTAGAAAAAAAGAGAAAAACTCTCCCCATAGGATACCAGTATTCCCAGGACTAAACTGGTGCTATGTAACCTCAGGTGTCATCAGACACTGAACTATCAAGGTAAACAAACCAAACAAGGGAAAACTGGGCTCAAACTACTGAACAGGACATGGTAGTAGAATAAAAAGGGAATCTTTAAACAGTCACTACTGCCTGAAGAACCAATGCTTGCCTAAGATGAGGCCAAAACATTGACACGGTAGTGTTTGGTGAACGTGTGCAAAGATGACTACCTAAGCAGCCTTGTATAGCTGTTCAGCAGAGGCCTGATTCTTGCAAGCCCAGGAAGCACCCACAGACCTGGTGGAGTGTACCTTGACTCTGAAAGCAACAGGCTTGTTCCTCATTACATACACCTGGTGTATGGTACTCTTGATCCAAGAATCAATAGTGATTTTGGATGCTGCCTGACCCTCTCTTGAACCCTCGGGAATGTCAAAAAAGGGAATCTGCCTCTCTGTATGATGCACATAATACTTCAGACATTGTACCACATCCAATATATGAAGTGCCTTCTGCTGGAAGGAAGGATCATGACAAAAGGAAGAAAGAACAATTTCCTGGTTGATATGAAAGTCAGAAATTACTTTTGGTAAGAAAACCTGAGAATTATGAAGCTCTGCCTTGTACTGGTGAAACATCAGGAAAGGTGAGACTTGAAGCTCAACAACACATAGAAAATCCATTTTCAATATAAAAAATGCAAGGACACCAATGAAATAGATTAGAATGGGGTGGGGGCTCTTAAGAGTGCCCAAAACCAGGTTATAGCCTCATGGGGGCATGGGATTCCTACAGGAGGGAAAGACATTAGCTACTTCCTGAACAAAAAGTTTTTACATATTGAAGAATAGCAATACACCTCTAGAAGAGGACTGAAAGGGCTGAGATCTGAACCTTGATAGAGCTCTGACTTATTCACACCACCATGCAAAAAAATTCCAAGACTGTAGGTAGATCAAATGTCTGAGCAGACATGTCCTTATCAGCACACCACTCACGGACCAGATCCTATGCTAATCTTTGGATGAGATAGGCTTCCTAGCCTGGACCATGGTGGAAATTAAATCCATTGAGAAAGCCTTTAGTCTAAGGATGTTGGCCTCAAAAGCCATGCTATCAAGGTTAACATTTCCACCTGATGGTACCAGATATTACCCAGAGATAGGAGATTCAGTCTCAGAGGAAGACAGCCTAGTTCCTGGATGGACCAATTTAAAAGACCTGCAAACCAGGCCTGAAGGTTCCAGAAGGGGGCAATTAGGATGACGAGAGCCTTCGCCATCTTGCTCTTCCTTATCACCCTGTAGATGAGAGGAATTGGAGGAAACACATAGGCCAGATGAAAGTTTCACAGAATGAACATCACATCTATTGCAAAGGATCCCTTGGCCTTTGCAATAGATGTGATGTTCAATTTTGGGGTCCCCCGAGGTGGATCTGATGACCTCTCATGAAAACAGGGAAGTCTGTCTGTTCTGCACAAAAGGTCATCAGATCCACCTCGGGGGACCCCAAAATTGGTCTATCTGTACAAACTCTTCCTGGAGTAATTCCAGGCTGCCTGGATTCAAGTCTTGGTGACTGATAAAATCCACGACCACATTTTATGTCCCTGGAATGCAGACTGCCGAGATGGTTGGAACATGAGTTTCCTCCCAATGAAGATGTCCTTGCCCCTCTGACCAAAATTACTCGATAGGAGTTCCTCCTTAAAGATTGATGTAAGATACTACTGTTGTCAGACTGACTCTGTACTAGTGTTCCCCTCAATGCCAGAGACCAGTGAAGGTATGCCAGGCAGATGGCTCCAATCTCCAGGAGACTGAGCGATAGGAGACTCTCCTCTCTGGTTCACCATCCCTGTAAAGGGGCCTAGTGTCACACCCAAGACCCTCAGGCTGGCATCTGTGGTGACCAGATTCCATTCTGGTATGACAAAAGGACTTCCCTGAGTCAGATGAGGACAATGTAGCCTCAACATAGATCCTCCCTTATTCAAGGGGTCAGGGTCATGGAATGAGACAGATAAGAGCACTGCTGGGACCAGGTTCTAAGACTATCCAGTTGGAGTGCTCATGTGGAACTAGGCATAAGGTACTGCTTCCAGAGCTGATACCAAGCATACCAGGATCCTCATGTAATCTCTTACCCCCTTAAGGACTGAGCAGGCTGGGGTTCAGGAGGACCAAGGCCCGTTTTTTTTTCATGGAAGTGAGTGCAATCACAACCTTCCAGGACATACCATCACTGGCCCTTAACTCTCAGACAGTCAGGATGGTCCTGGCATGTCATCAGTTGTTAAGGTGTTAATGTCACTAAGGGCCATGCTAGAGCTCAAGATATATCCTAAAACAGGATTTGGATCTTGTCCTTCGGTGAGAACACTCACCCCTGAAGGGTGCCAAACTTCATTCTCCAGGAGAAGAGGGTCTGGGATGGAATCTGAGTTGACTTCTTGAGATTGAGGACCCAGCCATGATCCATAAAGATGCACGTACTCTCCTGGACATGGATAGCTAGAATTTCTTCTGAATGTGCTTTGGAAATATCCTGTGAATGGATGTATGCAGCCAGAGCTGCCATGATCTTCGCAAAGTTTCTTGGAGCTGAGGCAAAGACTCAATCTTGAATTGCGTAGCTACAAAATTTTGTTTGAGGCATTTCTGCTTGTCTGCAGCTGCTGTTCTTTATGGGAACCACAAGAAGTTTGGAACAAAAACCTGAAAAGCTTTCCTGGGCTGGGACCAGAACCAGAACCTGCTTGTCCAACAGAGGAGATGCCATTTATAAAAAGAACTAGCAGCATGGGATGGAGTTGCCCATCTGTTTTTTAAGCAATGCTTCACCGTTTGAGTGGCAGATGGGTACGCAACTTATTGCAATGTACAGCTTATCCTTCTGCCATTCAAAGGTTTAATGCGAGGCTCCGTGAAACAGGATTGTATATTTATTATATATTAATGTACACACACTGCACATACAGGAGTATATATATATAATGTATATTAATGTACACAGTGTGTAGATTAATATATATTATATACACCTCTTTTTTGTATAATGTGTAGATTAATATACATTACATATACATTCCTGTGTACATTAAAATGCATTATATATACGCCTGTGTGTACATTACTATACATTATATATACACACACACAGGCAAGGGTTTTTTTCTCTTGAATGTAGTACGCAAGTGATGTTAATATCAACTCCATTGCTCTGTGAAAGTTCCCCCCCAAGCAAATTAATGTCTTGAATACGCTTGGAGGGAAACCCCACTGTAACTGCTGCTTTCCATCATTGTGATATACCTCATGACATGACTGGAGGGATCGCTATTTGTAATATGTCCATTACCATAAAAATTTAAAAAAGAAAAAAAAAACCACAGATAGAAGGATGCACACCATCATGGGAGGGGGTGACAGTTCCACACATGGACAACTGATGAGCGACGTATTTAGTGTGAGGGTAATCATTAACCCTTTGAGAGGCAGAAGGGTATGCAATGCATTGAAGAACATTGAGTACCCTTCTGGCAGTGAAAGGGTTAAGAATTCAAGTTCACAATTTCTTACTGAAATGTTGGGCAGTAATACTGTAGTTGTTCACTGGATCCTTAAGTGCAGACCTAATGTGTTACAATCTGGTTGATCATGTTCATATAGGACATCCCTTCTGTGTAGCACCCCCCACTCTGTCACCTACTGAACAGTTCTCAACCTGTAGAATAAAGGGTTTAAGAGTTTCAGTGGCATAGGTGTCTGCAAAGCAATGTATTGCATACTCCAGTGTAAGGGTTAATCAGGTCTATTATAAAGTGTGTGTGGGCCACTCTAGAAAGTAAGTCATACTTATGAATAGCCAGAGGATAGGGGCAAGTTATTGAAGGTGGGGGTGTGTGCATGTGCGTGCGTGCGCTCGCCACAAATTATGTAATGATGCTTTCTCTTTTATATATATACTAGTTGAACAGCCCGTTACACGGGCCACAGTGCCTCTGGCAGCCGGTCGCGGGTCTCCCGCGCCTCGGCTGATACAGAGCCTCTGGCAGCCGGTCGCGGGGCAGTCACACGCAGTGGAGACTGCCCGCGCCTCGGCTGATACAGAGCTGGACGCTTCTTCGGAGCGCCCAGCTCTGTATCAGCCGCGGCGCGGGCAGTCTCTACTACGTATGACTGCCGCACGCGCGGCAGTGTCTACTGCGCATGTCGGGAGTTACACACAACTTGGCGAATTATTATATAGGATATATACACACACATATATAGATGTGTTGGCTGTGGGTCCTGAGGAATCCTTGACAAAAAGAAGTGATGAGGTGGAAGGGACAATGCATTACTAGCAAAACCCATTAGTCCATCATGGAAAATGTCCAGGTGTCTTGAAAAAGATGAAGGTGATCTCTTACAGACAAGGATGGACCAGGACTCTGCAAGTCATGTGGAGTATGGCTTGGAGCTGATTTCTTGCACTGCCAAGCCTGTTTGGTCTTTGGGACAGGGCACGCCTGGGAGGACTTAGGGGATTGAACCCTCTCTGTGTGAAATCCACTCATCTACCTTGTGAAAAAGGGACCCTTAGAAGAGATTTGGGGCAGACTAGTGCCCTTGCCACCAGTGGTGTCACTGATGACCATGCCCAGGTCAAGTCGAAGAGATTCTTACCTGCAAAGGGAAGAAAGTCCAGGTATTTCATTGAAAATTGGTCTGCAGACCACAAAGTGCAACAAGGGCAACCAATAAAGCGGAGGCCGTACCAGACTACCTGTCAGCGTCAAAGGCTGCTTCAGAGAGAGATATGCATGTGCTTCTAAAACACTGGCAAACCTGATCAAAAGTTCCTCCTTAGGGACATCCATACATATAGATTCAGAAAGGTGTTCGCCCCACACAACTATTGACCCAGGCAGAAGCAAAAATGGGTCACATAGCTACCCCTGTGGCTGCAAAATTTGCCTTTAACAGGGAATCAAGGCATTTTCTTAAGGCCTGCAGTGTCTGCCAATAGAAGAGCTGTATTATTGGCCAAGAGTGAAATAAGGGGTCAATCACAGGAAAGTAAGCTGATTGAACTAGATCCACAGCAGTAAAGGGGTACAGTTTAGATTTGTTATCAGACAACAGAACCTTGTCTAAGGTGCTGTTAGGGGGAAAGATTGTGGAGTATTTCTTGCATCTCTGGATGATATCCAGAGACTCAGATCCCCCATCAGATGCCTCAGCAACCTGTAGGGTTTCCAATACCCCTCTGATTAGTCCCTCTGCTGAGTGGAGCAGGTCAGACTCAAAGGGGTCTCCAGAGGACAAGGAAGAGTCCATATCTTCTTCCTGTGAGTCAATCTCCTCACCAGTTGTGTCCCCAACTATTTGAGAATGACCCCTGAACACAGGATCGATATGTCTGACAGAGCTCATAGGCAGCCATGAATAGCAGACCCTTGAATGGATAAGGGATATTATGCCAATGAAGACATCAGGGTTTGAACTCAAGATGGCTCTGGATCAGTACTGGAAGGCCCCAGGGGTGTAGTAGGGGCCAATTACATAAGGAACATAGGGACCCAGAATATTCCCATGGAAGCCCAGCATTGCATAAGGAAGAATGAATTAGAGGGGTTAGGGAAGCCCCTGAGCCCTTAGGTTTGGTTTTCCCCATGTGTTCTACAGGATCAGACATGTCCAGAGAAAGAGCCAGAGCTCCATGTAGTAACCACTGTGATGAAAAAAACAAAACAAAACAAAACAGAATGATACATTAAGCAGCACTTACATGGAATGTATAGGGTTAAACTGGAGAAAGAGAGCAGGACAGTCAGCCTCTGTGTGGTAAAAGTAAGGGAGATTAAAGATTAGCTGCTGCAAAAAGGTGTCCATCCAATCAGAAAAAAGCCTGGAAAACAGAGCAATTTAGTTTTTCCCCTTTACTTTCTACCAAGCAATCTTTGTCTCCCAAACCACAAAATGTGGTTAAATGCATATCACTTGGCAGTAATAGCACTCATTGTACAGCATAATCAGAGAAGAGGAACAAAGAGCCCTCACTTACTCTTGTAGCATAAACTAGTGCAGAGACATGTCCCACACAACTTTTTCCAATGAAGTCTATGAGGGAAAAATGGCTACCTTGCAGGGTCTGGTTCTTAAAGGGGCTGCAGGCCAAAAAGTGAAATAAATAAGAAGTTAAAAGTTATAAAATCCAATGGATACACCTGAGATAAGCTTAAAATAAATATAGAAATGGCCCTGAGGGTTGCAGAGGCTGAAATAAGGTGCCCAATAGTCACCAAAGAGCTAACAGACTCTGAAGGTGTTCATTTTTAGAAACTAAGCTGAGCAGCCACCTTTACCACAGTCACATATAGGAATGGCAGAAAGTAAGAAAGTGAAAGCCTATATAATTCCACAAGGTGTGGATGATAAAGAATGTGTATGTGTGATATAAATATACAGAACCATGGTGATCAAAGGGATAACTCACAAGTCTTCATTCTTCAGGTTCCAATCTAGATGAAGAAGATCTGAAATTATCAGCAATGGAGAAAATACTTCTCATTCAGTCAGCTTCCACCAGAAAATGGTTGGGAGTATGGCAATCCAACTCCAAGGAAGCAAGTGATGGGATATTGCCTAAGGGCAAGCGAGCACATACAGATCCTACAACAAAACCTGAAACAAGTTTAGTTTCTTGTGCAAACAAAACAGTTCTACTGGGGGTATTGACATCAAGAGGGTATCTCCAAGCTTTATACAGCATCCCACCATATCTGGTAGTTAAGCATGATTCTTCACATACTTCCAAATTTCACTTGAAAAGTATCATTATACTTACATATAAGCCAAGTTTTCTCTCCCAGCATTGTGTCAGAATCCGATAAAGGTGATCTGCATAAACTGGATGTAAAGTATTTCCTCCAGATATATATGAAAATGACAACCTCCTTCAAAAAAATTGTCTCCTGTTTATTATCTTCTTTAAAGGGATAGTAATACTTCGTTTTAACTTTATTTTATTTTGTAGGCATTAAAAAAACATGAAGAATGATATAAGTCTTATCTCTCAAACCTTTATGGTTTATGAGATATTCACAAGCAAAGTTCCCCTCCCCGCCCCTTTTTCCTAGTGTAAGCCATCTCTTCTCAGATGTGAGTCTGGTTGTATGACAGGACAGATAACAGAAGGGGACAATTTTCTTTGTATGAAAACAATGAAAGCCCTTCCCCCCTTGACAGGTTTTTCAGCTTTTTCCCTTATCTTAATTGAAGATTGTCCCTCTCTGCAGTCTACCTGGGTATCTCCCTTCTGATCTGGTTGAACAGGGGGGGGATACTTTGTTTGTGAATATCTCTTAAACCATAAAGGTTTCAGAGATAAGACTTATATCATTCTTCATGTTTTTTTAATGCCTACAAAATAAAATAAAGTTAAAATGAAGTATTACTATCCCTTTAAGCCTTCCAAGAGGAAGGAGACTTCTGAAGCAATAATTTCCAGATGGGTACAACCTGCCATTTCTGAAATACAGCTCAAGGAAAAGTTCCAATGAAGAAGCTATTAAGCCATTCTACTGGAGCCATCAATATATCATGGCCTGAGAAGATGGAAACTTCCAATGGGCAGGTCTGGACAGCTTCTACATGCAGAAGAATCCATACCTTTAGGAGGCATTGACCTTTGAGATTCTATGTAGGATGCTTTTGATTGAAAAGTTCTGCAAGAATTGGTGATTTAGTTTGCTATCCCTTGGTTTTTGTTTTGTTATCTCTGTGTGTGGATGCAACATGGAGACCCTAACAGAAGTACAAAATTGTGACTGATCTGTTTCCTAGTTACTGAATCTGACAGACAGTGGTTCTAGATTTTTCATTAGATTTTATAATAAATTGCTGCACATGATCCAAAAGACAAGTCGGGGGCAGGAACCAAGACAGATACTCAGCCAAGCCAGGGGCAGGAATACGGAGAGCAGCGAACTCAGGAACAATCCAGGAGCCAGAAGGGACATCATAGGAAGCCAGGTCATACACATGTACTCAGCAACGCAGTAGAACACTCTTGCAGCCAGAAGCAAACACAAGGGCAATCAGGTAGTGAGCCAAGCTGCTTTAAATACCCTGGGAGGGTTGGCTGTTAGCGGATAGCAGACAGCTGAGCAAACACAGAGAGGTTAGCTGATTCAGCCTGATCCAGCAAAGGGAAAGCAGTAGTAATTGACCAGCAGTTCTCCAGATGAGCCACACATACCTAGGGGTGGTCAGGAGAAACAGATAGCACGTCTCCACCATTCACCTCTCTCCAGCTTTGACAGGGGAGTGATTTTTACAGGAGCGCCCACACAGGTTTAAATTAAACTCTTTCTATGAAGTTTGTCCTCTCACTGTTTGTCCGCCTTTCCATACTGTCTCTGCATCAATTCACACACGTTTCAACAGACTTCTTCCTGCAATCTAGCTTATTTCCACTTTCTACGCTCGCTCTCTTTTTCCTCTGCCCCACACTCATCACATGACCAATCTCCCCTGCTTCAAAACAATCCTGCTCTTCTACTATGACACACCTACTATTGTCCTTTAAAGCCCAAACAACATTCCCCTGGTACATACACCTGCCCTTCATGTCGCCTACCTCATGCATTTTGCCCTGTGCCCAAAAAAAATCCTGCTCTTCTACTGTGGCGGACCTACTATTGTCCTCCCCCTGTCCCTTGGGGCCCATGCACATACCTTGGCCATCAGCCTTCACATCCTCACCACCACACTAAGTGCCACCATCGCCCATCATTCTGGACAGAATCCATGAGTGTAGTCCGGGGACCTGCCATTCCTACACATGCAAAGCCTGCACTCAGGTACTTCACTCCAATGCGTTGCACCCTCAAATTCTCTTACGTATTTTCCACTCCTACTCTATAAACAACACCTGCTTAATGCACTTTTATTGAACTCTACCTTCTATATAACTTCTAAATGACACTGCCCCCACCAATTTCCCTGCAATGCCTTAACCAAGCGATTACAATGTACTTTAACGGAGCATTATGGGTATTGTAGTCCACATTATCAAAGGCGCACAGCTCACTCCACCAATCGGACTTTGCTGTTTTGCATCAGACCACTCTTAAACCCTTTAACAACAAGTCGCTCTTCATTTACCCTTGTATGTAACAAATAGTGTGTATATTAAACATATGGTCAACAGTGCCTCCTCAAAAGTATGCTTCCTGCCCATACACTAGTCTCAAAACCGTAAGTCTCTCCTGGCCGCCGTCACGTAAATAACTCACAATCACATTGAACGCCTTAACTGTACGTTAGCACTTCACCGTTTGAGTGCCACATAGCTGTAAAGGTATGTGTCGCCTTAGACACCTATGACGCACTCAAAGGGTTAAGTGTCAATGTACACTTAATGCTGGAGCTTACTTCACTTAAATTTACTCCCTACCCTATCATCAGGAATGAAAAAAAATGTAAAGCATATGCAAACACCTACCACCTCTCAAAAACTTTCTAACATTGTACCCCTTAACCCTTTTTTTGCAATGCGTTGGATACCGCTTTGCCACACAAAGGGTTACCCTCCAACAGGGCCATCAAATAGCAGCAGTCAAACACTACAGCTTTGATCAGTATCCCCAGCTGTTGCCTAAGAGTCCTATTACTCCACAGCATGACGGCCTCACATTTTCCATCCTTGCTGTACATGGATATGCACCACTGTTTCTATGGCAGTAGGACATGGGGCATTAATTTTCTCATTGAAGGCTACTTAACCCTGACAGGAGCAGAACAATCCCTGGTCATGTGGGTGACTTCTCCTTCACAGTATACACTAAGCAGTATCACTTTCCCTCCTGTCTTCCCCACTTCACTTCAGTCCTCTGTTGTTTCTACTTCCTCCACTCATTTGCACCACACACAAAGTGTTTAATCAAAGGGATAGTAATACTTCGTTTTATCTTTCTTTTATTTTGTAGGCATTAAAAAAACATGACAAACGATATAAGTCTTATCTCTCAAATATTTATGGTTTGAGAGATATTCACAAGCAAAGTTTCCCCCTCCCGCCCCTTTTACCTAGTGTAAGCAGTCCCTTCTCAGGTGTGGAATGCAGTCCAGAGACCAGACAGATAACAGCAAGGGACAATATTCTTCCTATCAGAACAATGAAAGCTCTGCCCCCCTTGACAAGATTTTCAGCTTTTTCCCTTATCTTAATTGAGGATTGTCCCTCTCTGCAGTCTACCTGGGCACCTCCCTTATGATCTGGCTGAGCATTGTTACATCAGTAAAAGGGGCAGGTGGGGGACACTCTGACAGTATTGAAATAACACACTCCAAAGTCCAAATACTATGACGATTAATTAGTGCTGCTTTTATTGTGAAACATTACTATCCCTTTAACTGTGTGTCTAAACTGTGTATGCACATTCTAACCCTTTCACTGACAGCCACTCAACAACTTATTTTTCCTCATTGCACTACATACCACTCTGCTACTCAAAATATTAACCCTTTGAGTGCCAGAGGGGTACGGAACGCATTGCAAAGCAATGCGTTCCGTACCACTCTGGCACTCAAAGGGTTAACCTTTCAGTGTCATAGAGCAATGCAAAACATTCAAACGATGACTTTTGCAAGCACATTTTAAAGGGATAGTAATACTTCGTTTTATCTTTATTTTATTTTGTAGGCATTAAAAAAACATGAAGAACGATATGAGTCTTATCTCTCAGACCTTTATGGTTTAAGAGATATTCACAAGCAAAGTATCCCCCCCCCATTCAGCCAAATCAGAAGGGAAGTGCCCAGGTAGACTGCAGAGAGGGACAATCTTCAATTAAGATAAGGGAAAAAGCTGAAAAACTTGTCAAGGGGGGAAGGGCTTTCATTCTTTTCATACAAAGAAGATTGTCCCCTGCTGTTATCTGTCCAGTCTTACAACTAGATTCACATCTGAGAAGAGATGGCTTACACTAAGAAAAAGGTGCGGGAAGGGGAAACTTTGCTTGTGAATATCTCTTAAACCATAAAGGTTTGAGAGATAAGATTCATATCGTTCTTCATGTTTTTTTAATGCCTACAAAATAAAATAAAGTTAAAACGAAGTATTACTATCCCTTTAAAGAAGATAATAAACAGGAGACAATTTTTTTGAAGGAGGTTGTCATTTTCATATATATCTGGAGGAAATACTTTACTATCCCTTTAAACATTTTACTACCAGCCACTGCACAACACACTACATACCCCTCTACCACTCAAAATGTTAACTCTGAGTGACAGAGGACAATGGTACCCATTCAAAATAATGTGTTCTGCACTGGGTTACATTACGTCACACCATCTATCTGATTACCATTAAAAATTGATCACAGTGCTACAATGGTAATCTCAAAAACAAGGAGGGAAAAATAACAAGAGAGAAAAATAACTCTTCCAACAAAAATCATGCACTTTAACCCTCAAGTTCCCATTTACAAAACACAGTCATACAGCCCTCCCTCACCCGTATAATTCATCTCTTCCTCTCCCTCTCATTCATCAATGAAAAATTCTCTTACCATAGCCTGTAAAAAATAAATAAACCCAAATACTAAATCTCTTCAGCATTGCACGGGTGCACAACACACTAATGCTTAGAAATTACTAACAATACTTTCATAGAAATACAAATAATATATTCTATACAATGAGAAAGACACACCTACATACCTCTCAACATTTTAAATTGTCAAAGAGGGACACTTTTGTTTTAGGTGGTGTAACTGGGGGTGTGGTTGGTGGGCAGGGCATTACCAATACATTTTTAGGTTATTTCATGGTCAATTGATATCTCTATGCATAACTGAATCACTGATTTAAAGCAAGACAAAGTATTGTATGTACACAGACTACTTTATAAACACAGATACTGCCATTAAATCAATGGGAGTTTTACATTCTTCCTATGGTTCCTAATAATGTCTTCTCCGTTTACTTTCTATATAAGGCCCAACAGTAACACACTGTGGACTTGCCATAGGAATGATACAGGTAAATGGAAACAAAGTTCTCTGGGATCTGGTAACTAGTGGAATAATGCACTGAGTAGCTCTTCAAATGGTTCCATTTTAAGACTGCAGATGCATGTGTATAAAGTAACTGAGACTGGTAAAAGCAAGTGCAAAATGATAATGTAATGCATAAAACAGAGCAGGATGGTGCACAGTTGACATTGCATTACTTACCCCTATGATTCTGAAGGGGTTAAGCAACCACCAGGCCAGGGAGTCTCTGACACCGTGAGCTGAGCGCATTTGATAAAATTTTCCACGTGGGAAAGGTATAAGCTTTCACCCCACCCCCGACATTCACTGCAAGCAACTTTGAACTCAGAACTGAAATTAGCTGGATTTGAGTACCTGGTCAGAGATAATGGCTCTCGTTTATACACACAATGCTGTCCAGTAAGTTGACTAGAAGAGCTCCGAGTGCTCACACTCTGCTGCTGCATGTTTCGAGGAGGACTAGCTCAGGAGAAGGAGGCCATAGATAGACTACGGCATTTGCAGCGTGTGTGCACATACTATGAAGAGTGACACACATGCGCAGTTCAAGTTTTGGTTTCTCACCGCTGCTTGAGTAACGTGGCTGAGGGGACAGTGCATGATGTGTTTGGAGGGTGCTGCAGTGGCCGTGCATAAATCTGGGAAGCAGGACAGTGGGATTAAACCCCCAAATCGGGACAGCTGGCAGCAATGCACCTACAAACCCCCACCCTCAGGCACACACACACCTCCATATGCATCCATACAAATACAAGGATAAAATAAAAACAGACGGGCAATGCCATCCCACACTGTTAGTACTTTGCTAAATTTAACATAATGGTGTGCAAGATGCCTTGTTCTAGAAAGGCAAAGTGAATACAGCAGCAAGAATTTTGCTGGATGACAAATTAAAATGCTTTCTGGTTGGAATGTGAGTCTGCAGTGAATATTGAAAATTGAGGATTAAAGAGAGAATCAATTAAAATGTTTCTAACACTATAACAAATCCTAAATATTGATAATAGGTTAACAGCAATACAGTTGACACCACACCACCAGAACTACATCATACTGAATTTAAAAAAGCCAAGAAATTTTAAAATAACTCCTAATTAACAGATGCACAAACGCCAGGACTTAAAATATGATAAAATATGAAGTCCTTTGTTCCTAGCCAGACCTGAAAAGTTACTCGCCACTGCAAGCCATAGCATACCCACCAGGGCTGAATTTCTACTCGCCAGGGCTAAATTTTCATTCGTCATTGGCTAGTGGTGAGTGGAAATTTTGAGCCCTGACAAACCTTGAATCAAAATACAGCTGAAGCAATACATGGAATAAGGATTATTCAGAGAAAAACTTATTTTGTAACAAAACCAATTTCCATATTCTTGTGACCTATCATACTGTACATATCGGATCCCCTGACCACACCAGAGATGCACATGCTGTTGGAGCTGGCAATACATGAATGGAAACTATTCAACTAACAATGGGATTGAGAAAAATAGGATTCCTCGAAATGAGGCTAATGAGATTGGGTGGTGGCTTGTTGCAGTGCAGTAAGTTGTTCAGACACATAAATAATGCACAAACAAATCCTTGTAATTTCATGTTTTAATAGTGATGGCTAAATCCCTTTCTACATTTGATAGCTGCATGCAACAAACAGAATTCTTTAATTTACAGTATTCAATAGATTTTAGTTACTGTTTGGTAAGGCTACTTAAATCAGAGTGTATACTCTTTAAGGTATAAGCCAAAGTCCAAGACATCAAACAACATTTATTTTCTTAATGAAACACAATGTTACTATTCATCTTGTTATCTACATACAATACTGGAAGTGGTCATGGTTCCTTACCGACTTAACAAATAGACAAAGTGAGATGGCTGTTCCCAGTGTCTTCTTTATTTTCTGGTAATGTGACTACATAAAAATTAGAACATCATTCATAGATAGGCCATGTGACTGAATTCCCTTTCCTGCTCTGTGAAGAAAGTCATTTTTCAAATCTTTTAACTTAAGAAGTATAAATATAAACAAAAGTAATATTGTTACCAGATAATGCACGAGTACACATAAAAAGCCATATCACACCTGCTTCGCTTATTTCAGGGCCATATCACAACTGTTTCAGGCATTTCCTGGTATGACCGTAAGTACATATATCAGTATACAGATGCAAACTTTTTCTGGCCTTTTCCCTAGTATATTGCTTGTAGAGGTCAGTCCTGAACCCTTTGAATACAGCAAGGTCACCGTTGCA
Organism: Rhinophrynus dorsalis; assembly: GCA_037306005.1. Taxonomy (NCBI): domain Eukaryota; kingdom Metazoa; phylum Chordata; class Amphibia; order Anura; family Rhinophrynidae; genus Rhinophrynus; species Rhinophrynus dorsalis. Next base: position 376,821,706 of record CM074721.1, on the reverse strand, counting down.
TTGCTTTGATAAGTGTTCTAGAATTTAACTGCATACCAGAAGTAAATGGATCATTCTCTACTATTTTCCATTGGATGGATGTTTAGATGGAGTATGCTGTGATATGTTCCATTTGTTACTTTCTGTAAGCTAGCAGTTTTCCATTTCATCCTGATGTTCAATGTACCTTATATATGGTGCTATTTAATGCTCACAACTATATTTCTGTATCCCACAGAATGTTTTTAGTCCCAATACAGTGCTTGAACATGGACATGAATACGCTGGTCAAATACACCAAAACTTTCTAGGCCATGGCTGGTATATGATATGTTATAAAATTAACATATGATATGTAAGCTATTTATCTGCATAGTAGGACATTTTATTTGTAAAGTCCTACTTACAGTCTTACAGCATGACATTTTCCTGAGTAGCATTCACAAGTTTATGTTAAGTAAGATGCCTAAACGTTTTTATTATCAAAGATTGTAGTGAACACAGAGAGAGAGAGAGCAAAGAATCATATGCTGCTTCTGCTTTATAAATAAACCTCTCGTACCTGACATTTAATGTTTATTAATACTCCAATTATATCTCCCTTTGATAAACTTTCCACACAAAATATCATAGGATAAATATTTTAAAGGGACAGTAATACTTAAAATGTAAAAAAAAATATGTTGTAGGGTTTATCCCCCTGAGTAAAACAAGAGTACTGCCACTGCTGAAAGGTGTTTCATTCAAAAGTTATTAATTTTCAAAGTTGAAATTTTTAGGTGCAATATCACAGTGGCCTGAAATTGTACAGTGGCGCTGTTGCTACACCATCCTATGGAGATTTATGGTCCCGGGACCAGAGCTGTCCATAGGATCGTGTAGCAACAGCGCCACTGTACAATTTCAGGTCACTGTGATATTGCACCTAAAAATGTCAACTTTGAACTTTAATAACCTTTTAATGAAACACCTTTCAGCAGTGGGAGTAGTCTTGTTTTACTCAGGGGGATAAACCCTACAACATATTTTCTTTACAATTTAAGTATTACTATCCCTTTAAGAGTTTTGTACACATGGTATTTATTTTTATAATCATAAGTTTATGTATCAAGTTTTGAGTTAAGGAACACTAATGCTCAACGAGCTTGTTTTAATTTTTACATATCTAAATGCTAGAACTTAACTCCTTGGATGTTTTGCAGTGTGAGAAACCTCTCTTTTGCTGTCAAGATATATGAAATTGCATGTGATATATTATAGCTGGCTATCGGAAGCTGAGTCATTTTGTAATTCCTTGACAGGAGGACTATACTCATTTGTAGTTACAGAGTGCAGAATTTCATTTGAAAGAACTATACTGTGCAAGATAAAATAGGGGTGCATCAATAGTACCTCCTCAACTCTGCTGAACAACAGCACATTGAATATATCAACTACTACCAAGCTATGGAAACTTTTACTGTCAATGTTACAACAGGTGTTTTATATGAAAGCAACTTTCACTTTACTATTATTTTTCCTCTAACTAAATCTCCAACTGTCCCTGCAGATATAATTTGAGAGGAGACCCATTTCCTCAAATCGATTTTTGAGTAGGACACAGATTGTGGCTTTGATACATAACTAGGCATCATACAGGTTTCCACAACATTTTCATTCGGTTAATTTAGAAAAAAAAAGTATTACAGAATATAAAATGGGATTAAAGGATTAGTAGACTGGATAACATTTTGCTTCTTCAGATATAGAAAATAATGTTTATTTGTAATGTAGTAGATGTTGTACAGTGTTCAAATGGTTTGAGAGTTCTAGAGAATTGCATATAGCTTGCAATTAACACCGTTTATTGATAACATTTCAGAAGAGTTAATGTAGGAAAGCTTTGACATTACAGTAGGCACAAATAAAAAGACTTTGAAGGTTTGTTTGCAGTTCTCAAAATTGTTCTTGATAAGGTATTATAATTAGCAATGGAAACAAGTTATACACAGGCCTGTTAGTTAATGATAGTATAAAATATTATAAATATATGAATGTACATAATGTCATTGTTTAACATAAGGGTGGACAATCTGCTGTTCTCCAGCAGTTATTGGATTTCAGTTCCCATCATTCCTCAGCCAGCTGATGACTGGCTGAGGATGATCAGAGTTGTAATCCAACAACCACTGAAACTACAGATAGTCTACCACTGGTTTATGTAACAAACAGATCATCAGGTTCTTCAAGACAGAAGTGATGGAATTTTTGTTGCTAGGTTGAAAACCAGTATGTTTCTTTGTTTCTTCCATCTTCAAATGGCTCAAATTCACACATTCACCATTATAAGATACTACACATACACATAAACACTACATGACATTACAAATAAATAGTCTTGAACTAATCATGATGAACAAACAGTTTTAAGTGTCTTAATGATTTACGTTTGTTGGTGGTGAGCTTGCTTCGAACTTCTCGTCACCTTTGGCAAAAGCAAGAGATAAAAAATGAGAAAGAAAACAGCTAATCTGCAAGTGGAGATTTCCAGTTTCTTTGATCGGATTACAAAAACGTATGCCCAGTGTCTTTGTAGATATGTAGATTTATTGATCTTGCCTTGCAATGTGTTACTTTATTGCGATGGCTGCTTGGTATTATATATAGAGTGGAGTTTCCTGTCCAGTAAGAAGTCTAAACATTGCCGCTGGCATTGTCTTCATGTGAATCTGTGGCATAAAGTTGTAAAAATATAAATTAATATTTAAGTCATAATTGTCAACAAAGTATTTTAATGGGTGAAATTCCAAAGCAATTCACTTTATCTACAACTTTACCTATTTAAACATTATCGACTTTTATCTCTTATCACCATCACAAAAAACAAAATTACATTAGTCACTTGGATGTTAAAGAAAAGAAAATAAATATATTGTTCTGAAATGTGTAGGAGACCTCTATAGCATCCAAGGAATTAACGGATATCTACAATAAATGTCATTCTATTACCTAAACTGAAACAAAATTGCATTTCTAGTTAAAAAGCATGCCCTTCATCACTGGATATCTTATAATAAACTTTTCATTTATCACAATGAAACTTATCTCATTAAAATAACCAAAATAAAACTGAATGTGAAAGGGTAATGGAAATCATCAGTGTATATTGGATGGACAGAGCTGAAAATGGACATTGAGTGCTTGCCAGATGGATAAGAATTCAGTGTAAGCCTTGAAACATTATTTTCTGCACTATGACATTTCTTACAGTATAGGGAAAGAAGAGTCTAAATTGGAAAAAAGACATCGCTTAAGGTTTAAGAACCAAAGAAAGTATATAAAAAAAAAACCTCGGTACTTTACTACTGAAGAGAGAACTATAATGGAAACAGAGGGAAGATGAGTACATTCAGCCAGCTTGAACCTTATTTGTGTAGTGCCTTATAACTTAAAAATCCAATCTTAAAGTGAAAATACCAAACAGGATCAGGTGTTTTACAAAAACGTTACATTTCCAAAGATGCACATCAATACTAGTGCTGTATGCACAGGAAGGAGCCTGGATTTAACACTTTGAGTGCTTGAGGGGTGTTGAATGCATTGCTTTGCAATAAGTCAGGTACCCCTCTGGCACTCGAAGTGTTAAACAGCAGAAGAAATGCACTCACTGTACAATACTGCCCTAGAGTTTAAGATGTTAGTACATTGTTTTTTAAAGCACAGCATGATCGTGTTATGGCAGACAGTACACAGAGGGGATGTCCCTACAAGGACATTACTATTACTACTGATCTACTGAAATGGCATATGCCTTTCTCATATTGACTGATAAGTACTAAAAACATGCAGTATTGTTCTAGACATAACAGTGCACAATTTATTTTGCTACAGGAGTTACTAATGACATATGTAATATACATATTGGAGAAATTTATCATTCTCACTGTGGAGCAGCACTTCATTTACCGTGCCTTTTAGATTTACTTGTTACAAAGAGAAAGCAAAAAGACAGATATTTATTTAATACTGCCACTTTCAATCATTAAAAGAAAATAAACAATTTGAAAACCATGTAATTTTCTTACATTCAGCACACTGTGAGAAATATATCCATCATATTAACAAAGCCTTATTACCGGTAAGAAGTTAGACATATGGATAGCTACTCATGTATAGATGTATTTTACCTTAATGTTAGTAAAGAAGGGGGTTGAGGCAAAAGGAGAGAAAATTAAAAAAAAAATGTGGGTGATAAGATGGGAGGGAAGGGATACTGAAAAAAGGGTAGGTGGGAAGAATGGGAAAAAGAGGTGAAAGGAATAATGGTCGAGGATAAGTAAAGAGAGGGTAGGAAGGAACAGTTGAGCAGTAGTGATTGAAAGGAGGGACTGATGGTCAAGGAGAAGTGAAAGGAGGGAATAATGTTTGTGGAAGTAAACAGTTACACTGGGAGGTACGTTGTACAGCAGTAGTAGCCATAGAAACTATATATACTAAACCCCCAGCCTTGTCCTACTGCATTGGTAGCCATAGAACCACACATAATGCCCACTCCAGCCTTGTCCACTGGTAACCATAGAATCCCACATACTGACCCCCAACCTTATCCCACTGCATTGGTAAGTATAAAACCACACATACTGCCCCCACAGCCTTGACTCATTGTTAGCCATAGAACCACACCTAACTGCCACCCAGCTTTGTCCCACTGCACTGGTGATTACTGACACCCCCAGCCTTTTCCTACTAGTAACCATAGAACCATACATACTGCCCCCCCCCACCCAGCCTTATTCTTCTGCACTGGTAACCAGAGAACTGCACATGCTGGCCTGCCTTGTCCCACTGGTAGCCAAAGAACCATATTTAGTAATATACCAGCTTTGTCCCACACAGATCTACACATACTGATCCTCCAGCATTGTCCAACTGCATTGGCAGACACAGAACACACAATCTGACCCCCAACCTTGTTCCACTGGTATCTATAGAACCAATCATACTTCCCCACAGCCTTTTCCCACTGGTAGCCATAGAACCACACAAACTGACACCCCTCCCCACACACACACACACACACACCTTGTCCCACTGCACAGGAAGTTATGGAAACACACATACTGCTTCCCAAACACACATAGTGACTACACAGCCCTGTCCCACCGGTAGCCACAGAAACACACATACTGACCCCCAGCCTTGTCCCATTGCACTGGTAGCCATAAAACTATACATACTGCCCAACCTTTCCCCACTGGTAGCCATATAACAGCCTTTACTGCCTCCCAGTATTGTCCCACTACGCTGGTAGCCATGGAAATACACACACTGAGCCTCAGCCTTTTCCCACTGATAGCACTAGAACAACACATACTGACCTCCAGCCTTGTTGCTCTGCTAGACATAGTACAACAGATACTGACCCTCCCCAGCCTTGCCCCACTGCTGGATACAGAACCATACATACTGACCTCCCCAGAATTGTCCCACTGCATTGGTAGCCATAGAACCACACAAAGGCTGAACCCCAGTATTGAAGTGGAAATTCTAGCAGCTATCTAAAGCATAGGCAGAAAATGGTAACATTATCTCAATAATTCCATTGGCAGTAGCAAAAAGAAAGACATTTTAAGTATTTTCTAAATATGTTTAATTTCCGTGGAAAAAGCAGCAAACTGTGTTTTTCTGTGAATATTCCAGTGTAAAAAAATTCTTGGAGTTTTTGCCCATCTCTACCTGGGCCAAATGTTTTTAATTTGTTTATTTATGATCTTAAAGTAAGTATTGAAAGTAGTTTCTAAATATTGGCTGAGGACACTAAACTGTGTAATAAAATACATACAGAGCATTATGTTTGTTTTTTTCTGCAGAAAGATTTGGATAAAAGGATGGATAGTTTACAGGATTAAATGATTGGGATAGACTAAAGGATCTGAACATGTAAAGCTTGGAGGAAGCTAGAGAGAGACGAGATATGAAACATTGAAGTACATAAAGGGATTCAACAAAGTACAGGGGAAACGTACATTACAAAGGATTAGAAATATTATGATAAAAGCTCATAGTCTAAAACTAGAGGGACAGAGGCTTAGATGTAATATAAGAAAATATTATGTCACTGAGACAGTGATGGATAAGTGGAATACCAACAGAAGAGGTAGAGGTCAATACAGTGAGGGAATTTAAGCATGCATGGGATAGGTATAAGGCTATACTGAACATAAGCCAGACCAAGAACCAAATAAGGTTTGAGGTTTTTACAGTATGGAAAATGGGCAGACCAGATGGGACAAATCGTTCTTTTATCTGCCACTGAATTCTATATTTCTATGATTCTATGGATAAACAGAGTAAATCAGCAGATCATTTAATATGGGTGGTTGCAGAAAAAGCACCCCATATGTACACTAAATGGAAAACAACTGGGGTTAGAAAAAGGTTTAGGAGTATTTACAGACAATAGACAAGACAATAGTGTGCTGCTGCAAGAACCAATATGGTACTATCATGTATATAAAGAGGTATCGATGAACAGGATCTAAATATAATGCTACCCTTTAGAAATCTTAGGTATGGCCTTATCTAGAATATGGAGTACAGTTTAGGCATGAGTTTTTGAAAAAATACATTATTGAACTTGAAAAAGTACAGACAAGCAACAAAACTGATAGAAGTATTGGAAAATATTTGTTATTAATAGTGTTGAGCGAGCATGCTCGGCCGATGCTCAGATCGGCTCGAGCATCGCTCTGCTCGGCACATGGCGGTACTCGTACGAGTACCGCCATGTGCTCGCCCGCCATGTTCGGGTGGCAGGGATCTGTGCCGAAAGAGGCACAGATCTTACAGACGCTCCGCTGGACCACCAGGGACTGGAGGTAGGGGGCATTGCGGAGATGAAGGGGGCATTGCGGAGATGAAGGGGGACATTTTGGAGATGAAGGGGGACATTGTGGAAGGGGGACATTGTGGAAGGGGGGCATTGCGGAGATGAAGGGGGCATTGCGGAGATGAAGGGGGACATTGTGGAAGGGGGACATTGTGGAAGGGGGGCATTGCGGAGATGAAGGGGGCATTGCAGAGATGAAGGGGGACATTGTGGAAGGGGGACATTGCGGAGATGAAGGGGGCATTGCGGAGATGAAGGGGGACATTGTGGAAGGGGGACATTGTGGAAGGGGGACATTGCGGAGATGAAGGGGGCATTGCGGAGATGAAGGGGGACATTGTGGAAGGGGGACATTGTGGAAGGGGGACATTGTGGAAGAGGGGCATTGTGGAGATGAAGGGGGGCATTGACCAGGCACCCTCCCCTCATCAGAGCAGGGGGTGCCTGGTGTAATGCTCGTGTCGCCCCATTGAATTCAATGGGGCTCGGGTGCTCGGCCGAGCACTCGAGCCTCCGGCGGTGCTCGGTCAGAGCACCCGAGCATCGGGGTGCTCGCTCAACACTAGTTATTAAGAGCCAAACTGGGTTTGTTTGTTTTTTGCAAGTCCAAGGGTGATATGATTAATATTTACACACATATATTTGAGGAGAATAAAAATAAAACTCTGGGGTACGATTTAATCAAAGTGTAGAGGGAAAAACAATAAGACACTGAACCCCATTTCAATTAAAATAGAGACAGGGATTTTTTACAGTAAGGTTGTGGAATTCTTTACCTGTTAAAGCTGTGTTTTCAGATACTGTACATGCTTTCATGAATACCTTCTAGCTCAGAACAGTGTTGACAATTTTGACAGTTAGTTTCAATCCGGATAGGATGTTGCTCAAGGGAGATATCCAGGCCCGGACTGGCCATCGGGCATTTAAAAAAAAATACCGAACGCCTGCCCCCCCCCCCCCATGGGCTGCTCAAAAAATAAAAATGGTCCGCTCAGCCTTAAATGCCCGGGCCTATATTTGTCCCAGTCTGGGCCTGGAGATATCAGACTGTCTTTTTGGTCAACAAGGGTGACATGGCACAAGCTGAACTTGCTAGACACATATCTTTTTTGGACATCAACTATGTTACTATGTGCCCCTCTTCTATAAATTTTAATTTCCTTACTAGGGTACACTGAGCACAGGGGAACAGTGGAGACAGCATCTGTATTGAACTTATATAACTAGTTTTATATCCACTCTTCTTACTTTTCTTAATGTCCTGCTGTTCCTCTCTAGTCTTTTAGTTTAATGCACATGCCACAATGTAAGTGTCTAGGATCTGAAGACTAATGCTCTTTGAAATAATTGCTCCTGTTAATTTACGAGATGTGTAAACCATTGGAAACCTCAGGCAAGAGCAGTAAGGGTTATTCTGAATAAGGAAGCTCATTGTAGACATTTAAAGGGGAATTGCACCCTTTAAATAAGTGGCTCTTTGTTTTATTGAAGGGCTTACCTCGGTAGGTCCCCTTCAAACAGCAGTAGGTCTATCCATGATATCAGTTGCAGACCACTGCAAGCTGCCTGTTTAAAAACTGATAACACCTTGTATCCCTTATGATCCATTCAGGTCTATGGAAGCCTATTGTTTGCTGTGAATAGATGAGTAGGTCTTGAAAAGAGATCACTATATACAAGTAGAATACAGATATTGTGCATACTATAATACTTAAGTGTTTTGTTACCATAAGCCTGAGGAAGCAGTGTGTAGCTGCATAACACATAGCAGTACTCAGTGGTTATCACGGTGCCCGTGATTCCTTGTTTTTATTTTTCTGTCAGTTATCCAATGTGAGGCCCTCAATGATTGCCCTGTGTTTAGCCCGCCCAGTATTTCCTTTATATACTGGGCTCCTGCACCTTATCAATGCCCTTTTGTGGTGTTCCTGTGCCAGTTCTATGTTTGTATTGAGGTTTCCAGTGTACCGACTTGGCTTGCCTGACTACTCTCCTGTTCCTGCGTTTGTGTACCGACCCGGACTGCCTGATTACTCTCCAGTGATTGTTCCTGTGTACCGACCCAGCCTGGCTGACGTTCCTGCTCCCGTGTTCCGACCCGCATTGGCTGACCTTCCTGCTTCTGTATCCTGACTCAGCCTGGCTGATGTTCCTGCTCCTGGATTCCGACTCGGCAGTCTCCCGTTGTGGTCCTAGTCGACTCGGCGACATTCTGATGGTATACTGCCATTGGTTTGCTCCACTCTACCATAACCGGTTGCAAGTGTTGCCTCCGTAATTGCACAGGTATACTGCCATTGGTTTGCTCCACTCGGTCATAACCAGTTGCTAGTGTTGCCTCCGATATAGCACCGGTACATTGCCATTGGCTAAGCTCTGTCTTAACCAGTTGCAAGTGTTGCCTCCGTGACTGCACCGGTATACTGCACTAGTTCGCTCCTCTCTGTCAAAACTAGTTGCAAGTGTTGACTCCATGATTGCACTGGTATACTGCCATTAGTTTGCTCTACTCTGTCAAAACCGGTTGCAAGTGTTGCCTCCGTTATAGCACCGGTACTATTGCCATTGGTTACGCTCCACTCTGTCAAAACCGGTTGCAAGTGTTGCCTCCGTTATAGCACCGGTGCATTGCCATTGGTTCCGCTCCACTCTGTCATAACCGGTTGCTATTGTTGCCTCTGTGTTAGCACCGGTAGCACTCCTGATTACTTCAGTGGACTAGTATACTGTGGATGCTATCTGTGGCGTCTTCTAGAAGCAGCTGGTTGCCAGAATACATGGGACTGTTTTCCTTTCTTGATGAACATTAACTCCTGCATTGCTGCAACCTGGAAACCTCATCATTCGCCTGACCCATGTCAGCATAAACTGTTTGTCTCCTATACATATGCTGGACCTGTGTGGGCATAATTAACCTGTCGTGTGTCTGTACCATAAGATTTATATTACAGGACCTGTGAGGGTTCTTTATGTATTATTGTATTTAATAAAACTGTGTTTTTATCTTAACTCTGTGTCTGTGAGTCAAACAAACCGTTACAGTACGAAAGGGCCATGACCTCAGACAATAAGGGTGAGGGTAATGCACAGAACATCCATTGGAGGATGGATGTACATGAGCAGCGCCTGGATCAGTTGGCATTGGCTATACAAACTATTCTTGAGCGTACAGTGCTCCCTGATAAGCCTGTCCCGAGTCCGGTGGTCCCCCCAGTTTCGACACCGGAGAGTTTATCCGTGACGTCTGTGGCCTCAGTCAAAGGGTTAACTGCTTCCGCACCGTTGCCACTCAGATACGATGGCAAACCCAGTCTATGCAGAGGGTTTATTAACCAACTTGAGATATTTCTAGAATTAACCCCTCATGCCTTTCCTAATGATCGCAGTAAAGTGGGGTTTATGATATCCTTACTGACCGGCAGAGGCCTGGCATGGGCCAATCCCTTATTTCAGGGAATTTGTGCAAACATTTCGGAGAGTATTTGAAATTCCTGGCAGAACTGCCTCTGCTGCTAAACGCCTGATGGAAATACAACAGGGCAATCTGACGGTGGGCAACTACGCCATAGAATTCCTCACATTAGCAGCAGAGGTAGGTTGGAATAATGAGGCATTGGTGGCAGCCTTTGCTCAAGGTCTGGCCGACCATATCAAAGATGAGACCGCAGCTAAAGAATTGCCTAATTATTTAGACAAATATATTTATTATGCCATTCTGATTGACTCTCGGATCCGTGAGAGACTTGTGGCAAAAGACCGTAGGCTACGGCCTAAAAGTGGTGGGTTCAGTAGTTCATTATGCCCACCCACCCCTCACTCGTTGCCTAAACCTAATGATCGTATACAAGAATCCTGTGAATCTATGCAGCTAGGGTTTACCAGGTTAACCAAGGAGGAACGGGCACACCGCAGGGGGCAGGGGTTATGCTTATACTGTGTCAAAGTTGGGCACATGCTAAGAATCTGTCCCGTACGTCCGGGAAACAAACGCACCTAGGGTACCTTGGGGAACAGGCCCTAGGTGGTGTTCAACCATCCCCATATCCTATCATACAGAAACCCACAATCCAGGTGGTATTCTCATGGGCTGAACTGCACAAGATTCCGCTGGTTAAAAGGGAATCACCTCTAGCCATTGAGGCCATTGATGGCAGTCCATTAGAACCAGCTCAGATTACTTTTGAAACCATATCACTACCTATGACGATTGGGGTTCTTCACAGGGAAGAACAGCAGTTCCAGATAATTCATTCCCCTCACCATGCAGTCATTCTGGGGTTCCCTTGGTTGCAGCTGCATAACCCCCAGTTTGATTGGCAGAAGTGTGAGATTACTTCTTCGTCTCAATATTGTATGGAGCATTGTGTGTCTCACCCTGTTAAGATCCTTTGTGCCTCTCCCTCATTGGTAGTTGAATACCAACAATTCAGTGACGTTTTCAGTAAGGAAGAGGCTGGCACCCTGCCTCAGCACAGGTCTTACGATGGTGCCATTGATTTGCCCCCGGGGTGGTACCCCCTAGGGGACGTACGTACCCACTGTCATGCGATGAAAATCAAGCTATGGAAGAATACATTGAGGATGCCCTCAACAGAGGGATCATTAGGAAATCTACCTCACCTGCTGGTGCTGGGTTCTTTTTTGTGAAAAAGAAGAATGGCGAGTTAAGACCGTACCGTGGCCTAAATAAGTTAATGCCCAAGAATGCCTATCCGATACCACTCATCACCGAATTATTTGACAGGTTAAAAGGTTCCTCCATCTTTACGAAATTAGACCTACGTGCGGCCTATAACCTGATCAGGATAAAAGCTGGGGATGAGTGGAAAACAGCATTTAATACTAGATCCGGGCATTATGAATATCTAGTTATGCCGTTGGTCTCTGTAATGCATCTGCAGTTTTCCAAGAATTTATTAATGATATCCTCTGTGATATGCTACAGTCCTGTGTTGTTGTCTACCTTGATGATATACTTATACACTCGGCTAATTTGTCACAACACATCAAGGATGTGTCTGAAGTGTTGCTCCGCTTGTGTAAAAACAAACTATTTTGTAAAATGGAAAAATGCGAGTTTCACAGATCCAGAGTGCCCTTTTTTGGGGTTTGTGATTGCTAAGGAAGGTATCGCTATGGATCAGGAGAAACTCGTGGCAGTACTACAATGGCCACGGCCTAAAGGGTTAAAGGCGCTCCAGCGCTTCTTGGGGTTCGCTAATTATTACAGAAAGTTTATTAAGAATTTTTCTACTATTGTTAAACCACTGTCTGATCTCACACACAAGGGTGCTAATCCTTCCCAATGGTCTGAGGCAGCCAAACATGCCTCTGAGACACTGAAATCCGCTTTTGCAGCTGCTCCTGTGCTATCCCACCCCAACCCGTCTCTCCCATTTTCGCTTGAGGTCGATGCCTCAGAGATTGGGGTAGGGGCAGTACTATCCCAACGCCCGGTGGCAGGGGGCACCCTCAGACCATGTGGGTTTTTCTCTAAGAAGTTGTTGAGTGTCCAAAGTCACTATGAGATAGGTGACAGAGAACTACTGGCTATCATTCTCGCCCTGAAGGAATGGCGTCACCTATTGGAAGGTACCAGAAGTCCAGTATTGATTCTCACTGATCACAAAAACCTGACTTATCTTTCGGAGGCTAAAAGATTGCCCTCTCGTCAGGCCAGATGGGCCCTGTTTCTTTCCCGATTCAATTTCATTGTATCATATTTGCCGGGTTCTAAGAATGTTAGGGCTGATGCCCTGTCTAGACAATTTGAGCCTGAGACTGATAGGGACGAGGTCCCAGTACCCATTATACAGCCTGACCGCATTTTGGCTACCCTACATACTAGTATCACTTCGGCACTGGGGGAAGAGATTCTGGCCACCCAGGCTATGCCCCCCCCCCCCGGAAACCCCAGTGGGCAAGTGTTTTGTTGATGAGCCATTTCATACTCGATTACTTGAAACATACCACTCATCTAAGGCTGCTGGGCATATCGGTAGGGATCAATTAATATGGTCTCTCTCACAAGTTTTCTGGTGGCCCTCTCTGAGGGCTGACTGTTCTGCATTTACCGCAGCCTGTGCCACCTGTGCCCATGCCAGGACCCCTAGACACCTCCCGGTGGGCCTACTCCAACCAGTGCCCAATGGGGAACGTCCCTGGTCCCATGTATCCATTGATTTCATGGGAGAGTTGCCAGTATCTAGAGGGTATTCATTCATACTGATGGTGGTTGACAGGTTTTCTAAAATGGCTCATTTCGTGCTCCTCCATGGCCTTCCCTCTGCCCAGGAATTGGCTGTTGTTTTCGCTAAAGAGGTGTTTCGGTTGCATGGGATACCTAGAGTTCTGGTGTCCGACCGTGGGAGCCAGTTCATGTCCAGATTTTGGAGAGCATTTTGTGAACAGATGGGCATTCACTGTCCTTCTCCTCTGCCTACCACCCCCACACCAATGGGGCCGCTGAGTGTGCCAATCAGGGACTGGAGCAGTTCCTGCACTGTTTTGTCACAGATCATCATGGTAACTGGGCCGACCTGTTGCCGTGGGCAGAGTTCGCCAGGAACTGTGCGGTTAATTCATCGTCTGGGAGCTCCCCATTTCTCATCAACTACGGTTTCCAGCCTTGTTTGCTCCCGGACTCCTGCCAGTCACAACAGATTCCAGCTCTGGACGAGCACATAGAGCAACTCCACTCCACTTGGGCACAGGTTCAGAAGGCCCTCAGTCTGTCTTTCCAGCGTCATCAGCGCCACGCCAATCGTAGCCGGCTGCCAGCGGTCTTCTCCCAGGTTGGGGACAGGGTATGGCTATCCTCCAGAAATCTCAAGTTTCAAGTTCCGTCCAACAAACTGGCTCCCCGGTTTATTGGCCCATTCAGGGTGATCCGTAAAATTAACCCTGTTTCATATGCCTTGGTTCTCTCTGCATCCATTCACATTCATAATGTGTTCCATGTATCTCTCCTGAAACCTCTGGTATGCAACCGTAACACAACTACTCCTGTGGTTCCCAGTCCGGTAGAGGTAGAGGGTCAGGAGGAGTACGAAGTTCAAAGTATCATTGATTCACACAGATTTAGAGGAAAATTGCAGTACTTGGTACATTGGAAGGTTTATGGTCCGGAGGAACGTTCTTGGGTTGAGCAAAAGGAACTTCATGCTCCTAAATTACTGCGTATTTTTCACTCTAAATATCCTCAGAAGCCAGGTCCCTCTTCTAGGAGGGGGGGGGAGTCTTTGAGAGGAGAGTACTATCACGGTGCCCGTGATTCCTTGTTTTTATTTTTCTGTCAGTTATCCAATGTGAGGCCCTCATTGGTTGCTCTGTGTTTAGCCCGCCCAGTATTGCCTTTATATACTGGGCTCCTGCACCTTATCACTGCCCTTTTGTGGTGTTCCTGTGCCAGTTCTACATTTGTATTGAAGTTTCCAGTGTACCGACTTGGCTTGCCTGACTACTCTCCTGTTCCTGCGCCTGTGTACCGACCCGGACTGCCTGACTACTCTCCAGTGATTGTTCCTGTGTACTGACCCGGCCTGGCTGACGTTCCTGCTCCCGTGTACCGACCCGGATTGGCTGACCTTCCTGCTCCTGTATCCTGACTCGGCCTGGCTGATGTTCCTGCTCCTGGATTCTGACTCGGCACTCTCCCGTTGTGGTCCTAGTCACCTCGGCGACATTCTGACTTCCGGTGCCTTACTGGGTTTGGCACCTCTGCCCCGCAGGCTTGCCTGTCTTCCATTCTGCTCAGAGCGCCTCTGATCTAGTCCACCTTTCTGTAACCGGTTGCAAGTGTTGCCTCCGTGATTGCACCGGTATACTGCCATTGGTTTGCTCCGCTCTACCATAACTGGTTGCAAGTGTTGCCTCCGTAATTGCACCGGTATACTGCCATTGGTTTGCTCCACTCTGTCATAACCGGTTGCTAGTGTTGCCTCCGTTATAGCACCGGCACATTGCCATTGGCTACGCTCTGTCTTAACAGGTTGCAAGTGTTGCCTCCGTGATTGCACCGGTATACTACACTAGTTCGCTCCTCTCTGTCAAAACCAGTTACAAGTGTTGCCTCCGTGATTGCACTGGTATACTGCCATTGGTTTGCTCCACTCTGTCAAAACCGGTTGCAAGTGTTGCCTCCGTTATAGCACCGGTGCATTGCCATTGGTTCCGCTCCACTCTGTCATAACCGGTTGCTATTGTTGCCTCTGTGTCAGCACCGGTAGCACTCCTGATTACTTCAGTGGACTAGTATACTGTGGACGCTATCTGTGGCGTCTTCTAGAAGCAGCTGGTTGACAGAACACATGGGACTGTTTTCCTTTCTTGATGAACATTAACTCCTGCATTGCTGCAACCTGGAAACCTCATCAGTTGCCTGACCCGTGTCAGCATAAACTGTTTGTCTCCTATACATATGCTGGACCTGTGTGGGCATAATTAACCTGTCGTGTATCTGTACTGTAAGATTTATATTACAGGACCTGTGAGGGTTCTTTATGTATTATTGTATTTAATAAAACTGTGTTTTTATCTTAACTCTGTGTCTGTGAGTCAAACAAACCGTTACAGTGGGATATTTAAATTGTTTTTAATTGATTATTAAAATATTTTGGATGAAGATCAAGCTTGCCATTTTTGGAGTTTTTTTGTCAGTGGACTGAAAAGTAACTATCTATTTCAAACTGAACAGAGACAGTAGGAATTTCTCTGTATGCTTGTTTGGCTGTGTGTATGCATATGTTTACTACACAGCCATTTTCAAATGTGCATGTAATTGCAACGTTAGCTCTAATTTATATATAGTGTGATAGGGCACTATTGTGCTCTTTAAATCACAAAGTGCTTTGCTATCAACAAGATTAAAAGATAGAGGCTATAGTTCCACTAGTATTAAAAAAAGCTTATAATAGAGCTCTGCATACTGAAAGAGATACATTATTATTTCAAAAATCAAAATGCACAAACCAACAAGAGATACAGTTTATCACTGATTTTTGTGATGACACAAACAAAATTAAGATCTTAAATAAATATACTGAGATATTAAAAAGTGACCCTGATCTCAAAGAAGTAATTGGAATCTCTATACCTACTACATTTAGACGATGTCCAAACTTAAGGGACAAATTGGTCAAGGGTCATTTGACCAAACGACAAGGGAAATTACCTTTGCAAGGGTCTTATCCATGTTATTCCTGTAGTATCTGTAAATATATGACTAAAGTAACTAATATCAAGGACAGATTTAATTATATTCATAAAATACAGGATTATATAAACTGCAAAACAACTTCAGTTATATACAGCCTTCAGTGTGGGTGCCTCAAAAAATATGTAGGTATGACTAAAAGAACGATTTATGAATGGATTGGAGAACATGCGAGGGATATAAAAAAATGCTGTTAAAGATCTTAAGAATGTGAATAAAATATCCCCAGTATCCCGACGCTTTAAACATTTTCATGAGTCCAAAACCAACACGTTGACTTTTTGGGGACTAGATAATGTTGTATTGGGCATAAGAGATGGCAATAGGGTACAAGCACTTGCACATACAGAATACCAATGGATTTTTAATTTAAGCACTCTTTATAAATCTGCAATGAATGAATCTCAAAATTATGGGGCATTTCTCTAAAAGATGTAATGTTTTTAAATGATAATCTTACTGGTGTAAATGAAGAAGTGCTCTGTATAGACTGTCTGTTCTACATATTGTGTGATTACCCATAGAATATGTATGTATGCACAACTAAAGTATACACTGTACTGAATTAGCCCTAAGGGGACTCAGAGTACATTTATTTCTTTGTTATAGTCCATATATTGGAGTACTTTTTGGTTATTATATTTTTATGAATTCTATTACAGTAATTTAGACAACATTGTATTTCTCTAATTGGGGACAATATCCCCTGTTATTATCATAGATGCAAATTTTTTTGCTCATGTCGCGATATATGAGAAAAGTATAACCAAGGGAAGGATTTATATATGGATATAGAGTATACTTTAGGATTATTCCCGTACACCGATTCCGTTAATTTTCTTTACTCACTAGGGACATGTTCTAGTCCTCTATATTTGAATCTAAACACAGCATTTTGTATGTTGCGATATGATAATTATGAGATATTTGAGAATTGGAACGTTATTTCGCTCTAAGAGAAAAATAGGAGCTTGGGAGAATCACTGAACCATCTCATTTGATTGACGTGACCGACAACGACGAATGTTGTTTTTTCTGCAGTCTTCGTACCTATGTTTTTTCACATTCCCTTACTGGTGATGGGTGAAGGGGCGGTGAATTGGATCATGATATAAATCCACTCCGGGAGAACATTCGGTGTGTGCCTCTGATGAAGCGAGTCATGAGGGTGAAACGCGTTAGGCAGTTCAATATAGGGAACCCTTGCTGTTAAATAGGGTGCTGTGGAGTGGGATCTAATTATGATAGACTAGCTATCGTTAGACGTTTTAAAAATATTGAGAGCAGAATAGGATTTTGAACACAGGGTATCTATACAAGCAATCACCAGATGTTCTTCTCCAGTTTAAATATAACTAATATCTCCTTATAGGTGACAGCTAGGATCTTTTGTCTACACTATGGGGAACACTTACCTAATGAGTGGGTTTTGATAAGATCGGCATGCAAGATGCAATTGAATTGTAAAAGCATGTCTAAGCTATCTATAGCCCTGCAGTATAATTTGAGCCCCATAAGAAGGGGATGCTAGCTAGCAACCCAGAAACCTTGTCCAATTATTACAGTCTGTGTATAGGATACAACAATATGGGTTGGAGGACAGCAAGTTGCTAGGTCCCTTGGGGAAAGTGCTGCAATTTTTAATGGGGAAAATATATCACAACATAGGAACTCTCTTACTCTAATATTATACGATCTATCCCACTGATAGATGTACTCTATAAGTGGACAGTTTCCACAAGCCGATGTAATACAACATTATAGGATAAGAATAGGTATATCCAGTCCCTGCTTAAATGTTATACGCTATTGCGGTCTTTGGGCCTTCTAAGGATAGCAATATTTTTGTGTATTAATTCTGAATGAGGAATCTCACTAAGTGAAATCTGTTATTTTCCTAGCTTACTTCTATAGACCAACTTCACATCACTTATCTGCTGCTTTGTATATATATATATATATATATATGGGTACAGGCAATACATTTATTTACCTTAATCTAAGTAATAAATAGTGAAAACAATAAAGGAATACATTCCCTACAATATGGTTTTTAATTTTCCTTTCTTCTTTCTCTCTATTGTTTTTAATATAGTCATCAATAAAAGTAATTTGTTTTTATAAGTTCGTTACTATTACCCTTAATCAAGGTTGTACTAATAAAGAATATGGGACTATTGAGAGTGCCAATTAGGTGGTCTTTTTTCTTTGTTTTGGTTGATATAGTTTAACTACTAGGCAGCAACACTAAATTCAGTGTTAATATCCAGATTTATTCCTGGTGACGATTATTCTAATCTTTTGCTACTATTGGCACCCCCTGTTCGTTTTCTTTTCTCTGCACTTACCTAGCTAAATTAACCTTTTAAACAAAATAAGAGACAATTATTCACAGGTTACAGTTCCACTTTAAAATGTTCTTATGGGCAGGGGGTAAATCTAGATGCCAAAGGTGGGGTCTTTGGCTCAATTTTAACCCTTTATGGGTCTGTTTTATACTGTGAGGATCATGCCAAATTTCATGTTTCTTTAGTACACTCATACAACTTTATATTGGGATTTTTTTCAGGATTGAAGCAGCTTTCTTTGGTAACCTGTATAAATGTCTATGCAAATTGTATATAGATAATATATACAAATATACAAAACAAATTATCATGATTCTACCCATTGTGGTTTGCATCTAATTAGCATTGTTTTCATAAAATACTTATTTTAATTCTACTACTTCTCCCATTTTTTTAGTAGATTGGCACTTCTGGGGTTAATCTGTGCATGCTGCATTTTTAAAGACTAAATCATTGTTACTTCTTTTATACCTTTAGGTTTTTAGTGTAGTTTGGCAATCCTGGAGTTAATCTGTGCACGGTACACTTTTTTAAAGTCTAAATCATTTTTATTTCTTTTATACCTATTTATTGAACTATTTTATAAACATTGTAGGAGGGAGGTAAAGGTTGTCTGTAACAGCCTGTTCCCTTAATCTGGGGCAATCACAGGAGCTTTCCAATGTCCCTTTAAATGGTAACCCTGAGTCAGGAGACTGAGGCCTGTCACTAACAGTCCTTTCAGTCTCCTTATTCCCTACAGGCACCGCTGTCATCATGACTGACTGTGTCACTTGTCAGTTTAAAGGGCCAAGTTTGTATAAATAATCATATCTATTGTTATAGACATAGTAAACAGGAAAATATTGGAAAGAGCTAGATATGGGCCACACGTTTCAAGTCAAGCTTTTATTCTGTACACATCAGGTTATTTCAGGACATAAAACAAGTATTTTGAGTGAGTGGTTCACAGTTAGATGAGCACATCACCCCAACAGAGAGCAAGACAGTGAGAGGTGGGGTCACATGTTTAAATACACTTTTTTCTGTTTATTCTATTGTTGGTTTTACAGTTCTTAATAAAGTTTATTTTTTATCTTTAGTTGCCTTAACATGTAAAAATGGATTAACCTGTGACTGTTGATATAAATGTTGTTTCTTTCCGTTTCAGTTAAACCCTTTAAGGACCAGAATGGGGTGCAACTCATTGCTAAGCAATGTTCTGCACACTCTGCTGATCCTTAAAGAGTTAAATTGCTCCATGTTGGTAGGTAGGTAGGAGTGGATTAGCATGGAGGAACTGGACTGTTGGATGTTAGGCTAGCTAACTCCCCAAACTGGCTCTCCAAGATCACAAACTTTTGTGGTAATTCAGGGAACTGGGAACTAAACCCTGGGAGAACTGTACATCTCAAGAAAGCACATAACATAACACCAGTGTTTAATCCCTAGTTCTGTGACATTCAGAGATATAATCAAACAGCTTATCTGGAACAACTATGCTGTATACTCTCTCTCTGTATATTACTGATAAAAGTGCTAATGCTACAATACAAAGACCCAAGAACATGTGTTATTTTTCTAAGAGCTACATCTGTATTCACTCATTCTCTCTGCCTGTAAATCAAGCCTTACAAAGACAGACAAGCCATGCCACCTATTGATTTCATAGCCCATTTAGGTCTATGCATGAATGCAAAAAGACCGTAACCTCAGTTGGCTTTCCTTATCGCATTAGAACATACAAAAACAGAGCAGTGGAAAACGACCTGGGAAAAAAGGGTTTTTTTTAAATCTTATTTTTGTCTAATGTCCTTTTTTTTATATTGCAGCTTTTGAATATCAATTTATCTCATCAATGAAACATCTAAAAAAAATGTTCAAAGCCCCAGGCCACACAATGCTGCTGAATACAGGCATTGTGGGAGCTTAGCAGACTGACTCTGCAGTCTAATGTTTTCATATTTATCAAAAGAAGTTCATAGATGAACTAAAATATTCAGAGAATAGAGTATATTCATTTTTTGGACATGAAAGTTCATCTCTCTGTCTGCTGCCCTTCTTACAAAAGGGAATATATAACTGTGGAAATGTCAGCATGCACAGCATACTGCATCTGAAATATTGAATCTTTAGCATGGAAATGTAATACATTGATGTGGCTGAATTATAAAAAACTGGAGTAATTCTGAAGCAAAACAATCGCTCCTTAGGGGACAAATAAATTTCCCCAAATGACAGCTGATTTAACCCCTTAGGGACCCTTGACGTACCAGGACCGTCAAGGGTAAACTTTCTTGAAAGACCCTTGACGGTCCTGGTACGTCACGTACATTTTACTTACAGCGCTCTACCGGGAGCGCTGTAAGTAAAAATGGGGCATGAAATAGACCGCTCCAAGATCGGAGCGATCTATTTCAAGCCCCATAATGACGCGCCGATACACGTGACAGGTCACGTGTACCGGCCCGTCAACGTGCCCCTATGCGGACGTTATGGGACGGAAATGTCCCATAATGTCCGGTCCTTAAGGGGTTAAACTGGACTTTTATCCCCTTGAAAAGGAGTCTCCAACACATTGTATTGGAGACTTTTGTAGCATTCAAGGAGTTAAGAACCCGATTTAACCCACTGAATGGCAGAATGCTATGCAACGCATAAAGAAACAATGTGCTGCACTTTCCTCTGGCACTCAAAGGGTTACATCATTAGAAGTCTTCATTTATTCCCTATGATGCAGTTGGTTTACTGCAGAATTGCTGTAAAGTCTAAACCAGTATGCTTTAGACTTCAGCAGGCATTGCTCTCAAAAGCTTGTCTCCATATAATTGAATGTCCAATAAAAAAGGAATTACTCATGCAATACTCATTTATTTGGCATCTACACCACTGGACTAACATGGCTAATGTAAATTGAATATTATATATATATTTAGCTGAGTGAAAAGAGAGCACTGATCTGTGGGAGCAGGAGTGGAACAGACCTGTAGGTACAGAAATCTGTGAGTAAAGGATGAGCAGAGATCTGGGTTGATGACTTATCTAGTGAGAGATAGACCAGTCAGTTTAGATTTTTAGCTGATCCACTGTTTATTATATAGTTATATCCTATATAATAAAAGGCTACAAAGTTTGTCACAATGCATTCATGCGACGTAGAGACTGCCTGCATTCGGCCAGTCTCTACTGCGCATGATTGCATCACGTGAGTGAGGAGGAACAATAGCGTGGAGCAGTGAGGTAATGGCAGTACGCAGAGCAGGTTTGGGTAATGTTAACCCTTTGAGTGCCACTCAATAATAATAATACTAGTGTAAAAGCCTGTGTGCACGGGCCATGGAGTAGTGAGGTAACAGCAGTACACAGAGCAGGACTGGCCTCTTAACCCTTTGAGTGCCAGAGGGGTACGCAACACATTGCAAAGCAATGTGTTGTGTACCCCTCTGGCACTCAAAGGGTTAACATTACCCGACCTGCTCTGCGTACTGCCATTACCTCACTGCTCCACACTATTGTGCCTCCTCACTCACGCTATGCAATCATGCGCAGTAGAGACTGGCCGAATGCGGGCATTGGCCATGCGCATGACTGCATCGTGACAAACTTTCTGGCCTTTTATTGTATAGGATAGAGACGACCGAACACAGACAGTCTCTACTGCGCATGACTGCATCATGACAAACTTTCTGGCCTTTTATTGTATAGGATAGAGACTGACCGAACACTGGCAGTCTCTACCGAGCATGACTGCATCTTGACAAACGTTCTTGCCTTTTATTATATAGGATAGAGACTGGCCGAAGACAGGCAGTCTCTATTGAGCATGACTGCATCTTGACAAACTTTCTGGCCTTTTATTATATAGGCTAGAGACTGGCCGAAGACAGGCAGTCTCTACTGAGCATGACTGCATCGTAACAAACTTTCTGGCCTTTTATTATATAGGATATTATATATTTTATTTATTTTTTA
This sequence comes from Rhinophrynus dorsalis, assembly GCA_037306005.1. Classification (NCBI taxonomy): domain Eukaryota; kingdom Metazoa; phylum Chordata; class Amphibia; order Anura; family Rhinophrynidae; genus Rhinophrynus; species Rhinophrynus dorsalis. The sequence continues at coordinate 376,799,346 of CM074721.1, read as the reverse complement.
TCTTCAGTCATATCGTAGTGGCACTCTCTCTCTCTGTCTCTCTCTCTCTCTCACATACACTTGCATACTCTAGTTAGTTTATCTTATCGTGCCCAATTTCTTTCTTTCAACCATTTTTTCCTTTCTTTTTATTTAATACTCAGCTGTTCTCATGAAGTAAGGTAATGGTCTGCTAGGGGTCATGTGCTCTGCTGGTCTCATGTAATGAGTGAATATTCTGCTAGTCTCAGTTAATGGGACTGCATTGATGGGAGGGTTTCCCAAATTGGTGCCCTGCCTATGATACAAAGGAATCTTAATCAGGGTCTATGAATGGGGCTCATTAACTTCTCTGTTAGCAATCCCCACAAGCATTCAGAGGCTAGTGCAAGTATATGGAGAATTCCATGGAGAAATGACAAACCTTGCTTTGAAAAGTATTTTCATAAATTTAATTTATAAAGTCAAAAAGATGACTGCCACTTTAATCATATTATGCCATCATATTGTGATCTAGCATAATGTAATATTTTTGGATACCAATTTTTGTTTCTGGTTTTAAAGTGGAACTGTCACCTTGAATTTTCATTACATGTTTGAAAACATCATTAAAAACTGTGTATGAAACATGTTAACCAAAATTCCAGCAGATGATTAGTTTAGGAGATATTCACACTTTTATTTCTGGTAAAAATGAAAGTGAAAATGTCCTAGTACAGCATAGAACTTCATTAGCATATGAAATGTCACTGAAACCTTCACTGGCATATGACACATCACTGAAAATGCTTTGTTAGCATTACAAATGTCACTGGAAAGCATCATTGAGATATGAAATGTCACAGGTTCTGCAATTAGAATACATTAGCATATGTTAAGTATGACTTTATCCTTAACCGTACATTTGCTGGTATTTTGGCTAACATGACACATAGGCAGTTTTAATGAAGTTTTCAAATATGCTAACTTGAATTAAGAGGAAAGTTCCCCTCTAAAGTCTAAAAGAGGCAGAGAAACTAAAAGGGAGAAAGAAATAGAGTAACAAATTACAATAATTTACTATGGAACATGTTACAACATTGGTAACTCGGTTGCCTTAATGTTGTGAGACCTATCACTCGCAATATGTACTACATCTTTTGAGAAACGCCAGAATTAATGGAAAAACAGGTTTTGACAGTCAACAAAGGGGCGAAAAAACAAAACCGAGGGCCATAGTAACATTGCAAACAAAGTTAATGAGGCTGAAAAAAATTCAGCCCATGCCATATCACCCTTGTTGATCCAGAGGGAAAAACCACAATAATTGAAGCCATTTTTAGTTAAGCCCCAAATGAATACAAATTCCTTCCTCGATCCAAATGGATATTTCCCTGGATCATTATCCTATTTGCTTTGAAACCAAAAGTCTTAATTTTCAATATTGTTCTGAGATAGGTACCCATTACTTATATGAGTACAGCATCTGCAGGTACAGTATCCATACATTTACTAACCTTAGATTAAAACATCCCTACCTTTTTTTTTAGTGAAACACCTTTCCTATAGCCTTGATGGATGGTTTCTTGTTTTTTGCTCAGCTCTTTGATTAAATAGTTCCATAGATCATTCTTTGTATTGGCCTTGAATATATTTATAAATGATAATCCTACCACCCCCCCTCAGATTCTCCAATTTCTTTAACAGCTTTGTTGCACATCACTGCACTTTTATGAGTTAAATAATGTATTTTTTAAGAACTAGATGAGGATATAGCAAGGATTTATATAGAGGTAGAATTATATTGCCATCCTGTGCATCCTTTTTATACAGGACTAGTGTAAAAGCCTGTGTACACTGGCCAAGGTCCAGGTAATGTTAACCCTCTGAGTGGCAGAGGGGTACGCAACACATTGCTTTGCAATGCATTGCGTACCCCTCTGCCACTCAAAGGGTTAAGAGGTCGGTCCTGCTATATGTCCTGCCGCCGACGCAGTCATGCATTGTAGAGACTGCCCAAAAGCACAGAATGCCCCCAGCACAAAACTCCCAGCATTCAGTGCTCCCAGAATTCCATGCTCCCCACATTCTGTGCGTTCAGGCAGTCTCTACTGTGCATGACGGCTTCTGACAAACATCTTAGCGAATTAGTGTTACCAGATGGAATAATTTAGAACTATAACATTTGAAATATTGATCACTGTTTTGTACATTGTGTGACATTTGGTAAATCTGGGGAACCAGATTGCAGAGTGGGCTGTTAAGTCAAGCACTCTGGCTTGTTTAAAGAATACTCCATATGCTAAGGAATGTGAATTAACTCCTGCTGTGCTTCATTGACCAATCAGGGGAGGTTATTATGGACCAGTTAAAATGTCCCTTTTTCAAGCATTAATTTGTATTCTTTTCTTGGTAAGAGTGTCTGGAACTGTATATAAGCATTGTGTTTTATCAATAAAGGCTGTCCTTAAGACAACTCTCGGCTGTATTTCTGGAGGGGGCTTGGGCTGGGGATTCTCACCTTAGCCACTGCAGGAGCGAATTCACTTGCCTCGCCGGCCTACTGGCGTAGGGCCTCTGGAAATACCACTTAGGAGTCTACAGCTAAATTCACTAGTTCTACCAGTCTGCCAGGGGGCAGCATCCAGTTGTTCCTGCCTGAGTATCCAGGACCTACAGGAAGCAGCAGGACTCCAGCCGGCCGGGGAAGAGGGGCAGCAGCAGTGGCGGTTCAGGAACCGACGAACCCAAAAGGGTCTGGTAAATCCTGGTACCGTCACATTTGGTGGCAGTGAGGTGGGATGCCCTCTTCCTAAAGGCATCCCCATGTTCGGGTGGCGGGGATCTGTGCCGGAAGAGGCACAGATCTGAAGACGCTCCGCTGGACCACCAGGGACTGGAGGTACGGGGGCATTGCGGAGATGAAGGGGGCATTGCGGAGATGAAGGGGGACATTGTGGAAGAGGGGCATAGCGGAGATGAAGGGGGACATTGTGGAAGAGGGGCATAGACTCTATGCCCCTCTTCCACAATGTCCCCCTTCATCTCCGCTATGCCCCTCTTCCACAATGTCCCCCTTCATCTCCTCTATGCCCCTCTTCCACAATGTCCCCCTTCATCTCCGCTATGCCCCTCTTCCACAATGTCCCCCTTCATCTCCTCTATGCCATAGAGGAGATGAAGGGGGACATTGTGGAAGAGGGGCATAGCGGAGATGAAGGGGGACATTGTGGAAGAGGGGCATAGCGGAGATGAAGGGGGACATTGTGGAAGAGGGGCATAGCGGAGATGAAGGGGGCATAGCGGAGATGAAGGGGGACATTGCGGAGATGAAGGGGGCATTCGGAGATGAAGGGGGCATAGCGGAGATGAAGGGGGGCATTGACCAGGCACCCTCCCCTCATCAGAGCAGGGGGTGCCTGGTGTAATGCTCGTGTCGCCCCATTCAATTGAATGGGGCTCGGGTGCTCGGCCGAGCACTCGAGCCTCAGGGGGTGCTCGGTCAGAGCACCCGAGCACCCGAGCATCGGGGTGCTCGCTCAACACTAATCCAAATCACCACCGGGACAATCTCCATCTGGAGATTTGACTGGAGCCAATGGCAAGCGTATGGAGGGATTCTACAAGCAGCTGAAGCGATCCATGTTAAAAGAGATCCTAGCTGCCAGAGGTGGAGAAGCAAGTGGACCCAGAAAGACTGATTTGGTTGAGGCTTTGATGCAGATGGACCGTCTATCAGTTGGAACCGCTATCCCTGCAAGCCTGCAGACCAGCATGGGATCCAGGGAGAGCCCTACAGAGTATGAGGATGCCTTCACCTGAGATGTCAAAATCCGGCTTGCTTTTTATGTCCCCAATCCATCTGCTGAGGTGGTGGATAGAGTCATGGCCATGGTGACTCAGGAGAGGACAGCAGAAAGGGAGGACCGTCTGAGGATGGTTGAACTGGAGAGAGGCCCGAGAGACTCTGGATTTCCACGGAGCTGTGGATCCCGGAAGGGCAAACTGCCTCATCAAGCCTTCAGGGTGTTTGAGGAGAGCACAGGAGACATAGACGGGTACCTGCAAGATTTTGAGAGGCAATGAGCCTTTTATGAGATTTATCAGAGAGACTGGGTAACAATTCTGGTGGGCAAGCTGAAAGAACGTGCAGCCGAAGCATATCAAGCCCTATCTGATGAAGTCAGCTGCGATTATGCGGAGGTGAAAAGGTGCCTGCTAGCCCGGAATGCAGTTACCCTGGATGCCTACAGACGGAAGTTCCAGGATACCCGACGGCGGCAACAGGACTCTTATGGAGAATGGGTGTACCGCATGGACTGTGCTTGTGCCAACTGGCACAGGATCTAATACCACCCCTCGAGGGATCCAGGTACCAGGGCCCTGCCCCATTCCCATCACTAGCTGCCAGCCCAGTAGAAGGCGCAGTTCTGGCCTGCAGTGCTATAATTGTTTGCAGCTGGGACATGTTCGGAGCAATTGCCCTCAGAGACGGTCCAGGCCTAGACCCCTGCCCCAGAGGTCAGTATCTCCACTGGTCCCACCCCAGAATGCTCCAAGACAAGCCTACTGTATGGAAAGATATGTGGAGACTCAAGATAATGGGCCCTGTCGCTCTCCTGTACAGTCCAAAGGAATTACTACTGACACTTGAATGGGCCAAATACCACACCTCAGACCCATTCTCATCAGTCACAACCAGCCCAGTAGAGGCCATCGCTAAGGACTGCAGTGTGGTGATTGTTTGCAGCCTGGGCACGTTCAGAGCAATTACCCTCAGAGACAGTCACAGCCTGGGCTCTTGAACCAGCAGCCGGTATCTCTACCGGTCCCACCCCAGAGTGCACCAAGACAAGCCTACTGTGGAGGAGAGGAACCTGGCACTGAACCTATGGAGTATAATTTATCCATGCCCATGGGAGTGGATTACAATATTGCCCCTTTTTGCAAGGACGAAGTGTGGGGACCGATCCACGAGGTAAGCCTCGTCCAAACCGCCAGCACAGATAACCGAGGACACCATGGTCAGACAATGCTGGTGAACGGGCAGCCAGCCAAGGGGTTGAGATACACTGGGGCCACAATCACTATGGTACAACTCCACCAGGTCCCCCACAGGCAGAGAACTGGCCGGACAGTGGCAGCACGAGTTGCTGGAGGAGCCATACACCAGATTCCCTTGGCCCGGATCACACTGGATTGGGGTGCTGTTGAAAGAGACTGTGAGGTGAGAGTGATGTCTGGCATCCCAGCTGAGGTACTGTTAGCAAATGATTTGGGGTATCTTACCAGTGCCTTCGCAATCTCCATGTCTGTATAACCCCAAAGATGGTTGCATTTCTGCATATGGTTGTAGGAAAAATGGACAGTTGTTACACAGCTGGAGCTTCTCCCTCCCCCTTTACCATTCAGTGCGGACCTAGCAGGTACAACAAAAAAGGCTGATAGACTATCCTGGCAAGAAGATGCCTGAAAGACTTTTTGAACAGTGCAAAGGTGGATCTGTTGGGATCACACCTGGTCTCTCCAAGACTTGTGGGGGAAGTAGTGTGACCATATGGAATAATTTATAACATTTGAAATATTGATCACTGTTTTGTACATCGTGTGACATTTGGTAAATCTGGGGAACCAGATTGCAGAGTGGGCTGTTAAGTCCAGCACTCTGGCTTGTTTAAAGAATACTCCATGTGCTAAGGAATGTGAATTGACTCCTTCTGTGCTTCATTGACCAATCAGGGGAGGTTATTATGGACCAGTTAAAATGTCCCTTTTTCAAGCATTAATTTGTATTCTTATCTTGATAAGATTGTCAGGAAGTGTATATAAGCAGTGTGTTTTATCAATAAAGGCTGTTCTGTTCTACCCTCCTTAATACAAGTCTCGGCTGTATTTCTGGAGGGGGCTTGGGCTGGGGATTCTCACCTTAGCCACTGCAGAAGCAAATTCACTTGCCTCGCAGGTCTACTGGCGTAGGGCCTCTGGAAACCCCACCTAGGATTCTGCAGCTAAATTCACTAGCTCTGCCAGTCTGCCAGGGGGCAGCATCCAGTTGTTCCTGCCTGAGTATCCAGGATCTACAGGAAGCAGCAGGGCTCCAGCCGGCCGCGGAAGAGGGGCACCAGCAGCAGTAGTTCAGGAACCGATGACCTCAAAAGGGTCCTGTAAATCCTGGTACCATCACAATTAGTATATAGGATAGTACCCTGTTGGCTCTTGCAGTGATACTGCACTGTGCTAGGAAGTCTATTGTCTATTAATACTTCTAAAGCTTTGTCTAATGAGGATTTAACATCTAGTCTATATGTAGCATGTTTTTTTTCTGTAGTACAAATGCATAACCTTACATCTATCTATAGTAAACCTCATCTGCTCCTTTTTCCACCCATCCATCCAGACCGTTCTGCAGAGAAAGAACATTCTGCTCTGTATGCATTTCCTTACACAGCTTAGAGTTGTTAGCAAAGATTGAGACACTACTTCCAGATCACTAATAAACATGTTAAAAACCATTGGATTTAGGACTGAACCCTGTGGCATCCCACTGCATTTGGGTGTGGGTAATGTATTTATTCTGCTGCACAGGTATAGCTATAGGTCTGTGAGGTTTTCTGTTGCTGGTGCAGTGTGTGGTACAATGAACCACTAGCAGCACTCTAATGTGGAAAAGTGTCCTTGGAATGTTTCTGAAATATTGGCCAGTATACATATCTAAATCAGTGGTGAATAACCTACAGCCCTTAAAGGGTCAGTAATGTCCCCCAAAAAAATGCTTAGAGTTTTGTAGAGCTTCAAAAAATAAACTCTATGGCAAAAATCCTCTCTCTCAGACTGCAATGGTTTGAGAGATATAGGCATCGAAAGCTCCCCCTTCTCCTGACAGCAGGAGATCCTGGGCCGGTGGCTCTGTAACAGAGCCAAAATAGTATTACTGGAAAATAATTACTTAATTGGAAAGGTCAACAAAGTGTGCCTGGTTTGCAAGCACACTTTGTAGAACGTTCCAATGAAGTAATTAAATAACGCGACTTCGGCTCTGCTGAAGAGCCTCCTTGAGTCACTCGACTTGAATTTCCTGCTGTCAGTTTTACAGCTGATATCAGGAGAAGGGGAGGGAGAGGGGAACTTTGAATGTGGTTTGAGAGATAGGATTTGTGCCATAGAGTTTACTTTTTGAAGCTCTACAAAACTCTAAGTATTTTTTGGGACGTTACTGACCATTTAAATTGTTGTTGAAGTACAACTCCCATCAGCCTCAGTCCAACAATAAATAGAGAGCTGCATTTTGCCTACATCTGATATAAACATTTTTTTTGCCAAAGTGCACAATCATTTATTGCCTTTTCAGACTCTTACCTCACCCACGGAATTGGATAGTGCTTGGACAATCTTCTCATGAGCAGTAGCTACAACGCTTTGTCCATTGATCTCAATGATGCGGTGTCCAACTCTCACTCCACCCCTCTCAGCAATTCCTCCCCTCATGAGGCTACAAATCTGAAGGATAAATTAATGATTCGTGGGCAGAGCAATTAAGAAAAAACATGTTCATTATTGTAACAGTCATTAAATTAACAGTATTGATCAGCTGCTGCAGTATAAAATGTTCAGTTGTTCTAAAGGGATAGTAACACATAATATGCAAATAAAATATGTTGTAAGGTTTATCTTTCCGAGTAAAACAAAGGTACTCCCACTGCCGAGCAGTGTTTTATTCAAAAGTTATTACAGCACTAAATTGAAATTTTAGGTGCAATATCTCAATGACCTGAAAATTTACAGTAGCACAGTTACTATATCATCCTATGGACAGCTCTGATCAGTTGGCCATAAATCACCACAGGATGTGTAGCAACAGCTCCACCGTAACATTTCAGCCCATTAGGTTACTGTACCTAACAAATTCACATTTAAAGGGATAGTAATGTTTCACAAAAACAACAGCTCCAATTAATCTTCATAGTATATGGGTCATGGAAAGTGTCATTTCAATACTGTCAGACTTATAGTTCAAGAGAAATTGAATGATAAAATATCCCCCTCCTGCCCCTTTTACCTAGTGTAAGCCACTTCTCCTCATATGTGGAATCTGGTCCAGGGAACAGACAGCTCACAGCAAGGGACAATCTTCTTACTGTGAGCATAAGAAAAACCCTGCCCCCCTTGGCAGGTTTTTAAGGTTTTTTCCTTATGCTCACTGAAGATTGTCCCTCTCTGCAATCCATCCGGACATTCTTGCTGCTCTGAGGTGAGCAATATTACATTAGTAATAGGGGAGAGGGATACTTTATCATTCAGTTACTCTTGAATGACAGCTCTGACAGTATTGAAATAAAACTCTCCATAGCCCAAATGCTATGAAGTTTAATTGGAGCTGCTTTTATTGTGAAACATTACTATACCTTTAAACCAGAATAACGTTTGAATAAAACACCACTGGGAGTATCCTTGTTTTACCTTTTAATATTTATTTTTTGTATATTGAATGTTACTATTTCTTTAATATTATTTTGATCAACCATACCAAAAGAAATATATTCTGTATAAAAACTAATTTTAAAGGGAAAATATAAACTAAAATCAATACAAATTTCCCATTCTTTATCATTGATGTTATGAAGGTTGCAGTGGTGGTTGTATCCATTTTGTTCTGGTTTGTTACCTCAAAAGAGTCAGCTTTAAGTGTGCTAAGTGTGGCTTTATTTTGAATATCAGAACAAGCTTTTACCAGAAATAGCAATGGGCAATAATACAATTTCCAACCTCTGCAGTCATGACTCATGAGGCATGTTCTGGTTATAGAAAAGCCACAATCAAAGCTACCTTATTTGATATATTGAAGCAGTTAAGTTAAAAAAAACGAATGAATTCTCCTCTGCAGCATTCACAGTTTCACCAAGAGATAAAAAGCAAAATGTGTTTTCTGGTGGAATTAAAATCTGCTTTCAGAAGTTACAAAATATTGGCAAGTAAGCAAATGTATATGCATATTTTCTCCTTAGCAACGCTCATCTCAGCATCTAAGCTATTACAGTAGAAACCTTCAAAGCACGTTATCGACAAAGAACTGATAAAGATGCATTAATTCAATAATAAACACGTTATAGAATGCAGGTCAGTTTCAAGCACATTTTCCAATTAAAAACTATAGAAATATGCAGGTGTGCCACCTGAGGCCTCCAGATGGTTGGTAATGATGGAATTTATAGTCCATAACAGTTGGAAAGCCTCAGATTGCCCACACGTGTGTTAGACATACATTCAGTTGTATGCAAATGGGCACATCTACCCAATTTCATGTTTTGTTGATATTCTAAGTGAAAAGAAGTTAACATAACCTTTGCAGAGAACTAATGTAAACTTATTTCTGCAGATTGTAATGCAAAGTAATGATTTATTTGTGAATTTAACAGATAAATTATACAGAGAATGTGGCATGTGAAAAAGTTTGGGCACCCTATCAGTAACACCCACTTTGGCAGAAATCACAGACTCCGTAGGCTGAATCTATTGCAGGTGCTAATTTTATCTCTGCTTTTATCTCCAGGTTTTCCCATAGACTTCAATTTGAACTTTTTTTATAAAACGTAATGTAACATATATCCACCTGCAATAGAATATTCTTGTCATCTTGTATGTGCTGCATGTTTGAGTTCTTCCCACAGATTTTCAATAATATTCAAGTCTGCAGAATGAAAGCCATTCTAAAACCTTAAAGGGATAGTAATACTTCAGTATTACAAATCCCTATATTAAAGCACTATTAAAAAAAAACGTATTGCCCCCAGTGTCATCTCTCAAATCTTTATGGTTTGAGAGATGAACGCTTCTAAAGTTGCTGTCTCCCTCCCCCTTTCCCATGGTCAGCATTTTAGCTGACTCAGGGAAATCCGGTCAGAGATCATCAGGTGGCTCTGCAGCAGAGCCGCAATCTCATTAACTAAAAAAAAAACTTTCACTAAAACGGTCTTCTACGTGTGCTTGCATGCCAAGCACACTTAGAAGACCATTTCAGTGAAAGTTTTTTTTTTTAGTTAACGTGATCAGGCTGCGCTGGAGAGCCGTCTGTAAGTCGTATGACTCTCTTCCCTGCAGTCAGCTAAAATGCTGACCATGGGGAAGGGGGAGGGAGAGGGCAACTTTAGAAGCATTCATCTCTCAAACCATAAAGGTTTGAGAGATGACTCTGGCGGCAATACATTTTTTTTTTTTAAATAGTGCTTTAATATAGGGATTTGTAATACTGAAGTTTTCACTCCTTGAAGTAGTTCCTGCTTGATTTTGAGGTATGTTTTGGATCACTGTCTTGTTGTACTATCCAACATTTTCCCAGCTTCAGTTTCTTCACTCTGTGGAACATTAGCTTCCAGAATATGTTGATACTTAGTAGAATCCATTCTTCACTCTAATCGCACAATATTATCTGTGCCACTAGCTGCCACCCCCCATGCATAATAGATCCAACCTCATGCTTAACATTTTGCAAGATGTTCTTTACTTCAAATGAGCCTCCTTTTTTCTACAAAGGTACCTTTGGTGATTGTTACCAAATAGTAAAATTTTTACTTCTTCAAACCACAGCACTTGGTCCTCCAGATTCTAGTGTTCATTTGACTTCCATTTCTTAAAGGAGCAGTAACCTTTTTAGGAAAAAATATATTCTTTAGGGCATTTCCTGTTTAGTAAAATATGAGTATTCCCACTGCTGAGAGATGCATATATGTAAACAATTTTTTTTTACACTAGCAGTAGTCAATTTCCATTTAGTTATTCTGTTACATTCTAATGGAGAGGAAAGTCAGCAACATACAGTTCTCCATAGAATGTGATAGAAACCGCAGAGTCACTTCCTGTCATAACCATCAGGAAGTAAACGCACAGTAAATTCACTTCCTGATTATTTGAACTCATATAGATGTTGAATAAAACAACTGACAGCAGTAGGAGTGACCTTGTTTTATTCATCAGGAAAAGCTCTAAAACATACACGTTTTCATAAAAAAAAAAGTTTACTGCTCCTTTATAGGAGTAGTAATACTTAATTTATGGAGGCTATACTATTGTATGTATTAAATAAATAAACCAAAGCATCTATGTATTTTTGCAATAACTTTCATAGTATAATCTCGATCTAAAGTTTACCCCTCCGTCTCCTTTTAGCTAAGTCACCACTCTATCTGTCAGACTTGGATTCTGGTCTGAGGACTGGACGGTGATGGTCTACTGCCTCAAACCGTGTCCATTTTGTAGACCTTCATCATGAAGATTTCCTTCGTATCCACTCTTATATTGGCTCTCCAGGTGCTCTGTCCTGTCCGCAGACCAGAATCCAAGTCTGTCGGCTAGAGCGGTGACATAGCTAAAAGGGGCTGGAAGGGTAAACTTTAGATCGAGATTATTCTTAAACTATCAAAAATACATAGATGCTTTGGTTTATTTATTTCATAAATACAATATTATATCTCTTTAATACACTATCTCTTTAATTACACATCAAAGGACATATTGGACAGTGGAAAATGCAAGCAGAATGCATTTAGCTATCTTTTTATAGCCTTTACCTGCACTGTAAGAGTCAGTTATCTTTATTTTCTGATTCCCAGTCAGATGCCTAGACGAAAACATAGCTGTTCAGTGTAAGCACAGCACCCTGAGAGGTTTGAAGAGTCAGGGAATTTATTAAGCTCTGGAACTGCCATCACCTAACTTAGATTAAAGCCTAAAGAATCAATTACGTTTTGAGACTTTACAAAAAAATACTAGTAATAGTACCCACACTTTTGAACATAACAGATTTTCTGTTGTGTTATTTTCTATTAAATTCAGCAAATAAATAGTAACTGTGCATTACAATTTGCAGAAATATGTCAAGTTCAAGTTTGTTCACTGGAGAGGTTGTAGACTTGTGCACAACAACATTTTTGGTATAATCTGACTTTGGACTCATTTTTTTTTCATTTGTCGATTCCGCATTTTGGATCAGACCTGTTTGACTTGGACGAAATTCAACGACAGTCGAATTATTCATCAAATTTAAAATACCTTTTAAAATACAATAAAAAATGTTTTTTCTTTGCCTCTCACGCACCCTCGCTATCCATTGTTCCCTCCAGGCAGTGAGTGAATTGGAACTAAGTGTCATCTTGCCTTTGATTCGAGGATTATAAATTGTGGCAAGCATTAACTCGGGACAATTGTCCAAGCTCCCTTCCATGCGCCAAGTCAGTTCCTTCTTCAGCCTCGTTAGAAGGGCAGCAACATTGTAAAGTATATTACCCTCAGCACCAGGCAAGAGTTCCCTATGGGCAAGGAAATCGTCCAATTCTAAAGGGGATGTATCACCTTACTAAAAGTTTGCCTTAAACTCTTTCTTTTAGCTACTCTAACAATTCTGTGTTGTTGTTATTTATTAATTTTAAACACTATAGAAATGCAGTTTGACAGCTTAGTTCTTCCCTGTGACGTCTTCTCCTCATTCTGATCAGCACCAGGCGTGCCGACAAGAATACAGAGAGATCCTCCTCCACACTAGCCTGTCTGTAAACTGCAGCACTCTCATTGGCTAGATATTGATCTCTGCCAATGAGAGTGCTCCAGCTTACAGAAGGACCAGAGTGGAGGAGGATCTCTCTTTATTCTCGTCGGCATGCTTGGTGCCGATCAGAATGAGGAAAAGACATCACGGGGAAAAATGAAGCTGTCAAACTGCATTTCTATAGCGTTTAAAACAAAAAACAAAAAACACAGCATTGTTAGAGCAGCTAAAAGAAAGCGATTAAGGCAAACTTTTAGTAAGGTGATACATCCCCTTTAAGGAGAAGGCTATTCCATCAGGGCCCAGTAAGCCCTGCCCAGTGTTCTGTTACAACCAGTGAAATGGTGACATGACATTGCGTGAATTGCCTTTTTCTGCTCCAGGATACGCTCTAGCATTTCTAAGGTGGAGTTCCACCTGGTCCCAACAGCTTGTTTTAGGCGTTGCTCTGGGAGGTCTGCCGTTTTCTGTTCCTCCCTGTGGAGCTGGCTATCTTTGACACTCCAATGGAAGTGGCCAGCAATTTGTTGGCACAACTCCAGATGTACTGGCAACCTTCCAGCGTTACTGCCATCCTCGAGAGCAGCCTTCAATACCAGATGCAGGACATGCGCTGAACCTTTATCATGTTAGCTGCACCATCAGTAACCACAAATCCCATCTGTGCCTGTCTGCTCCCCTCTCCACTGTGCCACCATGTTCTGCAGTGCTTTGCTAGTGTTATCTGAGTTGTGCTGCTGATCCATTACCTCAGCATGGAGGAGGAAAGAGCGGTGCCCCTGCTTCGCTACTGTACCTGAACTTGTTGTTGGTAATGATCTGTCTTGCAAGACACTGGGCTGCCACCAATCTGCCGTCAATGACAGGAAGCCATGCTGGCCACTCAGAGCTCTCCTTAAGTCAGTGGTAAAGTGCACTGACTGGCCACCAGCCTTTCCTAGCAGGTTCTTCAACAGCCCAATGCATGACCTGTACAGTGAGGGCACTATAGTTCTACTAAATATGGTGTAGGATGGAATTTTATATCGAGGTATGACAGCCTCCATAAGTTGCTGGGAGGGCTCCCCGTCCACCAAATTAAACATAGCATGCCCAATGACTATGAGCTGTGCAATGAGGCGTGTAATTTTCCTGAACTGCTGTCTGCACATCCTCTTGGGATGAAACCCACCAAAATCTTCCAGAGTGTGGCTCTTACTAGGACCAGATGTGGCATGATCCCCCTGCCCTTTCTCCTGCCTACTGGTGGTGAGTGTGACACTGGTATATGCAGTAGTGCCACTTTCTGCACTAATCAACAATGACTTGTGGTAGTAGGTGGTAGTAGGTGTTGGTTCATCCCCGTGGTGGTTAGATGACCCAGCAACCTCCCATGGCTGACTTCCCTGCCACACAAATTGCATTTCGCTAGCCGGCCATTGCCAAGTGCCACAAAATGGTCTCACGCTTTTGGACCAACGGATGACTCTGGAAGGTGGTGGAGAAGAAGAAAGTGAGGTGACGCTTTCTTCATCTTCACATGCTAGAGCAACCTCACTTTGCTTTTTCTTTCTACGTACCATTACGGGGGCACCAGTAGACCTAAAGATGGCAGCAGGGATGTTGGGACTGGAATTGGAGGAGGATAGTGGAGTAGTGGTACTGGTGGCAGAGACACTAGCAGCTACTACCTGGCTGGGAGACTCAAATGGAACTGGAGAGGCAGGTGTTGAGTTGTCAGTAGAAGACACAAGTGTAATTGTAGAAACAAGAGGAGTACAATGGGAACCAGGGGGAAAATTAAGCTCAGGGGAATAATCATGGTCACTGGAAAAATCAAGCTCAGGGGACAAATCAAGCTTAGGAGGCCTTGATCCCTCAGATTCTTCTTCTACCTTTTGTAGGTTTTGACTGAGCATGACTGCACCGCGACCGGCTGGCACTGTATCAGCTGCGGTATGGGCAGTCTCTACTGTGCGTGACTGCCCTGCGACTGGCGGGCAGTGGCACTGTGGCCTGTGTAACGGGCTCTTCAAATAGTTTTTAATATTTTACACAGCAACAAAAGTGACTTCCCTTGCGGTGGTAATAAGGTACTAGAGAGAGGGGGGGCGGAGCGAACTGTCTAAGAAGATGGCTGCTTTCTGACTTTGCTCTGAGGCTAGGTCATTGCTTTTTGAGGTGAAACAGCATTTCTACAACTCTAAATTCCTCATATGGGTGCTGTTTTTCTACATTAATATTCTGGATGCTTTATTGAGGTCTTTGTTCGAGTTTCTCAGGAAATACTGGTGCTCATTGCCCACACGAGGCACGACTCGGGTGGCTTAGCTGATTGTTATGGCGTCTGTTGCTCCTTTGCCAAGGGGAGGTGATGTGCAGTGGATATCCCGGGCAGATCTTCGAGCCTTTGTGGAAGATATCAAGGCAGCTGTAAAGGAAGAATTTGTAACCTTTCGCTCTGACTTATGGTGGTCGGGCCAGGCCCTACCCGGAAAGGAGACTGGGCCTTGCGGTCTAACTACTTGTCCCACGCTTCTGGAAACAAGTATATGTCGGCAGGAGAGTACCCCGGCTTGCCTTGGGATCTGCACTTCAAGTTTTGCTAACCGAGACCAGGGAGATTCTATGTATTTTCAAGCTACAACAGCTTTAACACCTAGGAAGGCTGGGATGCCTGTCAAGGTCAATATCTTATTTTCTTACCTGGAAAATGTGCCCTGTGATCATCGGCTGTTTGATGTTCTTCTGATGCTGCTGGGTCTTATCTGCTCTATTCTTGCACTGGATACAGCCAGGTCTGGATGGATTATTTCACCTTGGGATCCTGGGATTCGTATTCAGCTCCAGGGACCTATCGCTTGGCACCCTCACCTCATCTTCCCCTCGGTTTGTGCAAGCGGAGACGCTATACCCTTTCTCACGGGGCAGTGAACTTGAACATTTTGATTCTACTTACCTAGTTCCCGGTACCATCCTTTTGGACCACTCTTCATGGCCCTGGATCTGTTTGTTTGCCTTCAACAGTGCTTAGAAGATTCTGTACCCTTTGGTGGGTTGTGCACCATTTCAGGCATTGCACAGACTTTGTTGGTCCGTGGGGGCCCTCTAGGGCCCGGGGGGTCGCCCATGGTTCCAGATGAAGAATGTATGCTGTATAGTGCTTGGAACTTTTACCATTATTTGTTCTGTATGATGTTATTAAAGGGGCATGGGTTTTCTGGATATTGGGGATATTTAATTTAACACCACCGCTTTGGAGGGTTATTTTAGTAGGTTATATTCACCCTTGCGACTATATTAAAACATAATTTTGTTTTTTATGCCAAATTCAGATCTTGGAGACTTGGCCGCTTATATTCTGAGTCATTCTGTGGATAATATATATATCTGACCCCCCAAGACCTCTTTTGAGGTCACTACGTGAATTTCAGGCAGGGTGTAGGGTACTTTTCCTATTACTCTGTCCACGTATGAGTTCTATTACCTTTCTGTTCTCAAGCTCTGTTTTCTCTCTTGTACTTCTCTGACTTCCTACCTGAGGCAAGCTACGCAATGCTTTCTCCCTTTCCTCTTCTATTCTTTCTCTTCTTAAATTCCACACTCCAGCCTTCTTTATTTCTATTTAAAGGTTTGTTCACCTGCTGGTGGCTTCATATCTACCTGCTTCTTTCCTTCTTCATCTAATTCTTCACAAACACTTTGCTGTATCTTTGAAATATGGTCACTAGTCCATAGTAAGTTTGATTACTGTATTACTGCTCTACAAGTATATACTGGGTCTCAAATTTAGATGATTTGTTACAGGCTTTGAATTGTTAAAACCATATGCTTCTGGTATTGTTATATGTCTAATCCAATAGAGTATGATAAATAATTGTACTGCTGTGCTTAGTATTTGATCTCTTATCCTTCTAGTCAGTACATAGGTCTCTATTGAGGATTTTGTTTTACATTTCTTTCACGTTAGCTTCAAATAATGTGTTTGTATGCTCTATTATCACTGCTGTATTGTAGTGCATATTTTGCTTCTACTTTGCATGTATACTCTGCATTAATCTCAATAAAGCTTTTGAAACACACACAAAAAAAAGGTACTAGATCTGCCTATAGAACTGCGAGACCAGCTGAATTGTCACTCTGAAAAGTATTTAAACAAATCCCTTATATTAATTTTAATGTTTAACACAGAAACAAAGGTGTCTTTCCCTTGCAGAGGCAATAAGGTACTAGGCCTGCCTATAGAACTGTGAGACTGGCTGAAGTGTTCCTCTGAAAATGATTCAAACTAATTCCTACTATTATTTTTAATATTTTACACAGGAACAAAAGGTGACTTTCCCTTGCAGTGGCAATAAGGCACTAATGCTCGCTGCCTGCCTATACCTAATGCTACCTGCCTGCCTACACAACAACTGGACACTCTAATATCTCCTGCTTCTTCTCTCTCTCTGCTCCAACAAAGCACTAAGAGGAAATGCAAGCTGTCTGAGTCATATTTGTCCAACCCCCATCATGAAACAAAGAAGCTAACTGGAATAGAAACAAAGTGGGAAAGTAGCGCATGAAAAGGAGAAGCTAAACGGACTAGAGACATGGAGGAAAAGTAATCAAGCACGGGTAGTAGTCGTCCAATTTCCAAAATTTTCGACGACATTCGGTCAGGGCTATTCGGATTCGGATATTTTTTGGCAAACGACTCTTGCCTTTCGGAATGCATGAATGTCGCAATATTACCCCATTTTTGTTGAATTCCGAATGTCGCCGAACCGAATCGCACAAGCCTCAGAGGTTGTATTAACATATTGTCATTTAGAAAATCAATAAAACGTAATATGTCCAGGAGAGCACAAATATTTGCATACAACTGTAGACAGACATACACAGAAAAAGACAGATATGCATTAAAGTTCTCCTTGAATGAACTTCAGATATTTGGATTTTTCAGGTGGTTTGGGAATGGGATTTTTCTTTGCACTGCTCACTTCCTGGTTAGAAGATCATACTGTACTCTATCCCAGGCACAATTAGGAAGTGATAAGTGTATGAAACATTGTTTCTCATGGAAAAGCTATACTGCAATAGATTTAGCAGCAAATATGTCATTTAGATCTTAAACATCTCATGAATAGAATACAAATGTTGGATACTACAGAGGTATGTATTGCTGTAAATGCTTTGGAGACCCCTTTAACCCTCTGAATGCCAGAGAGTTATTCAATACATTGCAATACATTGGAAAACTTCCTGTCATGAGGAGAGGGCATGACCAATAAATAAACACAGACACAACTCTTAGGGATAACAGGCCACAGCTTTATTAAATGCTACCAATCACATTGTTATTATTCAACCTTAAGAGTAATTAATTATACATTAATTAATATTCCTTGAAACCAAGCATGGCCAGATTTCCTGGGCTCATGCTATAATCCAAAATTCTTCAGCACTTACAGCTGACCCAAACATTCCTCATAACTTACAGCTGAAGCCAACATTCTTTAGCCCTTACAGCTGAACCTAACATTCATCATCACTTACAGCTGAACCTAACATTCTGCAGCACTTACAGCTGACTCCCAAGGATTTATCCCATTGGCCATCCACCTTAGCTTCAATCGGTAATTTCCCCACCTGCAACCTAAGTCTGGGGAAAACTCCCAAAGGGCTTCCACATAACTTCACCACACAAGTTATCTATCTCTGCAAACTAGGCAAGGACTACCCGCTACAAGGACCAACTATCAAAACCTTGGCCAGTCGCAACCACTCCAACCTAAAAAGACCATGGCCTGCACCCCAATAACACACACACACAGCAACCCCACCAGGGAAACCCACAGAGCCAACTACGGCCCAAAGCAGCTGACCACCATCCAAGGACCCATGAATCCCCTACAACACTGGATATACCAATGCAAACAGAAGGTGGACCCAGGAAATACCAGAGCACAGCACACAACTACCCAGTGATCCAACCACCCCCAGCTCATCCAAACCCTGTGGGGCTAACAAACTTCCCCACCCAGGCAAAGAAACCCCAATCTGATATAGACCAAACCATACTCCCACCCAGAGCAACAGACACACGCCTGGACATACTGACAGAAACAAATCAGACACCCGACACTAAACAACAAGCATCAGGATTCACCACCACCAGCAATAAATATCCGTACTCCAACACCTATACAGCCAACCCAGAAAGAAATGTCCATACTCCAACATCTATACAGCTCCCACACAGACCCTCCTCAGTACCGCACCACAAACACAGCATCCTCTACATCCACAACTCCTATAGACCCATGGCCAAGATACATGGAGATACAAATACTGCTATACCACTCCCAAACACACACCAATACAGCCAGGCGTGCAACCAACAAATACACCAATGTATCTATTGAAGGAAACAGAACTTGACCAATGCCTCATGCATGGCCAAAAAAGATTGGGCTCATGCTAAATGCTCATCACTATTTCCAAAAAACAGTGGAAATCAAATACCCCGCTGTTGCCAGACCAAGCCAGAGCCAGCAGGTAACGTAACCACCCACAACCGAAATCTGGGGCAAATGTCCGTACGGAAACACAGCTCCACCCAATTCCCATCGCATTGCCAAATGGAACGGGCCCAAGCTAGCGCTCACCACCAACCTCCATAATACAGCTTAAATAAAATTTCACTGCAGTAGCCAGACCGAGCCAGCTCCAGCGGGTAACAAAACTACCCACGACCAAAGTCCAGTGCAAACTTCTGCTCTCATGCGATCCACACCACTGCACCAACTTCACTTTAGGCCACAAGTATAAGGCAGTGTCTGTATATGTGGGAGGAGCTGGAGGACTATATAAAGCCTCCAGCCTCTCACTTCCGTCTCCTTGTTGTGGGTCATTCATGATAGGACGCCTATCACGTGAGTAGCTACCTTCCGGCGCAGTGAGAAAGTTCCGTTCAAAACCACTACGTTCAATCTATACTCTCGTGATTTCGAGTTTCACCACTATCACACCCTGTTCAAGCAAGAATCAATATAAATCACTTATCACTGTTTTTATTTTTCACTTCAGTTCACTTCATTGGTAAGTCTTAGTCACAATATCCAGGTCTCACTATATATATTAGTATGCAGGTTACACATATAGGTCACTCACACCTTACCTCACAGCTGAGGCTGAAGGTCACTCATACCTTACCTCAAAGCTGAGGCCGAAGGTCACCCACACCTTACCTCACAGCTGAGGCTGAAGGTCACTCACACCTTATCTCACAGTTGAGGTCGAAGGTCACTCACACCTTACTTCTCTTTGGAGACCGAAGGTCACTCACTCCTTATCTCTTTGTGGACCCATGGCTAACACCACACCCCTATCAAGGCAGTTTACCTTAAATCTAGACCAAATTCGATAAGCCTTCAATAGGGGTGAAGGCTAACATCAACCATTTCTTCACAAGTCGGGGGTCAAGAGTAGATGATGCTATTCTTCATATTCTTCAATATGGCCAAGATAGTTGATTATCCAAGACAGACATATCAGAAGCTTTTAAACTTCTACCTATAGACCATTCCCTTTGGCATTTGCATGAAATTCGATAGAGGGAAGATTATTATTTTGCTACACGCTTAGTGTTTGGGTCCAAAAATCTTTGAACATTTTGCTGAGTCACTGACTTGGTTGTTACTGAACACTTACAAATGTCCAACAGTTATCCATTATCTAGATGACTTTTTGTTAATCGAACCTCCATAGCAGGTCCCTTCCAGCCTGACAAAAGCTTTAAATCTTTTCAAAGATTTAAACATTCCTACTGCTAAACAAAAGACAATTGGTCCATCACATAAAATGGAATTTTTAGGGATTAGCCTAGATACTACCTTAATGGAAGCTAGGCTTCCAGAGGACAAACTCAATTCACCAACAAACATTCTTGCCACATCACAGAACTCCAGTCACTTTTGGGACAATTAAATTTTGCAACTAAGATCTTTCCACAAGGAAGATCTTTTATCTCACACCTCCTAAAATTGTTACCTGTACACACGCATACTACGGTCATTCGTACTGACAATACGGCTAAGTCTGACTTGGTTATGTGGGATCTATTCCTCACAAGATGGAATGGCTGTTCTATGTTCTCCCCATCAGTTTCTGACTACATCCATGAAATCTTTACTGATGCATTGGCAGGTCACGGTTTCGCGGCCATTCTATCCAACGAGTGGTTCTCTGAAGAATGGCAAATCGAAGTATTAGACATCCCCAAATTTTACTAAACATCCACTCTGTTCAAGCTGTACCCCATGGTGGCCGTAGCTTCCTTATGGGGTCACGAATGGTCCGGTCACCAAATTCAATTTCAGACAGATAACCAAGCACTCACTTGGTCCCCAAACGACTACATCAGGATGTTCCTAAGGAAATTAGTATTCCTGTCACTCAAATTCAAATTCCATATCACATGTACATTCATTACAGGCCAACAAAATAAAGCAGCTGACCTCCCTTTCTCATTTCAAAATTCAACAGTTTTTCCAACTCCACCCACACACTATATTCCCAGACCTCATCATGCCTTGAATCACTACGTCAAGAAATCAGCAGAATTCATAAACAAGGCCCTGGCCCCATACACTGTCAGGAATTACGCCAGAGCTTGGATTATGTTCAACAAAGTCAACAATTCATTCAAACCAAATCAACCTCATAGTATCACCAATATATTAGCTTTTGCTTCTTTTTGTTCTTCAGAACTTAAACAGTAATAACCATTAAATTATACCTGGCTGGGATCCAACACCACATAAATTTATATACCACTTATCACATTTCTATCTTTTCTACTTACAAAACCAAACTGCTTCTGAGGGGATTGGTTAAATCTGATATTTTGTCTCAGAACCAACGCCTTCCTATAGATGCCACAATCTTCAAAGCTATGGCCAACATTTTACTCACTCAACCTTTCGACTTTCTCACTAATCACATGATCCTTGCAGCTATCCATTTAGCCTTCTTCGGATTTCCTAGGCCCAGCGAATTCACAGTTTCAGGGTCACATTCATCTTTCTTGAGCTTGGGACACATTTTTTTCTCTAACAACTCTTTCACTATTTTGTTGAACCACTATAAGACAGATCAGCTAGCATGAGGCACACACAGCACTCATCACACCGCTCACGATGCATGTCCGATATTGGCCCTTAAATCACTCCTATCTCTTCTTCATGACAAACCACCTAGTTTTCCACTATTACCCATGCATGGGCTTCCACTTAACAACTCCGTATTCATTCAGCACATCTGTTGGCTCCTATCCCAGCTGAGACTAGATGCTTCTCTACTCAGGTCATTCCTTTCGAATAGGGGCGGCTACAACAGCGTCCAAGCAACAAGTTCCACCCCATATAATACAAAGATTGGGCTGGTGGAAGTCTAGTTGCTTTTCTAGATATGTTCACAAGCCGGTGCTTGAAATGGAAATTGTGCAAAGATCATTATTAAAATGAATTCTCCATGTACTTAAGTGTTAAAAAATTCAATAAAGATAATTATGGTTGCCTTTTTGCCTCATTTCAGGTTTGCTAACAGTCCGCCCCACCTGCTCACGCAGGCCAAGGGAATATGGCACAATCCAGTCACTATCCTACAAGTCATTGTAAGCTCGGACCACAAGTATAAGGTGGTGCCTGTATTTGTGGGAGGAGCTAGAGGACTATATAAACCCCCTCACTATATAAAGCCCCCACTTCCATCTCCTTGTTGTGGGTCATTCCTCACCCAGATCCCCCCCCCCCCACTGGTTCAATTATTTATTTTTTTGGCGAACCCTCATTTCAGGTTTGCTAACAGTCTGCCCCACCTGCTGAAACAGGCCGAGGCAATTTGGCACAATCCAATCACTATCGTACAAGTCACTGTAAGCTCGGACCACACATAAATATTCCTAAAATTCCTATTGTTTCAATAGGGCTATCAAGTCCTTGAATGGTAGATAGTGGTGGTAGGGTATTATGGCTTTGTAAATGTTAATTTATTCTGAGAGAAGATGCAAGAGAATCAGGGTGTTTAGGACACCACTGGACCACCAACATCAATGTAAGTGTGTTACTGTTGTTATTAATGAGTTAGCATGGGACATAGTGTTAGGACTAGTGAGAGACTTAATCCATTTGCTTCATCCTGTAAACACTCAGAATAATGGTGCATGAATTTCCTCTGGCAACAAAACAGTTTATCAAAGTTCTGACTAGCCTAATGGTATGGTAAATAAAATTTGGTTTCTCCAAATGGGTAAAAAAATGTTGCAGAATAATTTTTTTTTTGCTTTGCACAAGAGTAATTTAACTCCCATCAGTATCATGTTGCTCAGATTTAGATAACTTGTGTTTAAAGTTATATGAAATCATGACATCATCAACAAGAGATAGGAAATGCTACATAAAAGCAGAAAATGTTTTTCTAAAGCTAGAAAACATCAGGCTCTTCAGATGGGGGGAGAATTAGCTCCCAGCAAAGGTGTTAGAGCTTAAACAGAAGGCGTGGTCTAAGGCTTTAAGCCAGGACTTGATTAATCAAGTGGTTCTTCTCTGCAGCCAGTTTCAACAATTCCAGATTTTCAATACTAAAACATAGCTTTAAGTAAAGTGAATATACCACCCAATATTAGTTTGTGACCGGTTTGTGGTACCTAACTGTATACTATTAAAATAATAATAGATGGTGCTATTTTTTAAAGTACATACCTTTGTGTTAAACATCATATCATAATTTGTGTCCCTGTTGATTGCGCCACATGATGATGCATTGCATTCTTTGCCGGGCACATAATACATGTGACCTACCTATGCCAGTCTGTCCTTGGATCCCATCTTGTAGGAGAATTTCTTGGAACCCACAGTTAAAGCTAGGAATGTTTCTGTATCCTTTGATACAATTCCCCACAACATACGAAACCTTTAGACTAGTCTATTGCAAATTTCTCCAAGTCAGATGTCAATAGAAATCAGTTAGATAAAACAGACTTGAAGTGGTATTCGGACCTAATTGTTCTTAAATATCATTAAATACAAGCTTTATACTTCACAGACATAGTTGGTGGATGTGTTAACATGACTGAGACATAGCCAGCTCAGGAACGTATGTTGAAAATTCTCACCTTAATTCTACCTGCACCAAGGTGAGGTTAGTGTGGGAGTGTATGGGTGTTTCCTCTTCTCTTTGTTTAACACCATGCAGGACCAGGATGGGTAAACATGCACAAAGGAAACTGAGTACCTTTACTAATTTTCTCTTCAGAGCTAGAGGTACAGGGTTGCCCAAATTGAGTCCTCAAGGGCTACCAGTAGGCTTAAGCACAGGGGGGCTAGTCAAAAGGAACGAGCCACTCTTTAGCTCACCCGTGATTAATAATATATATCCTTAGATCCTGTTGGTAGCCCATGAGGACTGAACTTGGACATACCTGGGCTAGTTCATACCTGTCCCTGAAATACAGGGAGCTAATGCTGTCAGATTAATTAATTCTACAAATCTAATCAATCAGTCCTGCTAACATAAGAACTAGACCTCAAACTGCACCAAATCTAACTTCCGTTTTTTTCTTAAAACTGTGACAGTTTGAGTGCATGAGGTGCAAAAGATTACCATGCGCAGTGGGTGGAGTTTGAGGTCCTGTAGTCCATGCCTTCCTCCACTGGACATGACATTTGAGACTTACTGAAGAACTTATCTCTAAAAGATGAGGGGTAAAATGTATAGCTACCATTAGGATTTTCTGATCAAATAAAGGCAGGCTGGGTTTATTCTTAGACGATATTGGGCTTTTAACCCATTGAATGTTAGAGAAGACTTCAGTGCATTGCAAAGAAATGAACTGGAAACCTCTATAGAGGTTCCATACCCCTCTGGCACTCAACAGTTTATAAATCCAGTTAACGTACAGAGTATGTCCCTTGTGGTGCAGTTTTTTTCCTCAGAATTATCCCAGTTCTTAACCCTTTGAGTGCCAGAGGTGTTTGCAAGGCATTGGGAATTAAGGTACTGCATACCCCTCTGGCATTCAAAGGACTTGGCTTTATTGTATACGTCTCAACCTTTTTATCAATAAGGCACAAATAAAATGAGGTACACAAACACATTTTAATACAGCTTTTTCACAGCACTTGTGTTTTGTGGCCTCATGCATTTTTAAATAAAAAGTATTATGTTGAAAGAAAGAACACATTGTTCTGACTACTGCTATATATGGTAGCGCTACTGCCCGAGAAGTTTGCAGTGCATTTATTCAGAATATGGTGAAACTTACTCTGCTTGTAAAGGAGACATTACATTACTTTATAACAACTAGAGGGGCTTGTTTGCTTTTCTTTAAAACTCAAGCACAAAATCAACAAAAAGAACCGAGAACAAAAATGACTTCAGCCATTTTAAATAAGGAAGGTAAAATGTTGTTTTTCTGTGCTGCAATGTGGGATTCTCCCAAGGTAATGAGGCTGAAAATAGAAAGCGCTAGAGCAAAACGAACGTGAACATCAGCAAACTTTGCAGAGAGATTTAGCTACGTGCAATCGGAAAAAACAATTACACACAAATGACTTCTCCCACTTATGCAGGGGTTTAACTATATTCAAATTAAAGGAACAAAAAAAAGGGAAAATATAATATTGTGCATAAACTGGAGATAAAAGCCTGTCTGCTATTGAACATATGTAATCAGGCTTTGTTTATGCAAAGCACTTCTCATTGAATTATTACAAATGGAGAGGAAAGTGTTCTCTTGTATGGCATCGGAAGATTATGGAAATTCTTGGGCAACCCAACTGCACTATGGGAAAAACCAGACACCCTTATTTAAATCTGGATTTTAACCATTTGAAAGCTAGAGAAATATGCAACACATGACAAAGAGATACCTGTCCAGCATTAAAGGCATAGTAATGTTTCACAATAAAAACAGCTTCAATTACTATTCATAGTATTTGGACCATGGAGGTTGTTATTTCAATACTGTCAGAGTTGTAGTTCATGAGTTATTGAATGATAAAGTGTCCCCCTCCCGACCCTTTCAACTAGCATAAGCCACCTCCCCTCAGATGTGGAATCTGGTCCCTTGACCGGACAGGTCACAGCAAGGGTCAATCTTCTTACTGCGAGAACAATGAAAACCCTGCCTCCATTGACAGGTTTTTCCTTATGCTCACTGAAGATTGTCCCTCTCTGCCTGGACACCACCCTACTGCTCTGAGGTGAGCAGTGTTACATCAGTAAAAGGGGCAGGAGGGGATATTTTATCATTCAATTACTCTTAAACTACAACTCTGACACTATTAAAATAACACTCTCTATGGCTCAAACTCTGTGAAGATTAATTGGAGCTGCAGTTGTAACCATAATTGTAATCGTATCACGTATAACATGCACAAATATCCATGTGTGAAAATATATATTGATATGTGCAGTTTATGTATGTATGACGCAGTTACTTGTATGTATCATTTCCCTCCACAATCCATCAAGACTCTGCCTTCTTTGGCATCCTTTGTCTTAATTTTCACCCCACTTATTCAAAACCAGACCTCAAAACATACTATATGTTTGTTTCTCACAAGTACCAGATAGGCTTTGCTGCTTACTTCAGTATTATTCTGTATGTGTCACAATTTTCGGATCATATCCTTTGTAACTTCATTCCTCACTGAATTCCTCCAAAGTGTTTTAAAGTCAGAATCCGGATTTCATACACCAATATAGAGATTCAAAGTCCAAAGACGACAACAAACCCCAATTAGAAAAGTCATATAGTTGAGGCACTCACAACAAGAGTATGCAAAATATCACAGACAAAATTTATTGAGTACAAAAACAATAATACAGTGACTAATATTAAAAACAATTAAAAAACATATAACAGGGGAGGTCACATCAGTTGAAAAAACCCGTTATATAATAGATATAAATATAAACCAGGTGTGACATCCATACATAAAATAACACGCAAAATAGGTAAATGAGTATAGCAGTCACTGAACCAGGAATAGCCTACAGTGTGAAAAATAGATAACAAAAACTATAATATCCACCAAAGATATAAGTGTCAAAAAGTATACTCATCACACAGTAAAGGAAATAGTAAAGTGGGAATCAACTGTGGACCTCCTCTGGTTACACTTCCCAATGTGTATCGCCGATTTGGCTTTGTCGGGGATCGACGAAGCCAAATCGGCGATACGCGTTGTATATAAGTTGTATATAAGCTGCACATATCAATATATTTTGCACACATTGATATATTGTGCAAGTTCTACATTTTACTGGTAGGTATGGCTGGTGTGTTATATGAATGAAATGTATTACTCAAAGCTTCTTGTGGGTTGAGGTTAAAGGGATAGTAAGGTCCCCCAAAAAATCTAAGCAAATTGGTAGAAGGAATACAAAAAATACTCAATGCCCTTATTTCTATCTCTCAAACCTTTATGATTTGAGAGATATAAGAAAATAAAGATCTCCGCTCCCTCCCCATTCTCATTAGTCAGCTGTATAACTGCCGCATGAGATTCTGGTTCCGGGATCACACTGCAGCTCTTCAGGAGCACTGACATCAAGAGATCTAAAAATAAAAACTTAAGTGGAATGGTCTACACCGTGTGCCTGGTTTGCAAGCACACATTGTAGACCATTCGGATGAAGTATTTATTTTTAGATCTCTCAATGTCAGCTCTCCTGAACAGCTGCGTATGGTCGCGTGACCAGATTCTGCTTCTGACAGCTTTACAGCTCGTTAAACAGAAAGGGAAGGGAAGGGAAACCTTTATTTTCTTAAATCTCTCAAACCATAAAGGTTTGAGAGATAGAAATAAGGGCATTAAGTATTTTTTTTTACTGCTTCTACCAATTAGCTTATATTTATTTTGGGACCTTACTATCCCTTTAACATTAACTACATAATTCACACTAATTTTTTCTTTGAATATAGGACCATATGGACATTATTTATTAACCCCTTGGATAATAGAGGACTCCAATGCATTGCTTCACATTCCATTGGAGACCTCTTGCATCCATGGGGTTAAATAAAGTGAGATCAGTGTAACTGATCCCCGTCAGGTACTTATAAACAATCAGATACATATCCCTGTTTAGTGCATGCTCCACAGGGAAATAAGCTAAGTATCCGTGTAAGCAGACCTTACTGTGTTACTTTATACTTACTCTGTATGTGTATGCTTGCACCTTCATTAAAGGAGCAGTAAAGATTTATAATGAAAAAAAGAAATGCATAATGGCTTTCCACAGTAAAACAAGAAAACTCAGTGCTCAGAGATGCTTAACCTTTTGAGTGCCAGAGGGGTACGCAACACATTGTTTTGCAATGCACTGCGTACCACTCAAAGGGTTAATCCAAAGTTATTAGAATGCAAATATTTTTACCACTTGAGTGCCATAGGGTAAACAATGCATTGCAAAGCAATTAAGTACCCCACTGGCACTCAAGGGGTTATAGGAATTTGAATGCCAGAGTGATATATGTGGCACACACCCCTGGCACTCAAAGGGGATACTTGGGAAATTTCTTCTTTGGAGCCCCTAGAGAGAGCTCATGGGCTGTGAAAGGTGTGTGTATAAATTTTGTGAATTGTGTCATAAATGGAGCTTTATCAAATGAGCAGCATAGAAGAGAGCAGTTTCACCTTCAAATAGGCACAAAGTAATAAGAATGGGCAGGCAGTGGGTGAAGTTACCCTGGAAACTCACCAAAGCCAGAGATTCAGCCTCTGTCCCTAGAAACCTGGTAATTAGCTCTAAAATACAGTATCCTTTTGAAATGTCGCACATTATTGCGCAGGAAACTAAACTGCGCATTAACCATGTCGCCGGGATGGAAAGGGCAACAGAAGAATCTCGCCTGCACCAAAATGGCAAGATTCTCATGTCATGGGCATCGCTAATTTGAGCACCCGCATCATTCTCATAAACAAAATTTGCTGAAGCCAAAACAGTTTTGTGTGTACTCTCACTCTCCTTCCCATCAGTTTCCGCCTCATAATAATAATAATAATAAAAAAAAAAGCATATGACCATCTGAAAAGACAAGTTTCCGCCTCATAATAATAATAAAAAAAAAAGCATATGACCATCTGAAAAGACAAGGGAGAGCAATTCAATATATTAGGTGAATTCTGCAGGTCACAGTTGCTCCTGAAATTAAGTACCTTATCAGGTTATATACAGGGCCGGATTTACATCTCAGGAGCCTGTAGGCACAGAAATCTGAAGCGCCCCCCCCCCATTGGCCATTTCCACTGGACACCTCCACATTACCCCCCATATCCATATTGCCCTCACATTGCCCCCATTAGCTGCCACCATCAGCTCCAACTTGCCCTCACATTACCCCCATCATCTCCACACTGCCCCCAACAGCTCCAACTTGCTCCCATCAGCTCCAATTTCCCCTTACATTACCCCCATCAGCTCCAACTTGCACCATCAGCTCCACATTGCCCCGTTTCCTACCTCCCTGGTAGTCCAGTGAAAGGAAAAGTCTGTGCCTGCTTCTACACAGAACTGTAGCTCCTGTTGCTCCCACGCGGTCTTCTCTTTAG
Organism: Rhinophrynus dorsalis; assembly: GCA_037306005.1. Taxonomy (NCBI): domain Eukaryota; kingdom Metazoa; phylum Chordata; class Amphibia; order Anura; family Rhinophrynidae; genus Rhinophrynus; species Rhinophrynus dorsalis. The sequence goes on along the minus strand of CM074721.1, from coordinate 376,770,267 downwards.
GAATGCAGAGAGCTGGGAGATGATGTCATCTCCCAGCGCTCTGCATTACTAAAGAGCCACCGAGGGAGCAACAGCAGGATCTCACCAGGCTGCAGGCAGGCAGCGGGTAGGGAGAATGAAAATATTTTTAAAAAAATAAATAAATAATTGATTCCAATGACAGGCGCCCCTCTGTTGGGTGCACCTGTAGGCAGATGCCTACTCTGCTTCATGGCAAATCCGGCCCTGGTTTTATATTTGGTTGATTTGCTGGAGTGTGTAATATGTATACGAAATTGCTAACAACCACTCTCTCTAAAAGCAGATATGACTTGTATTAACTCTTTGAGTGCCAGAGGGGTACGCAACGCATTGCTTTGCAATATGTTGAGTGCCCCTGGCACTCAAAGGGTTAACAGTATCTCCCTCTCGAGGGACAACTGACATTCCCAAATCTCATCCACAAATCCTGAATAACAGTGCAGGCTTTCTGGATCTACAATTAAATAAATCTCATTTATGGATACTGGCTTGGAGTACATATTTAAATGCATATAACTCCATTTTTTAGGAGTGTGTTAATAAAGGTCATAATAGAAGTAAAACTGTTCATATTATTAATTCGGCGCAGACTGCTTATGTTCCCTTGCATCCTTTTTATAATTTCATTTGCTAGGATGCGAAGGTCCCTGTGTTAAGGTGACCAGATTTTTAAAATGAAATCCGGGGACATTTTTTTCTACACACCCTATCCACTGCCCACACCCCGTCCACCTCCACACGCGGTCCACCCCCACACCCTGTCCACACACAGCCTACACTCTGTCCACTCCCACACCCTGTCCACACACTGCCCACACTCTGTCCACCCTCACACCCTGTCCACACCCTGCCCACACACCCTGTCTACCTTCACACCCTGTCCACACACTGCCCGTACACCCTGTCCACCTTCACACCCTGTCCACACACTTCCCACATTGTCCACCCTCACACCCTGTCCACACACTGGCCGTACACCCTGTCCACCTTCACACCCTGTCCACACACTTCCCACACTGTCCACCTTCACACCCTGTCCACACACTGCCCGTACACCCTGTCCACCTTCACACCCTGTCCACACACTTCCCACCCTGTCCACCTCCACACCCTGTCCACACACACTGCTCATACTCTATCCACCCTTCACACACTTCCCACACACCCTGTCCACCCTTACCATACCCTGTCTACCTCCACACTGCCCACATTGTCCACTTCCACACTCTGCCCACCTCCACAAACTGTCCACCCTGTCCTCCTCCACACACTGCCCACCCTGTCCTCCTCCACAAACTGTCCACCCTATTTTCCTCCACACACTGCGCACACTGCCACCTCCACACTGCCCACCCTGTCCTCCTCCACACACTGCCCACTCTGTCCACCTCCACACACTGCCCACCCTGTCCTCCTCCACACACTGCCCACCCTGTCCTCCTCCACACACTGCCCACCTTGTCCACCTCAACAAACTGCCCACCTCCACATTGCCCACTTCCACACTGTCCAGCTCAACACTACCCCTCCCCACACACTGTCCACCTCCACATTTCCCCTGATAAAGCAATGAGTTGGCGATAAGCATAGGGAGGACGGTTCTGAGAGGTCTAGTGTGTAAGCCTCTCTTATTGTCCCCTATTTGTACCATTTATATTGTGGAATAATATACTTTTCCCTGATTATTAGGGAGATTCTACTACTGGAAGCAATATATATTTTTAGCACTTTATTTTTTTGGAATTTATTGCACACTGTTTTGCTATGTATATTGTATTTGGGATATGAAGTTTGCACTGATTCCTTGATAGATGTCTTTTTTAGTCATTATATAGGTGCATTTTACAGGAATTATACACATATCTAGAGGGTCTATTTTCCAATACTACATATGTTATGCTTATATCTTGTTGTTATTGAGCATAAATGGATCCTCTTGTGTAGTTATTGTGTGGCTTTACCCACTGACCACTATATTTTAAGTGATTTTAACACAATTGTCCCATCTTTTTGACACCAATAATAAAATATTTAACATTTTGAGTGCCACTGGGGTACGCAATGCATTGCAAAGCAATGCAATGCATATCCCTCTGGCACTCAAAGGGTTGCAAACTTTAGATTGATCTTTTTGAGTGCCTCATTTATAAGACCATCTGTTGGGTTTCGGGGTGTCTGTGCCTCCATCAGTTTATTGTATTGTCTTTTGGAGTCTTAGAGAGCACTGCACTAATTATAGTGTCATTTTGGTTGCTTTATGATTTAATATACCGGTGCCTTCCTATTTTTTAGAGTATTAAACACCTTCACATCGCCCACGCTGTCCAACTCTACATTGCCCACCTCCACACGCCCACCTCTGGTTGAGAAGTTGTGCTGGACTCTGGTGAGTGGAGGGGTGCACTGCTGCTGCCTGCGTTCCTGCATCTTTTGCTCATGTCCTGCGCAATAGTGTCCCATCACCATCCTACACACTGCAGCCAATGAGAGAGGAGCATCCTGGCAAAACTCTCCTCTCTCATTGGCTGCCATTTCAACCTGTTGTGAAGGCACTGGAAGGCAGATACAGCTGAGGTAGTGCCGTCTGTGCCTTCTGCAGCTTCAAATATAGTAATAGTTAGATCCAGGGACACACTGTAGCCGGGGACAGTGCCCTCAGTCCGGGGACTGTACCCGAAAACCGGGGACATCTGGTCACCCTACCCTGTGTGCGTAACACTCACATGCGCTGTAGAGACTGCCGGAACAATGCAGTCACGCGCAGTAGTCATTAGCAGCAGAGACTTCCCGAACATGCCGGCCCCCAGTCCAAGGCACGGCCAATCCAGAGCTGGGCTCCCCGAACAGCCCACGGCTCGTCCCCAGCCCGGGGTGGCACCCTGGCCCCTACACACGGACCTTCAATACTAGTCTACAATATGTGGATAGTGTATTTGTAATAATGGTGTATTACATTTATTTATTTATTTTTGCTTTATGTAGATACTAGTGTAAAAGCCCACGTACATGGGCCAAGGTCCGGGTAATGTTAAACCTTTGAGTGCCAGAGGGGTATGCAACGCTTTGCTTTGCAATGTGTTGTGTACCCCTCTGGCACTCAGACGGTTAAGCGGCCGCTACCTCACTGCTCCACACGATGCAGTCTTGCATCGCCACACTCATGCGATGCAATCATGCGCAGTAGAGACTGCACGAACGTGCGCAGTTTTACTTTGCATGATGGCTTCTGACAAACATCCTAGCGAATTATTATATAGGATGATAACATTTTTAGGAATGCCAGTATAGGAAAATGCGATGTAATGTTTTATCTCTAAACTTTAATCAGGAAAAATAAAAGAGTTGATAGTCCCTTTGATGGTTGTACAGTAATTCCAACAGAGTAATCAATTTACTGGAAACCTTTATTATAACTGGAAACAGTTACTTTTAATTACAATCATAGACCTGATTAAAGCAAATTACAGAGCTCAGCTGAGGTGTACCAAAATATTTAATCTTTTGAGCACCAGAGAGGAATGCAACACATTTGAGAGCAATGAATTGCGTACCCCTCTGGCACAAAAAAGATTAACCCTGCAATTTCAAAAGCAGTGGAAACACAATGCATTGATGCTCCCCCGTAGCACTCAAAGGGTTAATGTTCCCTCTAACATCCCAATGGCATGGGGAAGAAAATATATACACCCAAATGCATCTTATTATTATCCCTTATTTTTTGAGAATAAACATATTCCACAACTCTGTACAAAACAGGGTCGAGGAGAACATATAATGACATTAAAAACTGGATGATTTATTAGCCTACTCTAACCATTATTAATGTAACAAGCATCTAAGTATAGAATACATCACAAATGTCACAGGCTTTCTAAACGATGACTGAACAGTCTCTGCATTACACAGAAATGCAAAGTACAAGAGGGTAAATTGATTTGCACGTATTGAAGCTCATGTATTTAGAATAAACCAGAGTAAACCAACTGCACGACAGGGGCCAAATAAAAGTTTATCTTACATTTAAACGAGGGGTGAGTTAAAGGAGGAAAATATTTGGCCGATATCTAAAACGATGAGGGCTCCATTACCTGTTGGCCAAATAAGTTACTGTTTTTTTGTTTTATAGTTATTTATTATTTTAACCTATTCAACACCAAGACTACAGGCCAGCATTTTGTTTACTGGATCACTAGACCATGCAGCACCTTTGTTCAAACTCAGCACTTGTAATCTCAGCACTTGACACCCTCATACCCTGTTGTCTGTCTCCTATTACCTATTTAGACTGTAAGCTCCTTGGGGCAGGGACCTCTTTCCTATTGTTCCTATGACTGTGACGCTTATTTTATCCCCTCTTATTTATTGTAATATACGTCTGTTGCAAGGCTCTGCATACATTGTGTGGTGCTATATAAATAAGGATATACATATATACATACAAATGGAAATCAATTCTGGAGCAAAACCAGCTGTACCAAGGTACAAATAAATAATCCAGAACACCCACTGTGTATCCAACACATTGCACATATCCACAAACACTGGTCTATCTTTGGTAAAGAGGCATACGCAGCTCTTAGACATAACTGTCAGATCACTAGTAACATACTTTCTAACCAGCTTTAAAGCAGAACGATCACCTAAAACCAAAGTTTTACCATGCGTTTTAATGTTAAACCCGACATTAGTACTGTGTGTGTGTTTTCTTCAAGTCGCCTGGTAGTGGAGTTATTTAACCTGCAAAATCGGGCACTTCCACGTTCCGTGGGACTCCATGACATCTCAGGACTTCCCAGCTGCCCCGGGGAACGCGTTCGCGCTCCCCTTCAAAGCTGGATTTCTGTGATGTCGCGTTACAGCAAACTCCCTTTACTATGCTACTGAGGTTGTATATAGTTGTATTACAGGTTTCAACCTCAGTAGCATTGTAAACTGAGTTTGCTGTAACGCTACAGAAATCCAGCTTCGAAGGGGAGCGTGAACGCGCTCCCCGGGGCAGCTGGGAAGTCCTGAGATGTCATGGAGTCCCGCGGAACGTGGAAGTGCCCGATTTTGCAGGGCAAATATCTCCACTACCAGGTGACTTGAACACACACACACAGTACTAATGTTGGGTTAAACATTAAAACGCATGGTAAAACTTTGGTTTTAGGTGACAGTTCCACTTTAAGGTTCTCTATATTTGTTTGCAAATCCTGTCATGGCAATAGCTTTTGAGGCTATGGAAGTTAATTGGATGCTTATGTAGTTTTCTCTTTGCAAGAAAGACAAAACATATCGACATTGGGATTACCAGAATTAAATAGCCATTCCACTTTAGGAAACTTTATTTTTCCACGTGTATTGATGCAGTGGTACAGAAGTCATCTAAGGAACTGAACACATACAACTGACTCCCAGCAGACTGAGAAAGGTTACAGTAGCTATAATGGTAAAAAGTAGTTGGTGTTTTCACTTTGAAAACTGCTTAACCCCATGGCCTCAAATAGGGAATTCATTTATTTTAGTTTTCTTAAATAAGGCTTTTTAAATTGTCACAGAGAAGCCAAGTATACATTTTAAAGTGGAACTATCACCTAAAACCAAAGTTTTACCATATATTTTAATGTTTAACCCGACATTAGTGCTGTGTGTGTTCTTCAAGTCACCTGGTAGTGGAGATATTTGCCCTGCAAAATTGGGCACTTACGCATCCTGCGGGACTCCATGACATCTCAGGATTTCCCAGCTGCCCCAGAAGCAAACTCCGTTTACTATGCTACTGAGGTTGCAACCTGTAATACAACTATATACAACCTCAGTAGCATAGTAAACAGAGTTTGCTGTAACGCTACATCACAGAAATCCAGCTTCGAAGGGCAGCGTGAACACTTTCCCTGTGGCAGCTGGGAAGTCCTGAGATGGTACAGGGTACCGTAGAATGCGGAAGTGTCTGATTTTGCAGGGCAAATATCTCCACTAGCAGGCGACTTGAAGAACACACACACACACATCACTAATGTTGGGTTTAACATTAAAACACATGGTAAAACTTTGGTTTTAGGTGATAGTTCCGCTTTAAGCAGCAAACAGACTTTTCGCCTTTGCATTGGATGAGCAGTGCCATAGCTCTGTCTGTATGTGTTGTACTGATTTAATCATGCATGCAAAGCTGCATTACAACTAGGCATGCTACAACTGTACTTTGCTTCTCATTTGTGACCCCTGATAATCATTATTGTGGTTTCCATCAAGAACAAATCAGAAGTGTGTTTTTTTGGTTGGTTGTTGGAGCAAATAAAAACAGAAGGAATCTGACAAAAGTCAAGTTATTAATTTACTCAACAGATTGCACTTAATATTTTGCAATTTAGACATTGGTCAGGTAAAACGGAAAAATTATATTCCTCTTACTTTTTATCCAGATTTGCAGCGATAGTCTTTCTCACAATGAAAAGCCAGCAAGCAGTCTCAAACAAATGAGACCCAAGCTACTACGCTGTGCTTTAACTCATCATTGCAAGGGCAATATCAGGAACAAGACAGTTAAACACTGTTTTTAATAGGAGGAACAAGTGATTTCATTTTTAAAGAGGATTAAAGGAAATATAAAACACTTCGGCCAAATTTACAATGCATTAGAGACTTCTCTAACATCCAGTGGCTCAAATTCATATTAGACTTTTGAAAGTACAAAAACATTTAGACAAAAACAGTAAAAACTCAAAATTAACATGAGCTTAAATGCCTTGATTATGTGCTTAATTTAGTGAATTAATTTGAAACTTGTACTTGAGAGATCATGAAATCTTGAATTAGAAACAAATGAAGAGTTTATTCTGTTAGAAATCCTTTTTATGCAATGCAACTGTCAGCCCTGCGCTTACCATTACATTTAAATTGAAGCAGTGTGGGACAAATAATTCTTACTGTGCACCCTGCAGTAACAAGAGTGCTATAAAATCACACTGGCAATCCTCAGCCTTCTGTTTCAGATCTCCACTACTGTGTTAAAAGAGCAGTCCCAGCAGCTATGCTTCTGTCGCAGGAGAGAACTTCTAACCTTTTGTATCCATTCCCTCTGCTTCTGTGACCCGGGAGAAAAAAAGAGGAATTACAAAAGCTGGAAATCAATAATCACCAAGCTTTTCTAAAATGACACACACATACACACATTTTATATATATATATATATATATATATATATATATATATATATATATATATATATATATATTTATTTATATATATATACATACATACATACACACAAACACACATACTATTCTAGAATGTCATCTCATCTATCTGGATCCATCAACATATATATATATATATATATATATATATATATATATATATATATATATATTATCAAAATATTTTACCAGGAAGTATCTCTCTCTCTCTATATATATATATATATACACACACACACACACATCTACATCTCTCTCTTTCTGTGTCATTCACCTATCTATTCACCCATACATATCTATCAATCAGTCCACTTGTGAAGTGAATTCATTACCTGCAAGAGAATCATCTAGAAAACCATATCAACATCCTTTCATGTTTTCCCACATTCTTCCCCTGCTCCCCCTTATTCAATTAGGTGTAGAGTACTAGCAACCTCACAAGACAAAATGATCTTTGGCCAGACTACATTTTGAATGCAAAGTGACGCATATGGTCACCTTTTTCCAAAATATTGATGGGATCTAGGCATTTTGAAACAGGAAGTATTTTGCATATGATGTAAATTAACAACCATAGCTCACCCCTGGTAGTGTCCATGGAAAGGGTTATGGCACAATTGCCTTTTTCCTTTGTGCAAACTTGAACAAAGTAAAAATGGCGACTACACAGGTGAGATTCTTTATTATGGAAGCACATCAGGTTTAACTGAAGCACATCAGGTGTAATGGAATCATCCATGCAGTCAATGAGCTTTGGGAGCCATGGCAAAAACATTTTCACCCAAATATATATTAAAAAGACATTTTATCCCAATAAAGCTTTGGTAGACTGCTCCAGATTCTTTTCACCTGGGGTTGGCCTGGGCACACTTGGTGGCTTGATATCTCATCCTCTATCACGGTGCCCGTGCTCCTGGCTGCAGGCGGCGACATTCTGACTAGTCTATTTCCATACCTTATGTCTGATTAGTCAGTATCCTTGTAGCTGCCCCGTGACAGCCCTTATAACCTCTGTCATGTCAACACTATGGTGCCCTTTCGTGGTGTACTAGTTCCTGACTTATGCTCCGTGATTGCTGTTCGTGTATGACCTGGCCTGCCTGATGACGTTCCTGAGCTTGCTGTTCTGCTACTGATTCCGTTACTGACCGTATCTGGCTGAGGACCCGCTTCTGTTGCTGACCAAATCTGGCTGAGGACCCGCTTCCGTTGCTGACCGTATCTGGCTGAGGACCTGCTTCCGTTGCTGACTGTTTCTGGCTGAGAACCTGCTCTGTTGCAGATCGTATCTGGCTGCTAACCCGCTCCACTACTGACCAATCCTGGCTGACTCGCTGTTCCGTTGCCAACAGTGTCTAGAGTATTGTCGCTCAGTTGACAGTGGCATCTACCTGCCTCTTGGTTGCCTCCGTTGCTCTAGCTAGACTTCCTGTGGCCTTGCCTTTATTCTAGTCGGTTGCGCCGCATGGCGCTATTACTCTGTCGACCGTCAGCTAAGCATTCGTGCTGTAGCTACTCTCTTACCGCCGTTGGCAGTGTGCACACACGAAGTACCGGTACAGTGTTCATAGCACTGACTAAGTTACTCTGATTTCTCTGTGTCCTCCTCCCTACAGCGCTGGGCTCACTCCCTTTGGGAGTTGCAGTTATCACAGGGCGTTACCCATTGACCCTTTGCGTGCCTAACTCTCCAGGTATAGTCGTGCATATTCCACTCTGCAGTAGCATTTGGCTCAAGAGCCAGCATTGCGCTATTACCATCCTCTGTGGAGGGCACACTGGTTGCCTGTATATATATTCATACAATGTTACAATCCACCCCTAGCATTCTAGGGTTTGCTTGAGAGTTGTCTTGGTCTTACGGCATCCAGTGCCAGGGTCAGTGTTGCCTCGATCCTTTGGGTTCAGTGTCGCCCAGGTGTCTGGGTCGTGCCAACAGTGTTACCTTGCTCCTCTGGGTTCCGTTCCTCCCAGGCTTCTGGGTTGTGCCAATCATCTCCTCCTGGACCATCTTTACCAAGGTCCTGTGGTCAGTTCTTGGACTGTGTTGCCTGCTGCCTGTTCAGTCCAGTCAGAACCTTCGTTACCTGTGATTGATATTTTTCATACAATTATTCCTGTATTACCTGCCTATAATTCTTTACTGTTGGTGTGGGCCTATAGCCCTAATTATGTGTGTGAACTTCATATCAATAAAGTCATTTTAACCTTACCAGTCTGGTCTGAGCGTTCATCAAAAACCGTGACATCCTCCCTGTACAGACTATGTTGTATTGGGTCATTTGGCTACCTTTTGGGATAGATTTAACCATTCCCACTCTTTAATTCCCTATCCTTCCTCCACCTTTCAATGCTGAAAAACCTAGCATTCCCTCCCAGTCATCAGGGTCACTCTTTCCTCTCCTGGTACATGTTTAACATTGATACTCTTGAGAATCTTATCAGAAACTCTTTTCCGATATCTCCTTCTTGAACTATCTCCTTCTACAGTTTGACTCCCATTGGCAATACCTCCAACTACAACACTTCCTAAGAGAGACCATTAATAAGGGATACTCATTTACCCATTCACCCATTGTTTTAAATCACTTAATTGTATCTGGGAACCATAGGTCTTCCGCCAATCACTCGGCACACCTCAGACTATGCAGAACTGATACCTTTTTGGCTTACAGACCCAACTTCTCCTTCATCTGCCTCACCTTTTCTATCCTCTTTACTTATCTTCCTCTCTGTTTTACCATTTTTCTATACCTCCCCTTCTTATCTGCAGTATCTGAGTTTTACTTTTGTTATTAGGTTGTCATTATGAATTTCATTCTACCACTGTTATGTTATCCTGTTCTCAATATGTTCCTTTTTAAATGCCAGTGTATCTAGGCTACAAGTATGGTTGTACTCATTGGAATATTTGCATCTGTATATTTACTTTCTACTACTGATATTTAACTCAATTTGTTGCATATGAGTTGCACAAGAGGACAACTAAACTCTGCAGATAAAGGAGTGCACATGTCCGTATGTGAAAAAAGAGGGTGACACCAGCACTTCTTAACAGAACAAGCTGCAGTTCATTTTCCATCAGAAAGGTTAGCCATCCTCTGCCTGGAATCTTTACCCTTTTTCCTCTATCTCTACAAAACAGTCAATACCATTTCCTGTCATTGCCACAGTTCTTGCCTCATAATCTATTGCTATATATAATCCCCTCATTCATGTACTACCCTCAACTTACAGATTCTCACCTACCTTAATTTTCTAAATTGCATACTCTTACATGTGCATCACACACATTCTTTCTGCAAACTCCCTTGCACCTCACAACTGCATTCACTGCTCACATTCCATCAGCCCAGGAAAGACCACAACGTCAGCTCCCATACTCACTCTCTTTCTCAGGTCTGTGTTGATGTTTTGTGGAGACATTTCTCCCAATGCCAGACCTGTCCTTTCCAATAACAGACCTCTATCTGTTTTCAAACCCTCTCAAACCTAATATTCTCTCAAACTACTGGCATATCGCACTATTCTCTTTTATTTCTCATACTTCTTGAACAGGTTGTGTAAATCTACTTAGTCCACTTTCTAACTTAGTACTGTACCCACTACAGTCTGATTTATGTCCCCCTACATTCCACCAAGACAAGACTGACCAAAGTGTCTAATGACTAACTGTTGGCCATATCTAAAGGACAATTCTCCCTTCAAATTCCGCTTGAACTTTCTGCAGCTTTCAAACATGTTGATCACCAACTCCTCTCTGATACCTTCTTCTCTATCACTATATACGACACAACTCTGTCCAGGTTCACATTTTAGCTAAAGATTTTTGTTCTCTCTCCTTCTCACGTGAATCATTCTTACCCCCTACCCTTTAGTTGAAGTCCCAAAAGGTTATTGGCCCTCTTCACTTCTTTATATGCACTTCATCACTTATAACTTATGCCATCATCTTTATGCCAAAGACACCCAAACAGACCTCTACACCCTAGGTCTCTCTCCATCAGTCATGTCTCATGTTTCCAACTGCCTCTTTTCTATCTTCTCTTCACTACCTCAGAATCAATGTATCCACAACTGTACTGATCACTTCCCGATATCTTTCCCATCTCCCACCTCCTCGCTCTCCCTTACACTTAATAACTCCATCATTACATCTATCTCACAGATTTGTTGTCTAAGAGTTATGTTCGACTGTGCTCTTTCCATCATCATTCACATCCAATCCCTCTCAAGTGTTTTGACATCTGCACCTAAAAGCATTGCATGCATTTGGTCCTTCTTTACCCAAGATGATACCAAAACTCAATCATTTATCACCTTGATCACAGGAACCTTTTTCTAACTGAACTCCCACTAACCCTGCCTCTCTGTTGCCAGGCATATCTACCTAACTTGTCAATCCTCAACAGCTGCACCAATTCACAAGTTCCTACAGAAGCTTTCCATTGCATTCAGAATCATATTGAAAACCATGGCATTCACCTACAAAGTTCTCTCCAACTCAGCTCCACCATGCATTTCCTCGCTCAACTTCAAATATCCCCCTACCACCTCACAGAACTCTTCACACAGCATTTGGCTCTCATCAGACCACATAAATGCCTATCACTCCTGGGCTACAGTGTACAGTCTTTTACCATCAATAGTTAATGTAGTCTTTGTCAATTAAACATAGTATTCAATTTCTAAACAGTCTTATTTAAAATAATTTTGTTAGACCACATTAATAGTAAAAAGGGGAATGGCAAGGTTCCCAAGAGACATGGGTCTTTCCCCAAAAGGCCTCAGGGCTTAAGTCATCCTAATGCATTATTAGTGCACTGAGCATCCCACGTTACCATCACTTTAATAGAATGGCACAATTGCATGCCCCAAGCTAAAAACAGGGCCTAGGGCTGCAAGAATGAAATCTGGGGTTTTAGATCCCTAAAACAATGCCTAACAATCTCCTGATGCTAATGCAGTTGTATTGAGAGGGTCTAATAATGTATATGTTCAATATGTATATTAACAACAGTAATGAACATTTGTTTGTTATTTCCCTTGTAACTGTATTTTGTTTCTATTAACATAATGTAAAAATTGTTACATTTTAGACTATCTGGGTCTTTGGTTTAAGGGGGATGGATTCATCAAGATGCAAGAAAAGTAGAATGTCAAATAAATTGCTTTCCCCAGATCTTTGCTGAGATCACTGATGGATACTTTAGGATATTCAACAATGACCCAATATATAACATACTAGTTGAAGAGCCCGTGAACACGGTCCACCCAGCAATGGCCGCGGTGCAGTCATGCACAGCAGAGACTGCCCGCACCGCAGCTGATAACGGAGCGGGGAGCTCCAAATTCAGACCGTAGTCCTCTCTGCGCACCGACTACAGTCTGAATTCAGAGCCCCACTCCGTTAGCAGCCACAGCGCGGGCAGTCTGTAGTGCGTGCAGCCGTCTGTACTACGCATGACGGCTTCTGACAAACATACTTTTAGCAAATTATTATATAGGATTGAAAGCAGGGAAATACAAGGAAAACACTTGTAAATACTGCCATTCCAGAGACACATATACAAACACACAAACATACCCATACAGTACACACACCAATGTGTGAGTGTGTTCACGATGGGATCAGCTATTTTAATGTTGGTGGATGGGATTTAGCAATCTATCTGGTCATCTTTACGTGATAAATAAGACACGATTCTGCCTTTGCTGAATGAGCGCAATTCTTCTATTTGTGCCTTCAATGGATTGTACTTCCCAAAAAAACCTGTTAAGTATAACTGTTTTGGCAAAAATCTTAGATTGTCTATTGTTAAAATCATATAAAATGTTCTGATCCTTTTGCTGACCCTAAAAGTCAACACAAGTTCTTGTTTCATTAAATAGTGTTTCTAGAATCCTTTGCTGCTGTTGAGCAATGACATTTCACGTACCATAGATAAATATATTTTCTCTGTGCGCAACAGAGAAACAAACAGAGTAGATAAAGGTTTACAACAGAGACCCTCTGCAAATGACTCACTGAGATCAAGAAGAGATTATATAACTTTCTTCTGCGGTTAGTTTTATCTAGTTCCTAGTAATAGAATGCACAGAGCTAAAATGCAGCATGACAGTAAATAAATAAATAAAAAACCTACCATGTGGTAAGCCAAGTAAATAACGAGCAGCTGCATGCATAATGAGAAAATGACATGTAGGTGGAGGATGTTTACTCCCATTCTGGCAAATTATCCCTTCTTTGGAATGTCACACATCAATCGGAGAGAGATGTCTTCTATAGGTTTGTGCATACATTTCCAGGTGAAAGCTGAACAGTCCATAATGCAGCACTGCCCCCTACATGTGTCAGAAACAGTGGCTTAAATGTTTCCAGTGGCAGAGAGATCTCCAATGCAATGCATTGGATAACTCTCTGCCACTGAAAATGTTTAATGCAATGCAATGCATTGGATACCTCTCTGCCACTGAAAATGTTTAATGCAATGCAATGCATTGGACACCTCTCTGCCACTGAAAATGGTTAATGCAATGCATTGGCTACCTCTCAGGCACTCAACATATGTGACACTTTAGGGAAGAATCTTGAATCGGAAATCTTTTTTCTTAAAAAACTATAAAGTAAATATTTAACCCTTTGAGTGCCAGAGGGGTGCAGAACGCATTGTGAATTAACATTGTAGATACAAAGATAAGCTGCTTAAATTAGGTTAATCCTTAAGGGACATATTTCCAAAAGAACAGCAGAGTAATTCTGGAGCAAATCAGCTGCCTTTTAAGGGAGAAGTAAAACACCCTATTGATTTAAATGATGCTTTTAACCCCTTGACTGCTAGATAGCCTCCCATTGCAGTGCTTCACAATGTGTGGGAGACCTCTGTTATTCAAGGGGTTAAAAGCCCCATTTAAATCAATTGGAATTTCAGGAATTTTTATTTGTCCCCACAAGGTGCACTTGGCATTCTCCAGAATGATTTCTTGTTTCTTTTGAAAATATGACCAAAATCTGTTAACCCCTTTTAGTGATAGAGGGGTAGGCAAAAGCATTGCTTTGCAATGCACTGTGTACCCCTCTGGCACTCATATGGTTAATAAGACAGATATACAGATAAACAGCTATTTGGCTGTTTAACCTCTTGGATGCTGAAGAAATCATCAGCTCATTGATTTGCAAAGCATGAAATGTTCTCTAGAATCCAAGGGCTTAATAAGAACATCCAAGAAATTCAAGCAAAACAATATATATTTTATCCCACTATGAAAAGCAAAATGGCTACTAAAATTGAAAATGGCAGCTAGGTTATTAGAAACGTCTCCAGGGTGCTGCTTCCAAAAATGGTACAGATCTCTCTGGCATCCAAGAGGTTTAAATAATAAGCATGTTGTTGAAATCATCTGAATCAGTTAGGAAAAATAGACCTCTGGGATTTGCATTCACATTACTATAGAAATAGTAATTTTCAAGGCAGTGGCATTTTTAGTGACAAGACGTGTAAACATAAAACATAGCGGTAGTTCGGCATTCAATTTCTGTTTCTGTCCAGTTTTTAGGACCTTAATAAACAGAAGTTGTTTCTCAGCACTCTGGTGTTAGATAAAATGTAAACATATTCTGAAGTGCATATTTTTGTCCCCCATGTATAATAAACGTTTTAATCATAATTTTATGATATCATTAATCATTTCAATTTTGCTCACACACACACTATATGTGTGCATAAACAATCATAAATCATTTCAATGGAGCAAAGGATCTTGGGATCTAAACTCTGACATTCAGAAATGTCTCTTACAACTTTACTCCTTTTAAAATGCTTGTGAGGGATTTCCAAAAAGTGCTGCTTATTACTCTGGCACCCAGGTAGAAACTCCACTTTTATCAAGTTTGTTCCACCCGATAACTTCTTCCCCATTGAGATTGCCTTCTGGAACTCAAATGGCTACATACTGTTTCTACAAAGTTCCCCACAGCATAACATTGAATGAGCAGCTCCCTTTTACACAGGCACTTTTGCAATCAAAAACAAGCCAAAAATGATGTGAGAGGCTCTGAGGACGAACAAAAGCACAATGGCCTGTTCTACGGCTAGTCACCGCCCAGAAGCATCACATTTTAGCTCTCTAGTGCCATTACAGAGGAGAAATTTCCACATACATATTAGACTAATCCCGCCCATAAGGGCGGTCCAGTACCAAAATGATGGGCAAGTCTCCTCTGCGCGGAAAAACCAGCTAATCCCAGACGTACATTTCAGCCTTATTTGGGCCTCGTCAGTGAGGTGCAGCTGGCTTCCCTAGGCACTGAGAGCAAGGGGTCCACGTCTGGATTACCCGCTACACTTAGGGAGAGACCCTAAGTGTTTCTCAAAAACAAGCCAAAAATGATGTGAGAGGCTCTGAGGACGAACAAAAGCACAATGGCCTGTTCTCCGGCTAGTCACCGCTCAAGAGCATCACATTTTAGCTCTCTAATGCCATTACAGAGGAGAAATTTCCACATACATATTAGACTAATCCCGCCCATAAGGGCGGTCCAGTACCAAAATGATGGGCAAGTCTCCTCTGCGCGGAAAAACCAGCTAAATCCCAGACGTACGTTTCGGCCTTATTTGGGCCTTGTCAGTGAGGTGCAGCTGGCTTCCCTAGGCACTGAGAGCAAGGGGTTCACGTCTGGATTATCCTTTACACTTAGGGAGAGACTCTAAGTGTTTCTCAAAAACAAGAAACAAGGAGAACAGGCCATTGTGCTTTTGTTCGTGCTCAGAGCCTCTCACATCATTTTTGGCTTGTTTTTGCGAAACACTTAGGGTCTCTCCCTAAGTGTAAAGGGTAATCCAGACGTGGACCCCTTGCTCTCAGTGCCTAGGGAAGCCAGCTGCACCTCACTGATGAGGCCCAAATAAGGTCGAAACGTATGTCTGGGGTTAGCTGGGTTTTCCGTGCAGAGGGGACTTGCCCATCATTTTGGTACTGGACTGCCCTTATGGGCGGGATTAGTCTAATATGTATGTGGAAATTTCTCCTCTGTAATGGCACTAGAGAGCTAAAATGTGATGCTCTTGAGCGGTGACTAGCCGGAGAACAGGCCATTGTGCTTTTGTTCGTGCTCAGAGCCTCTCACATCATTTTTGGCTTACTTTTGCAATCAAGGAAGGTATAAATATCTTCGTTATTCCCCTCACTAGGGTTTTACTTACATCAGAGGTAAGACAGTATCCCTGCTTTTTAATTACATTATACTAAATTCATGTTCACTTCATGAACTTCATGTTCACTTCAGCTCATATACCTCAACAAAAATACACAAGTCGCTGTTAAATGCACTAGGCAGGCCCATTACATCAGCCATTAATTCCCTTCTAAACCCTAATGGACCGTATTGACCTATTATTTAAAAAACATGAATCATTTTCTGCATAAAAGCACACACCTTCATCCTATTCCCTCCAAATTAGTGATAGTCGCCATGAACTCTCTCTTTATGAATAAGCACACCATGCATACCTTTTCCATACTAGGTTTATTGATTAATTGCCTCTAGTATGTACTTGGGGCAAAGCAACACTTAAAGGAGCCATAATGACCTATATAATAGTTAGCAGTGATATGGGACTAAGAAAGGTAAATGTGGTTCCTCCTGGTTCTATTGCTAGTGCTGATGCTGTGGCAGCACCTCCCCAAGCCACTGCAGATGTATTTGCAGGAGAACACGATTTTTCTCTACCTCCCCTTCACTAAAATCAGGGATAGTGGACTATTTTCCCTTGGCAATCATCAGCAACTGCACTTTGCACAATGTGTAATAAAGTAGGAAAAAGGAAGGGACACATCCTGGCACATCTGCTCTCATTAAGCACATGCAACCTAAATACCCTAATGTTAAAAATTAAGCATGTGAAACCCTTCCCCTGAGAACATTAAGTTGAGCGCGGCTGTCACTGTGTTCCTTGTCCCTCCCCAAGGGAACAAAGAATGGAGAGAAAATTCCACAGAAAGACATGAGAAAACCACCACCAGCCTGGTATTTTGATACAGATGGTAACACCTGCATCATCATGTTCTTGTGCTAGGGTCCAGGCAAGAAAATATATCCATTGTCCCCAGGAACACTCAGGGTCCTCTTCTTACTCTGTATTGCCACCATTGCCTCCAGTAGCAGCAGCAGCAGCAGCAGATGGTAGTGAGGCTGCAGATGGGAGGATCTAAAAGTTTGTCTCCACCCATCAAGCCTTGTGTGGTACACTGACCATACATGACAATGTAGTAGAAAGCAATCAAATTCAGGGAGAATCTGCAGACTTTTCATCCCCCGAATATGCTAAGCTGGTGGCAGGGAGAATTAATTACTTTTATTAAGTCTTATCACCCACCATCACCAACCAGTCACTTGTCCTAAGCAGAGCAGCACCTGATTTTTTTCAGGCATGATTTAATAGTGCCAAAATAAATGCCAATATGGTGGTTATGTTTGTGCTAGTTGTTTAATATGAAAACAGATGTGTCAAGTGTGTTTTTTTCCCAGTCCTTCCCCTCTTTCACTTTTTTCCAAACACTGTGCATTGCATTTGCTGATCACCATGCAGTTCCTTTATGTTCTTAAGAGAAATAATAATATTCTAACACACCCATGATTTCAGAGGAGAAGGAGTAGAAATAATTGGCCACCTTCTCCAAACCAGATGCATGTAAAGTGGTGGGGGCTTGATGTGGTGCTCTGATGCCACAGTAGCACTAGCTAGTGGCAAGTGAAAGCATCAGTGTACCACCACTTATGATGATCCCAGCCCCATGCAGCAGCCTAATCCTCCTGCTGATTGGTCAACTCAGCAGCAGGAAATACATCAGAAGCAAATGCCAAGATGTCACTAGTGGGTGCCACTGGGTGGTATAAGGTTTCTGGTGGTGGTGGTTTGCCACCACCATTTAGCATTTTTAGCACAAGGCCAGTAATACATAATTTTTTTCAGGGTTTGTTGTTTGCAAACCTGAAGAATGCAAACAACTTTTTCACTCATTGGTGTAATACTGCTAGAGATATTGTAAACAAATCTTTAATACTAATTACTAATCAAGTTCTCCACTAGGCAGTGGGCACCATGCATTAGTCCACATGTATGTGGATTGCTTACTTCTTTTCATTATGCTTTCTTCCATTTTTGTCCCTACCTTTCTCTCTCTCATCCTCCATATTGCAAACCTCCACTCAATCTATAATTATATCTCTATATTCCCAGAATCTGATTCCTCAGTGAGACGCTTCTTTTGCCTTGGAACAAATTCAGGAACTTTATCTGAAAAGGAGGAGTCAAGTAAAGTAACAAGAATGCATTCCTTATTGCCTTTCACAAACATTATGAAATGATCCTGCTCAAAGCATGCTAATGTCATTTGTTAGCTAATTTATGTCTGTGTTGTCATTACTGTAAGATTCATCAACCATGTTCCTCAGTTTTTTCCAATCAATATGAGTGGAAGTATTTCACTAATTCCTGCCACAACATGACTAACCATTGTATGCTCACTAATTGTTGTTGGTACAAATGCACTAGCATGCACTCTCTGGGGATTTCAGATTCGGAGAGGAATCTAGTCACAATTAAATTTGTGACATGGGTGAAGCAGGGTGCATGCACTAGATCTCCTATTCTCAAAACAGCTAGTAGTTGGAGCCATTATCAGCAGACACAAAACCAGATTCAATGAGCTGGGTACACTCCATCCCTCTATCACCTGCTCTAGTTTATTTAGCAAATCTATGAAACTGTGTATCGCCTCACTATGCATGCACAAAGTGGTGTTTCACAGCATGGGCTGTCCTCAGGGCCTGTAGGCACAAAAATATAAAGCGCCGCCCCCCCCCATTGGCCATTTCCACTGGACACCTCTACAATGCTCCTAATGTCCACATTGCCCCCATCATCTCTTTATTGCCCTCACATTGCCCCATCAGCTCCAACTTGCCCCCATCAGCTCCACATTTCCCCCACCATCTCCATATTGTCCTCACATTGCCCCCCATCAGCTCCAACTTGCCCCCCATCAGCTCTATGCTACTTTACATTGCCCTCCATCAGCTCCACATTGCTCCCACCATCTCCAAATTGCCCCCCCATCAGATCCAACTTGCCCCCCATCAGCTCCATGCTACCCTCACATTGCCCTCCATTAGCTCCACATTGCCCCCACAATCTCCAAATTGCCCCCATCAGCACCAAATTGCCCCCACCGTCTCCATGTTGCCTCCCCATCAGCTCCAACTTGCCCCCCCCATCAGTTCCAAATTGCCCTCACAATGCCCCCCTTCGGGTCCAACTTGCCCCCACCATCTCCAAGTTGCCCTCACATTGCCTACCTCCCTCCCATTGTCCATGTCCTACCTCCCTGGCAGGAGATCTGTTGTCTGTGCCTCCTTTGGTACAGTCAGTCCTGTGGTTGTTGAAGCTCCCGTGAGGTCTCCTATTCAGGAATGCAGAGCGCTGGGAGATGATGTCATCTCCCAGCGCTCTGCATTCCTAAAGAGGCGACGAGGGAGCTTCAGCAACCACAGGGCTGACTGTACCAAAGGAGGCACAGACAACAGATCTCCTGCCAGGGAGGTAGGAAACGGACAGACCTCCTGCCAGGGAGGTGCAATGCGAGGGCAACATGGAGTGGATGCCGGTGCAGCCAGCGCGGTGGCCAATTTAATTTTTTTTTATTCTTTGAAAAGTATCACATTGGCAGGCGCCCCTCAGTGGTGTGCGCCTGTAGGCAGGTGCCTACTTTGCCTTATGGCAAATCCGGCCCTGGCTGTCCTTTAATCATAACAAAATGCAAGATTACCTATAACATGAAGTTGCATTCTGTTGCTGCCCATTGGCACAAGGGAAACTGAGTGAGCAGTGGCAGTCAAAGAGTTTTTACTCTGGCCACTGATGTCAGTTAAATTTTCTTTCCGTATGAGGTTTGCAGCCCTTTTCACAGCACATTAACCACTTGCTTGTACAATTCTGGTACTGCCATCCTTGGAAAATAACTGCATCTTGGGATATGCCATTGGAGCACAACACATGACATCAGTTCTTTAAAATCACCTTTTTTACAAAATAAGGCAGCATGTCAACTGCCAACATTTTGGCAACTTTACCATTCCATAGGCCTACTCTGAGATTATTTTTTCACGTTTTTGACTCCTTAAGAACTCAGTAAGTTAGGTTGGCAGTACATAGCAGAAGAACTGGGTATCTATTTTGCATTAACAATATGACTTGTGCAGGTGGAGCTGGTAGGGGTGGCTGAAGCATGTGTGCACACTCCCTGATACATCGCCACTATTACATGTCACAGAGTCCATTGGTGAATTTTTAGGAGTGATTTAGCTGCTAGTTGTGGCACTTCTAGCATGTTGATGGTGTATTTCGCAAATCAGATCTGTGGCTGTGCTTCATGTGGGATCTCAGTGAGGATGTGCCAAGGTGTCATCCTGCTTTCCACCTGCTCAAGTGTTTTTTACACAGATAACAGATAGCAACATGTTTTGCTTTTGGATCATGAGTGAAGTATCTCCATACTGTAGACTCCATAGACTGAGGGGTTCCTGAGGGGCTACATGATGAGACTGAGTCTTTTCCTTTAAAGGGATAGTAATACTTTAATATTACTAATCCCCATAGTGTAGCTCTTTAAAAAATAATTCAATTGCCCCCAGGTTCATCTCTCATACCTTAAGCAAAGTTTCCCCTTCCTACCCCTTCCCTGAATTCAGCGTTGTACTGGCTGCAGGGGAGGGGGAACTTTGTGTTCGGTTATCTCTCAAACCATAAAGGTTTGAGAGACGAACCTGTGAGCAATTTAATAATTTTTTAACCCTCTGCATTCCGTACCCCTCTGGCACTCCAAGGGTTAAAGAGCTACACTATGGGGATTAGTAATATTAAAGTATTACTGTCCCTTTATAGGGATAGTAATACTTAAAATGTAAAAAATATATGTTGTAGGGTTTATCACCATGAGTAAAACAAGGGTACTCCCACTGCTGAGAGATATTTTATTAAAATTATTTACAGTGGTGCTGTTGCTACACCATCCTATGGACTGCTCTGGTCTGTAGACCATAAATCTCAATAGGATGGTGTAGCAACAGTGCCACTAAGTTTTCAGGACACTGTGATATTGCGCCTAAAAATTTCAAGTTTGAGCTGTTATAATTTTTTAATAAAATATCTCTCAGCAGTGGGAGTACCCTTGTTTTATTCGGGGGCATAGCCTACAACATATATTTTTTTACATCTTAAGTATTACTATCCCTTTAAGCTAATTATCTTTCTATGTCATTATCGCTCTCGCTCTCAACGTCATCTGTATCTTAGGACAATGCTGGAGAGATATATTTTATATCAATATCTTAAAAAATCAGATCATCCCCATTGCTTGACACTTCTTCCCCGCTACTTTCATATTCCTCTAGTCTTTTTAAAGTCTCAAACAATATTTTTTTTTTTACTTTCCCCTTTAAAGGATTTTCACAACATTCACCATTGTTTTGAGAACTGGTGTTTTTACTCTCACTGTCAGGCACAGCAGTTGGATTAACTGCTACACCCTCCTTTGTTATGACATCAACACTAGACTGTGACTCATTGCTGTATAATAGATGGGGAACTTTCCAATGGAACTGATTTTACTAGTTTGTGTGTTATCAGAAACTGATCCCTTTAACCCCTTAACAACATGTGCCGTACTATGACCGTCATGGTCCTTGAAATACTTTTTTTAAAAATATATAAATCTACAAGTATTGGGCATACTCCTTTAAATTTGGTTTAATCCTCTTGAATGTTAGAGAGGTCACCAGTGTGTTGGAGACCTTTATAACATTCAAGGGGTTAACCACTTGAATGCCAGAGGGGTACGCAATGCATTGCTTACACCTCTGGCACTAATACGGTTAAAAGTACCATTCAACTGAATAGGAATATTTATTTCTCTGCTATAGTGCAGTTGTTTTCCCACAAATTGGTTCACTTCATCAGGCCTATTCCTCACGGAGCAACAAAAGAGAATGAGAAGGGGCTGACAGATGTTCCCCATTTTCCTGTTACACTGGATTAATATAACAACTTCCTTACTAGAATGTAGTGATACCGACAGATACAGGAAGTAGCTCTCACTAACTGAATGATTCACAGGAAATGGGGGACCAGGCAGGAGCAGAAAAATGTTAAGGACAACAAGAAAATATCAGGGCTCAACAGATATGGTTTTTAACATTGTTATTAAACATTATGTTTTCCAAAACAAATATGAGTTACATAGCGTTCCATTGTATTCATAACCAATTTTCCGCTTCAGTATTCTCATTATATTTACTATAACAAACATTATATCTCTCACTGATTTCAACCAAACCTGATATGGAGTTAATTTTAAAGATGCTTAGCATCAGTGCATTTTAATCGAGTGTGACAAGGCACTTACGTAAATAAAAAAATCTATATTTATTCACACAAGCAAAACATGTTTATGGCCCATAACAAGAACCTAGTTCCAAATAGTATATTCATGTATTTTTCCTTCATTAATTTAAATTGGAGAATGGCACAAACTGGCCTGAAAAGTAAGGCTGCTGTATATAGAATTTCCCCCGAGGCCCAGATTTACCCAGCAGACAAAAAATTCTCCAGTATAACGATTTTATCTATAAGATGTCTAAAAAAACTCCCAAACTGATTGAGAACTATAAGCTTTGTAAGTTGTGATGCCTTTTAGTGAAACAGAGTATAATTCAATCAAGGTTGCTGGTTGCAAGAAATTCACCTCTGTATACATAAATGATTCAAACTAAACATCTAGCAATATGTTGTATCACAAAAAAGGTATCACAACCTACAAGTGATTTTCACTATGCAATTGAGGACTCTAAAATCCAAGGGGTTAAAAGCATCATCACATGTATTCTTTTAATTGACATTGATCACAGCTGATAGCAAGAGATGAGTGAAAATTCCAACACTCAGAAAATGAATCAAATTGTCAGATTGCGTATAATTTTTCTTTTAACCAATTTGCTAGTCAAAAGTGTTTGTAAAGTTGTAAATGTTTCCAACTGGTTCAGAATTTTGTGTACTTTATCATATAATAACCAGAATAATGTAAAATGGATTGCTTAACACACCTCTCTGGTAGTTAAAGGGTTACGTTATTTCCAGCTAATGTGCGTTACAGAATTTAACGTCAATGCCGTTCAAGAATTTGCAAAAGCATGGTATCACGAATCATTTAAATTGGTATACGCAAGCTTCTCTGACTCTGTGTTTGGTCATGTATATAATTAATAAAGGTTCGTTTTTACGTGGTAAAGCCATTTATTTGCAGTAAGCTGCCAACAGTAATTTAAATGTTAATCTGGTGATTACACGTTTTCTTATCTACTTTTCTGAGTTCTTAGCAACAAAAAATTTGGGACAGAAAGTAAAAGATGATGAATTCTTGAAAAACTACATAATAAAGGACAAATAACCATTCTCTAAATTCCCTTTGAATTAATTGGTTCCTTTAATCCTATCGAAGCTAGAGAGGTCTATAAGACATTGCTTTCATTCCTCAAGCATTTTAGCCTTGGAATGCCAAAGGGATTCCCAATGCATTGGTCACCTTTCTGGCACTCAAGGGTTAAGAAGTTAAAAGTACCATATATAACAATTGATGTTTTTATTTTTCCCACTTTAGTGGAATTAGTTTGCTCTAGAAATGTTTACCTTTCCTTTTTTTGTAAAACCCTGACTGCTAAAGGGGCCTCACCTATACCAATATGAGAAATCCGGACCCAAATCCTCCCCCAAGAAATAAAGGACTTGGAAAGGAAAAAGGCCACAGAATATATTAAATATAACAATAATGTTATGCCTGCACCCTGGCAACAGAGAGTGGCACGTTTAATACACACCAACCCCAAAAGTCTCCTCCCCCCCACTCGCACCATTCGCAAGACTAACTCCTCAACCCATAAGGGTGTTTTTACAGCTCAATTATTCCCTAGCGAGGAACCACCCCCCACACACCAAAAAGCTCTGTGACTATACTGCATAAAAAGCAAAGGGAGGAGGACAGAAAAACAAGAATTTATGGTGAGGCTGTCCTGTAGCAGAATTAAAAGTGCCCGAGCAGCCTCACCCAGAATATTTATAAACATTGCCACAGTACAGCCCCCAGCACTAGTCTAAGCACAAGCAGCCCGTTCAAGGCAAAATATTGCCAAAGGAACGGGTCTGCATCCCCGCAGTCATGACCACCCTCTTCCCAAGGGTCCAAGGATGGGCTTCTTTATTTCTTTGCAGGGTGCTGTCCTACCTTGCCTATAGGAAAAGCTAGTCACAAGATTGCACCTTTCAATGTGATGCATTACACTGCAATTTTTTGGTTTCTCACATCAAGAACCCCTCTGGAGCGGTGTGGGAATAATTTAGCATAGGTGGGGCATATCTGGAGGGAAGATCCAGAAACTCAATGTTGGGGGTTCGGCTCGTTTGGAGCATGTGCATGGTGAAGTGGATGTGCACTGGTGGCCATATTGCCAGTGCATCGTCGCTTGGATAGTAGCATCACATCCCTCCATCCCTGTTTGGTCTATGCTTGGAGCGTATTGTCATACCTTGTGGTCATGTCCTTGCCAGACAGGCAATTTTGGAAAAGTGGGAAGGTTCTTAATCTGTTAGGCTGTTGGACTCCACACTGGCTCTAAATGAGGTTCCCTCAGGTTTTGGCCATGGGCTATTTGTTGCTATACCCATTGAGCCACTTGTTGCCAGCTAATGTAGTACTACAGTTGAATGTTAATAATCTATGTCCATGACTGAAGAAATATTTATATTACAGATACTATTATGTCTTAGTCTGGCAAGGACCTTTATGCTTTATTCAAAGTTGTGGCCAGTTTGAATCCTTATTCGTAGTCTGTGTTTCATTTACCTTCTGGTAACTATTACAAAGACATGTGACTGCTACTGCAGTCCTATAAATTAAACAATATATGACATATTTACAAAACATCTCTGTAGTTACATGTATTTTGCAACTTATGAAACTACAACATTTGTATGAATACTGAACATAATTGGTTTGCTTATCTCTAACAAGAAAATTATCACACATTTAACAAACAACCGATGGTAAAATGCAAGAAACTAGATCCAAACCACCTTAAAAGGATTATTAATTATCACATATATAAAGCAGCAACATATTCCACAGTGCTATAAAATGTGGTTTAAAGAAACTTACATTTTAATAAAATTTCATATATTTTCTCTGACACAAATAAGACAAAAATGTACCTCTCATTATTGTCCATAGAGTACAGAAAGAATTGGAGACCATTTTCCTTCTGCTAAGTTAACGCAATGCGTTGGATACCTCTCAAAGGGTTAATGGATCAAAAACAACTATCAGGCTGTTCACACTGATGACTATTATCTGAAATGAATGGATTATGCAACATCTCTGCATTTATCATAGAGGAGTTACAGCAGGGCTGATTTAACTAGCAGCCTGTGGTGCCTCTATGCAAAAACTTTATATGGTTGACATTGAAGGGTGTGTTCTGAGTTCCAGCTCCAATGAATCAGTGACCCACACATCAGCATGAGCCAATCATATATGGCTGACGTCAAAGTGGGACAGCCATCAATGTGCCCCATCTAGGTGAGAGGATCACTGAGGAAACTTAGAACAGCCCTGTTATGTATTACAGGGCCTCATTGCTGCCACAATCCTCTTTAAGATTGGGAAGGAAGAATAAACTCATATCACACATAACGACACTATGTTCAAAAGAAAAAGTTATGTTGAAATGTTACAAACATCACATTTTTTTGTCTTTAATGCTGTGAATGCCCAATATTTATCCAATGTATTGAGTTGCAATGTGATGGATACCTCTCTGGCACTCAAACGGTTTAAAGACAAATACATAGTAACATAGTTCATGAGGTTGACAACTGGGTAAAACAAATCCCTTCCTGACTCCAGATGATAGTCAGATATTTCCCTTGATTAACATCATATCTGCTTTGAAACCAACTTTGATGATTCTCAATATTGTCCTGCACTAGAAAGAAATCCATTACTTTTTTGAAAGCAACCAATGACTGCAAGCACAGTATCCAGTTTTAAAGACTTCCATAACTTTACAACCCTTACTTAAAAAAATCCCCTGTTGTTATTTTAGTTGAATGCACATTTCCTTTTGTTCAATTCTTTGATTAAATAGTTCCTTAGGGAGTTTGTGGTATTGACCTTGATTATATTTGTATATGGTAATCATGTCACTCCTCAGACATAACTTCTCTACCATAAACAATCCGAGTTTGGCTAGTCTCTCTTTATAACTCAGTTACAACAATCTCTTCAACAGTTTTGTTGCAAATCCCTGCACTTTTTCCAGTTCTGTAATTTATTTTTTAAGAACTGTACTCCATATTCTAGAAAAGACTTTTCCAAGGACTTCTATAGAGGTAGAATTATATTCCCATCCCGTGCATCTATACAGCATAGTACCCTATTGGTTCTTGCAGTGGCTGAGTGACACTGCACAATGCCGGAAAGCCTATTGTCTATCAGTGCTCCTTTAAATTTTGTTAATGAGGATTCACCAAGTAGTTTCTCATATAGTGTATATTTAGCATTCTTATTTCTGCAGCCAAATGCATAATTTACATTTATCTATATTAAAGCCCCTGCCAGTTTTTTGCCCTTTCACTCAATTTATGGAAATCGTTCTGCAGAAAACAAAATCCTTCTCTGTATGTATTTCCCTACACAGCATAGTGTAATCAGCAAAGACTGAGACATTACTTGCAATACTCACTTCTAGATAATTAATAAACAAATTAGAAAGCATTGGGTCCAGGACTAAACCCTGTGGCACCCCAATTACAACTTTAGACCAATCTGAAAAGGTTCCATTTACAACAAATCTCTGCCATCTATCATATAACTAGTTCTCCATCTATGCACGGATATCGCCTCTTACACCAAAGCCTTTTAATTTATGCAGTAACTTGTTGTGAAGCACAATATCAAAGGCTTTTTGCAAACTCCCAGTATACTTCATCAACAGAAATACCCTTGTCCAAATTACTAATTACCTTTTCTAAAACGTAAGCAAACAAATTTGACATGACCTGTTTTTCATTAAAAGCATTTTGGTTCTGACTAATAATGTTGTTGGTATCACACAGTCCTGAATATTATCAGTTAGTAACCCTTCTAATATCTTACCCACTACAGAAGTACAGCTCACAGATCTATAATTTCCTGGTTTAGATCTGTCCACCTTTTTGAATAATGGCATTACTACTGCTTTCCTTCAGTCACATGGCACTATGTCTGATGATAGTGAATCAAATATTAAGTATAAGGGTCTTGCTATTCCTGACCTAATTTCCGTAAGTACCCTTGGGTGTTTGCCATCAGGTTCAGGTGTTTTATTAACTATACCCTTTTCCATTCCTTTGCACATTTCAAATTGGTAATTACAATTTCTATATTAGTTAAAGATATGAAAGATTTAAAGACATTGCCTTAAAAATGGATGTGGTCATAATTAAGTTAATAGAAAAACAAAATAGGCTAGCAACTCCAAGCTGAACTAAAAAAAAAATCTGATGTTAAAGTGTATGTTTAAATACCAATGTTATATGTATTAATCTTTGTATTTATATTTTCAAAGGAATTTCCTTTTGCCATTTCAAACTGTCTGAAAACAGATTTTAAATTTGCATCAGTTTCTTAAAGGGATAGTATTGTTTCATAATAAAAGCAGCTCCAATTAATCTTCATAGTATTTAGGCCATGGAGAGTGTTATTTCAATACTGTCAGAGTTATAAGAGTAATTGAATGATAAAGTATGCGTCTCCCACCCCTTTTACTGATATAACACTGCTCATCTCAGAGCAGCAAGACTGTCCTGATGGATCGCAGAGAGAGACAATCTTCAGTGAGAATAAGGAAAAACCTGAATAACCTGTCAAGGGGGTCAGGGTTTTCCTTATGCTCAAAGTAAGAAGATTGTCCCTTGCTGTGATCTATCTGGTCTGTGGACCAGATTCCACATCTGAGGGGAGGTGGCTTATACTAGGTAAAAGGGGCAGGAAGGGGGCACTTTATTATTCAATTACTCTTGAACTACAACTCTGACAGTATTGAAATAACACTCTCTATGGCCCAAATACTATGAAAATTAATTGGAGCTGCTGTTTTTACGAAACATTACAATCCCTTTAATAACCATTTTCTGAACAGAGGATCCTCTCTCTAAATTTTTAGATTAGTTAAAAGGCCAATGTTGAAATTCCCACTCATGCCATCAAAATGATTGAAACTGATTACAGTTCAGAGAAGACAACTGTAACTCAAAGGGCCATGTGTTCAAAATAAAGGTGAAGGAATTCTGAAGCAAACCATATGCACTATAGAGAGGACTAAAAATCCCCACTGATTTATGTGGGAATTCTAACCCTTTGAATGCATTAAGAAGTAATGCATTGCAGACCTCTCTAACATTCAAAAAATTAAAATATCCATTTTAAATCAATGGGAATTCTAGTTCTCCCCTATAATACAAATGGTTTGCTCCAGAATTCCTCCACTTTTCTTATGAACATATGGCCCCCCACTGGGTTTTGATGGTTATTTAATATGTAATCAATGTTAGCAAATCACAGGGGAGGGGGTTGTTGAATTAAAGCATCCTTCTCCATACTTTAAAGTGATAGTAATGTTTCACAAAAACAGCAGCCCTAATTAATCTTCATAGTATTTGAGTCATAGAAAGTGTTATTTCATTACTGTGAGCGTTGTAGTTCAAGAGTAACGGAATGATAAAGTTTTCCCCTTCCGCCCCTTTTACCTAGTGTAAGCCACCTCCTCTCAGATGTTGAATCCAGGCCATAGACCAGGCAGCTCACATAAAGAGTCATTCTTCTTACTGTGAGAACAATGAAAACCCTGCCCCCCTTGACAGGTTGTTCAGCTTTTTCCCTTATCTTAATTGAAGATTGTCCCTCTCTGCAATCTACCTGAATACTCCCTGCTGCTCTAAACTGAGCAGTGTTACATCAGTAAAAGGGGCAGGAGGTGGATACTTTATCATTCAATTACTCTTGAACTACAACTCTGACAGAATTGAAATAACACTCTCCAAGGCCCAAATACTATGAAGATTTGATCTGCTTTTATTATGAAACATTACTCTCCCTTTAATAGTTATTGCCTATAACTTTTGATGGCATGTGTGGAAACGATCATCAGTTGTAATGTAAGTTTTTGGCATTTAACCCCTTAAAGACCAGCGGTCCCGGGGTGTGTTGTCCATTAAGGACCAGATAGGGAATTTTAACTTGCCAGCACCTGTGACTGATCATGTGTGCTGGCACGCAGAACGGGGGACTGATAATGACCGCGCCGTTCTTGGAGTGGTCAATTTCAGTCCCTACTACTAGTTACAGTGCTCCTCGCAAGAGCAATGTGAGTAAAAAAATATGTGACGTGTCAGGACCGTCACTGGTCCTTTAGGTAAAAACAGTAGTCACTGGACCTTAAGGGGTTGCCCCATGGTTTTCTATATCTTTTGTTTTTGTTGTATTTTAAAGTTTGTTCAGTTGAGTTTGCTTGACATGTATTGAATGATTTACCTTATTGTCATGTAATATTTGTTCAATCAAGTGTATTTCATGAACATGAATTAACTTTTTTTTATCATGTAATATTTTCTTTTCTCAATAGTGCTTCACATGCTCAATCAAAGTTTTTTTTAGTTATCTATGTATTTGATCTTTTGTTCAATTGAACGTGCTTCACTCACATTATTGGCCTCCTTTTGACAAGCAATCTAATTTTTATTTCATTGAGTGCATTTGGCGTGCACAATCTTCCTCCTTAATTGTATTTTTGAGGACAGCTTCTATTTTTACCTTTTTCCTCTTATCGATCAAGCATGCTTCACATGCTTGATATGCTGTCAGAGATCAAGAGTGAAAATAACAGCTCACTACAGTGAAAACACAAATCTGCACAATTCTCTCTCTGTGCAAACTGTGCATGCTCAGACTGATTTTTTTGAATTTCAATACCTCAGGAATGAGAGCACTGGTCACCAAGTGGAACATGAAAAGACCGTGGCTTCCCAAGACCTATCTTGATACAAAATGTCAAAGAAATCCATTTGTTATATTTTGCTGCAGGCCTGGCTATTTTCCAGCAAAAAATGTATTATGGGTTGCACGCTGCTTTTTTCTGATTTATTTATTTATTTATTTATTTATTTTGTAAACTAACTCATTCCAAACTTGCTCATTTTTTGGGACCTTTTTTGATTTGTCTATCTAGTCAAAAGTTATAAACATCAGAAAATCTGCATTTTACATTTTCACAGGTGATGTCATTCCGGGTGGATAATAAAGATCATAGAATTTGACAATGTTTACATGAGCCGTCCTTCAACAAATGCAAATACTACAATCAGGCTTCAGCTGTCAAAAATATTTGATGACATTATACTTAACAGCACATTAAGGTGCTTCCAATGAATACTAACCAACACCAACAAAGCCCCAATTGCTTCAATCTCCAGTGATGTGCATCAAATCATAACACAGTGTGTATACGATCATTTCACAATGAAGTCTGCCATCTACTGGCATTTTATGGCATTAATTTTATGTGTGAAGATAGTAAAAGTGGCAATTTAGTGTACATATATACCAAATGACTAGAACATTTCACTACAGACCTTCTGCAGGTATTATTCCCAAATTTTACAAATAAACCTCAAATTTTTTTATTTTTTTTTTAATTCTCAGTGCAGCATTTCTTACATTTGGATTTTTTTTACAGTCCAAAATGTAATTATATGGGTTTAGCCCTTTGAGTGCCAGAATGGTGCAATGCATTTATTTTTTAGAGAAACAAATCAAGCCTAAACCAATGCTATTGTATTATCTTAGGAGTATGAATATTTTAGAGTTATGTTCAGGGTAAAATGTAGATTTTCAGTTGTAGCCACACATCTCCATCCAAGTGACCCCCCCCACCGAAAAAAAAGGTCTTAGCCTCTCAAATGCTAGTTACATTTTGAACAAATCACTAAGCATTCTACTGCAAAAGCCTCTAACAGTCATAGTTTTTGTGAGACTGTCCCAGTGTTTTGACTGGGTATGGGTGAAAGTTTTTGACTTAAAAGAGAAACAGGAGAAATATGGCATTTTTCATCTAGCGGCAAATTCTTTGGGAAAAGTGTCCATTTCTGCTTTTGTCACCTAGCTCATGGCTGTCCAAGTTCAGTCCTCAAGGGCCATCAACTGTACAGGATGTAAGGATTTCACTGGTTAAGCACAGGTGAGTCAGTCACAATGAATGATCCACTGTGCTTTATCAGGGAAATATTTTAAATTCTGGCCTGTTGGTGTTCCTTGAGGACTGAACTTGGAAAGTACTGGCCTAGATGATTGTATTAAAATCAATGGGAAGACTGAATTTCTCCCTATCACATGGAAATTTTCCCTTCTTTTCCTGCAGGCATAGTATAAAAGGGTGTCAAGTTCCAACAGCATGCCATTCTGTATTTATGAGAGGAAGAGAAGATGGGCTAATAAAGTGGAGTTGAAGCTTAGTTTAGGGAGTCTTGTAGGCAGGGCATTTGTTCTCTCTATTATGGACGTCTAGGGGCATTCTGGGGAACAGGAGGGATGAAAGGTGGTTGACCCCAAGTACCCCAAAATCTTGTATGCCTGACTGGGAAGACACAGGCAGCTGTAATCCAGGTATCTTCCTGATCTGGCTGTTATCTTAGGGTAGGGGAGTCTGGGGGTTTGAGAAGGGAGCAAAGGAGATTTACCCCCAAATACCCCAAAATCATACATGACAAATTAGAAGTTCCTTCTAAATCTGGTTCTCTCTGGTTTAGGGGAGATTGAGTCTGAGACTGAGCCTAAAATATTGTATGACTGGTTGTATAGTCACAGGCAGCAACGATCCAAGTTTGTTCCTCATCTGGCTATTATCTCTGTGCTAGGGGAATCTGGGTGTGTGTGAAGGGAGATTTGCCCCATATTCCCCAAAATTATTTGTGACTAATTGGAAAGACACATAGAATCGTGATCCAAGTTGCTTCCATATCTGGATATTATCTCTGTACTAGGGGAGGCTGGAGAAAGTAGCCGTTGAAAAGGGAATGTGGTTTTTTTTTGGGGGGGGGGTTGTTGATAGTAAAAGAAATGGGGGGCACAGTTAATAAAAAAAGAAAAAAAATAGGTGACAGAGTATCACGGTGCCTGTGCTCTCTGTGCTGCTCTATGTCAGTCTCTGTGTGATGCGCTCCTATTGGTTGAGCTATGTTTGGCCCGCCCAGTATGGCCTTTATATACTGGGCTCTGGCACCTATCCGGTGCCCTTTTGTGGTGTTCCAGTACCAGTGCTTACTTGAGTCGCTTGAACTCCTGTGTACCGACTTGGCCCGTTTGACTACTCAGCTTCTTGTCTCCTGATCCGTGATTCAACCCGGCCTGGCTGATGTTCCTGCTCCGTGATTTGACCCGGACTGGCTGACGTTCCTGCTCCATGACCTGATCCGGCTTGTTTGATGTTCTTGCTCCGTGATTCGACCTGGCTTTGCTGTTCCTGCATCGCTGTATCGCTTGGGCGACATTCTGACTTCCGCTGTGCCTGAGTCCTGCCTGGTAGAGTATCAGTGTTGCCTCCGTTACTGCTACGGCAGTGTGTCATAGGCTGAGTCCTCCGTTAACCCTTGCTGAGCCTCAGTGTTGCCTCCGTTACTGCTACGGCAGTGTGCCACTGGCCGAGCCTTCCGTTAACTCTTGCAGAGCCTCCTTGTTGCCTCCGTTACTGCTACGGCAGTGTGCCATTGGCTGAGCCCTCCGTTAAGTCTTGCAGAGCTTCTGTGTTGCCTCCGTTACTGCTACGGCAGTGTGCCATTTGCTGGGCCTTCCGTTAACTCTCACAGAGCTTCATTGTTGCCTCCGTTACTACTACGGCAGTGTGACATTGGCTGGGCCTTCCGTTAACTCTTGCAGAGCTTCTGTGTTGCCTCCGTTACTGCTGCAGCAGTGTGCCATTGGTTGAGCCTTCCGTTACTCTCTCAGAACTCTGTGTTGCCTCCGTTACTGCTACGGCAGTGTGCCATAGGCCAAACCATCCATTAAGCTCCTGCAGAGTATCATTGTCGCCTCCGTTACTGCTACGGAAGTGTGCCATTGGCTGTACTCCCGTTCAACTCTTGCAGAGTATCATTGTTGCCTCCGTTACTGCTACGGCAGTGTGCCATTGGCTGTACTCCCGTTTGGCTCTTGCAGAGTATCATTGTTGCCTCCATTACTACCACGGCAGTGGGTTTTAGTGTCAGCTCTGCTCTGGCAGATTACAAGTGCTCTAGTCTCCATTCTTGCACTGCAGTCTCCTACTAAGTGTTATTCCATCATACTGGGCGTTACTAAGAGAGATCACCACAGACTTCTCTACACAGAGACTGATTACACCTATTGAGACTTTAACTCATGCTGTACTGCTGTTCTGGGTATTCACCCTTTCCTGCCTGACCTGTGTCAGTATAAGACCTCTCTTGCTTCCTATTATACTGGGACCGTGTAGGCATATGCATCATATACCTGTATTATCATTGTTGCCTCCGTTACTACCACGGCAGTGGGTTTTAGTCTCAGCTCTGCTCTGGCAGATTACAAGTGCTCTAGTCTCCATTCTTGCACTGCAGCCTCCTACTAAGTGCTATTCCATCATACTGGGCGTTACTAAGAGAGATCACCACAGACTTCTCTACACAGAGACTGATTACACCTATTGGGACTTTAACTCATGCTGTACTGCTGTTCTGGGTATTCACCCTTTCCTGCCTGACCTGTGTCAGTATAAGACCTCTCTTGCTTCCTATTATACTGGGCCTGTGTAGGCATATGCATCATATACCTGTATTATCTCTGTATGTTTCTGCTGAGGTACAACAAGGCCTGTAAAGGGTACTTGATTATTGTGTTTTCAATAAAACTGTGTTTTATCCTAAACCACTGTGTCTGACTTTTGAAAAAACCATTACACAGAGACCCTGATGTTGCTGTGACTGAGGCAGACTGATACTAGAGGAGTGTATTTTGTAGAAGACCAAGGCAAGATATCATACACAATCAGTTCTATTGAGTACTTTACAGTAAAAACATAGAGATAATGTCCAGTTAACACACAAGGGGAGTGTGAAAGGATTAGGAGCAGTGCAGGGACATGTGAGTAAAGTGGTAGTCCAAAAGCTGACTGTAGCTACGGTGGCTACAGTGTGTGCAATAAATGACTGTGATTCCGCTGAGGAGTATGCAGTTTGTCAAAGGCCAGCCAAAATTTCCAACATCAACAGAATCAGTACTATTAATAAACCATCTAAAAACACTAAAGATGACAATGAGTCACATTCCAGTGCTGATGGCATAGCACAAGAAGGTGTAGAAGTTCAACCATCTGCTGCATCTGACAGTGAGACAAATGTTGTGAAAATCCCTCAAAGGGGAAAAGTAAAAAGAAAAGTTTGAGATCTCTAAAGGCCAAGAAGAATATAAAAGTAATGTGGAAGTAGTGTTGGGCAATGGTGAGGAAGACCTAATTATTGATGAAGGTAATGTAGATCTAGAATATATCCCTCCAGCATCCTCCTCCTCTTCAGATACAGAAAAGTTGAGAGAGATGATGACATGGCCAGAAAATCAGCTGAAAGGCAAAGGCTCAATCTTCCACCACTGAAAAGGAGCACTGTGTCTGCCTATAACCTATATGAGAAAACAATTGTAAAGTCTGACCCTGGACAAGCAAAAATGCCCCAAAATACAAAGTAATCCTGTCACTCATCATCAGCATCATCAATGTTTCCATGTCCAAGTGCAACTCAGCCACATGTACTAATAATGTTGAGTAACCAGCAGTTACAACACAGGTTATCACCATTCACAGCCTTAACTATGATGAGTGCCTCTGGTGCTGTTGGAACTGTAGCACATGTGACACCTAGTAGTAGTACAATTTCAGCAGCATCTAGCCACAGTGGTAGTACCAGCCCTTCAGTAGCCATTCAGTCAATGAAGTTCACAGTATGGATATACTTTAATCATGATCCAAAAGCTGAGCATGTTGCTGTGTAGAAAGCATGTGAGTAGGGGGGAAAGCAGGTTCACAGCTAGTCACCTCCTTAATGAGATCCCACCTGAAGCAGCACCACAGGTATGACTGGGAGACACACCATCAACATGTCAAAAGTGCCACAACTGGTAGCAGCAAAAGCACTCCAAAAAGTACCTGGGTCTCTGATGAACATAATAGAAGTAGTTGATGTGTCAGCGAGTGTGTCAAGAGTACATTCATTCAAAATAGCACCTCTGGCGCCTGCTGCAAAGGAGTATAACTGGGTTTGCTATAGGAGATGACAAGTCAGACTGCAAAAAACACATGCTGCCTCCACCTCCTCTAGTCATGTTGTTAAAGCAATCAAATTACAGGGTACTGCCATCCAACAGTTACTGAGTTCTTGGGAAGGAGTCAAAAACTTCACAAAACATTCCCAAAGTACACAAGTGGCAAGGTTCCCAAGATATTGGCAGAGGACATGCTGCTATATTTGTTTGCTGAAAAGTGAGGATTTTGAGAATTGCTGTCATGTGTAGCCTCTCTGGCATATTATATATATATATATATATATATATATATATATATATATATATATATGTGACAAAAAATAGGTAGTGGCACTCAAAACATAAATATTAGTGATGAGCGAGCATGCTCGGCCGAAGCTCGGTTCGGCTCGAGCATCGCTCTGCTCGGCACATGGCAGTACTCGTACGAGTACCGCATGTGCTCGCCCGCCATGTTCGGGTCTCCTCCCCGCACGTTTCGCGGCTGCTGCGCAGCCAATAAACGTGCGGGGAGGCTCTGACATCAGTGTAATGCCAGCAGCCATGTTGGCTGCTGGCATTACACTGATTGGCTGGCCAGAACCCGTGATCGGGTGCTGTATAGCACCTGACCAGCGAGTTCGGCTCAGTCTTAGCCAGGGAGAGATGAGGATAGGAAGGGAAAGTCAGTGTAGGGAGAAGAAAAGTGTTTTTGAGCTCTTTAAAGACCCAAAAGTCCTTTTTAGGACTGTTGTGTGTGGGGGCAGCAGTTATATTTTGTTTGGGGGGGCACAAATTTAAAAAAAAAAGTCACATATTCCGTTCACTGTGCCTAGCCGCAGATTAGCAGCACATTCTGTTTAGTGTGCAAAGTTGCAGATTAGCAGCACATTCTGTTTAGTGTGCAAAGTTTAAAAAATAAACGTCACATATTCCGTTCACTGTGCCTAGCCGCAGATAAGCAGCACATTCTGTTAAGTGTGCAAAGTTTAAAAAATAAACGTCACATATTCCGTTCACTGTGCCTAGCCGCAGATTAGCAGCACATTCTGTTTAGTGTGCAAAGTTTAAAAAATAAACGTCACATATTCCGTTCACTGTGCCTAGCCGCAGATTAGCAGCACATTCTGTTTAGTGTGCAAAGTTGCAGATTAGCAGCACATTCTGTTTAGTGTGCAAAGTTTAAAAAATAAACGTCACATATTCCGTTCACTGTGCCTAGCCGCAGATTAGCAGCACATTCTGTTTAGTGTGCAAAGTTTAAAAAATAAACGTCACATATTCCGTTCACTGTGCCTAGCCGCAGATTAGCAGCACATTCTGTTTAGTGTGCAAAGTTGCAGATTAGCAGCACATTCTGTTTAGTGCGCAAAGTTTAAAAAATAAACGGCACATATTCAGCTCACTGTGCCTAGCCGCAGATTAGCAGCACATTCTGTTTAGTGTGCAAAGTTGCAGATTAGCAGCACATTCTGTTTAGTGTGCAAAGTTGCAGATTAGCAGCACATTCTGTTTAGTGTGCAAAGTTTAAAAAATAAACGTCACATATTCCGTTCACTGTGCCTAGCCGCAGATTAGCAGCACATTCTGTTTAGTGTGCAAAGTTGCAGATTAACAGCACATTCTGTTTAGTGTGCAAAGTTTAAAAAATAAACGTCACATATTCCGTTCACTGTGCCTAGCCGCAGATTAGCAGCACATTCTGTTTAGTGTGCAAAGCTGCAGATTAGCAGCACATTCTGTTTAGTGTGCAAAGTTGCAGATTAGCAGCACATTCTGTTTAGTGTGCAAAGTTTAAAAAATAAACGTCACATATTCCGTTCACTGTGCCTAGCCGCAGATTAGCAGCACATTCTGTTTAGTGTGCAAAGTTGCACATTAGCAGCACATTCTGTTTAGTGTGCAAAGTTTAAAAAATAAACGTCACATATTCCGTTCACTGTGCCTAGCCGCAGATTAGCAGCACATTCTGTTTAGTGTGCAAAGTTGCAGATTAGCAGCACATTCTGTTTAGTGTGCAAAGTTTAAAAAATAAACGTCACATATTCCGTTCACTGTGCCTAGCCGCAGATTAGCAGCACATATTCCGTGTAATATGAAGAAGGCGGGTAAAAAGGGACGGGGAAGTGGACGTGATCCTGATAGTTCAGGGCGCGGGTCAGGACGCGTAGAAACTGTGCCTGGTGCCAGAGCACAAGAAAGAAAGACATCCACCATACCTAGCTTCATGTCTCAGTTTACAGGGCGTCGCAGGACAT
Source organism: Rhinophrynus dorsalis (assembly GCA_037306005.1). Lineage (NCBI taxonomy): Eukaryota > Metazoa > Chordata > Amphibia > Anura > Rhinophrynidae > Rhinophrynus > Rhinophrynus dorsalis. Next base: position 376,732,367 of record CM074721.1, on the reverse strand, counting down.
CACTCTCGAGGTCAGACCACTGCGAACAGGTGGTCGGTTGGATTTCAGCTGATACTGCTTCCAGTCGGTTAAGCACCACCCTGTCTTCCACCAAGTCCACTCTCACTAGCCAAGAGTCTGGTCAACACAATCCTCACCCTGATCATCCTTCCTCCCACCATAGAGGGTCTGGCCAAAGAAGTGATCCCACACTGGGATATAGTGAGGAGCTCGTCTCATCACCAATCCTTCATTTGAACCTCTCTCCAAGCACGCTTGCAGAGGAACATGAGATCTTGTGCCCTGATTCACAACCTCTAGAGGGTACCCAATCACAAGAAGATGACAGAGGGGAACGGCATTTAAGGTCAAAGGAAGTGGATGATGATGATGAGACACAGTTGCCATCAAATCAACCACTATTACTGTCTCAAGACCTTGATGAGGAGGATGATACACAGTTGTCAATGACTGAGTATGTGGTGGGATCAAGAAATGAGGAGGATGATCAGAGTGAGGAAGTGGAGGAGGACTTGGTGGACGATGAGGTGACTGACCCCACCTGGGAAGGTGGAGAGCCGAGCGATGACAGCAGTCCTGAGGGTGAGCCATCTGCAGCACCGCAACAGGCTGGAAGAGGCAGTGGTGTGGCTAAAGAAAGAAGGCAGACCGCACCAAACCGGCCCGCAAATGTTCCACAGAGCACCCCCTTGCGTAAATCTCCCTTGCCAAGGGCTAGGTGTTCCGCGGTATGGCGTTTTTTTAAGGAAAGTGCGGACGACAAAAGAATTGTAGTTTGCAACCTGTGCCACACCAGAATGAGCCGAGGCATGAACACTAGCAACCTCACCACCACCAGCATGATCCGACACATGGCATCCAAGCACCGTAATAAGTGGGAGGAACGCCCGGATCGCCAATCTGTGTCTGCAGGCCACACCACTGCCTCCTCTTCCCCTGTTTTCGGTGCCGGCCAATCGCCTGTCGAAGGCGCAGGCCCGCATACCTCCCGCCCTGCACCTGTACCATCTGAAGCACCATCAGCGACCACATCCACTTCCCTGTCCCAGCGCAGCGTCCAAATGTCGTTACCCCAGGCATTTGAGCGCAAGCGAAAATACCCAGCCACCCACCCACAGGCCATAGCACTAACCTCACACCTTTCCAAATTACTGGCCATCGAAATGCTGCCATTTAGGCTTGTGGAGACTGAGTCCTTCCGCAGCCTGATGGCAGCAGCTGTCCCTCGGTACGCAGTCCCCAGCCGCCACTACTTTTCCCGGTGTGCCGTCCCCGCCTTACACCACCATGTGTCCCGTAACATCACCCGTGCCCTGACCAACGCAGTTACTGGGAAGGTCCACTTAATGACTGACACATGGACAAGTGCTTGTGGCCAGGGACGCTACATTTCCCTGACGGCACACTGGGTGAATGTCGTGGAGGCTGGGAGCGACTCGGACCCTGGGATGGCACAGGTGCTACCCACGCCGAGGATTGCGGGCCCTACCTCCATCAGGGTTTCCGCCAGCACCTACGTTATTGGCTCCTCCTCCTCCGTTTCCACCTCCGAATTCTCTGCGCGCAGCGCCACTCACCCATCAGCCGGTAGCTGGAAGCAGTGTAGCACTGCAGTGGGGAAGCGTCAACAGGCCGTGCTGAAGCTGATCTGCCTTGGGGACAAACAGCACACGGCCTCAGAGCTGTTGCAGGGGATTAGTCACCAGACCGAGCAGTGGCTCTCGCCACTCAACCTGCAACCAGGCATGGTTGTGTGTGATAATGGGCGTAACTTGGTGGCGGCTTTGGAGCTCGGCAAGCTCACACACATACCATGCCTAGCGCATGTATTTAATTTAGTGGTTCAGCGATTTCTAAAAACCTACCCCAATTTGCATGATCTCTTGACCAAGGTGCGCCGCGTGTGTGCACATTTCCGTAAGTCATCAACAGCTTCAGCCGGCCTGTTGAAGCTGCAGCAGCGCTTACAATTGCCAGCTCACCGGCTGCTGTGTGACGTGAGCACGCGCTGGAACTCCACCTTCCACATGTTGGCCCGGCTTTGTGAGCAGCAGAGGGCAGTAGTGGAGTACCAGCTGTTACACGGTCGTCGCCTCTCCGTTCAACTTCCTCTAATCAGAAGTGAGGAGTGGGAATGGATGTCAGACCTCTGTGAGGTTTTACGCAATTTTGAGGAATCGACACAGATGGTGAGCGGCGATAACGCTATTATCAGTGTAACCATCCCACTTCTGTGTCTACTGAAACGCTCGCTGCTCACAATTAAAACTGACGCTTTGCATGTGGAAGAGGTGGAAATGGGGAAGGAAGAGCTTACACAAGGTGATAGCCAGAGCACCCTCACTTCGTCTTCTCAGCGACAATTGGAGGAGGTGGAGGAGGAGGAGGAGGAGGAGGAGGAAGACACAGTTGCCTCCTCTACAGAGGGTAGCCATGGAACTTTAGTTCCATCTCTTCAGCGTGGGTGGGCAGAAGAGGAGGAAGAGGATGAGGAGATTGAGAGTCATCCTCCTGGTGAGGACAGCGAAATCTTGCCTGTTGGTACACATGGCTGACTTTATGTTAGGCTGCCTTTCCCGTGACCCACGCGTTATACGCATTTTAGACAACACGGATTACTGGGTGTTCACACTTCTGGACCCCCGCTACAAAGAGAATTTCTCATCTCTCATTCCTCCGGTGGAGAGGACAAGCAAAATGGTGCAATACCAGAAGGTTCTTGTCGAAAAATTGCTCCAAAATTTTCCATCTGACATCGCTGGCGGCAGAGTACGTGCTACCTTGGCCAACCGAGAAGGGGAGAAAAGGGGAGCACACAGCAGTTCCGACAAAGGCAGGGCAACATTCTCCAAGGCGTGGGACACCTTCATGACACCCTGCCAGCACCCTCACCCTGATGCGCAGCCTAGTGTCACAAGGAGGGAAAAGTTTTGGAAGATGGTGAAGGAGTACGTAGCAGACCGTGTCAGCGTCCTCAATGATCCCTCTGTGCCTTACAACTACTGGGTGTCCAAGCTGGACACGTGGTATGAACTGGCACTCTACGCCTTGGAGGTGCTGGCCTGCCCTGCCGCCAGCGTTCTGTCTGAGCGGGTATTTAGTGCTGCTGGTGGCATCATAACAGATAAGCGTATCCGCCTTTCCACCGAAAATGCTGATAGGTTGACACTTATAAAAATGAACAAGGCCTGGATTTCCCCTGACTTCTCCACTCCACTGGAGGAAAGCCCCGGGGGAACATAAAGTCACTTTAGATATGTTATTTACAATGATGGGAATACTCTGTATTCCCATTCACCCCTTCCACCCAAAAAACGGGTATATGGTTGACTCTTAATCTTCTCATCGTCCTCCTCCTCTTCCATATGCCCTCTTATACAATTTTTATATAGGGCCAGCTCACCAGCGGGCCCTGTGATACAATTTTTATATAGGGCCAGCTCACCAGCGGGCCCTGTGATACAATTTTTATATAGGGCCAGCTCACCAGCGGGCCCTGTGATACAATTTTTATATAGGGCCAGCTCACCAGCGGGCCCTGTGATATAATTTTTATATAGGGCCAGCTCACCAGCGGGCCCTGTTTGACAATTTTTGTATAGGTCAGCTCACCAGCGGGCCTTATCATATAATGTTTTATTGGGTCAGCTCTCTAGCTGGCCCTCTCATATAATGTTTTATTGGGTCAGTTCTCTAGCGGGCCCTCTCATATAATGTTTTATAGCGTCAGCTCACTAGCGGGCCTTCGCATATAATGTTTAGGATGGTCAGCTCCGCAGCAGACCCTCACCCATAATGTTTTAGAGGGTCACCAGCAGGCCATTAATCCTAATTTTTCAAGGGTGTGTATGATGCCCTCCTTTATGTGTAATAAAGGGTGTATTGGAGTGACATTGCAGTCTAATTTTTGGCAGCCCTTTCACTTAGTGCATAGGCTTTATGAGTGTTGGACCACTACCTGAACTATTGTACCACAATGTGAATGAGGCCCTCCATTTTGTGATATACAGGTTGTATCGGAGTGCCTCAGGTCCTCCCATTGAATTAAATAGGGCTGGGGTGTTCGACAGAGCAGAACGTAGTTCTTGGCTTCATCCACTAAGTCACTTCGTCACTTTTACTGAATGGATCAGACCCCACTGTTAAGACTATACATTTTGGACTTAACAAGGGCAAACGGACATGTTGTAAAACCTGTGGTAGCTGCGGCCTCCGTTCCTGAATGCTGTACCTTACCCGGGCCATAACCACGTTGAACACCTGCTTTACGCTGCGCACGTTTCCCTCTTAATCATGGCCCCAGTTCCGAAAAATCGATGAAATTTTTTGCAGAATTTGCAGATGATATACAAGTAAATATACAGCAAATACTGTTTGGTAACAATTTTTCGCCTAAAATCGTTTTTATCTTCCTTTTTGTGTGTTTTACGGTCAGTCTGTAAAAATGGCGTACTACGGGCGAAACATCGTTCCCAGCAGCGACATTGGAGTCCAAGATGCATCCAGACATCCTCCCTATGCTGTCCCTGAACCATTTCTGTGGTGTTTCCATCATTTTCTGCCCTTTTCCTATGGACCAGGCACCCTCCCCTCATCAGAGTAGGGGGTGCCTGGTGTAATGCTCGAGTCCTCCCATTGACTTCAATGGGGCTCGGGTGCTCGGCCGAGCACTCGAGCCTCCGGGGGCGCTCGGTCAGAGCACCCGAACACCCGAGCACTGGGGTGCTCGATCATCACTAATAAATATACCAGAAATCCTGTGCATGTAAAATTTACATATGCAATCAGCCTGGGCTTACCAAGATGAGGCAGCACATAGCAAGATGAATTTTCAGAGTTTTAATTAGCAGACAAATGCTTCACAGAGCCAAAAGTTTTCGGTCCCACGACTGGACCTTCATGATCATTTTTCTTAGCAAATGTAATCTAAATTTTTGACTCATCAAAGTAGCCACCTTTTGCAGATATACAACCGAACACACTTGTGGCATTCTTTCCACAATGGAAATCAAATATTGGTCTGAAAGTTCTTCCCAACACTGTTGCAGAAGTTCCCATAAATGTGTTGCACTTGTAGGTTGCTTTGCCTTCACCCTTCTGTCCAATTCATCCCAAACCAGCTTGATGGGGTTTAAGTCTGGAGACTGTACTGGCAATTCCATGATTTGAAGTCTACTCTTTTGTTCTTTTCTTCTAAGGTAGTTCTAACACAGCCTGGAGGTATTGTTGAGCCATTATCTTGCTGTATTATGATCCCCTGACCAACTAGGAGTGTACCAGAGGTTATTGCATGGCACTGCAAAATGCAGTGGTAGGAGTATTGGTTCAGGATGCCACTCACTTTGTGCAAGTCATTGACTCTGGATCCAGCAAAAGAGCCCCAGACCACCACGCTTCTTCCTCCATGTTTGACAGTAGGTGTCACACACTGAGGAACCATCCTTTCGTCTATTCAACGGTGTACAAAAACCCTGCGTGATGAACCAAGGATTAGTCAAATTTTTAGAGACCCAGATGCTGAGGACTATAACTTACATCATCCAAAACCAGCCAGTGTTGTAGTCCCCAGCAGCTTTACCTTTAACAATTTAACCATTTGTGTTGGATACCCCCTAGAGAGCTCAAGAGGTTAATATCCCTGCTTAGGTAGTGCCGATATAGTGACTGCAATAGACAAGGATACTCCAAAAGAATTTCAGATATAGAAAGAGTGGTGCTACATTGCCTTGATGGGAGTTACTGTGCTGAGCCACAGAAGTTTCCAGTACATTGCACCTTGTTTTATCACATTCTTTTGTAACACAATGAAAGCTAGTATATACTTCAAATTATTGTTCTGCAATGTGCTGGAGGCATATCTAGGATTACAGGGTTTAAAGTAGATGTGCAAAGAGGCTTGTTGCTTTCTATTTAGAAAATATGAATGGGTTGTTAGGCATTAATTATATCACAGCAGGGACTCTCAAACAAGAAGTCATGGTAAAAAGAGGAAAGACCAGTAAACCATGAGGTGGGATTAAAAAAACTGTGTATCAAAAAGATATAAAGATAAGTAGGCAGTCACGATCAGGCTGCAAAACTTTCAGAGACAGCACAGACAAGATAATCCGCTCAGGCCAACAGTAACATCTCCAGAATCACCAACCCAGTGGTACGACACATCTCTAAGAGACTGCCTCCTTTATCGGACATTCGGTATCTCTCCTTACCTCTGTAAATCATGGCCTCCTCTAATAATGCTCAATAGGAGAAACAGTTTGTTGAAGCGTGTTTCAGAGCATATCAGCTGGAGCTGCCTAGTGTGTCCAGTGCATTTCACTGTCAATTTGTTGTTTCATTAGGGACATGAGCAAAATACATAGAGGTTATGATCTAACAGGTCAGCAGGGATACCAAATGTCCAGTGAATCCAATACTGTGATTGGATTTTATATGGACAACCTCTTTTTACTTTTTTCCCTCATGTTCCCACTGTAGACAAGGATACTCAGGACAAAGAACATGGCTTGGAGTAACCTCACCTCCCAACAAATCATCAATGAGGAGAAAGAGTCATGCATGATCAATAAGTGATCCCTTCCCCATAGGATGTGGGGGAGGAAGGGGTCTCCAGGGACCCCTAGCATGTCTTATTAAAATTATGGGGGCATTGGAATCCATATTAATTTTTTCACATTCTTGAGCCTAAAAGTAATATAGTGTGACTGGACCACATATTATTAACTTTTCATTCATTAGCCCTGCATTGACAGAGTGGCTAATTGTATCTGCCATGGCAATGATGGATTAATCATGTTTTTTTTAACAGTGTATGTGGGGGCTTGAAGGCGGTGTCCTTTTTTCTAAATCCGTTAATCGTGATCAACCCTGCCATTGGCAATGCAGTGTTGTGGATACAGTGGTTGGGGGAGGAGATAATTTTGTTTTTGTTTTTTTCCTTCTAATTTTTTTTTTAACCTGACACTTAACTCCACCTTTGCCAGTGCAGTGAGCCAGTTGCCGGGATATATGGAGGGTGATTAGGAATCAGGTAGGGGCCAGAATGCTACTGCACATGTCCTCAGTTTCCTCTGCCTGATCCAGCCCAAAGATAGCAGCTCCTAGCCAGCCTTGCTTTGAGGTCAATTTACAAAAATTTCAGCACTCCAAAGGGATTCCAAAGGGGCACAAAAATATAGTTCCACAATCAAATTCTAACCCTCTGTGACAGCAGAGTTGACCACTGAATCTGAAAATATCCATTTAGCAAATATTTCTGGCTAGAATGGAATCTCTGCCTAAATTGCAATTGTTTAGATTTTTTTCCCGTTATAATTTTGAAATCAGGGAGATTTTCTTGTCCTTTCAGTAATTAAGTCTGAAAAACAGTGTCTCCACGGCAGATCTGTAGTGTTACCTGGTATGGTAATTGGTTTTCTTCTTAGTAAAACAAGTGTACTTCCACTTGGCACATGTCATGTTACCACATGCACTATGATATATGTACAAAAGCAGAAGAAGGGTCATTCTAGGAAAAACTGACTGTGCCATAGCGCAAAAAAAAAAATGGTCATTGATGTAAAAGAGGATTTTTAATCCCCTGAATACTAGAGCGGTCTCCAATACACTGTGTTCAAGGCGTTAAAAAGGCAATTTTTTTACATGCTAGCCCCATATTGTGCAGCTGATTTGCCCTAGAAATTTGACACTTTTTCATTTATACATGGGGCCTAGAACTAGATGGCCACTTTCAAGTGTGTGACCATTATATTTACAAACATACTCCTTAAATGAATCAGATTGTAACAGATATACAATCAAACCCTACCCGTCTATTGGAATGTAACAAAGCATTGTTTATTTGCATCATTTAGAGCAGAAGTGAACAATCTGCCAGCCTCCTGATTTTTGTTGCATTACAACTTGCATCACCCACAGCCATGGCTAGATTTATAAATGAGGGACTGTTAAACAAGAAACCTCTTGGGGGGAGATGCACTAAGGATCATTGCAATGGCAAAATGTGTCTGGCGATATGGGTTTTCACTTTGCCCTGGAGACTCTCTTCCATATGCAATACGAATTATTCATGCAAGGAGAGGGGGAGACACTTTAATCATTAGTTTGTAGGGTTGATGATGTGTTAGGTAGGGCAATTGGGGGAGCAGAGAGGAAGCACTCAGACCTCAGCACTGGGAATACCACCAATACACCCTTAACCCATTGAGAGTCTTGGGGATTTGCATTGCACATCTCTTTGGCACTAAATGGGTCATAATATTAAGAATCCATTGTCTAGCTTCATTCAGAAATAAAGGAGCAACAAAGCAGCTGTTACATGTAACAGCTTATCTGCCAGTTCTGTTCTTACATAAAACATCTGATCAGCCATTTCTAGTCTACAGCAGACTCTCCACTGATCTGCTGTTTCATGTAACCAGAAGACTGTGGTCAAGAAACAGCTGATCAGTTGTTTCATGTAAGGACACAACTGACAGAGAAGCTTTTACATGTAACAAATTATTTGCCAGTTCCCTCAATTTCTGAATGAACTGTAAAGCAGGACAATAGATTATTAATGTTATAACCATTTCAGTGCCACAGGGGTATGGAATGCACCCCCTTACGACACAGATTTAAGGGAGGGCAGCAACCTTCCCTGCTCTCCAGGACAGACTTCAAACTGTTTTCTGGTACCACAGAAAATGATGTGAACTCCCATTTCAAAGACAGTTATCAAAGCTTAGTGTATGTAGCAAAGTGCCACATAAACATATAATTACCTCTCACATGAATATGATAATGGCTAGAAATCTCAATAGGATGATGTAGCAACAGCACAAATGTACATGACATGCGCATCGTGAAGACATCCCGTCCTTCAACACACCTTTACTTCCCCATTTCTCCCCAATAACTTGAAATAGACACCTTGGATGGAATGAAAAGGCCACATCATTTTTATTTAAATATCAAACATTAAACTTTAACTTTATTAACAATTGTATTAAACCCCTTTACAAAGTAAATAACCATCCGCTATAAACTTAGCGCTTGCTGGTACATTCACGTAGCCTGACTAACCAGGTCCCAACTCAGTCCATTTTATACCACTACTTGACTGCGGGCCATGCCACCATCCACCCTATCTATTTGGATGTGGCAAGTTGTAGCCCAACAGCCGTACATACCTCAACTCCTAGGACCATGTCCAGGAGTCGTGAACCATCACCATCACCACTAAGCCCGTGCTTTACCAGCAAGCACCCCCTCAAGCCAGCTGGGCCCCGCCACCCACCAGGAACAAGGCCCTTTCAACACCATCCTTAAACCCTTCCAGGAAGATGTCCACCCCAGTATCGGAGAGGTGGACACCATCCTGCAAAAACAACCTTGGCTCCCCCTCAAACTCTCTATGCCTAACCACCACCCCATGAGCTTGATGCACAAAACTGGCCAGCATCTTGTTGACCTTCCTTCTACTCAGCTCTACAGCTCCTTGTGACCTGGCTCCCTGCAACCGCAGTCGCAGAACAATCTCCGACCACACCAATCGCTCTCAACCCCATTTAAACACCGAACCAATTCCCGTTGAGAAAGGAAACCCAAGTCATTCTCCCCAGCATGCACGAGCAGCACATCCGGAGGGGAACTGACCCTAGCTGTTTTCACCAGCAAAACCTGCTCCCAACGCATACCCCCTTCCCCCAACCAACGTACTACTACATGGCCCTCGGGAAAACCCAGCCGTGTACCGGCTCTCCAGACTGCAGCTCTCCTCTGGGCCTGGCAGACATAAGAGTTGCCAACTAACCAGACCACCTTCAAACGAACATCTGAAATGAGAGAATAAACAATGTAAGCCCACCATCTCACAACAACAACCCGGCCGCACATACGACCTAAAACGGCTAGACTCCCACCACCCAATCTTCCGTCCCCCTAACCCCACCGGGCCGTCCCCCTAGCCCCTATCCAAAAAGAGTGATAGCCAAACTCAGATGCATCTAATCCCAGATGCAGCAACCCTTTCTTTAAGACACTCACAAACTGGAAACGAGACAACAACGACCCATCCTCATGAATCAGAAACGACAACCCCCCTGTCAGACGCACCCGAACGTAATTCCTCTACCCGCCTTATCTGTTTTAGACTGCCTCAATGTCACCACCACACTATCCATTCCCAGCTGAACATCCCCCATAGCAAGACTCCCAGGACCTCGCTGATTGGAGCTAACCAGCTCCCCAGTACGAAACGCCCCAAAGATAGCCAAGGAAAACTCCTCCTGAAACAACGTCGCCTCAAAAACAGATGAACATAGCTCCCCCAGCCCATGCAAGAGACCCCACACCACCCCAAAAGACACCGGGTGACAAGAGTCCCTTGATGCCCAGGACCGCCGCAAACCCCCTCAGGGCCTGTCGCACCAAGAAATCCTTGGTGATATCAGCCCAACCCTGGAGCTTAAATAAAAAAGCTAATGTCACCATACGCGTGTCCACTGCCGCCCCAGACAACCCATCTTCACAATAATGAGCCAGCAACCACAGCAGGACCTCTAACCGCTCAGCATCGGAATTATCCCCCCACCACATCCTCCACCAAGGAAAACCACTCCGTCCACCAACCCTGGTATCTTGCCCAAGTCCTCGGGACCACCGACTGCCGAATCAGGTCTCCAAGGATCTGGCAAGCACTTTCCACAGATGGTCTACGCAAGCCTCCCCCTCCTCTGCCGTGTCCAGCACCAGATCCTTGAAGCGGGCAAACTGAAAACGAGAAAGGGAGTCGGCAATTACATTCAAATACCCAGGTACATGCCTCACTCTACACCAGACATTAAACTTCAAACAACGCAACACCAGCAGGTGCAGCAAGCACAGAACAGGGAGAGAGGAAGCCGAAACCGAATTTATCGCCTGTACCACTACAAGGTTGTCAGAAGAGAAGCAGACCTGTCTGTTCCTCAACTCCACACCCCAAAGGAACACAGTAACCACAATCAGAAACAACACCAAAAACGCCAGGTTCCTGGTGAGGCCTGTATCCGCAACATCACCTTCCAGGCACCCCGAACCTCAACGATAAGGCCCGAAGATTCGCCAACTTATCCTCAGGGAAATGACATTCCATGGAGACCGAGTCAATGACAATGCCCAAGAACTTCAAACATGTGACCGAGCCTTCCATCGTTTCCTCAGCCAAAGAGACACCAAAACACGCCGCCACCCACTGCAACGTGTGCAGGAGATACAAACACTCCCAAGATTCCCCCAGGCCAAAGCAAAGAAAGTTGTCCAAATAATGCACGAGAGCATTATTCCCCAACTCCTCACGAACAACCCATTCAAGGAAATGGCTGAATACCTCAAAATACGAGCAGGATAGAGAACACCCCATTGGCACACACAGATCAATGTAGAAATGACCTTGTAAGCAACAGCCCAACAGGTGATGACTACGCTGGTGCACAGGCAAGAGCCGAAAGGCAGACTCAACGTCCACCTTGGCCATCAGCACCCCGGAACCAGCCCGCCGCACCAGGGCCGCTGCCCAGTCGAAAGACATCACCGAACACAACTCCCGGCCAATATCATCATTAAAGGGATAGTAAAGTCCCCAAAAAAATATTCTGTAAATGGTAGCTGCAATAAAAAAAATACTTAATGCGCTAAAACCTCTCTCCCAAACCATTATGGTTTGAGAGATATAAGAAAATAATGTCCTCCGTTCCCTCTCCTTTCTGCCTGACGAGCTGTAAAGCTGTCGGAGACAGAGTCCGGTCACCCGACTGTAGGCGGCTCTTCAGGATCCCTGTCATCGGGATATCTAACTATAATTACTTCATCGGCATGGTCTACAACATGTGCCTGGCTTGCAAGCACACGTTGTAGACCATTCCGATGAAGTAATCATAGTTAGATATCTCTATGACAGTGCTCCTGAAGAGCCGCCGTCTGGTCCCGGAAGCAGGATCTCATGACGTCCGCTGTACAGCAGACACATGAGAAGGGGGAGGGAGCGGAGGTCTTTATTTTCTTACATCTCTCAAACCATAACGGTTTGAGAGAAAGGATTAACCGCATTACATGTTTTTTATTGCAGCTACCATTTAGAAAATACTTTTTTTGGGAAATTACAATCCCTTTAACCGAAGCGCCCAATGGATACGACAAGTGATGGATAAGCCAAAACGTATCCACTTTGCGCTTTGGCACCACCCCCAAAGGCAAAATACGCAAGTCCGCCAATGGGGGGAAACAAAAAGGCCCTGCCATCCTACCCAAAGGCATCTCCTTAGCCAATCTGTCCCGCACAACCGCTGGAAAATCCTGTATAGACTTCAAGTTACCCCCTGAACGTCATGGAAAGGAATGAAAAAACCCTGTGAAAACCCTTCCCACATCCGCAGCCCTACCGTAACGGTCTAGCCAAGGCAGCATCGCGCCGAGCCTCACCGGCGGCGTCCCTAGAGGCAGGGGGCTCACCGGGTTTTTGCCCAGGAATACCACAGCGGAAACACCTGGAGAAGGAGTGAGCGCCCCTGCAGCCGGAACACTCATGCTTGTAGCAACACCCCGCACCCCACTTACACTGGCTGTCATTGAATAGTAGGCAGTATCCCCGCTTCTGAACCACTGACATGTTGCTGGGACCCAACCTGCTGGCGCCCCCTGGAAAAAACGATGAGGACTTCTGAGGGCCCAGCATTTTCATCCACAAATGGATGTCCTTGTGGTCCCACCGCATCGACGGATGAACCGCCTTACGCTGACAAAGTGCTTGTCGTACCACCACCACACGAGCCCCCCGTAATCCTTACATATGCAACAAATCTCATCCACATTGCAAGAGAAGGCCGAGCACTGCTCAGGCGCTCTCAAACCCAGGATGCTGACATAAATACAAAAGGCACGCAGCCAGTTCACAAACGTCTTGAGAATCTGAAGGTAACTCTTCTTCTCCTCCTCCAGCTTCCTATCTTTCTCTTTATCGTCCCTCACATCTATGAAATCCTCCCTAGGCAAAAGCACAAACAACTCAACAAACTCACCCTTCAAGATATGCTCCCACAGCTCAACCCGCACATGGTCCCCCAGAGGGCCAGCAAAACAAACATATGACCCGGCACGCGCCATATCCTCCAACTAAACACTCACCACAAGCTATGTCAGGCCACCTAAGCCTACACCGGGCTAGGGCTACGGGGTTTCATTTTCAGGCTCCTGTGATAGTGTACCTAAAAACTCAAGTTTGAGCTGTAATAAGTTTTGAATAAAATACCTTTCAGCGGTGGGAGTAACCTTGTCTTAGGGGGATAAACATGACAATATAGATTTTTTAAAATATTAAGTATTACTATCACTTTAAAGCTGACAAAGACATGGCAATGTTGGCATATTTGTGGCCTATACACAGGCATATGATGGCAGACATCTTAGTGCATATTTTTAGAGGTAATTGATGCAAGTACACTACCATATCACCAAGATGCACTTAGTGAACTTTAGTGCATCTTCTTCCTGTGGATCGTAGCTACACCAGTGCCCGCACCATCCTCTCATGACCCCATTCCCAACCCAATTAATTGTTTTCTGGTACTGAAAATTCACTTAACCTTTAACATGCTAAAAGCTCTTAAATTGCCAAGTACAGGAGTAAATAAGAGTAAGCATTTAAAATGGACACAATAGCAATAAATACAGTAATAAATAAACCAGCCATCCTAACCCAGTAGTGAATATCTGATTTGGAATCATTGGTATAAGAGGAGGAAGCCATTTGAATGTAGTAACCTAGACAGCTAGCCAAATGGGAAATATGGGTCTGCCTTCAACCACCAAAGGCAGACTGAGGATAATGGGAGATCTAGAATACCTCTCAAGAAGGGCTAGGCCTTCTTTGAGACCCAAATCATTATGTCACTTTTTCCCACCCTAGTGTCCCTCTCTTTAGGAAATCAGATATATATAAGTGTGTATATAAGTGTATATAAGTGTAGCATATTGCTCCACAGCAATAAAACATTAATGTTTGTATTAGCTTCAATGTATGTGTTTATAAATTAGTCTGTGTAAATAAAATACTTTGCTCTTGCTCTAAATAATGTATTCAGTTACACAAAAAGGTGTCAGTAGGTCATAAAATAACTTAAAAATTCTCAGTAATTCTATGCCCACCAGACACACCCTCAGAAACACCACCTAAAACAAATGTTTCCCTCTTTAGCCATTTGAAATGTTGGTAGGAATGCTCAGCAGCAGCAGAAGGACCACATGCCAGCACACGTATTAGAAATTACCAGAGTACTATGAAAACTTTCTGTTCTTTAAAAGAAAAACTTATTAGGATTTGAAAAAACATGCTTTGGTATTTTTATTTCCTAAAGAATGGTACCAGTCAAATGCAGTTCAACACACTTTCCACTAGATGGAGACAAGACACTTTAAAAAATGGTTTGTTTCATAGAATCTAACTAGTGATAGACATTATCAAACTGTAGCTCTGAGCTATGAAAAACTTGAAATTACTAGGTCAAAATGGTGTATTAATTTGTGTTTTGAACAGTTCAAGAGATCAGATTGGGCTAATTTACAGAAAATAATGGCATCTGGATCCTATGTATGAGGGCAAGATAAACACAATAGAAAGAAACTTTAGCAGATAATTAAAAATAAAAAAGGAAGTGATGTCAATGGTAAGTTATATGGTATAACTGTAATGATTATTTGACTTAAACAAATGTAAAAAAAAAAAAAAAAATCACAGAATATTCTACCTATACTGCTACTTAAGTTCTCAGTGCAATTCTCATGTTTCTAATGAAATGGTAATATAATATGCAGTGCTTCTCAGCTTCAGTCCTTGGAGCACACCGACAGGCCATAGTTTCAAGATATCCCTAATTAAGCACAGGTAGATCAATGACAACAACTGAGCCACTAATTACTCACATATGATTAAGCAGGGATATCCTGAAAACCCGCTGTTGTGCATTGAGGACTAAAGTTGAGAAACAATGAATAAATCAGGTGCTAACCAAAAATACATTAAGGAACCCTATATGCAGTATTCCCATAATACAGAATGCTGTTTTTTCCAAGCATAAAAATATTATGGATGCACATTATTTAGGTTCAGGGGAGAGAGGTTACCACAAAGAGCACAGAGAAGCATGCTGGATCTAGATCACTTACTATCCCATTCTGCACGCTGAATCCCAGCTGGTATTTCAGGTCAGGTCTTTTGATGAGAACTGTGGTGACTGGTGGACAACTCACAATGTTCAGTTTTAATTGTGTTTGATTCTTAAGGCCCTGTAAAAATGATAAATAATTTACAATATACCTACAGAAGTTTGATCTAAACACTATAAATGTGATGATGATATTAACAACAATAATTTCCCAGGTAAAAAAAAAAAAAATTCAAAAGTACACTCATTCCACACTTTTAACTTTTTAACTGCCAGAGGGGTCTCAGAGCACTGCACTACAATGTGTTGGATACCTCTCTGGCACTCATAAGGTTACATTTTGTTGTTTGTCACAGTCATTTACCAATGTCAATTCTTTGATAACTTATTTGCCTGGATTCTCCCTTTCTTTCCTTTAAAGGGATAGCAATACTTTGTTTTTACTTATGCCCTTTAAAGGGATAGTAATACTTCGTTTTAACTTTATTTTATTTTGTAGGCATTAAAAAAACATGAAGAATGATATAAGTCTTATCTCTCAAACCTTTATGGTTTATGAGATATTCACAAGCAAAGTTCCCCTCCCGCCCCTTTAACCTAGTGTAAGCCATCTCTTCTCAGATGTGAGTCTGGTTGTATGACAGGACAGATAACAGAAGGGGACAATTTTCTTTGTATGAAAACAATGAAAGCCCTTTCCCCCTTGACAAGTTTTTCAGCTTTTTCCATTATCTTAATTGAAGATTGTCCCTCTCTGCAGTCTACCTGGGCATCTCCCTTCTGATTTGGTTGAACAGGGGGGGGGGGGGGGGTACTTTGTTTGTGAATATCTCTTAAACCATAAAGGTTTCAGAGATAAGACTTATATCATTCTTCATGTTTTTTTTAATGCCTACAAAATAAAATAAAGTTAAAATGAAGTATTACTATCCCTTTAAGCTTGTCTTGAAAAGTTACGTACAGTGTTACCTTTAAATGCTGTGAAACAGTCTGGTTCATGGTAAATTTTACATTAAAACTTCCCCTCACCTCCCCTTTCACATCGTCACACCTTTACCTCTTGAGTCTGAATTCTGGACGTAGGACCAGACGGGTAGCACAGAAAGACAAAATATTAGGTTGCAATGTAAAACACAGTCCCCTTCATATATGTCATGCTCCTGTTTGTAATTAGTTGCTGTCAGTGACTGGAACTTCTTTCTGTCAAACCAATAATGTTGTCCCCATCTGACACTGAAACGGTTGCTGTTAGGAGACATATAGTTATATGATCCCTTAAAGTGCAAAATAATGCGTTGGACACCTCATTGGCACAAAGTATTAAGGCATTAAAGCAACCGCAAAGCACTGCAATAAGTTATACAGTCATGTATCGTCATGGTTTGCATAGATGATTAAGAAACTGGGGAGTCATTAGGTACTAATCCTGCCATTTCAAAATTCAGATGAGATGAGGAAGTTTGTGCAACTGTGTATTTGGGACCACACTGAAGACTAACCACATTAGAAGTGTCACAAAGTATGTGTCAAATTAGGTTATTGGCAAAACAATTACTCTGAACCGACATATAACCCATAACACCATGTACCAAGACAAATATGTAAGTTGTACAAAACGTAACGTTTTCACACACATGATATATGTAACTGTAATCCTTCTAGAGAGGCAATTCAGCCCAATATTGTGAGGGTAAACTGTGTATTTCTCTGAAGGTATTAGTAACAGTTAATAAAGAGTATCTGAGTATACATATGTGGTTAACTCGTTGTACGCTTCATATTAGTCACTGGATTCAGTATACCGGTATACGGAATGTCAGTATATCATGAGTATCAAAGTCACGGGAAATAGAAGGTATTCAGTATGGATATGAGATAAAAGGACAATACTGACTAATGTCTGTCACTCAATTTCTATATGCATAAATCTAGACATAAAGATCAAGTTTTATTACATAATCCTAGTCAAAGCACAAGGATACTTACATATCAGTAACATCTACCAAATATTTAGGCAAAGATCGTTGTATACTTGTCTAATAATGTCTGGATGACAACTGTCTGGTATATGCCTAGTATCCCCTTGTTTGAGGCTTGCTGATGGTTTGTTTTTATAATAAAATGCACTACATATCAAGTTTAATAGAGGATATGGAGGTAAAACGTTGCCTCCATATACTGAGATCGCTAAAGTATTGGATGCCTACTGCACTGTTAACCCCTTGGATGCCCACGTGTTCTTCTTCAGTTACTATAATCGGATACTATTCACTGAATAACAACTGAATAGTATCCAATTGTAGTAACTGAATAACAACACATGGGCATCCAAGGGGCTAACAGTGCAGCAGGCATCCAATACTTTAGCGATCTCAGTATATGGAAGCACTTCAAAAGGATATGCAAATCTCCGATTTCCAGGGAGATCAGAGAATCTCTGGCCCCAGAGCAATCAGCAGTAACTGCACTGTTAACCCCAAACTGTAGCATACCTGCCTTTCAACTCTGGCAGTGCGGAGACCAACCACCCCTGTCACTGATGAGATGGGCAGCTACCTCTGCTCCCCAATAATAGGTAGATGCTTAGCATTAAAAATATAATCCTATATAATAATTCACTAAAACGTGTGTAACGACAAAGTCATACGCAGTAGAGACTGCCCACGCTACGATTGATCAGCTCTGTATCAGCTGCGGCGCTGGCAGTCTCTACTGCGCATGACTGCCCCGTGACCGGCAGGCAGTGGCACTGTGGCCCGTGTAACGGGCTCTTCAACTAGTAATAATATAAAACTGCATCTTTCAGTTCTGTTTTTTCAATCTGCTCCGCTGTTAGGGTGTTGCAATGTCTGTGTTGGCATTCCTTTTATCTAGTAAAATTTGTAACACATTATTCAGTTCTTTTCAGATAACAAATGAAGCTATACTAAAACTGCTGAGGTAGACATATCAGCAATGATAGAACTAAAATAGAGACATAAATATGTCAGGATTTGATATCTAGTTACTTTGCAAGATTATCTTGTCAGGATTCCAGACAGAGGAGGGGATTTAAGGATAACTTACTTCTACCAGCCGCATTAAACATCGTATATTGTTTACTGACTAGCAAGTAACTGTCATTTAGAAGTCTGTACTGATTTAAAGCTCTATGCTATCGGAATCATCACAATTAATTTACATAAGATATACTCCGACTCCTTGTTATATAGAACAACTTGGAAGCCCGCTGTTGCTATCAGAGCTTGGGAGCACAAAGAGTCAGTGAATTGAAGGAAATCCCTCTGCTCGCATAACGAGTCTGATTGCTGATTGCATCTGATTTCATGTGGAAGACTGGAACCGGCTAACCTCATTCAAGTGCATTGATACATATGCGCCTCACTCTTGCAGGACTTCACCACCCCCTCCAAATTAGAGAATAATGGCGAGAGCGCGCTTATCCTTGGATTAAAAGACATGGCGGACATTTTTGGATTTTGGGGACATTTTTAAGTAAAATTTACCACAAACCACACTTTTTCTAAGCATTTAAAAGGTAACATAACTTTTCAAGACAAGCTTAAAGGGCATAAGTAAAAACTAAATATTATTATCCCTTTAAAGAGATAGTAATGTTTCATAATAAAAGCAGCTCTAATTTATCATCATAGTATTTGGACTTTGGAGAGTGTTATTTCAATTCTGTCAGAGTTATAGTTCAAGAGTAATTCAATGACAAAGTCTCCCCCTCCCGCCCATTTTACTGATGTAACACTGTTCAGCCAGATCAGAAGGGAGGTGCCCATGTAGACTGCAGAGAGGAACAATCTTCAATTAAGATAAGGGGAAAAGCTGAAAAACTTGTCAAGGAGGGCAGGGACTTCATTGTTTTCTAGAAAGAAGATTGCCCCCTACTGTTATCTGTCTGGTCTATGGACTGCATTCCACATCTGAGAAGTGATAGCTTACACTAGATAAAAGGGGCGGGAGGGGAAACTTTGCTTGTGAATATCTCTCAAACCATAAAGCTTTGAGAAATAAGACTTATATCGTTCTTCATGTTTTTTGTTAATGCCTACAAAATAAAATAAAGATAAAACGAAGTATTACTATCCCTTTAAAAGAGCTCTTTAATACTGCCTCTGGTTCAAACTGCCTGTTGCTCCACACATTTTGTATACATCTAACATTGCTTTCTCTTTATATGCTCTGCTAAACTCCATGCAATCTGGTTTCTGACAACAATATTCCACTGAGACTGCACTAAGTAAAGCATCTAATTATTAAACACTTCAGCGCCCAAAGGATACTCTTTCATTCCAATTCTGCTTGATGATTTTGACAAAGTCAACTACCTACTCCTTATGCAGATGTTCTACTCTTTTAGTCTCTTTGACACAATCATATCCTGATTTTATAATTCATTTTAAACTGCTCATTTATTGCCTGGTGAGACTCTCATATAGCAGCAACAGCAAGGAGGGACTGGTGGTGGTGGTGATGATAATGAGGATGATGGTGTAGCAGCTGGGGTGGAAGAGATATCAGTGGACTTTTTAACAGAAAGAGTGAAGAAATGGGAGACAGATATGCAAATGGAGATGGGCATCACCACCACTACCAGCAGTGAGATTGCAGAAATTGCTGCTGCTGAAATTTCTGCTGCTGCCAAGTTGCAAGGGCAAGAGGAAGATGATGAGCAGGCTACTGTGCCACAGACCACCATGGACACAGTGGGAATGGGTTCCAGTAGTAGTGATGCGGGACTAGGACGGTTCCACTTACCAGCAGCAGTACTGCTTTTCATAGTTGTAGTGCTGATTCTGAGGCGGCAGCAGAGGAGGAGAAGAAGAAAGAAGCCATTCTTCTCCACCTATCCCCTCCTCCCTGAGGTCCTGGTAAGAGACTATTTTTCTCTTGGGGCAGGCACAGTGCAATCATCAGAGACAGCACTGTGCACAATTTGTGAGAAGTCAGTGAAAAGGGGAAAGGAGGAAATGCGCCTTTGCACAACCAAACTCATAACACATATGAAACACAGACACCATGACATTTATGTGAAGCATGTTAACCCTTTGACTACCAGAAGAGTACACAATGCATTGCAAAGCAATGCATTGCAAACCTCTCTGGCACTCAAACAGTTAAAGCCAAACCCTAAGAAATTGGGCACTGCTGTTGCTGTACCCCCTGACTCTCCCCAAAGGCAACAAGAGGCGAGGTGTAAATCAAAGAGAACGAAGAATAGAGGAAACCCAGCTAGGGTCAGGGAGCTGGAAGATGTAGCCATTCCGTAGATGTCAGGATGTGTTAGTTTGTGTCCACCCATTGCACACTGTGAGGTGTATGACCAAACATGACAATGTGGTGGAGGATAATCATAACCAGGGCATCAAGTGGCTTCTGAAGAGATTCAGAAGCCAAGCTGGTGGCAGGGAAGGTTCATAATTATTATGAAGAGATCAAGTTGTCATGTGTCCTTAGTGGGAAGTGGACAAGGGGCATATTGACAGCAGCAGTTCATGGTTTCTGGGGGCATTACATCACATTGCGGACCTAAGCATCAAGGTGTTTGCTTTCAGTTGTGCCAGTTGTTTAATGTGAGTGCAGATGTTCATTGTCCCCAGCCCTCCCCCTCTTTCCGACACACACTGTGCACATTGAAGATGCAGATGAGGTGCACAGTTCCTTCCTGCTCTCAAGGGAAAAATGTCTATTCCTATAACACATTCATGATTTTGGAGGAGGGGCAGGAGGAGAAGCATTATTGGCCAACTGTTTTCTTAACATATACTTGAAGTGGTGGGGCCTACTTTTATACCATGTCTTATTTATTTATTTATTTATTTTTTTTTTAATTAATTAAGTATTTATTTATTCACTGTCCCCAAAATCCCAGTCAACAACCCCCCAACCCCCCAAAAATCCCTGCTCAACTGATTCTTCCCCCATAGTCCACATCACAGGCACCCTCAGACATCTTTATACTACATAGGAAATAAAATAACATTTGCTATGTGTTGTTTGTAAATTCTTTGTTCTCATTGATTTTAATGCAATGAGCTAG
The DNA here is from genome assembly GCA_037306005.1 of Rhinophrynus dorsalis. Taxonomy (NCBI): domain Eukaryota; kingdom Metazoa; phylum Chordata; class Amphibia; order Anura; family Rhinophrynidae; genus Rhinophrynus; species Rhinophrynus dorsalis. Next base: position 376,711,139 of record CM074721.1, on the reverse strand, counting down.
ATGAAAAAAAGCAGAAAAACTGCATTTTTCGTAGCAGATTTTCCTCCAGGAGGGAAGTGCCATTATTTGTGAAAGTTTTCCCCCATCCCTAGATAGGTGGACATACAGGAAGACACAACAGAGAAACAATTACATACACTGGACAGGAGAGAAGGAGAGGTCTGGGGAGGAAAGATAGATTTCGGTTCATCAGCATAGAGATGATGGTGGAAACCAAAGGAGTTTATTAGTTTGCAATGGGAAGAGGTATAGATTGAAAAGAGCAAGGAGCCTAGGAGTCAACCTTGTGGTACTCCAACAGATAGTGGGAGAGGTAAAGGAGTGGAGCCAGAGTAGGAGACACAAAATGAGTGGTTGGGGAAGTATGATGAGAACCAAGAGAGTGCAGTGTCAAAGTGGCCTAGGGAGTGGAGAGTTTGGAAGAGGAGCAGGTGATCCACAGTATCAAAGGCAGCTGACAGATCCAGGAAAATAAGTAGGGAGTAGTGACCTTTTAGTAGAAAGCAAATCATTGGTCACTTTAGTGAGGCAATCTTAGTGGAGTGATGGGTGCGGAATCAGATTGCAGGGGATCTAACAGGGAATGTGAGTATAGTAATTTTGTGAGACTGTTGTATACAAGATGTTAAAGGAACTTGGAGATGAATCGAAGAAGAGAAATGGGCCAGTAGTTAGAAAGTGAGTTTGGGTCCAGAGAGTCATTAGTGCATGCTTGAAAGAGGATGGGAAGGTGCTGGTTGTCATTGAGAGTCTGGATAAGTGAGTAAGGGTTGCAGTTGGTAGAGAAGAAATTTCTTGAAAGAGCTGTGATGCGATTGGGTCTAGAGGGTATGTGACTACGTGTGAGCACATAAGGAAATCCTCTGTCAGAGGTGAAAATGAGTTAAGTGTGTATGTAGGAGAGATGACAGGGCTAAGTTGGTTGGGTGGGGTTGCAGGTTGAAGTGATGACATTTTGTGTCTGATGGAGTAAATATTACCCTTGAAGTGGATGGTGAGATCTTTTTGTCTGAGAAGTTAGTGGAAAATGTTTGTGTTGGTAGGCATAGAAGAGAGATAAAGACTGAGAAGAGGCATGTGGGGTTAGATGAAAGATTTGAAATTAGGAAGGAAAAATATAACGATTACTTTTCGGTCAGGGAGATGGCAGAGAACGGACAATGAATTTGTAGTGTACAAAGTCAGCTGTGGAGCACAATTTCCTTCAGTACCTTTCCGCAGTGTGTGACCACTTTTGGAGGAATTGAGTTTGTGTTGTGTGCTAATGTTGTAATGGGGTTCTACAGTGGTGGCATAGAGGTGCAGATACTGCCATGTTAAGGGCTGTGAGAGTTTTGTTGTAGAGAGCACCAGTTTCTTCAGGACAAGTAAGTATAAAAATGGGATTAAGGAGAGGTTGCAGGCATGCTCAGAATTGTTGCAGATCAAAGGTATGCATATTTCTTTGCATGCACTTAATTATGGACATGGAGTTGGATTTCTTTTCAGCTGGCTTATCCTGAAGCCCACTAGATTTCCTCTTAACTTTGGTGCTAGCTTTGCCACCTTTTCATACCCCATGTTTTCTTACTTGTCATATGTTACACGCTCATACTACCTAAATAGGTTTGTAAATTATCCAGGGAACATACCAGCCAAAGCAGATATGTAAATTAATTAGAATGCAGCAAAGAGGAGTATTCCTTTATTCAATTAAACCTTTTTCTTATATAATGTATTTTTCTATTAATCTATTCATTAACACATTGAGGACCAGAGGAGTTAGAACGTATTGCTTTGCAATGTGTTGCACTCTCATTTGGTTCTTAAAGAGTAAATACACACTATTATGTTCAATTCATGTATTTGGACCAAATATTTATACCATGCTTGATAACTTGCTTCATTATATAGATGTTTTGGGTTTTAATATATATAAATTGTTTTGTAGACTATAATTGATGCAGAGTTTACAATTTTGGCTAATGCAGATAATTATGTATTATGATAACATACCTTTATAATCCCTTGACAAGTTGCTAGGGGAAGACCAACCAAACTTGTTCCATTGATTGACATGATCTGATCACCAATGCTAAGCTTTCCAGAGCGAGCTGCTGGCCCTCCATTCATCATGTTAGCCAGAATGACAGTGGGAAGAATAGAGCCCCATCCAGACTCCACAATGACCACACCTAAGATTTCTCCCTTGAGTTTTTCCACTTGCAACTGTTAATTAATCAGAATTAGTCTTGAATGTATACAATCATTATATAAAATTATACAAAACCAAACATATTTTTTTTTATTTCAGTGAAGCTAAACAATTATCTTATTTTACCTCTTTGCAATTTTCGGAATTGGAGAAGTGTATGAGGTCATCATTGTACATTTCTTGAGTATTTATGATGTCACTGTATTCTTTTTGACTGAGATCTTCTGGGTTGATACCATTGGCTCGTAAAAATTCCTGATAGGCAACACTAAAAGCTTGGCCAATTGACTGAGCAATAAGTTGTGCCTGTGGTTAAAAATCAGTTACAAGAGTTAAAAATTGTATATTTGAAGTAACACATCCTGCAACAAACTTATTATCTATACATATGTTATCCCATTAATTACTTTGCAATATAGCCATATGATCTTGGGCAAGACTCATATTACTTTTTGAAGGCTGTTCTACTGTATTGACACTAGATGGCACTGCTTTATTATTATGTACTTTATGCATTTGGTTAAGTAAATATGCTTCTCAAAATGGATTAACCCTTTGAGTGCCAGAGAGGTATCTAATGCATTGCAGCGTAATGCATTGATTACCTTTGTGACACTCAATGGTTAAATATAACTGAAATGTTTCTAGGACTTTCTATTCTTTATTAATCACATTTAGACTCTCTTGAATAAAAAGGGAAATAAACAAGAAAAAAAATGTGATAAAGCGCAGTCTTTCGTTAGTTAATTACCCCGATTCACACCTCTAGAATAAGAACATTATGATCTACAGCCTTAGCTGTACAGGTCATCACCCAGCTGTTTTGGTCCATCTCATACAAGAGCTGAAGAAGTTGATAACTGTGTATGAGTATGTGATGTCACAGCAGCCACTAGCAATCATCAAACACCTATCCTGAGTTAATACAGCACCAGCTTTAGGGAGAATCAATCCAGGAAGGGACCTGTACATTGAGAGCTTTAAGATTTTGCTTTTGCTACTCCCAGAACTGAGACTAACAGTGATTCAAAAGAAAAAGGCTGGGCTTTAAAGAGCAAATGTAAAGCCACATGTTTTACTAGTTAAGCACTACTACTCCCAGCCCACAGTGTACACATACACCCCAAACTTGTTGTCCAAGCCCCTGCAAGAGATGAAGCAGTGGCATGCTCATTCCTATTGGCTGATGCATTCATACCCACCTGCACAGCCAACCCCTTGGTTGAGCAAAGCTTCAAATTTTAATAAAAGAATGAATATAGAATATATAAATAAAGGGTCTTGTGAGTTTTATCAGTCACAGCAGATGAGTGGCTCCCAATCATATCCTCAAAAAACCCTCTCAAGTCATGTCTTAATGATTTGTTATGATTACCCTTGATACAAAAAACCCAGGTATAGAACTTTTACCTCTTTTTTAGGAGTCCTTTTTGCTGAGTAGAGTAATTTCTATGTCATTTAATACTTCAGGGAAAACAGTCTTGGTGGTATATTGTGCACAAAGAACATCCAAATTCCTCCCCAACCATCTAATTAAAATTGATACTATGTTGAAAGACAAACTGAATTCAAATGGGAAGCCCCTACAACAAGATGCTACTGTGTCTTAAGTGAGAAGGGGCAGATGTGAGAAATGTTACCAAGGTGAATTCAGCAGAAATTAGAAAGTGACTGAATGTGGGGAAAGGACAGAGTCAAAGGTGACACCTACCTAAGCATTGGTAGTCACAGTAATGGAAAATTCAGAGGCTGGATGAGTTGTGGAAGTAGGGAATGGTAGTAGATCTGTTTTTCAGATATTGGGCTTTAGGTAGTGGAATGCAATCCAGGATGAGTTGCTTACACAGGATATGAAAAAAGGGGGTAGGATAGGGGTGGAAAGGTAGATTTGAGCGTTGTTAGAGTAAAAATTGTAATGACATCCAAAGGAACTTAGTTTCTCAAGCTAGGAGGTACAAATACTGAGCTTGAAGCCATCATATTGCAGCTTACTGCAACCTCCTTGTGATCAAATCAGAATACATGGTAGTCGGAGTCATCCAATCATATATGGCTGATGCGGATGTGGTCTACCAATCAGTCATGCTACCCGAGGTACAAATTCTCCAGGAGAACAGAGACTAAGGTAAATAAAAATAAGGGCATCTTAACACTTGTTGGATACCCCACAGGTATTCAAAGAGTTAAACAGAGGTACAGTGCAACTCTCAAATTGCCTGTGTGTGAACAAAGACTACTTAATAATAACTTTAAAATGTATACTTGGCTTCTCTGTGACAATTTAAAAAGCCTTATTTATGAGAACTAAAAGAAATGAATTCCCTATTTGAGGCCATGGGGTTAAGCAGTTTTCAAAGTGAGAACACCAACTACTTTTTACCATTATAGCTACTGTAACCTCTCTCAGTCTGCTGGGAGTCAGTTGTATGTATTCAGTTCCTTAGATGACTTCTGTACCACTGCATCAATAGACCTGGAAAAATAAAGTTTCCTAAAGTGGAATGGCTATTTAATTCTGGTAATCCCAATGTTGATATGTTTTGTCTTTCTTGCAAAGAGAAAACTACATAAGCATCCAATTAACTTCCATAGCCTCAAAAGCTATTGCCATGACAGGATTTGCAAACAAATATAGAGAACCTTAATATTTATACAGATCCAATATATTTTTTAACTGCAAAGAAAGACGGTTTCTTCTGCTTCCCTAGGGGTATAAAGATTATCTCTACATAACACATTTTGTAACTACAGTCAAAGGGACTATATCCAGTCTGATAAAAGAAAAACTATTATGGTATGTTGCAGAGTTTGCAGCAATAAGATTAGAGAGTTCTTCATAAAGGAATTCATTTTTTTTGAGAACAACAATGTGAATTTAACAAGAAGAAATCAGCCTACATTACAGCAGGTGAAATTGTATTTGTCTATGAAATGCCTAGTCACTTGGAAGCTAGGGCTCTATACAATGCACTGTGAAGCATATCATTAGCAATGTAACTAGCATCCAATGAATACTAAGGTTTTTTTTCTGCAGATTTAGACCTTAAATTAGGTTTTAATTATCCATCATAAAATGAAGAGCAGCAGAATATTTAGCAATGTGTACAAAAGGTTAGATTTACATCCCAGGCATCCTTAAAGTGATAGTAATACTTCATTTTAACTTTATTTTATTTTGTAGGCATTAAAAAAACATGAAGAATGATATAAGTCTTATCTCTCAAACCTTTATGGTTTAAGAGGTATTCACAAGCAAAGTTTCCCCTCCTCGCCCCTTTTGCCTAGTGTAAGCCATCTCTTCTCAGATGTGCAATGCAGTCCATAGACTGGACAGATAACAGCAGGGGACACTCTTCTTCCTATGAGAACAGTGAAAGCCCTGCCCCCCTTGACAAGCTTTTCAGGTTTTTCCCTTATCTTAATTGAAGATTGTCCCTCTGTGCAATCTACCTGGGCACCTCCCTTCTGCTTTGGCAGAGGAGTGTTACATCAGTAAAAGGGGCGGGAGGGGGACACTTTGTCATTGAATTACTCCTGAACTACAACTCTGACAGAACTGAAATAACACTCTCCAAAGTCCAAATACTATGATGATTAATTAGAGCTAGTTTTATTATGAAACATTACTATCCCTTTAAGCAAAGCACTGCCTGTCAGCAGAAGTGGTAGAAATTAATACAGTGACAGAATTTAAGCCTGCATGGGATAGGCATAAGGCTGTCCTTAACTTAAGAAAAGACCAAGGACCAAAAAAGGTTTGAGGTTTTTACTGTAAGAAAATGGGCAGACTAGATGGGCCAAAATGGTTCTTATCTGCCGTCAAATTCTATGTTTCTTTGTTTCACTCCAGACACACTAAGTTCCGCCAATGGCCACAATCCCACTTCTCACATGACCCCACCCCCAGATCCATCCAGTGTATCCTCTCACAGAAAATACCTTTGACCTAGATTAAGTGTATGTTCATTGAAAGACAATTGTGAATTGGGCTAGGGGTGGTGTTATTGAAAAGATAGGGGTGTGGCCTAGGGGTGTCCGATATGTAAATCCATCCCTTCCTATAGGCTTTAATGGACATATGAGTGGTGTGTCCTTGAAGTAAATTGCCATATTTTCAGGCAGGTTTTCAATTTGCCCTTTCTTTACAAGAACCCTAGGCCACATTTGATTTACACACAGTACTCCCCTCCACATGGGTGAGAACTTTCATTGGTGGCATATAACTGATCAGCTGTGCACATTTTTCAGTACTTGACTATAAACCGAAATACCCATGCAGTATACAGAGGTGTTTATATACCAAGGATTTCCAAAGAGGGCTTCTAATAAATAAAAAATATACAATAACTTTTTTTTAAATTTCCTTTTGTAAAGCTGTATCAAAAGTAATTGACTTTGCCTGTTCATATACAAGAAAATTAAAGCCCAGCCAGCAGAGGCTAATGGGAGTTGTTTTCCAATGACAGCTGGAGGGCTGCACATTGCCCAAACCTGAAATAAGGCCATTTGTTAGTCCTTTGTGTGCCATAGAAGTACCCAACGCATTGCAAAGCAAAGTGGAGTCATTCTGTGGTAAGTTTACTGCAGCATAGGGGACAAATACAAATTCCCATTGATTTCAATGGGGAGTTTAACTCATTGAATGCCAGAGAGACATGAAATGCAATGTGAAATAAGATGCCAGGGACCTCTCTAGCATTCAATAGTTTAACCCATTGAGTGCCAGAGATGTATCCAACGCATTGAGAATTTTGATATGCCCCTCTTGGTGCAGTAGCATAGTCCCGGAATTATGACATTTTTCTTTTGAAAATAAAGCCCATAGTCATACATACATCAGCAGGAAAAAAAATCTCATTATTTGGGGTTCCATAGCTCCTCTCAAATCAGACAGGGGCAAAAGAGTGCAAGGAGAATCTCAGGACAACTGAAAACCTTCTTGATTTGTCCTTTGTAACTGACCACCATTGACCCCTGTTAGGTTTTTGGGCTGCATTATCATGTAGCTTCCCGAGGCATTTTCATATAATAAAATATAGCTTTCTGTCATCTACAGATAAAACCACCTGATATATGCCTGTCAAGCTGTCCAATATGATATGAATGTCACATGCTGGGAAGTTATAGCCCCAGAATAATAATGGCATTTGAAAAACTTGCTTTAGAGATTTTCCAATAATAAAGTTGTCCTCCTTTGATTTAGATTTTCATACTCCCCAGACATGGTCTGTATTTTGAGGACAGAAGTTAATTTTATACTCTGAATAATGCATTACCAAATAACAAAAATATATTAATCTTCAAATGTATGTTTATTTATGAATTTATAATATGCGTACAAAATATGAAAGGCTTCTGAGGATGAACAAACAGCACAATGGCCTGTTCTACTGCTAATTACCTCTCAGAAGCATCACATTTTAGCTCTCTAGTGCCATTAGACAGGAGAAATTTCCACGGACATAATAGACCATTACCATTCACGTTCCCAAAATGACAGGCAAGTCCCCTCTACATCGAAACACCGGCTAACCCCAGGTGTACGTTTTGGCTTTGTTGGGCCTTGTCAGTGAGGTGCAGATGGATTCCTTAGACACTGAGAGCAAGGGGTCCACATCTGGATTACCCTTCATTCTTTGGGAGACCCCTTAAGAGTATTTAAAATATGCATACAAAATACGAGAGACTTCTGAAGATGAACAAACAGCACAATGGCCTATTCTACAGCTAATTACTGCTCAGATACATCACGTTTTGGTTCTCTAGTGCCATTATAGAGAAGAAATTTCCATACACATATCAGAGTAATCCGGTTGCAAAAGGGTGTCCAGTTCTAAAATAACAGGCACGTCCCCTCTCCCCCGAAACACTAGCTAACCGCAGACATACTTTTCAGCCTTGTTGGGTCTCATCAGTGAGGTGCAGTTGGATTCCCTAGGCACTGTGAGCAAGGGGTCCACATCTGGATTAACTTTCACCCTTAGGGAGAACCCCTAAGAGTATTTAAAATACACATATAAAATGTGAGAAGCTACTGAGGACAAACAAACAGCACAATGGCCATGTGCTCAGCATCCTCTTTTTGTATGCATATTTTGAATAACCTTTGGGGGGTCTTCCTAAGAGTAAGGGTAATCCAGACATGGACCCCTTGCCCTCAGTGCCTAGTGAATCCAACTGCACCTCACTGACGAGGCCCATCAAGTCCGAAACATACGTCTGGGGTTAGCTGGTGTTCTTACGCATAGGGGACTTGCCAGTCATGTTGGTCTGGACCGCTTGTTTTGGGTGGGATTAGTCTAAAACGTACTTGGAAATTTCTCCTCTATAATGGCACTAGAAAACTAAAACATGATGTTTCTGAGTGGTGATTAGCCGAAGAACAGGCCATTGTTCTGTTTGTTCATCTTCAGAAGCCTCTCACATTTTGTATGCATATTATGAATTTATAAGACAGAAATTAACCACTTCACTGACAGAGTAATACATTAGAATGTAGTGCACTGCCTGCCAACCCCTCTATCAGCACAATGATTTAAAGGGTTAGTAATGTCTAACAGTAACAAACCTTAATATTGTAAGTATTCAAAAAATAACTTACTGGGACAAGTTCGATCTCTCAAATCTTTATGGTTTGAGAGATATGAGCGCTTAAAGTTCCCCCTCCTCCCCTTTTCCAGACGTTGGCATCTAGCTGACATCATGAGATTCCGGGCCCAGACTGGCCGGCGGTTCTTCAGCAGAGCTGAATGAGCGATATCAAAAAACAAATACTTCAGTGGAAAGGTCTGCAAAGTGTGCTTGCAAACCAAGCACACTTTGTAGACCGTTCCGGTGAAGTGTCTGTTTTTAGATATAGCTCATTCAGCTCTGCTGGAGATCCACCTGAGTTGCACGACTCAACTCCACTGCTGACAGCTTTATAGCTCGTCAGCAAAAGGGGTAAACTTTAAGTACTTATATCTCTCAAACCATAAAGGTTTGATAGATCAAACCTGTCCCGGTAAGTTTATTTTTTGAATACCTACAATATTAGGGTTTGTGAAAGTTAGACATTACTAGCACTTTAAGCATGCATCAGTAACTGTACTCTCCAGCTGTGAGACTGCAACTCCTTTCATGCTCAACAGGACAGGGCTCACATAAAGATGATGGTACTTGTATTTGTATTTCAACAACAGCTGAAAGGCCACTGTTACCTACACTTGGGTTAAAGTAATGCCTAATCTAAGATACTACTACATATTTAAGTCTCTGCATGCCACAGGGGTGCTGGACACCTCTCTAGCACCGAAAGGGTGTTAATACTTTAGGAGGGAGTTTTGATGATTAAAATTCCATATTAACTTTATTCCTCACTAACCACTCAATATAGTACAATTAACTAAATCTGTGTTCCTCTTCATTCTTCCTCTGTGCCACTGTATATTAACAGTGCTTGCTCAATCTGTATGAGTTCTGACTGCAGATCTCACCGTCTTACAGTGGTACAATAGGACATTAGTGCAGAAGTGACATACGTTCTGTAGTACAGTGTGAGTGAGCGTTAGAAGACAAGACTTGGCAGATTCTGAAGGCATACAGAGAGATTAAGTAAGGAAGAGGGCTGCAAACTCAAACTTGCTGTATGAATTTTCCACCCGGCACAGGTATAGAGATATGGAGGAAAAGAGGGGGATAGATGGAGAAAAAGACACACAAACTCATATCTGGGGAGTGAACTTATATTAGGAGTTGCTGAAATTTCAGGCAAATAATGTATTAAATTGACTTCTCAATAGGCCTGATCCAGTTTTGCCAGTTGGGTATGTATCTCAAGAACCTCACAAAATCAATGTTGTTAATGGGAATAGGGCTCCCACTGGCCTTACTTTTGGGTGGGTACACTGTGCCAAAAGATCCTTCCTGCAACAAGAAAATATATAGCAGGAAGGATATTCTAAATCCAGGGCCACATTGTCCCTGACCCGTAAAGAGACATATACAGTAGGCAAGCAACCACTAGACAGGGCACTCCTCTCTTATACACAACTTCTAGTAAATACTAAGCAACAAGTAACAGCTAATTTCTGCTTATAACACCCATAAGTCAAGGATGGGTAGTATAAAGCCCGAAAGCTGTTGTTGAACTACAATTCATATGATCCTCAGTCAGAAGTTGGGTTTCAAATCAACTGCCCTGTTATTTAATTCGGTAGCTTAGTCATTTTTCTGCATGTCATTTTAATGAAATAGATGTTTATGCCATCATTCCATTGCATAAAGAAGGGACAAATTAGGAAATCTAGAACTAGCCATCAGTGAATAAATCCCTACAATTATTCTACACAACAAAACATCTTTACTGTACAAAGAAGCGTTTTACCGAAAAGTAATTTGTATTTTCTCAGCACATAGCCTCAGTGTAGGCAGGTGGATTTTTTTCTTTTGCAAATGGGCTAAAATTGGATTATGTAGGGGCTATGGTGGTGAAAATAATTGGGTGAAAATCCATTACCCCCACAAATATATTATGAGGACTACAACTCCATCATACTGTCTGGAGATTTTGGGAACTGTAGTTTTCAACAGGAAGAGGATCTAAGGTTTTCTCTTCCACAGTAAAGGAACTCAAATCACATCCTTTTTCTTAAACCTTTAAAAAAAACATAAAAGGGGCTCTGCCTTTGGTAAACAGCCTCATAGTATCTCTATTTTGCTCCAGAAATGTGTTACGGCTGGCAAGCAAAACCAGGAGTCAGACGGTATAGTTAATAGAACCTTTATTATGAGAGTAATGACAGTAATGCAATATATAAATAAACACACAGTGGGTGATTGAAACTGAGAGCACTGTATCAGGAATAGCAGTCTCCCAAACTCTGCACCACACTGTCTGAGACTAGGCCTCAGCCCACTGGAGTCTCGTGGTAAGGTAACGCCCAAGAGATACTGACTCAGCCTGCAGTCAGTAGCTAGGAGTCTGCTACAGCCCCAGGTCAGTACTAGAAAGGATGTCTGAATAACGGAACCAACAAACTGAGCGAACAGACAGAGCCTTCTAGTAAGCACCAGATAGGATAGTCAGACGAGCCAAAGTCATACACGGAGCAGGTAGTCAGCCAGAGCCACAGGTTTGCACCAGAAAGGATATCCACTAAAGCGATGGAATGCTGGATGCGCAGTGGATAGAGCCCCAGGTCAACACCAGAGTGGGTAGTCAGACAAGCCTAGGTCATAAATGGAGCGGGTAGTCAGCCAGAGCCACAGGTTTGCACCAGATAGGATATCCACTGGAGCGTATGTATGATGGATGCGCAGTAGATAAAGCCCCAGGTCAACACCAGAGTGGGTAGTCAGACAAGCCTAGGTCATACACGGAGCGGGTAGTCAGCCAGAGCCACATGTTTGCACCAGATAGGATATCCACTGGAGCGTATGTATGCTGGATGCGCAGTGGATAGAGCCCCAGGTCAACACCAGAGTGGGTATTCAGACAAGCCTAGGTCATACACGGAGCAGGTAGTCAGCCAGAGTCACAGGTTTGCACCAGAAAGGATATCTGAGCCAAATCGGAACGCCAAGAAGAATAGTTAGACAGAGCCACAGGTCAAAACTAGAATGGATGGACAGACAAGCCAGATCATACACAGGAATCAGGAATACTAGAAAATGAACTGCTCAGAACAACAACGTAAGGGTGTCTGAGTCAGGACTCAGTGTGCCCTTTAAACCCTACTACAGGAAGTAGGTAGGAGGAGCAGCTAGAGGGAGGAAGTAGTAGGTAGGAGTAGACTACAGGACACAAACACACATAAAACAGAGGCCTGCAGCATGCTTGAAGCCTCTTGTCTGCAGATGAAGCATGGAAAGACGCGGAGCGTTGCTGAAGCGGCGGTGCTGGAAACAAGGTACTGTGACAAAATGCTTCTCTTGTCATGATGCATATGCCCTATGAATTTAAGTCTGTGCATCAATATATGTTGAAAGTTTGCTCTAGTTGATTTCCATGACAGCTATTGTAGACTACTGTATGAACTAGAATAGCCATTTATTTTTCTAGGTATAGTTAAAATTAAATCAAAATAACCATCATATGGTGAATTTCAAGGATACAGTGTTCTTTTTGGAGCCAAGTTTATTTTTCTGGTATAAAAGATCCTTGTGTACTGAAAAAAACAGAGAATGGATATCCCACTGTACAATGGAAATCTTAAAAAATTATGTGGTTTTTTTTCCCCACTCCCCTACCCCCCCTTGCTTTCTCATATCTTCCTCCTTTCTACCTCTTTCTCTCTTCACTTTTCTTCTTTCTTCTCTCATTTTTAGACTCTCTCCTTCTTCTTCTTCTTCCATCAGAGTTATATCCAAGCTTCTCTTTCTCAATCCTTGCTCGCTGTGTCATGTACTTATGCCTATGCTATGCTATATTTGGCCTTATGTACATTGTTATCTTCCATTCCTTAATGTACACTTATCACTGACACATTACTGACTTTTGTTTGGAAGTCTTACCATATGTTATTGATTCGCTCGATTATTCTCAATAAAGATGTTATAAAAATTTAAAAAAAAAAATTACATGCTTGGGGGATCTTTAAAGGGATAGTAATGTTTCAATAAAAGCAGCTCTAATTCATAGTATTTGGACAATACCGTCAGAGTTGTAGTTCAAGAGTAATTGAATGATAATTTATCCCCCTCATGCCTCTTCTACCTAGTGTAAGCCTCTTCTCTTCAGATGTGAATTCTGGTCCTGGGACCAGGCAGCTCACAGCAAGGGACAATCTTCTTACTGTAAGCACACGGAAAACCCTGCCCTCCCCCCCCCCACACACAGGTTTTTCAGGTTTTTCCGCTTATGCTAATTGAAAATTGTCCCCATCTGCGATCCGCCGAGACACCACCTTGCCGCTCTGAGGTGAGCAGTGTTAGATCCATAAAAGGGACAGGAAGGGGAATTACACTCTCCACGGTCCAAATAACAGGGCAAAGCGGAACAAGCAGAGAAGGGGAGAGAGAGAGCCGGGGCAGTCCTCAGATGGGTAAGGATGATGGGAGTTGTACGACAATGATCATGTTTTTGTTAGTAGTAGAGCTTTAATAGACGTGAAAGGTGAAGCTGGTAGCAGATAAAATGATGGCCTTTTAACAATAGACAGGAGACCCAGGCCACGCTGTGGCCTCGGCAGAGCATTCATCTGGCCTAACTTTACTGAAGACCAAGAGCAACATAAGCTTGTGGAAAGCTCTGGAGCCTTCAGCAGACCTGGTGCCGTATCCATGCTCCTACGACCCATCTGATGCACCCGCTCATAAATCTTTAGAAGGACTCATAAGGCAGCTGACAATGTTCATTGCATTAGAAGACATATGTGCGACCTTTCAGTACGCGGCATGAGAATCTCGCACTTTCATGCAGTGCAAGATTATCAGGTTGCCATTTTTATCATGGAGACCTGTTTAACACGCCTTGTGGTCACACGCTGTATTGTGTGTGACCTTTTAAAAGGATACCATCTGTGGTGACATTTCCCCAAGACTTGAAAAGTTTAACCCCTTAAGGACCAGCGGTCCTGGGACGTTTTTGTCCCGTATGGACCACTTTGATCCTTGCCAACACTCCGGTACACATGACCTGTTGCGTGTATTGGTGTGCCACTTTGGGGCCTGAAAGAGATCGCTCCAGTCTTGGAACGGTCAATTTTAGGCCTCATTTTTACCTACAGAGCTCCCGGTGGAGCGCTGTAAGTAAAAAGTACGTGACGTACTATGACTGTCATCGGTCCTTAAGTATTTAAGGACCATGACGGTCATAGTACGTCATGTAGTCCTTAAGGGGTTAAACATGCTGTGTATCCCAGGTCCCCACCCTCAAGCCTGGAATGCTCATTGTAATGCACACATATATGATAGTAGTGTAATGAAATAGTCTGAGGGATTTTGCAATGTATGTTGTATATATTGTCTTGGAAGCAGGAAACCAGAGTGATCAGTAAATAATGGTTAAGTTCAGCACACTGTTGTCTGCTGCCATGCTCCACTTACTATGTCTTCTGTGTTAAGTGTTCTCAGTTTTACAATTTGTTGTATTTTTCAGTATTTCCCAGTGTATGTGATAGGTCAGATAACAGCTTCCACCATGTGCTGAAAAAATAAAGGAATCATTGGCATGCTGACTGACTCCTGCTGTGCTTCCTTTTCGAAGACATTCAGCCTGACAAACTCAGGAGTGGATAATAAATAACAGATCCTGATTGATTCCCCAGGGCTTCTCCTGATTGGTCAGCTGTGGCAACACTGTTCCAAGCCCTAATTTGTTTTCTGATCTTGATACGAAGTATATAAAAGAAGCGTGTTTCATACATAAAGCGACTTCCATTCTACCTTCTTCAGTACAAATTTTGGCTACATTTCTAGAGGGGATATGGCTGTGGATTTTCATACCAGCCACTGCAAAAGTGAATTAATTTGCCTCTCCAGTCTACTGGAGTGTGGCTCTTGGGAATCCCTTCCTGAGTTCTGCAGCTAAATTCACTAGTTCTACCCATCTACCTGTGAGTGGCAGCCATCTGTTAATATCTCATACCTGATCTAGAGTATCCAGGACAGAGTATCACACTTGTTATATTACTAATTTCCCTATTTCATAAAGAAATTGCAAAACATTTCAAACAAGAACTTGAAACACTATTTTATATAGGGAAACTAAAATGCTTACCAATATAATACAGTGACAGAATTTAAGCATGCATGGGATAGGCATAAAGCTGTCCTTAAGAAAAGACCAAGGACCAAAAAAGACGAGGGTTTTACATTAGAAAAATGGGAAGACTACATGGGCCGAATGGTTCTTACCTGCCGTCAAATTCTATGTTTCTATGTTTGTATTATAAATTCCTACTTTGTGAAGGTATAATATATAGAAAAGACTAAAGGAAACTGTTGCTGACTTCTAAGAGAGATCAGTCAATGCAATCATTGATTTAACCCACCAACTGCCAAACAGGCTACAGCATCATCTGTCAGTATGAGAGCTGTGAATGGGTTAATAAAAGAAAGGGTGGGGGAAATTAATAAAATAATGTTATATATATAGATCTTGGTGGTTCTATAATGTTTGTCTAGCTTATGTTTTATAATTACATCAGATATATCAAAGGTTAAATCCTTTGAGTGCTAGGTATGTGCAAACCTCATTGGCACTCATAGCGTGTGAATCAAATGGTTAAATGCATGTTTAATCCTTTGAGTGTTAGATAAGCTTTCAAATAAAGTTTCACGCCTCTTTGGCAGTCAATGTGTGAACTAAACTGGGGTTTTCTGCTGAGACAGTTTGATGATGTGTGGGAGAGAGACAGGATGTTTCTTTAACAATGAGGGTAGGTATCAAATATGCTAAATAGCATTATGGCAGCTTCTTTGCTCACATATAAAAATGTATTTTTAACTTCGTTTAAAATTTTAATTATTTATAGGTAGACATTCGGGCCTTTTTTGCAAGTTGTTTTACATTGACAGTTCCTCTTATTTTTTTTACATATTTTGTTTGATTTCTGCCAAACATTCTCAAATAATATATTAAATGTTGATTTAGCAGACAGGAAAGGTGAACAGAATAAAACTGATTATCAGGTCTCTTGCCATAGCAAAATACCAAATAAAACATGATTTATGGCATATCAAATATGCCAACACATACTTTGATTAATTAAAGCATTCATTTTAAAAGTAGAGATTCTAGAACAGGAAAGATGTCATACATAGAGATGAAGAGTATTAGGTAATATCTCACCTTATTAACTAAAAAAGACACAAATTTACTTTAGAATATCATGCCATTTGTGTTCCATTACAGAAAGTATTGAGGAAACTGTGCTCAGGAATGGGCAAACCCTCTGCATATAAATACGAGTGAATGGAGCACATGTATAATGGGGCAACAGCATCTTCTATGCTCACATATTAACATACAAAATGGCATGCATAGCTCCCTGTGAACTTATAATGGTGGTGTGTATTATGCACACAGGCTCATAACCCTTCAGCCCACATCTTATTTACCCCACTGGAGTAGAAGTATAGGTTTGAGCCAGGTTCATCTATGCCCAGGTAGGATATGATGTGCAACCAAGAGCAAATGAAAGGAACATACCAAGGTACTCACACACTCCACACTGCCCAGACACAGCAGCACATGATGCAAAGTGACTTTTCAGATCAAAACAGGATTTCAATATAGGAGTAAAATGAGTACAATGTCCAATTTGCACCTATAAATCCACCTTTATGCTTGATGCATTCTGCACTTCTTTCATACATGACCTTTGTTGTGCTACTATTTTGTTATGAAATGGGAGCAAATAGGCACAGGACATCTGCACATCCAAAGAGTAACATATTTTGGGTTATGCACTAAGGTGTGATAAAGAAGTGATAAAGTAGAGATGACTTCTCCAGTGATATCACTTCTCCAATTTCTATATTATTCTACAGAGTATATATGCACTAAGATCTCCAAAGCTGGAGAAGTCTTAGACCATTGACTCCACAGAATAACATAGGAATTTTAAAACATGACAGGAGGCTCCTTTTTGCTTAACTTTCTTTTACTTCACCTCCAATAGCAGCAAAGTAAAAAATACACAACCAATCAAAACAAAGAAACAATCTTAATAAGCTGTGTAACGATATTCCACTTCCTCTTTCTTGCTGCTCACCTCCCTTAGCAGGTCAGATTTTCTTGTCACTACGTTTATTTCCTATATTAACTATAATTTTCATGTTAAATATTTGTGATGTAACGTACAACTAATAGAAAGCTATGCTCTTAATTCTATTTTCTTTTCACCTTCCGTTTTTATTTTCACTTTATATACTTCTTGTCTTCAGCCTTTACCCTAAGGTCCATGTTTCTTCCACAAACTTTAAATTATTTTAAGCTCAGCCATTTGGCTCCCCGTTTTTTTTCACAAACTTTTAAGTTTTTCGCCGTTACTCTTCAGCTCTTTCTCCTTCTCTCTCTCTCAGATGCGAGAGCGCGGCCATTTGGCTATACTCTCGTGTCTCACGACATTTTGAGCGCCATCTTATTTTTTTTTTCCTCACAACTTTCACATTGTGCTACTTCTCGTCGCCACGACATTCCACGGCCGCTCCGAACATCTCCAAATAACCGCTGTCTCTTCTACTAATTAAAGGGTGAGCCCCTTTCTTTACATTTTATGCCTGAGCTCTATCGCTGGTGTGTACAACCTCCTGGGCAAATTTAAATTTATCTAATTTCCTGAGGGTGAGCCCCTCTTTGCCACAATATTTTTCTTCCATTCCCGTTTTTTTCTCTGCCACACAAGGTGAACCTCAATATATAATTTATTCATATATATATATTTAAATTATATATTTGTAGTGGGTGAGCCCCACCACCCTTTTTTCCAATATATTTTTATCTATTTTATCTATATATTCCTGGGGTGAGGCCCCATTTTTTATCTCACAATGGAAGATACCCAAAAATCCATTATTGATTCTGAAGAGCTGGTAGCTCTCATTAATACTGCTGTGGTGGCATCTCTAAAACAGGAACTTGAAGGTGCCCTGCCCCAGTTGTCTCCTTAATCTCAGCACCCTGCCCCACCTCAGGGCACTGAGGAGTCTCCAGATTCCGATGCATCTGAACAAGACTTTACTCTTGCCCCCAAACGTCACTGGAAAGGTTCTGAGTCCAGACACAATCCAAAAAAAGGGCAAATGCCCGGCTAAAAAGGCCAAGATGACCTCTGCCCCAGAGGTTGGTGGGGTTTCTGGTTTATCCTCTGATTATGAGGACCGTGATTATCCTCCAGAATATAGGGAGGTGGATGTGTGGCAAGCAGATCTATCTGACTTCTCTGATGAAGAAAAACTGTTTGACTCTGCTCCCAATAATGAGCAGATTTCTAGTAACTCCCAAGTCTTTGAACTTGTTTCCACTAGGATAACTCTGACAATCCAGATAATACAGAAATTTTAGATTCCATGGGCAAGCCCATGTTTGATCCTCATAGTATCCGTCATCCAAGATCCTCTGAATGGGTTCCTCCTTCCCATCTGGCAAAATATCTCCACTTCTGGTTACGTCACCCTCTGGAAAAAGATGTAAGATCTCGTCTAAGGAATGAATGCCCACGCCCTATCATTCCAGACAAAGTGGCTCTGACCCCAAAGTTTGATCCGACCATGCTGACCTTTATGGCCAAATCTGGCAGGGATCCTCGCAAAGGCATAGAAAAGGGCCTCAAACTAGCACAAGACAAGCTGTTAGATGTTACGGGCCCTATGGCTCAAATATTATATCTGTCTGATACAGCCATTAATTCCAAATCTTCTCTAGATGCACACGCTGTACGGGAATGGGCACAGCGCTGCATATGAATACTAGGCAACACTAACGTGGCAATCTCCAATGAAAGAAGAAAAGCAGTATTACTCCGTATCGACCCCAAATTGGCTGACCTAAGCAATAAGGAGCTGGGCCCGTCAGCTAATGGAATGTTGTTCGGTGAACCTTTCCTTAAGCAACTGCAAAAACACGTTAACATTTTTTCATCTTTGAACAAAGCTCAGTTATCCCTACGAAAAGTTTTCACTACTCCCTCTCAAAGGAGTGTTTTTGGCAGGGCTGGGAGACAGCGGGGCCGTGTCACCAGCCGTTTCTGGCCATCAGGCCCCAGACCTAATGCTCCTCAAAACTTCTTTCAGTCTACATCCAAACCTCAATACCCTCCACAGAGAGGATTAGGACCAGTTTGCGGATATCGTGCCAGAGGTCGCTCAAGATATCAATCAGGTGAGTCCAATTGCTTTAAACCCTTTTTTCCCACATTTCTCTGCAGGCAGACTCCCTCTGTACCTTCAAAATTGGACGTCGATCTCCTCCGACGCTTGGATCCTTCAGACCGTCCAGGGTTACAGGATCGAGTTTGTCTCCACTCCTCAACAGGTCACATGGCCAGCTCCTACTCTACAGTCGACCACTCAACAAGATCTCATTCTGCATGAACTAACTTCGCTCCGGGACAAAGGAGCAATAGAAAAAGCTCCAGATGTTACCGGTTTCTTCAGCAACGTGTTTCTCGTGATAAAAAAGTCAGGAGAATACAGGCCAGTAATCAATTTGAAGTCCCTGAATGCCTTCGTCAGGTACAGACACTTCAAGATGGAGGGCATCCATCTTCTCAGGGACCTCCTTCTACTGGTTTACTCGCCTAGACTTAAAGGACGCCTATCTTTCGGTATCCATCCACCCAACGAGTCACCCTTTTCTCAGATTTCTGTGGGCCAACGAACCTTGGCAGTTCACCTGCCATCCTTTCGGACTCAGTTCAGCCCCCTGGTGTTTTACAAAACTCCTCAAACCAGTACTGGCTCATCTCCGCTTATCAGGCATTCGGTG
This sequence comes from Rhinophrynus dorsalis, assembly GCA_037306005.1. Classification (NCBI taxonomy): domain Eukaryota; kingdom Metazoa; phylum Chordata; class Amphibia; order Anura; family Rhinophrynidae; genus Rhinophrynus; species Rhinophrynus dorsalis. Next base: position 376,691,532 of record CM074721.1, on the reverse strand, counting down.
CATCGCCTACTTAGACGACATTTTATTATTCGGAGCGGACATACTTCAATTGTCTACTCAAACAAATTTTGCGATTCATCTGTTAGAAAACCTGGGTTTTATAATCAACAGGGTCAAGTCATCTCTCATTCCAACACAAACTATTCTATTTCTAGGGTTCGAGATAGACTTGGTATCTTGCAACCTTCGCCTTCCACTTTCCAAAGTTGTATCGATCAGGAAAGAACTTCGAAGACTACTTCGACTTCCAGAGGTCCCTTTGCGTCTACTAGCAAGAGTAGTGGGGCTTTTATCCTCCTCTATTCAGGCTATTTTTCCAGGCCCCCTTCATTACAGGGCAATGCAAGCCTCAAGACCAAATTTCTTCGGACGAACCCCTCCTACGACCAGATGATCCCTCTTTCCAGAGAAGTTCACTCGGAACTCAATTGGTGGCTAATGCACATGCAAGCATGGAATGGCCGTGCTATTTTCGGCACATCTCCGGATCTAGTCATCAATTCCGACGCCAGCCTTTGGGGTTGGGGAGCAACCTGTTCTGGGGTCTCTACAGGAGGAACCTGGTCTCGTTCAGAAGACTCTCTCCACATCAATTGTCTAGAACTGATAGCTGGCTCTTTTGCAATTTGCAGTTTTTCAAAAGGTCTGTCAGATTGCTGTATTCTTCTACGCACGGACAATATTTCTGTGGTCCAATACATCAATCGTCTAGGGGGAACTCGATCCAAAATTCTATCGGATGTGACGAAAGACATTTACAAATTTTGCCTTCGAAGGAACATTTCTCTTCAGGCAGAATACTTACCAGGAGTCTCCAATCTAGAGGCAGATTGGTTCTCTCACTACTGGCGGGACGCCAGCGACTGGATGTTGGATCGTTCAGTTTTCCTACAACTGAATCATCTGAGAGGTCCTCTAGTCCTAGACCTTTTTGCGTCTCGGACAAATTTCCAACTCCCAGACTACTTCAGCTGGCTCCCGGATCCGATCTCCAGAGCAGTGGATGCCTTCCTTCAGGATTGGCCACAGATAGGGGCATACGCGTTTCCCCCATTCGCTCTGATTACCAGGGTGATTCGTTACCTTCGATTACAGAAAATGAGCATAACAATGGTAACCCCCCTTTGGCCGAGTCAACCATGGTTTCCGGATCTTCTATGCTTCTTGCACCGGAACCCTCTTCTGATTCCTTCTTTTCCGAGTCTCCTGATAGACCCGAAAGGGAACTTTTACCCCCTTGTACTTCAACACCGTTTGCATCTGGTGATTTGGTCTCTTTCAGGGGATCTTGGGATGTCAGAGGCTTATCGGACTCGGCTCGTAGGCTCCTCTGGGATTCTTGGGCTCCAGGAACACAACAATGCTACACATCTGCTTGGGGACTCTGGTCTCGCTGGTGTGTGGAACGGGGTCTCGATCCCTTTACTGCCCCTGTTTTTGCAGTAATTAATTTCCTTTCCTACTTGCATGACCAAGGTAAATCTTACAGGACCATCAATGTTTACAGGTCGGCTATATCTGCCGCTCATGTTTCTCTTCATGGTTTTCCTACTGGTAAAGATCCACGCGTTTGCCGCTTATTAAGGGGTATCCGACTTTCCTCTCCTCCAGGTCCTCGATACACATCTCTTTGGGACGTCTCCTCTCTTTTTCAATTTTTGCGGTCTTGGCCTGAGAATGAACACCTCTCTCTTCACCAACTGTCCGCAAAACTTGCTCTCCTTCTCTGTTTAGTTTCTTTTCGTCGAGTTTCAGACATCAGGGCTTTCGACGTAGACGTTATTGTTTTTTCCCCTGATGGGGTCCTTTTCTCCATTTCCCGTCGAACCAAGTCTAACTCTCGTTCTATCTCCTATGCCTTTTTTCCAGCGGAACCTAATTTGTATGTAGCCACTACGCTACATTCTTACATGGATTGAACCGAAGCTGTGCTCTCTACAAACTACAGACAACTCTTGATTTCATACGTTAAACCTTTCAAACCGGTTTCCTCTCCCACTCTTGCTCGTTGGGTTCGCTGGATCTTATCTTTAGTGGGCATCGATGTTTCTTTTGGTGCTCATTCGGTGCCTGGAGCCGCTGCTTCGGCAGATTTTTCTTCTGGCACTTCCTTGCCAGATATTCTACGTTCAGCACACTGGGCTCGAAAGTCCACTTTTCGGACATTTTATTTTCGCCCATCTTCTCATCCAGGTTCATTACTTTTGTCTGAGCGTTAAAATCACAAATAGGAGTCTCCTGTCATGTTTTAAAATTGTGGATTATCCTAGCTTTAGTGAAGAGATAATCTGAATTTTAATAATGACAGGAGGCGAATATTTCCCTTCCTTACATGTTCTTTTCTTTTGAATATCTCTTTTGATCCCATCCCTTGGGTTTTTACACATTGTTTTAAATTTTTCTTTCATTATGTTCACACAAGATGTTTACATTTACTTTTGTCTATATTAACTTGTTTTTTCAAAAAGTTATTATATGATACTATGACAACGTTTCATCTTTACTGTCTTTCAGCTTAATATACTCTGGTGGATCTCAGTCGGCAGTTTCTTTCAGTTCTTCATGGCGGCATGTTCTACGCCCAGAGATTCTTCTACTAATCTTCCCTTCCTGATGTTCCGCTGAAAGAATTTCTGTTTTACCTGTTTCGGTTTCGCTTCAAGAAAGAGGAAGTGGAATATCGTTACACAGCTTATTAAGATTGCTTCTTTGTTTTGATTGGTTGTGTACTTTTTACTTTGCTGCTTTTGGAGGTGAAGTAAAAGAAAGTTAAGCAAAAAGGAGCCTCCTGTCATGTTTTAAAATTCCTATGTTATTCTGTGGAGTCAATGGTCTAAGACTTCTCCAGCTTCTCCTGTCATTATTAAAATTCAGATTATCTCTTCACTAAAGCTAGGATAATCCTCAATTGTAGAAGTGATTTAAGTGGAGAAGTCATCTCCACTTTATCACCTCTTTATCACGTCTTAGTGAATCTCCCATATTGTGCTCCTAAATGGAAGTAAAAGATGAACATGAACAAAAGAAGAGAATACAGGGGGCATGATTAGGAGCATAGTGTGCAGCCATATGGCTGCACGGTAATGTCATGCTGTCTTAGAGATTTTGTCTTGTTTTGTGTTATGTAGATTGTGGAGAATCACAAAAGTGTATAATCACAGAAAAGGTACAAACAGAAAAGAAAAGGGATCAGTCTCAATGGAATTATGCATGAGACAGAGGCATATCTAAAAACTTTAATGCACCCAGTTTACCAGAGTGTTCTAATCTTCTTGTAGTTGACAGGCCGAATTAAGGCAATTTGTATTATATACAGACAGGTAGAAACCAGGCAATACAGAGTAAAAGATGAGCAGAGTCATCATGTAACTCACCCGGCCCAGGGAAAGAAACTCAATCTCTCAATCCTGGATGCAGATGCACAAAAGTTCTGTATGGGTCTTGCGTGGTGATAGAGAGGTGAATTTAACCAGCCCACCTCGTTGAATGGACAAAGCTGCATTCATCATTTTATCCTTTTGATTATGCTTCAAATATGCCATTATTGCTATGAAATTGCTAAAGTTATAATGTTTGAGTGTATTCTTCATAGTGCCTAATTTGAAGATTTTCCTCTGGCTGTGTTAATGTGACTATATGTCATTTACAGTAAGCCCCAATAGCTGACAATAATGTCAGAGTACACAGAAAACGACTTTGCCTATCTGAAGCTAGTGAAGTGTCGATTTTACAATAGCATTCTATAAAAACCTCAGATTACACTTATTCAGGTTCAATATCTCACATATGACTTTAGCATACTGACATAAGTGAAATTAGTGTATTTCAAAGTACCCCACTGAAGTGTATTCAAAGCTCTATGCAGCAGATTATTTGAAAGTTTTCAATATATAAGACTGAAAGGATGAAGTTTAAAGGGATAGTAATACTTTATATTACTATCCCCCATATTGGAGATATTTGCAAAATAATTTAATAGCTCACAGGTTCATCTCTCAAACCTTTATGGTTTGAGAGATAACCGAAGGCAAAGTTCCCCCCTCCCTGAAGTCAGCGTTGTGCTGACTGCAGGGATATCTGGTCTTATTTGCATCCGGCCAGCTCTGCAGCAGAGCTGAGAACGTGTTAATAAAAAATAATTATTTCACTGAAATGGTCTTCTACATGTGCTTGGTTTGCAAGCACACGTAAAAGACCCTTTGCAGAGCCGCCTGATGAAAGTCAGACCGGATATCCCTGCAGTCAGCACAACGCTGACTTCAGGGAGGGGGGAACTTTGCCTTCGGTTATCTCTCAAACCATAAAGGTTTGAGAGATGAACCTGTGAGCTATTAAATTATTTTGCAAATAACTACAATATGGGGGATAGTAATAATAAAGTATTACTATCCCTTTAAGAATGGACTGCTATGGTGAAGTTTGAAATGCACTGCTATATAGTAATTTGAAATTATTCTGTTTATTAACCTGACTTCAGACTTATACTATTTTGACATGTAGGAGATATTTATATTAATATGATATGCTAATTATAAAGGTCTCAACCCCACCCCATCTTAAGCACCTAATTCTTAGTCAATGCAAATGTCGAAGTATGTCTGAAGGTGAAGTGTCCACAACACCTTATCAAAAATAAGAAAAATAACTGTACATTTTTTTAAAGTCAGCAAGATATTGAGCCTTAGCACATCTTCTCTTGGCATATTACATTTAATTAAAAAAATGGAGTCTCATGGGGCAGTCTACAAAGTTTCAATGCACTGATTTAGGCTGGCAGGACATTCTTGAAAATGAGAGAAATCTCAGTGTATTCTTACTGCTAAAGCACTTCCTAAATAAATAAAATCAACACATTAAAAGTGGTAAAATCATCTGGGTGGCCAATTTGTTCAATAATATATGTGATTTTCTTTTCTGTGACACATGCAAAATAGTTGTTTTACCCTAGATACACATAGCCTTCTAAATCATCTTTCACAGATTCTGATGTGTTTTCACAATGTATTATCTGGAGTAACATTGGTCCTATAAATATACAATGTATTTATAAAAAAAAAAAAAGTATTTTGTAAGATTTAAACAAAAATAAGTTTGGGGTTGTTACACAATAAATTAAATTCTTAAAGGGATAGTAATATTTCAAAATAAAAGCAGCTCCAATTAATCTTCATAGTATTTGGGCCATGGACAGTGTTATTTCAGTACTGTTAGAGTTGTAGTTCAAGAGTAATTGAATGATAAATTATCCCCTTGTGCCCCTTTTACCTAGTGTAAGCCACCTCCCCTCAGATGTGGAATCTGTTCATAAGACCAGACAGCTCACAGCAAGGGACAATATTCTTACTGTTAGAACAATGAAGACCCTACCCCCCTTGACAGGTTTATCAGGTTTTTCCCTTATGCTAATTGAAGATTGTCCCTCTCTGCCATCCATCTGGAAACCAACTTTCTGTTCTGAGGTGAGCAGTGTTACATCAGTAAAAGAGGCGGGAGAGGGAAATTTTATCATTCAATTACTCTTTAACTACAACTCTGTCAGTACTGAAATAACACTCTCTGTGGCCCAAATACTATGAAGACAATTGGAGCTGCTTTTATTTTGAAACATTACTATCCCTTTAAAGTGGTCCTGTTACAGTCACAGCATTTAGTCTTATTAAATGTATCTATTTAAACTGCCTATAACAAGTACTTTTTGTTTTCTGATCAGCTTAAGAACTGTCTGATTTAATAGTTGGGTAATCTAATCGCAGCAGAGCTTTATTCTTGATTATTCTCCATGATGCATTTTGTTTGTCTCAGAATTGTACCTCTTTAGTTTGATGAATAAGGCCTTTAAATTTTAATAGAAAACATTTTTTTTTAAATGATAACACCCCTTTAATACACAGTACTTAAATTCAATGTTTTCTTTTATTTTTTCAATATCCATACATCTATTACATGCATTTAAAATTTTTAGACAAATAACTTTTTTTTTTGGACAAAAAAGTTTTTCTTGAAATGTTTAGAAAGACATGTTTGTCAATATTTTGAAAAAAAAAGTCTAATTCAGTTAAAATTGTATATTCTGTTTCAGAAAATTTTTAAAAATATTTATTTTTTAACCCCTTAGTGACCGGCCGCATGCGCATGTGGCCGGCACTTAATGACAATGGGTTTTTTTTTTTCCATTATAGTGAATGACTTCCTGGACTTACCAGGTAAGTCGTCTGTCACTAACTGAAATTTTTTCATGACTTACCTGGTAAGTCATTTGTCACTAAGGGGTTAAAGTAATATTCTGCATGTGCCATTACCTTCAGTATCTCTCACTTTCCATTAACTAAAGTCACAAACAAAAAATAAACTGCTCCCTTGAAAGATATTTTTAAACCAAAAATTCTAAAATGATTTCTAATCTTACAAAAGTTACATTTCTAGAATTTTTTTTATTTTTTAAGCCATCACTCTGCAATGTGTTGCATACCCCTCTGGGGTATCTGTTGCTGTTTTTATTTAAAGGGATAGTAATACTTTGTTTTATCTTTATTTTATTTTGTAGGCATTAAAAAAAACATGAAGAACGATATAAGTCTTATCTCTCAAACCTTTATGGTTTAAGAGATAATCACAAGCAAAGTTTCCCCCTCCCGCCCCTTTTTCCTAGTGTAAGCCATCTCTTCTCAGATGTGAATCTGGTTGTAAGACCAGACAGATAACAGCAGGGGACAATCTTCTTTGTATGAAAATAATGAAAGCCCTTCCCCCCTTGACAAGTTTTTCAGCTTTTTCCCTTATCTTAATTGAAGATTGTCCCTCTCTGCAGTCTACCTGGGCACCTCCCTTCTAATCTGGCTGAACGGGGGGGGGGGGGGTACTTTGCTTGTGAATATCTCTTAAACCATAAAGGTTTGAGAGATAAGACTTATATGGTTCTTCATGTTTTTTTAATGCCTAAAAAATAAAATAAAGATAAAACGAAGTATTACTATCCCTTTAAAGCTTCAAGAAACAAAGATACAAGAAGAACGAAGATGGAGAAGATACAAGAATGAGATAAGATAACGGACAAAAAAGATAAAAGGAGACTGAAAGTGGATGACAGGTAAGTGTAACACAGATAAGTTAACGATCGGTGCTTGACAGTATGCGCAAAATGGACCTTTGGCCACAAGACCTTTTCTGTGGCCTAACATCCATTGTGCTTTTAGCTGGTAAGGCAATCGAACACCAGCTTAGACATTTTTTTTTTTTTTTTTTTTATGTCGTCCGGTATCCATTTTTGCCCTACCGGCTATTTTACCGGGCTCAATTGAATCCAGCCCTAAGCGTCAATTTCAAAAGAAGTTCATAAACCAACATATAGAGATTAGTGTTGAGCGAGCGTGCTCGGCCGATGCTCGGATCGGCTCGAGCATCGCTCTGCTCTGCACATGGCGGTACTCGTACGAGTACCGCCATGTGCTCGCCCGACATGCTCGGGTGAAGAGGATCTGTGCCGGAAGAGGCACAGATCCGAAGACGCTCCGCTGGACCACCAGGGAATGGAGGTACGGGGGCATTGCGGAGATGAAGGGGGCATTGCGGAGATGAAGGGGGACATTATGGAAGAGGGGCATAGACTCTATGCCCCTCTTCCACAATGTCCCCCTTCATCTCCGCTATGCCCGTCTTCCACAATGTGCCCCTTCATCTCCGCTATGCCCCTCTTCCACAATGTCCCCCTTCATCTCCTATGCCATAGAGGAGATGAAGGGGGACATTGTGGAAGAGGGGCATAGCGGAGATGAAGGGGGACATTGTGGAAGAGGGGCATAGAGTCTATGCCCCTCTTCCACAATGTCCCCCTTCATCTCCGCTATGCCCCTCTTCCACAATGTCCCCCTTCATCTCCGCTATGGCATAGGAGATGAAGGGGGACATTGTGGAAGAGGGGCATAGCGGAGATGAAGGGGGACATTGACCAGGCACCCTCCGCTCATCAGAGCAGGGGGTGCCTGGTTTAATGCTCGAGTGCTCCCATTCATTTGAATGGGGCTCGGGTGCTCGGCCGAGCACTCGAGCATCAGGGGGTGCTCGGTCAGAGCACCCGAGCACCCGAGCATCGGGGTGCTCGCTCATCTTTAATAGAGATATTTATCCAGTTTGAGACTGATGTAAAGCTTAGTCCAAGTCACTTACAAACAATGGGTAAATTCACATTTCCCTCTCCAAAGTAGACTCAGTTTAACATCTTAAATGCTAGAGATCACTCCCATCCTGCACTGCTAACTTAAATGATGAAGACATCACAAGCATCCAAAGGGATAAGACTGGACTCGGACATTTTCTGTGAGGTTTCTGTTCTAGCTCACCACTTAAGAACTAATCAGATCTGCCACAGTTCAAACATTAGTGGACCACTTCTCTAATTTCTCAACATATCTGAAAATTCTGTTTACTTACATCCTCAGATTCAAACACATGGCAAATCATCTTGTACTGCTTCTTTCCCTCCTGGGCTCCTGGAGTTGTTTCTATACAGTCCTGAGAGGCTGATCTAGGCATACGACGTCTGGCCATTAGAACAACAATGTTGCCAATATCAGCAATGTATGATATGGTTCGTAGTGCATGATCCATCATTGTTTCCTGGGCATGGAGAGCAAGACAAGACAATCAAATATTAATATACACAAAATTAAAAATGCACTGAAACTTCTCTAACATTCCAGATGTAAACAAATACATTTATTAAACACTATGCTATAGTTTGTAATAAAAACAAATGCTTCTAAAAAGCCACATTTTATGGCTATCTATGTTTGGCTACAAGTGGGTCAATTAAAGGCTCAGTAGAGTATTGGCTGGAGATATACTTAACATACTTGATTACTAGAGTTGCCTATCTTTGCTCTCTTGGCAATACTGTTTGTCTTTTGCTTAGAAAACATCATTTTAGCCTTTGAGTTCTAGAGGGCATCCACGCAAAGGTTAAGTACAATATGATTATAGGACAGAACAGAGGTTTTAAAATATTTTACCAAAGGGACAAAACAGGGGAGGGTGTTGGGATAACCCTGCTTTTGCATAAGTTTTGAAAATGTCAGTCATTTTCACTGCAGTACCTCGGTGAGGTTTAAGACTCCTAAGACAGATAAAGAAACTTTCACTGCTCCCAAACGTTCTTCATAAAAACACATTCTTTATTCAAAAATGTAACACAGAACACCGGGGAATCTTAGTTTCCATTTTTGAATAAAGAAGGTGTTTTTATGAACATTTGAGTGCAGTGGAAGTTCCTTATCTGCTTAAAGGGATAGTAATACTTTGTTTTAACTTGATTTTATTTTGTAGGCATTAAAAAAACATGAAGAATGATATAAGTCTTATCTCTCAAACCTTTATGGTTTAAGAGATATTCGCAAGCAAAGTTTCCCCCCTCCTGCCCCTTTTTCCTAGTGTAAGCCATCTCTTCTCAGATGTGAATCTGGTTGTAAGACCAGACAGATAATAGCAGGGGACAATCTTCTTTATATGAAAAGAATGAAAGCCCTTCCCCCCTTGACAAGTTTTTCAGGTTTTTCCCTTATCTTAATTGAAGATTGTCCCTCTCTGCAGTCTACCTGGGCACCTCCCTTCTGATCTAGCTGAACGGGGGGGGGGGGATACTTTGCTTGTGAATATCTCTTAAACCATAAAGGTTTGAGAGATAAGACTTATATCGTTCTTCATGTTTTTTTAATGCCTACAAAATAAAATAAAGATAAAATGAAGTATTACTATCCCTTTAAGCCTGGATGTGTCGGCTCATCTATCCACTCTGCACAGTGTTATCGTTTCCTGTTGGTGAGTGAAAGAAGTTTCATTGTATCCCAGTGTGGTGCCGCTTATTATGAACTGTTGTTTAAGACTCCTGAGACAGAGTTTAAGACTTCTTTGAAATATCACTATTTACTGTACACCAAGATTGTGTATAAGTTACTGCCAAAGCCCTTAATGCAACTATCATTAACTGACTATTATCAGCACAGTTTGTTTAAATAGCTAGATCAAATAATAAACTACAAACTATTCAGTTTAAAGAAATAAGCTGTATAGGAAATGCAAATTAACTGAGCATGCTCGTTACAGTCCACCCGGTATTATAAAGCACATAGGTGGTGTACAGTGACCTACTCTTCTTGATTTATGTGAAGAAAGCATACTTATAATTTTATTCAACTGTCCATGTTCATTTTGGTTCATTTAGAGTTAAAAGCAAATTAAGTATTTGCAGTAATCACCCCTTTCTTATGATTCAGGTAAGGACAAATATTTAAAGGGATAGTAATACTTAAAATGTAAAAAAAATATGCTTTAGGTTTTACCCCCCCTTAGTAAAACACGAGCAATCCCACTGCTGAAATGTGTTCTATTCAAAAGTTATGACAGGTCAAAGTTGAATTTTGTAGGTGTAATATCACATTGACCTGAAATTGTACAGTGGCGCTGTTGCTACATCATCGTATGGAGATTTATGGCCAACTGGCCAGAGCTGTCCATAGGATGGTGTAGCAACAGCGCCATTGTACAATTTCAGGTCACTGTGATGTTGCACCTAAAAAATTCAAGTTTGAGCTGTAATAACTTTTGAATAAAACACATTTCAGCAGCATGAGTGTTCTTGTTTTACTCAGGGGATAAACCCTAAAGCAGATCTTTATTTTACATTTTAAGTATTACTATCCCTTTAACAAAGATGTTAATACTTTGGTTATCATTTACTATGGCAATGTGAAACTTCTTATGTTGTGTTACATTTTTATGTAATGTGTTTAAACTGTTAGGGATTTTTGTTGTAATGTGTGGCATTATTCTGATCACTTATTATGGAGAGCCATAGTCTTTGACTCAATTGATCCCATAGACTGGATTATTTAAAAACATTGCCTTTTGGACACCAGTTGTCACCACTGTTAAAAGTTTGATTTCAGAAATAATATGATAAGAATTAAGTCTAGGGCATTTTGAATAAAGTAATAAAGTAAAAAAAAAAAAAACAAGCATTGGATGTACCCTTGTTTTGCTCAGTAGGAAAAAACCCTAGAACATAATTTTTATTAAGAAAAAAAATAAAAACTTCACTGCTCTTACAGATACTTAGATATTGTCAGTTATTAAAAGTGACACAAACAAAATACATCAAAACAATGGTGGTACAGAACTACAGTATAGCTTTCTACACAGGTATCAGAAAAACACATTTAATATTAGATTTTAGGGTTCTAGAATCAAATAAAGAATATTTATAGGTTTTGAAATGGTTACAGATTTTCAATGCATATGATCCAATTTACATTTTTAGGTATATGCAGGAGAGTTGCTTGGTATAAAAAGAACCAGGACTTGGGCCAACTTTATGTATCAATAGTGCACTGTGCAACACAGCTATAACATTACTAGCAAGGAGATTAACACCATTATATGCCTCACACTGGCAACAAGCACCTTAAGCATGAGACCTAGGGTTTTATTCCCCTCAAGGCAGGATCTGGCATAATCCATGGGACACTTTCAATTTAACCATTTGAGTGCCAGCATAGTGCCCAATGTACTGATTCACAATGGCCAATGAAATACCATATTTTGAATAGTTTAAACACATTTGAATTTTTTTTAATAAAATTAACTCCATGGTTGCATTTCTGTCTCTCTTGGATTCATGAAGATGAGGTATGCAAGGCCTTAACATGCATAGTCAAATCCTACACTATATATTACAATATAATGGTAATTTAAAACACCTTGTCTATTGTTGCAGAGCTTAAATTACTTTTCCACTAAGAGATGTGCCTTTTATGTGTGTATTTCTACACACACACACACACACACACACACACACACACACACACACACACACACACACACACACACACACACACACACACACACACACACACACACACACACACACACACACACACACACACACACACACACACACACACACACACGGCCTAGAATGCAGCCACTACAGTTACATGTATTAAGGGGATAGTAATACTTCTATTAAAAGGATAGTAATACTTAAATATTACTAATCCCCATATTGTAGCCATGTTAAAAAGAATTTAATTGTCCCAAGTGTATAACCGCCCACAAAGTTCCCCCTTCCCTCCCCCTTCCCTGAAGTCAGAATTGTACTGACTGCAGGGATATCCGGTCTTATTTGCATCAGGCGGCTCTGCAGCAGAGCCAAGATCACATTAGTGAAAAATAATTATTTCACTGAAACGGTCTTCTACGTGTGCTTGCAAACCAAGCACATGTAGAAGACCGTTTCAGTGAAATAATTATTTTTCACTAACGCAATCTCGGCTCTGCTGCAGAGCTGCAAGCCTGTCGTATGACAGACTTCTCCTACAGTCAGTACAACTCTGACTTCAGGGAAGGGGGAGGGAGGGGGAACTTTGCCTTTGGTTATCTCTCAAACCATAAAGGTTTGAGAGATGACACTGGGGACAATTAAATTCTTTAAATTTTTTTTTAAGTGTAGTGCTATATTTAGTTACTTGCAGTGTTGAAGTTCAAACACTATTCAAGATGAAAGGATCCCACTCCTGTCCCTTGTGACCGCCTCCCATTAGATCTGTAATCCGGTCGTGGAACCAAACGGATGCAACGAGCAACAATCTTCATTCAGCAAGTATAAGGAAAGGAGGATTTTTCTTTTACTTACTGAAGATTGTATTTTGTCGCTCTCCATCCAGACCAGACAGAGAAGCAGCATGACACAGGGAGGGGGATCCTTTCATCTTGAATGGTGTTTGAACTACAACACTGCCAGTAACTACATATAGCGCTACATGTTGAAAAAAATTTTAAAGAAGACTCAGAGCTAAAATTTAATAGAGGTATTACTATCCCTTTATGATTCCTCCCTCCTGTCCACCAGATATGCACAGTGAAGCCATGACAATGCGGGCAAGCTCTTCCTCATGTGATCCAGTCTTAGGTCCACATGAGTGCATGATGCTAGACTGAGTGGGAAGTGGTTTCTGCCAAATGAGGGCTTCTTGTATATAGGTGGGCTGCTTATTTTTACCTTGGCATTCAGTTCTCAGCACACTAGAGAGCAGCCAGTACCTATAAAGATTTATTAAGCCATTTTCACTGCTCTGATCACACAGCACAGAGATTAGCTGCAATGTTTCCAGAGATGCTGAACTACTCCATTCACTGTGAATTATAACTGTACATGTCAGCCTGGGTAACCACACATTCTTGTGCTTACTTCAGATAAACTTAATTTACCATTTGTCTTGACAGGGAGCCAGACTCAGCCTCTCTCCCTCCCTGATCTACTTCCAGCTTCTCTCCCTTCCTGCCTCTGATCTCTAAACTAATTTCAGTCTTTCTCTCCACCACAAACTTTTTCCCCTAACACTGTTCACCTTCCCCTTGTTTCACTGTTTCTCTCGCTCCATGGGTGTAGGAATTGGGTGGAATGAGGGTGAAAAGCCCCCCTCGATTCAGTGCTTACCCATACAGACTGTTGACAGCACCACATTCCTCATTGTATCCTTTGCTTGTGTGTGTATGCCCCCTGTTCATATTGACCCTTTCAGTGCTTTGCAATTCATTGGGTAACTAATGTTAAGCTAGTGACAGGAGTAGGTGACAGGCGTGTGAGACCTGGCTGCTCTGCACTGTGCATACCGAGACATTTTCTGTAGCTACTGGGGCCCTGTTTCAAGTTTTCTTGTCTGTCCTCAGAGGAAGCTGAAACTGGTGCCCTGAAAAGAAGAAAAAAAAGTCCCAGCAGGCACCCAGCAAAACAACCAGGTCTCACATGGTACTGCTTCTGTCACTTGATCAAAGTAGTAGGCAAAGCATGAATTTTGCTTGAAACTGCAAGTGTGTGAGTGAGAGTGTGTGTGTGTGTATGTGTGTGTGTGTGTGTGTGTGTGTGTGTGTGTGTGAGAGAGTGTCAGTGTGTGTGTGTCTGTGTGCTGCTCTGGCCTGCAAAGTGAGAAGCTGTTGTGGTAAGATGAATTGTCATTCTGGGGCAAAGCAGCTAGCTGATATAACTTTAAATATAATGTATTTACAAATAACTCTAGACTGTAAGCTCTCACAAGCAGGGCTGCTGATCCTTCTGTTCTCCACATCTGATTGTACTATTTAATACATCTGTATGTCTATTCTCTATTGTACAGCGCTGCGGAATTAGTTGGCACTATATAAATAAAGAATAATAAGAATAATAATAACATATATAAGAACATTATTCATACGTCAAATACTTAAATATCATTCTAAACTTGTTGTTAGCCTATGTGTAAATGGTACTGTTCAGAGATAATTTAATTTTGTTTGTGCTGTTTGCATTAGGAGATAACAGCTAAAGTCAGTACATTTTTTGAGTTTAGTGCCCACTACTCCATCTCAGATTGTTGAATAGTTCTGGCAAAGCATATACTGGACCATATTATAGTACTCAGAAAATAAACAGAAAAACCTTAAAGAGGCTAGTGTGAAGTACAGGGGATTAAAGTGTATATAATCCCAGGTCATTTTAGGTGTTAGTGCTCCTGTAACATTCCCCAGAATGTAGATTCTGTATGATACATTCCTGCTTTCTCTAACCTAGAGGCACTCAGATTAGTCCTCAATGAACCTATAACCGTGGTTCTTAGCCAGGGTTCCATGTCACTTTGGTATGTCCCGGATATGGGTACCAGCTTAAGAAGCCGCATTTTTCCATAAAGAAATTTAGAAAAATGAGAATGTTGACTCAAAATATATGTTTGCGGTGATAGCTATGCATAATGTGTTTTTTTCATTCTGATTGTGAGACCCCAGAATAACTTTAATTTAATGTATTTTTTTTCCTTCATTATATCCTTGACAAATGACCCATATAATGTTAGGGGTGCCCTGAAAATCCCAGCCTGTGTGTTAGAGGTGGCTTGAGCAAAAATATTGACAACCACCGACCTATATATGCAATGACTTAGGGATAGCGAAGACACAGCGGTCTTTAAAATTCTATACCTCCCAGTATTTTTGTAGCTCCTACACTGATGGCTTTTATGCACTTTGGCCCATATTTGTAAAAGCAAGATGGTGTATTTTTGGAACAAACAAACTGCACCATTGGGGACAATTACACATTCCTGTTAAATTAGATTGGGCTCTCCAATGCATTCAAGGGGTTAAAAAAAACTCTGTTTAAGTGAACGGATAGTTAGGAATTTTCATTTGTCCCTTATGGTGCAGTTGGTTTACTCCAGAAATACTCCAGCTAGCTTTTATAAATATGGGCCTTTTTAAGTGATATGCATAAAACAAAAGTAGGGCAGTTCCTAGGCCAACCAAATGTTCCATAGCAAGGGGGATGTAAATGGAATCCCAATATAAATGAATAGCAATCTGGGGAGGTTTAATTTGTCCCATTTGGTTCTGTTGGATTGCCTGACAAAATGTTGACCCACTGGGGTATCTCTTTTATTGTTTTGTTTATACTGGACCTATGAGAATTCACCCTTTCTCTTAGGGTTTTTCCTGTCTCACCTACATATAGTCCTGTTTGGGGACATTTCACACACATTATGAGGTAAACGACATTAGATTAACCGCAGGAGTATTCACCCTTGATATTGCGGTTTCAGTGAGAATGTACTATGAGTACCTTATCCATGGTACATATGTGTACACAGGTTTTTAAGTCTTTGGAGACAGGGAAAAGTACCATTTATTGTTGCATTCTTAACCCCTTAACAACCGGCCACGCAGGCACGCGACTGTCACTAAAAGACCACGGAGCATTTTTTTTTAAATTTGTGTTTCCAGTTCCGGACTCCCCAAACGGCGTGCAGCTGCGGGGGGAGCCTGGAATTCCATGACGGTCATAGTACATCATGGGTCGTTAACTCAGATCTAACCATGACGTACTATGACCGTCAAGGGTCGTTAAGGGGTTAAAGGAGCTCTTCACTTCCAGTTGTTTCAGGTTGGGGAGCTATTTATAGGAGAGCATGATGATGATTGTGTATTTTTTGGCATCTTTACTCCAGAGTCAGACTTTCTGATTGATTTCTCAAAGTGTATAAACAGGCACAGTGTTCCTTTACAGTGGTGGAAGAATGAGCCTTTGCCTTTCATCTCATTTTTGGCCATGTCATCATGTCCCTCATTTTCTCACTCGGAAGAAGAGAAGGATTCTAGATCAACATCATAATCAGTAATTAGGTCATCCCAAGCATTGTCCACCACTTATTCCCCCACTACTTTTAGATTTCTCTAGGCTTTTGGAAATTTCAAAAAAAAATATTTTTACTTCTCCCTTTAGATGGATTTTAACAATGTTCTCTACTACTTTCAGGACAGGTGTTATACTTGTTTGTGTCACTGTCAGATGCAGCATTTGGTTGAACTGCTAAACCTTATTGCATTATGCCATCAACATTATAATGAAACTCATTGTTCAGTGTCATTAGATGGTTTATTAATGTTACTAGTGGTGGTGGAACTTTTATGGGGCTTTGACAAACAACCTCCTCAGGAGGAGAAAGATTATTATCATTTATTGCACGTGCTGCAGCAACCATGGCTGCAGTCAGTTTTTGGACTACCACTTTACTAACATCCCTGTACTGCTCCTAATCTTTTTGCCAACACCCTGATTCTAGTAAATTTGCAGGACATTGTTAAACTAGTGCACATCCTAAGACAGAGAAAAGCAAGCAGAAAGGAACTTGAATCACAGCTGCCTGTGTCTTCCCAATCAGCCACGCAAAATGTTGGGGCATCTGGGGTAAATCTCATTTGCGCTTTTCACGAACCTCTATACACCTCTTACACAGAGATAACGGCCAGATCACAGTTGCCTTGGATCACAGATGCCTTTGTATTCTCAGTCACATAAAATGTTGGGGTATTTTGGGTAAATCACCTTTACTCCCTTCACACACACCCAAACTCACCTAGCACAGAGATAGCAGCCAGATCAGGAAGGAACTTGTATCATAGCTACCTGTCTCAGTCACCCAGATTTTAGCATACTTTAGGTAAACCTCCATTCTCCCTTTGCACTTCACTGACCAGAGTCCCCCCAGACTCCCAGAGAACAAATTTACTGTCTACAAGATTCCTTAAACTACACACCATCTTAATTTGCCTATCCTAAGCAGCATTGAAATATGGTACTTTTTTTTTTACCTGTCACAAACACAAAATGTCATACTGGGGCAGCCTAACACCTCTTTTATACTATCCATGTGGGAATAGAAGGGAAACTTGCCATGTTGAGGGGGATCACTTTTATAATTGATTTGACTGCAATGAGCTAGGTGGGGAAAAGCGGAATATAATCACTTTTCACAAAACATTCCCTGTTCTGATGGAAGTGCCATTTTTCACCTATTTCGTTTTTGAGGAAAAAAGTTTTTCCCATCCCTAGATGTGTCCTTCATGTCACCTTGATGTGCATGGTTTCAAAATTAAGGCCATATCTCTACCAGTGACAATTATGGGCTAGCAATTATGTACAGATTATGAATACAGAGAAATGGATCATAAAATATTTAAAGAATCTAATATATGGAGATGCCAGATTATGAATGTCTTATTGTAGGCAAATCATGCACATTAATCCCCATAAGGACCAGGGGGGTGTTTCCCAATGTATTGTGTATCTCTCTGGTCTTCAAGAGGTTAAGCCCCTGCATATGAGAGGACATCACAAGAAATCTCTAATATTCAAGGGGTTAAAACATTACATTGTATCACATTAAAGCCAGGCCATAAAAATGCATTTCATATCATGCTGCAAAATAGAATTTTATTCAGAAACCTTTTTTCTGATACTTCATATAATTGAATTCTTTGGATTTAGGAATACCTGATGGAAATCCAAATAAATCCCTGAAGCCTTAGCAATGCAGAGATAAGGAAATGGTACGATAGTGTTCCTTTAAGCCTAGAATAAAAAGTAACCCCTAAAATCATCTGGTAATTCATATCAGCCTCTGTAAAAATGTTCTATTTGTTTTCTTAGGCCTAAAATCTACTCCATCTGGAAGTACCTATTTCTGAGTTTTCCAGGGTTGCCTTTTCCATAGCAATCTTGATAGGTGTCTCTAAAGTCATACTGTTTTACAGTCTGTTAATGGGCTTGAGATTAGTTATCAGCCTTTCTGAATAGAAGAGGACTGGGTACTGCAACATACGCAGTATACTGCCCAAAATGGATGAACTAAAATCATGGTGTTACGCATACAAACCTAAAATTCTTATTCTTACTGAATCCTGGTTATCCCCAAAAATACCTGATACTGCTGTTGCCATAGATGGATACTCATGCTTTAGAAAAGACCGTGCAAAGCGAGGAGGAGGGGTAATCATATACATACAGGAATCAGTAAACTTTACACTTCTAAATGACTCTCATAACACTGATTCTTATGAATACATTGCTGGCAAAATTTGTCTTCCATATTCAAAACAAATCATAATTGTAGGCATCTACAGACCACCAAATACCCCAGCACATACCCTTTCAGACATAGCGCAACACCTAAAGGAGATTGCCACTCAAAACAAGAAAAGCGAGCTGGTGGTTCTTGGAGACTTTAATATTAATTGGCTAGACTCCAGGAATGAAAAATTTTGTTCATTGTTTAAAACATTGAATTTATCACAACTAATCTCCTCCCCTACTCGCATAAATCTTAAAACATCCAAACATACTCTGCTAGACTGGATCCTTTCATCCTGCACAAGCAGAATCCAAGACTCAGGTGTACTAGCAAATGTGTTTAGCGATCACTCCATAGTTTACTGTGTCCGCAAAATAAAACCAGTCAAGTCATGTTCCAAAGTCATACTCACGAGATCATTTAGAAATTTTAATCTTCAGTCCTTCCTCAATGACTTAAGAAATTGCTCATGGCAGAGAATGCAGCTAATACCAGACCTAGACTCAGCGATAGAATTCTTTAACTCTGAATTCTTACAGGTCTGTAATACACATGCCCCACTAAGAAAGATCTACCCTGGGTCTCAGCTGACTTGATTCAATTATACAGTCTCAGAGATGCCTTATGGACAAAATTTAAACAAACCGGCTCCGCATATGATCACACTGCATACAGACAATTAAGGAATACATGTACAAAACAAACAAAATTAGCAAAAGCACAATATTTTACTGACAACTTAAACAGCAACATTTCAAAGCCAGCCAACTTTTGGAAGGTTATTAAAAACCTTTATAACCCTCCTAATCATACTCACCCATCAACTATAATCATAGATAATGAAACAATACAGTGCCCCACAGACATAGCCAATGCATTTAACAGCTACTTTATTGGATGTACCACCACCCTGATTACACAAAACAAAGATAACTCAGAAGTTCAGCCATCTACAGAACATTCACTGGCACCTGTTGCCCGGTCCAGTTCTGAAAATGAATTCAATTTCAATTTCATGCCAGTAAATGAAAGCGAAATATATGATCACCTCCTCAATCCAAAAATGAAATGCCAATCTAGCCCTGACAAACTACCAGCAATGCTATTAAAGCTCAGTGCTATGGTAATGGCCAAACCGATTGCTTCTTTAATTAATACCTCTTTGGCAACAGGGTACATTCCCAAATCCTGGAAGGTGGCTAGAGTTGTGCCTATCCACAAAAGTGGGGATAAAAATGTAGTATCAAACTACAGACCAATATCCCTACTCCCCACTTTATCCAAAATCCTAGAGAAATGTGTACACGTGCAACTAAATAAATATTACCAACAGACTAGTTTTTTCACCCCTCTTCAATCAGGCTTTCGACCAAATCACTCAACAGTCACGGCCCTCCTAAAAGTAACCAACGATATCCAGACGGGCATGGAAAATGGTGACCTCACAGGAGCCATTTTCCTAGATTTTGCCAAGGCCTTTGACACAGTAGACCATAAAATTCTTATAAATAAACTCCAAAGATCAGGACTGGGTAATAATTCTCTAAACTGGTTCCGATCCTATTTATCAGACAGAATGCAGTATGTGTCAGTTGCTGGCAATGACTACCTTCCGCTCAAAGTAACAAGTGGAGTTCCTCAAGGCTCCATTCTTGGCCCGCTTCTATTTTCTCTTTTTATAAATGATCTGCCCAAGGTTTGCAAATCATCTTCAGTACACATGTATGCAGACGACACTATTCTCTATACTAAAAACTCAAACATATCACACCTTGAGGCCATATTACAACATGATTTCTGCGAGGTTGAAAGATGGATAGCAAGGAACAAACTGTTCTTAAACACAGACAAAACTGTCACAATGATATTTGGCACAAAGCATAAACTGCGTAATCTCGGCAATACCCACATATCCATTGTAACGGAGTCTAATCGTAAATTGGCCCCAGTGGACTCCTACAAATATCTTGGTATGTGGCTTGACCCCAGCCTCACTTTTGGACATCATATTGACAAGTTAACCTCCAAGCTTTATCCCAAAATCAGTGCTCTTTTTAGACACAAATCATGTTTAAGTCCCCAGGTTAGAAAACGTATTGTGCAACAAATGTTGCTGCCTGTCATAGACTATGGTGATGTAGTTTATGCTCCAGCACCAGAAATCCATCTTAGTAAACTTGACACCCTGTATAATTCAACATGCCGCTTTAGCCTCCAATGTAATTACACTACTCATTGCTGTGATATGTTAAAAGAACTAAATTGGTTAACACTCAAATCTAGACGTGCCCTTCACCTTTCTTGCTTAGTGCACAACCACTTCTCAGGAAAACTACCACACTACCTGAGCACTATGCTCACTCCTGCTCTACATGCTAACTATAACCTCCGCTCCACCGCAAACAACTCGCTACGTATACCACAATACAAGAAAGAAGCAGGAAGAGCCTCCTTCTCCTTCACAGCGCCAAAGGCCTGGAACAATCTGCCTGAAATAACCAGATCTGCTCCCTGTCTAAAATCCTTAAAAGTAAATGCTTCTTTATATCTAAAAACCGAGTGTAACTGTTTATAATTCTAAAATTTCCATATGGATATTTGTATGTATATTTCATAACATGTAATATATATAGTGTTTCTCAATTTGTATAAATAAGCAACCCTCTACTGAAAACTGTCCAGGACATACTTGAAAACGAGAGAAATCTCAATGTATTCTTCCTGGTAAAACATTTTCTAAATAAATAAATAAATAAAATAATTGCAGTATACTAACTGCATGGTCCACTATCAAAATGTTGTGCACTAATGGGTGACCAACATGCCAGAGCATAAACATGTCCCAAGCACAAAAACGGCAACATGAAAATCTCGACTGCATCGAATGGGCGAGATTGTCATGTGTCAGGCCTAAGTATCGCACAGCATCACTCAGCCTCTCTGGGACTGGTGCCATCAGTAGTAAGAAAGGGTTCTTTATGCCGGACTTGTTATTGCTGGGCAGCACTACACTGGCAACTTTGCTCTGAAAGCTGACAAAGAAAACCAGGAGTGGGGCTATGTGGAAGGTGAGAGTTATCAGAGTTTCTCATATCATTTGGCATGGTAAGTTTGCATTGCAAAGGCTTTCATTGTAGAACTGACAATACGCTTGTTCCTTCTATTCCTACTATGGGGTACAGTGGACAGTTGGTTTGGAGTTTAATCCCTTGAGTGCCATGAATGACTGTTACTCAGTGGTTCAACTGACCAGTCTGTGTAGCCCACAGTGTGAATAAAGGTGATAACTGCCCATATAAATTATGCACAGAATTGTACTGAAAGGGTTATGCTCTCCTGTTTAATTCATGCACATATGTGTTTTGTCATTGTACGCATCAGGGGGTTCTGTGTAATAGAAACATATAAATGTGCAATGCTTAAACACACGACATGAGAATCTTGCCCATTTGATGTGGCCGAGAGTCTCATGTCACTCTTTTCTTGCTGGTGACATATTTTATGTCCCCTAATAGTGGGCGATATTTCAAAAGGATACCTGACTGCATAAGTTGTGCTCAATTAGTTTGTAAGCTCTTTGCGGAAAGGTCCCAGTCCCAATGAATGATTTGCTTTGCAGCACTCGTTCCCCCTCTAATAATGCAATGATCTCACCAAGCCTGATGCTCTAAACCCTCTACTGTATTTTTCTATTGTACTATCATCATTATTATTATTTCTGTAAAGCTTTCTGTACATGTATGGCACTATATAAAGATACATACATGCATAAACAATAAACCAAACTTATAATTTATATAATTATATAAATTATATAACAGTTTCATTTTTGGTGTTAGTGCTCCTTTCAAAACCTTGTAAAAAAACATTATTTTAAGGTTTTAAAATCGCAGTAAAAATAAAAGGGCTTCAAACTGTGGCTGAGTTATGTTCAATGTGTATTCTTTTCTGCAGAGGAAAAGGATTTATATCTAGGAACGATGAAACACCAGTGTCACATCAGATTCTAAATCTACCACATGGTATGAAAATATCTGGAAACAATAGGATTTGATACATGAAAGCAACTATTATTTTATATAAGATGTAACTCTGTAGAAGCATCTCTGTAGGGGAGTAAAATGTAAGGATGAGAGAGGAATAGGGGTGACAGAGGGAATGAAAGAAGACATGAGGTAGAAAGGGGAGGAAAAGAAGAGTGAGTAGCAGGAAGAGATGGTGGGGGGGAGGGTGGAGAGGAGGAGAAAGACGGTAAGGGAGAAAAAAGGAGAGAAAGTGTGGGTATGAGAGAGAATAAGAGCAAGTGAGTTTGAGCCCCCCAGTAAGGAGAGATTGTTGCTGCAGTTGTATGTCTATACCAGATATGACAATGTGCAGCCCTCCAGCTATTGTACTACAGCTCCCATCATCTTCAGATATCCACTGGCTGGCCGAGGATGATGAGAACTGTAGTCCAGTGACAGCTGGAGGGGCTAGATGTTGCTCATACATTGTCTAAGCTCAAGGTAGACCAATCACTTTGGATGCTGAATTACACTAAGAAATTAAATGTAATATTATTGCATACTAATTTTATTTTTTGGAAACCCCTCTGTAGAAATCCTTGTTATGTACCTACTTACACAAACATTCATATATTACCTTTGCCACATACCATTTAAAGGGATAGTAATACTTAAAATATAAAAAAAATATGTTGTAGGGTTTATCCACCTGAGTAAAACAAGGGTACTCCCACTGCTGAAAGGTGTTTCATTCAAAAGTTATTAATTTTCAAAGTTGAATTTTTTAGGTGCAATATCACAGTAGCCTGAAATTGTACAGTGGCGCTGTTGCTACACGATCCTATGGACAGCTCTGGTCAGTTGACCATAAATCTCCATAGGATGGTGTAGCAACAGCGCCACTGCACAATTTCAGGCCACTGTGATATTGCACCTAAAAAATTCAACTTTGAAAATTAATAACTTTTGAATGAAACACCTTTCAGCAGTGGGAGTACCCTTGTTTTACTCAGGGGGATAAACTCTACAACATATTTTTTTTTACATTTTAAGTATTACTATCCCTTTAAGCATGACTCACATTTTCGAAATTATGATAAAATACCATGAAGAGTAGGGCACATAATGTAGGTGACAAATGGGGAGAAGGGGAAGAGCAGTGGGTACTTTAAGGAATTGCAACAAAGAATGGGTGGGTCACAATGTGAAGAAGAAAGCAAAGGGTGAGGGAAAAGATGGGAGGAAGTCATCGGGGGTACAGGAATGGAAAGGTTGTGCCAATAGTTATGGAAGAAATTTGATATTCCTTCTTCTCTAGGAGTTGCTGTGCATCTAGTCGTCAGGAACAGGGGAACTTGGTAATGGAGACTCATTTGTTCTAGCACATAAATAGTATTAGGAGCAGGTACAAAAGCCCCAAGTATGTGAGAAGACAAATGACAATGAAAGGCCAAGGTTTAGAAGAAATGTTTTGGCACTGTGCTTGATTTATCACTTGAGGGCCAAAGAGGAAAAAGTCTGCTGATGCCCTTGTTCCACTGACCCCCAACCCCCCATCCTGTCCTCATAATATGGTAAGTTTAATTCACATTAAAGATAATTAACTATATATATGTGTATGTATTATTTTAGATTTTTTAGTTGTTTGTGGCATAATATGGCACTTTATGCTAATTGGTTTCTGTGATGGACCAATACTAACCAGAAACTGTGCTATGAATGAACTAAGCAGAGCCTACACACTGGTTTAATTTTGAATAGCACAGCCACAACACTATTTAGCATACTGTATAGGGAGGAAGCAAAACAAAAGGTTAATTTTTTAAAAAACTACTTGTGCTACAGAAAAAAAGACTAGTACAACATGTAGGCAGATTTTAATTATCTGCACATCAAAGAAAACATGCCTTAGGGTGTCAGGTCCACTTTAGATATGAGGACAGGATGCAAATTATGCAGAGGAATCAGAAGGGCTCTACAACACATTCACACATCTTTTTAACTTTTTGGGTGCGAGTGGAGTACCTACACATTACAAAGGCAATGCATTAAGAATCACCACTGGCACGCTAAGGGTTATCATCAAGCTACCCAATTTAATTAGTAATAAAGAATAATTAATTGTTTTCAACAAAAGTGGCAACTATTTAGATGTGCTAAACATTTTTCCCCTTGGGAATCACTGCAATATCAGATTTATACCAAAAACACCACCTGCTTCATTTGAAACTATGTTACTTTTAATGAATATATAAGTATTTATAATGAACTAGGTTATTTAATTAGTTCAACAACAATGTGCCATATGCAAGGACACCTGCTCTTATTTCATGGGAACACTTTCACACACTCAACTTGTAAAGTAAAATGATGACTATTTACTGTCAGCTGTGTCTTTTAAGGAGAATTTCAGGCTTATTAACACATTTGGTTCTGTAGAGATCCCATTGTGCAATGTATTTAAAACAGTCACTACTTTCTGGATTAGAAAGACAGTTGTATGATGGAAAATAGCAGCCAAGGCTTGTGTATGCACTAGACACTTCTCTGTCATTCAAGGTTACATGTGATGGTTACTTTGTAACATTGAGAATGAAAGAGCTTTTCAAATTCACCTACCGGGTATGTTACTGTTAGCAATTTTTATTTACAACAATAGTTTAAGATATTTAGCTTTAAATGTCAGGTTATTCCTGCCAGATACTAAGATTCCATCCCTGCTGCTCTCCATCCCAACTGCCACTCCCTGCAGCCAAAACTAGTTAATCTTCACCAACTGACAAATAAATCTAAATATCTAAGACCAGTGGTTCTCAACCAAGGGACCATGGCATTTTGTTGTGCCATGGACACCAAACTGGAGTACCCTCCTTTTCCATAAAGATTTGAATAAAAATGTGATTTTTTTATTTCAAATATATAATAAAGTAAATTGTTATGCACGTTGTTAATTTTGGAATTCTGAATATGAAGCCTAAAAATAACCATATGTTTATATATATATATATATATATATATACACTTCATTAGTACTTGACAAATGACTTTAAAATGCTGGTGTGTCCAGACTGTGTATTAAGCAAAAGCATCCCTTGACCAAAATAAAGAGAAACACTGGTTTAAACAATGGCTAACAAACTTTCACGGTGAATGTAACAGTTCTGCTTTAACCATTTCCAAACAAGCACACCTTTTTATGTTTGTCTAAACATTGTTGTGAATATTGAGGTAAAGAGTGACCTAACAAAAACACAGCTCCCAGCATCAGGTAAGCCAAAACCAGTTCCACATTTTACTTAAAGGATGAAGATCAAAACAGACATGTAAATGAACATTTTATTTTTTAATGTAAATGTTTGTGGCTTATGTCTCAAGCATTTTGGAAGCTGATGTGGATACTTTGTCACATCAAAAGATGTGGCAGGCATTATTGAACTAAACTGTGAGCAAATCCATGTTAAAATATGATAATTAAACCTGTTTTGTGAAGCACCAAGAGCATAAATAGGTGCATGTGATAGGCAGGAGATAACTTTCCAATGAGATCACTTCTCCATTTCCTATATTATTCTATGGAGTCTCTGCATTAAGATCTGTCCCTCTTGAGAGTTATTAGTGCATAGACGCCATAGAAAAACACATGAATTGGAGAAGGGGTATCATTGAATAAGTTATCTCCTAGTCGATAATTAGTTGAACAGTAGATACGAACAGGTGTTTATTCAGGATCACAGAGTTCAAGGACAAATAATATTGTTCAGCTATCCAGGGAGCAGATGCACCAAGACATGATAAAGAGGTGATAAATAGGAGATAACTTCTCCAATGATAACCCTTCTCCAAGTCATATATTTTTCTATGGAGTCTATGCACTAATATATCTCAAGTGGGAGATATCTTAATGCATAGACTCCATAGACTAATATAAGAACTGAAGAAGTAAATTATTTGAAAAAGTTATCTCCTGTTATCTCCTGTTATCACAACTTAGTGCATCTTACACCTGGAGTCCAATGTTCTTCACTCATCTGCACAGATTGTGCCTAATTAGGTGCAATATAATAGGAGCTTAATTAGGTGCACGGTATGTTCCTAAACAGACACCCATTATGTGATTATTTCATTAATTCTCTTATCTATGATGCATATGCTAGTGACAAAGAATCATGAAAAAAAGGTATTAAAACATCTCCTATATCTGTAATCTTGGAATATTAGCCTGTGCCCAGGAATATGAAATGGTATGATTTGATTGCTAAGGGAAAATACACACAGAACATGTCTTCCTTTGAATCCTATCAACAGTGGTGAAATCAGTGGGTATAGTTTTCACACTGTGGACCTTATTTATCAAGCTAAAGAGTTGCATTTCTGGAACAAATCAACTTCGCCAATTGGAGTTGAAATGACAATTCACTATATTTCTTTTGATTAAAATAAAGGTTTCAAACCCTTGAGTATTGAGAGGTCTCCAGTTCATTGATTCTCAATGCTTTCCCAACATTTTCCTTGATGAATAAGGCCCTGTGCTTGACCACAATATGTTTGTACAAAGTTGTATGTGTTGATGGACAGATGTGTACCAGCTGGGACATACATAAATAAGCACAAGGGTTAAGTAAAATGCAAGAACATACCCCAATACTTTTGTGCAACATCTCTAGTTTATATATAACCCTCACAGAGCTCCACCACAATGCACTTGTGAAAAAAAGAAAATCTACTACCTAAAATATAATTCTGAACTAGATTTTTAACATGTGTGTCTTGCTCTTGGAACATTTATTTAATTTGGCTGTGCTGTTTATAATGAGAGACAAGAGCTAAAGCCAATTAACAGATTGTGATTAGTGCCCCCTATTTCTATATTGAGAAAGTCTTACCACTGGCCATTCACACAAATAATCCTGAACAATACATGGGAGCCCTAAAGGCAGGGATGTCTGCTCTGCATATGTAAGACTAGACTTTAGGCTTCAGAAATAAATATGGAATATTTATAGATGCTATCATGAAGTATAAGGTATATAAGCCCGGTTTATTTTTAGGCATCAGTGTTCCTTTAAAGGGACAAAGAACCCCTTTGACTCTTCTAGCAACATCTTCTAGCATCACATAATTTCATGATACTATAGAAGAGAATTATATGTCTCAAAAACCATGATAATCAAAACTCAAAGTCGAGATATGTTTTCTCATAGTTCTAACAATATTATTTGAACTATACCCATCATGACATAGTAATACATTTTGATTTGTAGTATAAACTTAAGGGTACTTGAGGACCAGATTTGAGAAGCTGTCTTGCTATCAACAACATTGGGTATAAATCAACAGAAAAAGAGATTCCCAATGCTATACTGGGTAAGGATAATGAGCGAAATCAAATATCCCAGCATGATGGATAATATTCTGTTATTTTTAGCTGTGAAGATGTTGAGACTCATGTCCTATTTCCCTTTTCATTATACACGTTCTCTAAAACTTAAAGGCACACTAACACCAAAAGCTCACTATTATCCGTATTCAAGAAAATAAGCATCATGTAACTGCTAAAGTTTTCTGGGAATCTCTGTTGCCAAACGGAGACCCCCCAGTGGAAGCACACAGCCAATACTTCCCTAGGAAATGAGCCAGCAATATGAAAGGCTGCCCCTCTCCTCCAGGAAAAAGTTGGCAAGCTCTTGGACATACAGATATTTCCAGAAGCATGTCCAGTGAGGTTTATAGGTCTGGTCATGCACCATCATGCAGCTGGGGAGCCCAAAAGCACATCAACCAGGGGAGATGGCTTTTGCTTTGAACTGTAGAAGTGTTCCAACAGGGAGCTCTATCTGGTACATAAAACCAAACACAGTAAATGTAGGAGTTTTCATTATGCTTACTGTCTTGAATACAGATAATAGGCACCTTTTTATTTTAGTGTTGTGTCCCTTTAAAGTGGACCTGTAATCCTAAGGTAAGAGTAATTTGTTTTACAGAGAAAATCTGCCATATGTTGAACTAGCCACTTTCCGATAAAATAAGTTGTTTTTGAGAAATTAACCATTATGGGTCTTTTTGTGGCACAGTGTGCCTAATTCCCTGCACACAATGAAAAGTAGTTATGTTTGTGGCTACACATCACGTGTTGTGCTATTAGATAGCACCCAGTATGTGGCATGGTGTGCAGTAATACTGACCCAGCACAGAAACAAATTATCATAAAGTGCCACATTGTCACTGCCACAAAAAGCTTAGACTGTCAAAATTATTTATATTACAAATGGTTAGTACAACATATAGACAATTTTAATTGTCTTTAAGATTAGCTACATTTCTCAAAGTGTTTCCACTTAAAATAAGTGGATTTCAAATATATTATTTACTAATATAAATAGCACTTGGCATTCCCACTAATGTAGGACACCCAGCCAATTAATCTGAGGCTTATTAAGAGAGAGTATACAAGTCTAAGCGCAAATGGCGAGCAAACTACATTACACTTACTAAACAACTAAAGGCTAGTCCATTAGTACATCCAGGGCATTGCTAGGTACTGGCTGAGGAATCTATATTTCCATGTCTCTGTAGTAAAGCCCCAGATCGGCATATGTAATATTGCTAATCTGTCTTCTAGCAATGGTGCAATAGATCAGCATTGTGAATAAATAAGGTTTAGGGTAGCCCAAGCCCCATGTCTTTTAGGAACATAGCAACTCCTTTGTAGCACAAGGGTGGAGCAATAATGCTGAAGTATGTGATTATTGTACAAGTATAAAAATATACACATATAAACATTTTGTACACATGAAATAATCACATTAATTTTGGAGAAATCAATTCGTTTTAAGACATTTAATTAATTCAATGTTTATTTTCATAGTTATAATATATGAAATTGCAGAATGTGCAAATAGAATGTTAACACCTTAACGACGCAGTACGTACATGTATGTCATAGGTGAATGTCCCTAAAGAACCCATGACATACATGAACGTCATCGATTTCAGGGCTCCCTGCGTGGCTGCACACCGTTTGGGGAGCCCGGAATCAGATTAAAAAAAAAAAAAAAAAAAAAGCTCAGTGGTCCTTAAGTGCCGGAAGAGTGCATGCGCGACAACCCTTAAGGGGTTAAGGAATTGTGACAAGCCTGGACTGTCACTGTTGGAATTATGTTAAAGATCAATGATGGTCCTGGCACGTCATGGAATTCTGGGATGGCAGAGCGGCTGCGCACCGCAATGCCATCACATAATTCATCTCAAAATGCAATGCATTGAGTACTATTTGCATAATATTGTGCATTCATGCAGCTGGTGGTTCTTCATATTTGTAATAGAGCTACACACACTGAGACTAATGTATTAAGAAGGACTGGGGCAATTGTGGAGCAAACAAACAGCATCACAGGGAACTAATACAAATTCCTCACATTCTAATTGATTTAAATGGGACTTTCAACCCCTTGAATGCTATAGAGATCCCCAGTGTATTACAAACCAATGTGTTGGAGACATCTCTAGAATGCAATAGACTAAAAGGTACAATTTAAATGAATGGGAATGTTTGTCCCTGGAGAACAGATGGTTTGCCCCAGAATTGTTCCATTACGTCTTAGAACATGAGTCCCACTTATCTGCAATGCTTTTAGAATTTAGTCATGTAGAGAAAACCTACCAGTATCTCATAGAAACAGTACCTGTGTATCCGCATTTAAAACTTTGATCCTCTGTGTTGATATAAAAAGATCCACTTCTGTTAATGTCTGCGAATCGCCCTCTGAGTTCTAAAACAAGTGATTGAAAACAAAATGATTAATTAGAAAATAAAGTTGTGAGTAACAACATAATGCACTAGAGAGATCTATAGAAGAAGTGTTTAGAAAAGACTTTACATCACCATAAAGATGAAGCATATAAGACTCTCTCCTGTGAGTACATTGACCATTAAAGTAAATAAAATATGGGTAAACTACTCAACAACCTCTACTGGAAAGGTGATAGTCAGAAAGGCTGGATGACCACTGTTGGAGGTCATGTCCAAGAATCATCCCTCTTTGGGACAAAACAACTAATTGCCAAATGTGTTAATATTTTAGAAATATTACATATATGTATATATACAGTAACTAGATCCAGGCATGACCAGAACAGCGCCTTTACATGTCAAACACACTAATATTGCTATAGATTGGTACTGATAATAGAAACCGACTGTGAGCATCTCATGCCTTGTAACTCTGTGGCTGCTTTACCCATGACTGATATTGGTGTAGGTATCAACAACTGTAACCTACTGTGTAACATTATGATATTTAAGATTATGCCTCCACATTCCCTTTTGTCCTGAGAGTTCCTACTTGCCATTTCATCAATAGCCAAATTGTATCCACCATTCCCATCCACCATTTTTAGGCTGGCAGATCCATTAGAAAGCTATGGGGACTGGCACATATATACACATACACTGCATGTGCATGCATCTCAGGAATGGGCGTATTACCTTATATTCATAACACTTCTCTAATTCTGGACTGTGTTAA
Organism: Rhinophrynus dorsalis; assembly: GCA_037306005.1. NCBI lineage: Eukaryota > Metazoa > Chordata > Amphibia > Anura > Rhinophrynidae > Rhinophrynus > Rhinophrynus dorsalis. The sequence goes on along the minus strand of CM074721.1, from coordinate 376,660,578 downwards.
AGGGACAGTATAGGCTCAATAAAAGACCCCTTTAAACCTCAGACTGTGCCCTCAGAGTTATGGAAACAGAGTTCAAACCTCTCATAACTCATCGGTTCTCTCCTAGGTTGTTGTGCACATCATGGAAAAGTGCTCAGCTGGGTGATGTCCGTACCATACTTGGTGCTCATGGGAGCTTACTCCCTTCCTCATAGATGCCCACTGACTGCATATTCACTAACATGAGTTTCTTTGATGCTTCAGTAGGGAGGAGAGAAAGCTCTGATGAGAATTGAGAATGGCACTGACACCACCCAGCTGTGAAGAACCAATGACTTATGTTGACCCCATATTCCCTTTTAACATTCTTGTAATTCCCATCATTATCAAATGCTTTGTGCATTTAGAACTAGGATTTTCTTTATTAATAAATACAACAAATGTATTCCATTTAGCCACCATTACATGTAAGATATTTAATAAATATTCTGACTAATTTAACTACAGACAAGCACTAACATGTTCTAATAAATATAACCAGTGCACTACATTTTAACATATGGATTATAATCTATCCAGCATGTCAAAAGCAAGAGAGTTATTTCACAGAATGATCATAACCACTTTTATTAAATCCCACTAAATGTAATATCAATGCTGGATGGTCTCTGGTACAGTTATCTAGTCCATCACATCAGATCAAAGCAGTCATTAGCATGAAGAGATTACTTACAATTAAGGGATATTTCCTGTTATCTGCTCTCCACTAAGGTCACGGATTTTTAAATGCCTGAAATGTTTACTGCCACTTTGTTAACTGCCACTGTTAAATGCCACTTTTTTTGCCACTTTGTTAACTGCCGCTTTGCTGCGTGTCAGTATGTATGTGGTTACACCCACTTAATCTGTTTGTGATTAATTTCATTGATTTATTAATAACAGTTCGAATTGCTCTTCAGGTCATGAGATGACATTGTCATTAATAGGAAGAAGAGAGAGATGAAGATGTTATAATCGAGACTGCAGAGAAGAAATACCTTTATGTTCTAATATGTGGTTCACAGATTCTAAATTAGACTTCAAAACAGCTATTGTTTTTCGTGTATTCATGGAGTCATTTTTGTGAGCATGAACTGTGTTTAAACAAGAACACTTGTGTGGACTGGAATAATTACATGAGAGAGGTTTGTGAAGCTGCAACCGATATCAGTGAGTTAAATATCAGTGGCACATTCATCGCATAACAATTCAGAACACAGAATCCCTGCAAGTAGTGGAAAGAATAAGTGGAGGGCAGATAACAGGAAAGATCCCTGTAAATAAACCAATACATTCTATACCTATGTATACAAAATCTTAATTATCATATTATTAACCCTACGAGTGCCTAAGGGCTGTCCACTCATTGAGGAGCAATGTGTTGGACTCCTCCTCTGGCACTCAAAGGGTTAATGAATAAGCATAACATACCAGTGGGTGCAGGCTGCATATTAATGTCTCACAAAAGGATGTATTTACCTTCATGCTATTATATCCCTTGATTGTTTTACAAAACTGATACAGTAGCGTTAATTACATCGGTAGCAATACTATGTGACTAGCATACTTACTTATGGATAGAGAGATAGATGATAGTAGACATATTGATTTTTTAACCCTTTGAGTTCCAGTGGGGGTATGCAATGTATTACTTTGCCTTACCTATGCCTCTGGAACTCAAAGGGTTAACAGAAGGAACTACCTAGGTAGGTGTCTTTCATATAGCAGTCAGGCATATCTATAGATTTCTGCATTGTATATTCAGTTGCCTGTATATAACGGTCTCTCTTGAAATCTGCCTTTATTTTGTACTTTCTCACAATGAAGTAAAAAAAACCTTAACTGACCCAAAATAGCTGGTATGGGTCCATTATATTTGTCAGATTATAAACAATTAATAGCAGACAACAAGACAAATCAAAGGCAAAGGAAAAAAGAATCTATCCTATATAATATTTTGCTAGGATGTTTTTCCCAGGAAGGTGCGCAGAGAGGACTACTGTCTGAATTCGGAGGGCCCTGCTCAGTGTCAGCCATGGTGCGTTTGGGCAGTTAGTACTCCATATGACTACTGCATGGCAAGTGAGAAGAGAGGATCCAGCCACCAGCTGAGGTTGCTGGGTGGCACTGTGGCCCATGTACACGGGCTGTTCAACTAGTAGACATATAAATGACTGCTCTTTGATGAACCCTACCTAGGTAAACACTTCTGCAGAGAAATTAAGAGACACTTATTGTTAGGGCACAGTTCGCTTTTAGCAATAAATACAACATAAAAGAGGATTTTAGTCCTACCTGTTAAATCATTTTCTCTTAGTCCATATAGGTTACTGGTAACTTTGGGTATGTGATTCTCCCCTTTAAGTAAGCAGGAACAATTCTGAGAAGTGAATGCAGGGGGTGGATCCTACCTTACCTCCTTGGCTGCTGCTAGCCAATCAGCTCCAGTAAGATTTGAGACACTAACTATTGACTAGGTAGTGAGAAGGAAAACAAGACTCCTGTGAGCATGAACCCGAAAGGACCCCCACGTTCTGCCACAGGAGAGCCAAGCATGGTCTCTTGACAGGGTGGGAGACCAGTAACCTATATGGACTAAGAGAAAAGGATTTAACAGGTAAGACTAAAATCCTCTTTTCTCTGTCGTTGTCATGCTGCTCCTGACTGCTCCTCCTACCTATAATCCTATTGGCGGCTGTAGGTTTTATGTACCTGGATCTTCCATCAACCCTTGCTCGATTTTAGCGCCAAAAGTCTGAGAGAAACCTTTGTCGTTGAGTTCCTGTGTTTGCTGATTCCGTGTACCGAACCCTGCCTGAATACCGACCAAGTCTTGTCTTCTGCCCGTGGATCTTGACCCCAGCTTTGCCTGACTACGTCTCTGTCTGCTCCTTTGGTTACTGATTCGATTCCGGCCTGACCCAGTATTCTCGGACTACGCTTTCCTTTCGGAACTTTCTGCCTCGCAACTAGAGTCCCTCCAGCTGCTCTCAAGGTTTGGTTCCAGTCTACCGTTCCTTCACCTCTGGGGCTCCGACTGGTTTGGGTTGCCATCACCGGCTGCTCCGGTGACTGCCCCGGCCAGTCGAGGGTGTAGGAACTTGTATTCCCCTTACCTGCTTCCAGTTTCCTGGGCCTCGAGTCCAAACTCGATTCAGCAGAGAATAGAGGATTCGTAGTCCATAAACCTCGAACCTGCCTCGATCCTTATCGATACCCCAAGACCTCGAACCTGCCTCGAACCTTATCGATACCCCAAGACCTCGAACCTGTCTCGAACATTATCGATACCCCAAGACCTCGAACCTGCCTCGAACCTTATCTTAACCTCGAGACCCTCGATTTAAGGGAAATTTGTCCTGCAGTCTGACTACGGTCTTGAACCTTCTCGAGCCTCCTAGTACCCGCTGATCCAGTCTCGAACTCAGTGGAACTGTGAACTGGTTAACCTGAGTCCTTTTCCTTGCTTGACCCTACTCAGAGACTGACAGTCGTTATAGGTTACTGGTAACTTTGGGATGTCCAACCATTGAGTTCCCTAGGGCAGGAAGAAAGGCAAGGACAAGGTGCAGGCCCCCAAAGTCACCAGAGGAGATATGAACTATCAGATCATAGACAGTCCAACAATAACAAGAAATTGTCAATAGACACTGAACAGGGGTAACAACACCTCAGGAACCGATACACAGCACATTGAACTAGAGCCAACAGGGCTCAAAAGTGAGGGAGCACTGAAGAACCAAAGAAGATCCTAGACAGGCAAAACTGCCTCTGGGATCTGTCTCCCAAAACTGGCAGCAGCCGAAGCCAGCACATCACACATTAGTGCTTAGAGAAGGTGTGCACAGATGACTAAATGGTGGCCTTACACAACCAATCAGCTGAGGCCTGATCCATGAATGCCCAAGATGCCCCAAAAGATCTAGTGGAAGGAGTGGTGACCCGAAAGGAAACAGGCATCTTCCTAGTTTGTGATCCTTACAAACAGTGTACTTAATCCAAGACACAAAGGTCACTTGGATGCGGGTCTCCCTGCCCTGGGACCCTCAGGGACAACTAACAGCAAGTCAGACTGTCGCATTGACTTAGTTTGATGCACATAAAACTTGAGACAATGCACCACATCTAACAAGTGGAGACTCTTCTCCTTGTCAGAGGAAGGGTCAGGGCAGAAAGAAGGAACCACAATCTCCTGATTAATGAGGAACTCAGAAACCACATTCTGGAGAAACTCCTGTGAAGTGCGAAGCACCGCCTTGTCCTTGTGAAACACCAAAAAGGGTGGTTTACAAGACAGAGCATGCAACTCGCAGACATAGAGGAATAGTAGCCGAAGACTCAAAGGGCCATGTTAAGATCCCACTGAGGAGCGGGAGTCTGAAATACAGGACGAGTATGAGCAATGCCCTGGAAGAAATTCTAGACATCAGGAAGAATAGCAGTGTGCCTCTGAACGAAAAACAGAGAGAGCAGATGCCTGAACCATAAGGGATCTCAAACTGAGGCCCTTGTCCACACCTTCCTGTAGAAAGGCCAGGACCGTAGGAAAATAAACATCCGGAGATAGGTCCTTATAAGCACACCAACAGAGAAAGGAAGACCAGACTCAATGGTAAGCTTTAAAAGAAACAGGCTTGTGTGCACCAAGCATAGTCGCCACCACACCAGAAAAAAAAAACTTTCAACCAGAGTGGTGAGGATTCAATGTCCAAGCCATCAAAGCTAGACTATGGACATCCTCCTTCCACAGGTAACCCCGTAGAAGAAGATTCAGATGGCAAGGGAGCCAGAAAGACTCCACCACCGATAGATCTAGAAGCTCCGGAAACCAAGCCTGGTGAGGCCAGAACGAAGCAATCAAAGGTGCTCCAGTCTCATTTCCCTTATCACCCTGTGCAACATAGGAATGGAAGGAAAGATGTAAGCCAGAGGAAATAACTAAGGAATGACATGGCATCCACTGCTAGAGATAGAGGATCCCTCCAGCGAGAGCAGAACGTTGGAGTATTCCGGTTGTGTCTTACCGCCATCAGGTCGATGCATGGAAGACCCCACCTCTGAACAATGAGGTAGAACACCTCAGGATGCAGGTTCCACTCTCTGCTGTCCACTGTGTGTCGACTGAGGAAGTCTGCCAGGACATTGCTTACGCCGGGAAAGTGAACTGTGGATATGGCAGGAACATATTCCTCTGCCTAGGACAAAATAGCCTTGACCTCTAACCAAGCTGCAAGACTTGTTAGTTGATGTAAGCCACTGTAATGGCATTGTCGTACTGAACCCGGACCGGGCAGTCCACCAGCTGGCGCGTCCAGTGGCGAAGGGCATGGAATATCGCCCGAAGCTCTAAGACCTTGATGTGAAGGAAACAGTTCTTGAGCATTCAGGTGACCCAAGACTGCTCCCCAGCCAGACAGGCTGGCATACGTCGTCACAGTGGTCCAGAAGGACATCAGGAAAGACTTGCCCTTCAGCAGATTGGAGAGGTTGAGCCACCACAACAGACTCAGTTCCACATGAAGGGGAAGGGACACTGACATCTTCAGGAGGTCCGGCTGACCCCTGCACACCTGGGTCACAAACCTCTGGCGTTCCCTGGTGTGAGGCATGGCAAACGGGACTGCTGCTATGGTGGAAATGAACTTCCCCACTAGAGAGGACAACTTCTTGGCTGGAACTGAATCGTGATCCATAACAGTGGAAACCCTGAGGGCGATCTGGTGAGCCACCTCATCTGTGAGAAACACCACGCTCTGCTGAGTGTCGAAGAGAAGGCCCAGGAAGACCAGTCGCTGGAATGGAACAAGAGCCGACTCGTCCATATTGAGGATTCACCCATGATGGGTGAATGCATGAATGCAGTCCTGAACCTGCTGCTGAAGGAATTTCGGAGAAGGGGCTTTCAGAATCAGTTTGCCCATGTATGGAGTGATTCTGATGCTGTTCCTCGAGGACGGACACTAAGGCTCCCAGGACACGACTGAAGACTTGAGGAGCTATAGTCAGACCAAAGGGAAAGAGAAGGAAACTGGAAATGCCCTTTGTCACAGGCAAATCAGAGGTGCTGCCGGCTCTCTGGATGAATGGCGATATGCAGATACGCGTCCCCCTGAAGATCCAGAGAAGCAAGGAATTCCACAGGGCACATGGCAGCAATCATCGTCCTTAGGGACTCCTGGTGATAATGAGTCTTGACCAAAAAGGAATTGAGATCCTTCAGGTCCAAAATTGGACAACAGCCGCCGTCCTTCTTGGTAACCACAGACAGGTTTAAGTAAAAACCCAAAACCCTGTCCTGAACAGGAAACCGCTCCAGAACCGTCTTGTCTAGAAGGGCCTGGATGGTGCCGTTGAACAGATGGCGTTTCTCTACACCCTGAGGAGTGCGAGAAGGGTAAAACCTAAAGGAAGGAAGAGAGGTGAAAAGGGATCCTGTACCCCTCTGCCACTACCTGTATAACCTGTATAACCCAAGAGTCCATCACAGAGTCCTCCCAGATGCTGTGGTAGTGGCGCAGACAACCACCCACAGCAGAATGGGGACCTGGGTTCGGCGAGTCATGCCAAAGAAAGTTTGGAAGCCTTGGGCTGGTGGAGACCTTAGGCTTCCATTGCGGTTTGTGTTTGGAGGAAGAGTGCCTGGTTCGCCTGGCGTTTCTCAGTCTGGAAGCCCAAAAAAAACTATTACATTTGATAAGTGCCTGCTTCCTGAAAACCACAGGCAGGGTACTCTTACCCCCTGTGGCCTCACTAATCAGATCCTTAAGATCTGGCCCAAACAGAGAAGTGCAAGGATAGCAATGCTATCTTAGAAGCAGTGTCAGCAGACCAGATCTTGAGCCAAAGAGCTTGTCTGGCAACCACAGACATGGTGGAAACCCTTGCCACTAACAGATGTCATCAACAAGGCAGCAGAGACCTAATCCTGGGCATCAGAATGTTGGCAAGAAGCAGGAGCTCCCTGACGAACTGCAAGCGTGAGCAGCAAATGCTGGACGTACGGAAGTACCAGCAGTGGCAAAAATGGACTTGAGGGAGGCCCCAAGGTTCTCATCAGTCCAGTATTTAAGAGCAGAGGCATCAGCAACTGGCAAAACAGTGGACTTTGAAAGCCTAGAAAACAGGGGCATCCCCCTTGGGGGGATGAACCCAATGAGCTAGTGCCGCATCAGAAAAGGCTTTCTGTCAGGAGACTACCACACATCAGACACTAACTGGTCAAGAGTGGGGTTAGATGGAAAACAAGTGTGGGGGTGTTTGGGCTACAGAAATACATCAGAGGGGTCAGAAGAAACCTCTTGAACCATGGAAATGTTTAGGGTGTTCAATACAGCTCTGATCAGGCCCTCAGCTGAGGGATCAGGGTCAGCCTCAAAGGGGGGGTTCCCCAAAGAACGGAGATGAGACCACTGCAGAACATTCCTCAGCGTCAGAATCCACCAACAGTTCCTCATCAGAGGAATCTGATACATCAGGTACTCCCTGCGGTTTCAGTAGGGAAGATCTGACAGATGTAGTGGTCTGCCACGAGCAGAAGACCCCCTGTAACTGGGATAGAAGAGTTGTGTATACTGAAGGTCTCTAACAGCAGCCTAAACTCTTGCACCCAAACTGGCCCTAATGCATGGCTGGAGGTCCCTGGGGAAAACTCAGGGATAACAGAACATGCTGGGCATAAATGACCTAAGAATTCTCTAGGCAACCCTGACTGACATGAGGATAAATGCGCAAAGGGGGACACAGAGACCCCAGCATCCTTAGCTTTAGTCCTAGCCCCAAGCTCCAAAGGAATAGACATTCCCACAGTGTCAAAACGTTCAAAGTATAAGGAAATACCCAAATACAGTCTGTATGATTAAAATTTCACCCCAGAAATCGCTAAAATACACTTATCCAGCAGGTGAAGGGTTAATCTGCTGAGGAGAGAAGGAGGGTCCAAGCCCTGAGTAGGATACTCGTTCTGGGAAAGCACAAAATGGCTGCCGCAACGGGAGCCAATCAGGAACTAATGCATGATGCAAACGCTCATGGGAAATGTTGATTTCCCAGACAATGTACCCCAACAGTGCCCAAAGCCACCTGAGCCCACCAACACTGAACATTGACTGGATAGTAGAGCAAGGGCAGATAATTAAAATGACCCTTCTCTGAAGTCACTACATTGAGCGGTTGCAGAGATATGTCCCAAACTGTACAGTCCCATAGAAGTGAATGGAGCAATGGTGTCTATGCGGTAAAAGACACAGTTTTTGCAAAGGTGTAACTGTGAAGTAAATTTGGACCAAACATCACTAAAACATGTCACTAGACCCAATAAACACTGAACCCAGAAGGGAAAGTGCTCAAAACCCCCAAAAAGATGCTAAACCAGCAACCAAAGGGTTAAGTTACCACAGAAACTTGCTCCAAAACACCCAACAGACATACATATAAATCCAATGAGTGCAGGAGTATGCAACAGGAACTCCAAAGGAAAACCCCTGTGCGGCAAAGTGGGACATGTGGACCTCAGCACTCAAAGGGTTGCTCACCTTTCCTGCAGATCTTCTGTCTTCAGATCACCAGGTATCAAGAAGACGCCTCAGTGGGCAACTCCTGGGGAAAGAACTTGCAGCCAAGATTCCCCCCCCCCAGAGCTTAAGGTCCACAAAAAGCACCTGGTCACTGAGCTATCCACATTTGGATGATGGGAATTGTCAGTGATGGTAATCCGCCTAATGGTGGTATCCATATCTAACAGAAAATAATAAAAAGCTAAAACTATAGCAGAATTGTTCTCTTGCCTTGTGTCTTCACCAAGGGACAAATTTTACTGGAGCTGATTGGCTAGCAGCAGCCAAGGAGGCTCCACCCCCTGCATTCACTTCTTAGAATTGTTCCTGCTTACTTAAAGGGGCTGATTGCCTACCCAAAGTTACCAGTAACCTATATTGGATGACAGAGAAATGTATTTTTTAGCTTATTATTTTCTTCCCTTTCATTTAAAATGCAATTTCCTTTGTGTCTTTTTTCCTTCATATCTCCTGTATGTTTCATTTGTCCTCCTACTGCAGGTTCAGTGTCTATATCTCTCCCTTTCTATTCCTATTGTACTTCCTGTGTCAGTCTTGTTTCTCTTCTTACAGGAGATACTGTGGTTCTCTCCTTTCCTTTTCCCTTCCTACTCCAGCTATATTCTCAGTCTTCTTAATGTAGCTCCTGTAGCTCACTCTCCTGTCTTAGTTGCAATATCTCTCTCCTCTCCCATGATCCTGTAATTCCTCCCTACTGTAGATCCTGTGAATCACTAATACTTCTCAGTTCCTACTGTTGATTCAATCTGTGCCTCTCTCCTCTTCCTTTCTACTGTAGCCTCTCTGGATCACCCCCACCTCTATACTTTTTCTCACACAAATTATTGAAGTTCCTGTGTCTCTCTCATCTCATATACTATTCTATGTAGCGCCTACATATTTCTCTTGGTTTCCATGTTAGCTCCTGTGCCTATCAGTATCTGCCTTCTCTCTTTCCTCTTTTCCTAGTTCCTATCTCTTTTTTCTTCCTCTAGTCCAGTTTCTCTCTTCTTCCATCTCATCCCCATCTCTCATTCCAGTACAGGCATTTATGCATATAGAAATCATAAAAATGTGATGGACAGTCATTTCCAACAGAAAGGAATACTTACACAGAAATAACTATGATGACCTCCAACCTACAAGAGCTGAACAGATAGAATCACCCTCTGGAGACAGGCTCTTGGTATTAATCCATCTTTCCAAATAAGTTATTTAAAACAGTTGAAAAACCATGACAAACATTCTGCATATTTTATAACAAAAATAGAATAAAATGTGACCTGCTCTTAAATGCAGGATACTTAAGTCTGTGTATATACATTTAGCGCTGGCAGTGGCATCAATGCAAATTGCCAGTAGTACTAATATTGTAATCATGTCCATACTTAAACTCTTGAGGACCAGACAAATGTGCAATGCATTGTTTACAATGTGTTTATTACCCCTCTGATCCTCAAAGAGTTATGGTTCTTCAGAACTGACCAAGAATTGTATTATTAATGTGATTTACTAATGTAATTTGCAGGATACCTTGCCTCAGCTTTAACTGTCACTGGATTCTGGCACGTATAAGATATCTCTAGCAGGAATGTCCAACTACAGTCCCAAAGGACCTCTATCAAACCAGATTTAACAGATTCATACATTTCTGAGCATAGATGGGTCAGTCAAAACACGGAATCAACCATCTATAATTGTATTTATACGTCTGACAATTTTTACTGCCCAGAAAACCAATTACTCTGCTAAAAAGTATGGAATTGGAATTGTTAAGGTCATAAGGAATTGGATGAAGGTCAGGTGAGACTATTCTACAAAATGTAGAATATTTAACTGAAATACATGTAAATAAAGTACCAAGGGGACCCTTTAATTCCATATTTTTCCTAATGGTATCTCTAATAAGCGTGTATAGGTTTTTTTTGCAGATGGGCTACATATTTGTAAAAGTTTATGTTCTGGAGAAGAAATCTAATAGTTTAGAAATTTAGGCAGAATAGACGAATGGAGAGTTGGCCAGTATGGACAGGTGCAATAATAAATTTAGGATTCAAAAACCTAAAGGTAGTAGGAGACCAGAAGCAGGAAGCAATAGAAGTAGATTGAGCATGTGAGGTCTCTAACCTAAACCAATGGGTCACCAATTTTTTTAGGCTGAGACGTTCTATCAGTTGTTAAAATTTTACCCTGTACTCTAACTGCACTACATAGCAGGGTACAGGCCACCCAAGAGCTACTGGCAAAGTAATATATGTACAAACATGATGAATCAGCAACACATGCTTATGAGCTATATACAAAAACATGTATGAAATGAATGCAAACTTTCCCACCTTACATTTATCATATGAATTGACATACAATATTTATGTACATACTATGCAAGTCTCTGGCTGTAGGGATACACACCCAACTCATGCACTAAAAGACTGCAAGCTTTTCCTTTCCAGCTGACTGTTCTACAGAGATTTTAATAACTGTTAGATCCTGCGAATTGTATCAAAAAGCCTACAATCTGTTGAATGGCTTGCAAGTAAATTGCCCTAGAGACTTGCAAGATCAGTTTGTGAGGCTCCCTCTCAGAACTTTTTGACCCAACAGTTTATGAACCACGGACCTAGGGTACTATGTCGAGGAAGCTTGTGCACTTCTACATGCTAATAAAGTACCATCTGGCCATGATCACTGGAAGTTTGCAGTAATTTTCTTCCAGTAGGCTAAAAGGTGAGGTGCCCTACTCAGTGCACCCCCTACTGGATTACTTTCACCTCCTTCAGTGGTCTGTTTATTGGCAGATTGTCAGTTCCCCAGGACTTATCTCATTGATACCCAGCTATACAAGTGAAAGGTTATATTTTTAGATTTAGATTCTAGTGTCCATGCTAGTTCAGCGGAACATAAGTAACATGGCAATTTGTTAGGGTATTTTGTTTTTATTATAAAGGACTAACCAAGAATAACCGTACAACTAAAGTCCTTCTGATTACACCTCACCCTAGTTTCTGCCGGTTTCTTCCCTACAGCAGACATTTCTACCCATCCCTAATTATGTTTATAGTAATGAGATAACAAAAAAACACCATCAATCAGCCTTCATGCCTAGGTGTTCCCCCCCCACCCACTTACCTACATTACATTAATACCCTCAATGGGGAAATGTATAAAGGCAAATAAGGGAATTTCTGGAACAAACCAATGGCACCACAGTGAATAAAATTACTATTGATTTAATTTGGCCTTTAATCCCTTAACTCCTAGAGGTCCCCAAAGCATTTGCTAAGCAATGCATCACAGACCACTCTAGCACTGAAGAGGTTAAAAGTCAAATCATATTCCCATACTACTCGTATGGTGTAGTTTGTTTGCTCTAGAATTGATACAGTTTTTTGTGCATATGGACCTTTGTCCCTTGTCTTCTGACTCTTTAAAGGTCAGGGGAGTAACACAACACTTTGGAATGCATTGCACACCCTTCTGGTCATTAAAGGGTTAATATCAGTTATAGGAAAATAAGTCTCATCTGGATAATTGATTGTCTCAAGCTGGGAAGTCTAGATTAACCCTCTGAATGCAAGAGGGATATGCACCACATTGCAATGCATAGCACAACCCTTTGACATTCAAAAGGTTAACCCTTTGAGCATCAAAGCAATGTGTTGCATACCCCTCTGGCACTTAAAGGGTTAAAGTTTATAGTCTGTGCTTTCTGATGTGGCCAAATCACTTTATCCCCCTATGACATGAACATCCAAATTAGTTTATTAGCTCAGGGGATCACTGTGACTGAAAATGTCCATGTATAATGTGGTGTCAACAAGACCAGTACAATATAACAATACCTGGAACTCAAAGTATTGGAAAACACTGTAGCACTCTAGGGGTTTAAAGCCCCATTTAATGTAGACAGGACAAGACTTTGTCTTCATTCACTTTGATGTAGTATATTTGCCCATAATTGCTCCACGTTTCTCTTTACACATATGCAACTCTAAAGCACTCATTACAGTATTTCCTGCACATACGTGTGATTTGGCACTCTTTTAACCAGATTCCTATTCCACACACTCATGTCAATTTCCTATTGACAAAAATAGTTTTTTTAACCCTTTGAATGTCAGAGGTGTACGCAATGCACTGATTTGCATACCCCTCTGGCACTCAAAAAGGTTAATACAATGAATTACAATGAAATGCACTGAGACTTCTCTAATTGTTCAAAGCAAAATTGGATCAATGGACATTCTGGTATTTGTTTTTGCCCCTTTAGCTCAGTTGGATTACCCCAGAAGTACACTTTTCTTTTGAACATCATCTTTTAAAATTCACTAGTTCAAATGAAAACTAGTCAGTCTCCTTTATCTAAGCATCCTTCAGTCTGTTCTAATCTGATGTACCCTGGGGCATAACTAGAACTTACTTGTTCCTGCTGCAAAATCGGAGGCTGGGCCCTCTCACATACACATGGTCTGTAGTAAGTTTAAATAACTTGTGTCAACACAGATTTTGTACGGATTTGAACACCTCTCCGGAACACAAGAGCTTAGTAAGGAAAGAGAAGGGGTTCCATGACATTATCCTTACCTTACTGGCTGGCAGAGGCTGTGTACAAAGATTTCAGAGACAGCCAGGCAGAAAAAAACAAATCCAAGAGTAAGGGGTCATAGGATAATGCCGAGCCAGTTTGATGCAGGGCCCTGGTACAAATGTTTCCCCTGCACCCCATGTAGTTACACCCCTGACTGCACCTGCCCTACTTTGTAAATGACTGCTCTGCCCCCCTCACATATCAACAATCATTTGAAAACCATGTTCTTGTTATACTCCAGCATATATTGTACATTGTGGCCTTCATCTTCACACAAGAGCTCCCCTCCATGGATATCAAAATTCTATGTCATTCCATCTTCATCACTATCCTTTTGTCCTCTACTCATAATTAATCATGAAGCCCCATTAGCCTCTCAATAAGACTTTAGACCAGGGGTACTCGATTGTTGCCGTGACATTGAACTGTCTTGAAAACCCACCACTACAGAATGGTCTGGACTGCATTCACCTGATGTTCCCTCCTCCTGTGTCATATATTCCCTTTCTTTTGCAGGGTGATCATTAAAGCCAGGAGGACACTCATATTATTGTTTGTGTGATGATTTATTTCTCAGGAATATGTAACTTGTTTAAGCTCTGAACACCAAATTAAACAAATGTTTGACCCATCTCAGCTGTAACAGTCTTGTATTATATTGAGGTGCAAACATCAGAAACTGAATACTTTAAAAGCTAAAGGGTATAAATAGAGGTGCTATTGTTACTTAAAAAAAGTGGTTTGAAGGAACAGTATTGTCTTATTTTCACATTACATATATGGTAATTGTATGATATGTAAAGTCATTATCACTCTTTATTTTACACTAATGGCCCAACAGTGAAATCTCTGGAAATCCAGAACCAGGGAGCTTTATGGTGATTCAAAGCAGGACAGTGAAACAATAAAACACTAAACCTGCAGTTTGTTACATTATATCACCATACACCCTTTGAAGGTCAATACAGATCTCTGCAAACAGTGTAAAAAAAAGTATAAATGTGTAACATTTCATTGAATTCAAATATATGATATAGAGACAGACAGGCAGACATACAGACAGGAGAAGAAGAAGAGGTTTATTATATGAATAAGCAAAGTGAGAAGACATTATATAGGCACTTACAGCTAGGTTTGTTCAATACTTCCACACTGGATCTAAATTATAAAATGTAACCTATATTCTTTAAAATAAAAATTAATATGGGCTAAAATTATATAAAAAAACAGCAATTAAATGTTTCAAACAGGTAGACAGGATGTCAAATGTCTGCTGCTATAGAAGTATAAATTATCCACTTATTGTTTCCCTTCTTAATTGACATTTATATTAAAGATCTTGCAATATACATATAAAGCACTGGACATTACCTACAGTCCATTTGTATGCTAGTTCATACCTCACGACAATTAAAATGGCGTGATTGGTGGGTGGGGTATTACAGAGAATTTTAGGTTACTCAGTGACCTATTGAAAGGTCTTTATGCAATTAAATAAACTATTTAGCACACGACCAATGTATTTTATTTACCAAGACTGACTTTTACACACATATACTGAAGTTGAAATAAACATTAATGTGAGTTGTATTGTTGTGGAGCAATGTAATAGACTTAACTACACACTGCACATTCTGAGCTCCTAAAAAATGGACAACAGAGTAGGAAAGAAGGACTGAGGGATTTGGGTCTCAAAGAGGGACACTTGGGAGGTGTGTTAGCATGATCACCATATCATAAAAGGTGTTACGAGTTCATAATTTGAATAAATCAGTTCCTGTATAGATTAAGATCTTACAGTTTACATTCTAGAATTTTGCTCCATTATGGAACTACCAGTTGTAGAGCCCATGTACATGAACCACTGTGCCACCCAGCAATAGCCGCGCTGCAGTCATGCAAAGTAGAGACTGCCCGCGCCACTGCTGATACAGAGTGTGACGCTCCAAATTCAGACTGTAGTCTTCTTTGTGCACCTTCGGTGAGCAGAGAGGACTATGGTCTGAATTTGGAGCCCCACTCCGTTATCAGCCGCGGCATGGACAGTCTCTATTGTACATGACTGCAGAGCGAGCAGCTGACTACTGCGCATGACGACTTCTGAGGAACACACACTTAGCAAATTATTATATAGGATTGAGCCAACCTAGTTGTGAGTGCCTGTATGATGTTGTCGTTATTTGTTTATACATAGTAATTCATTACATCAAGGTACCGCCATCTCTTTATCCTAATATTTCAGAATGGATTACCTTTGGTTATTAACAGTGGAGTTGTAGAGTTCATAATTCATATACAGTTTATTATATGTGCACATGAGCCCCATGGGAGCAAGAGATTTCTCCAATGCATTGCTTTATGTTGAAGACACCTGTAGCAGCCAAGAGTTTAACCCTCTGAGTGCCAGAGAGGTATCCAATGCATGTATAAATTGTATAAAAGCCCAACTATTGTAAAATCATGACATTTCTCATTAAGAAAATATTACATTCTGCTACAGAACATTAACCCACTGAATTCTAGAGAAGTTTCCATCATACAGTGCAATGGAAAATTGTATGCATAAATTCATTTGTATTGCTACAGACTACAGCAAGTGTGTCCCTTTCTCTTCAGAATCTATACTTTCTATAATTTATATCTGCAGCCTGACAGTTACCTAAGGCACAAATAGTCAACTACACGAACCAAATCGTTCTTCCACAACAAATAGTTACTTCATGTTTCTAAAATGACAACTAAATTGTCTACTGCAAGCACAGCAATCCATGCAGAATACAGGATAATATGGTTGACATTATAATTATAACAAACTGCCATGCTCAGCCTTTCATGTGCTTTTCTTTCAGAGAGAGAGGAGATGGGAGTAGAATATAAATACGGTGTAAAAGGGAGGCATTATATATTAACTACATTTGCACTAAAGTGGCCCGCATCCAATTGTAAGAATGCAATAGCGATTTCACTTAGCAAAGAAAACTTTGCTGCAAATGGCTTTTTCAATCTAGGTTAAAAAGAAAATATTGGATATTATTGGTATGTCATTGTAGGTGATACACATTTATATTGTGCACAGATTAACCCACACTACCAAGTGTTCAATTTAATGGGACTCACACATACACAAAAAGTATTTGGGGCTTTATGCAAAAAGCACAAGAGGTGCAATAGAGCAAAGTAACTAAATCATAAGGGACACATTAAAGTGGTCCTGTTACCATAAGATATTTTTAAAGTGAATTAAAAATTCTTATGCGTTGTACTAGCTTAAGAGAAATTAACCTTTATTACCCTAAAATCTCAGGTATAATATGCACATGTGTATAATACACAGGTGTAAATTACAGCCAAAATTTTAGGGGGAAACAAAGGTGCCTATGTATAATAGGCACCCTTATTTTTCCTCCTTCTATGCATCAAAAAATATTTTTTCTTCCCTCCCTCCACCTCAATATGATGCCACCTTCCTCTCCCGCTACTGGTATCCTTTTAAAATGTTGCATTAAAAACAGTGTGGTGCTGTTTGGTGCATTAAGCATGTCACCATGTTTAAAAGGGCGACATGAGAATCTTGTCCTGCATCATAGTGCAAGATCCTCATGTCGCCTCTTTAAACAGTGCTGGTGCTTTAAACCAACACACAGCAATTCCTCCCCGCTGTGTAGTGCACATTTATTATTGTGTCAACGAATATGATGCTCCAGTCAGAACATGGTGGAGGCAAATAGTATATTTCCTCAGTTCTGAAAAAAAAAATTATGAACCAATGCAGTAACACGTCTAGGCAAAGCTGGCCTAGAGCTCAATATTGGCAGGGCCAGCAGATTGGGGATGTTTGCTGTTTTCAGTTCACAAAAAAAAAAAAAAAAGCGACAAGGCAACATCTGTTCTCACAAACTTGTCTGACTCAGGAGGGCACTATTCAGAGATACCCGAGCAGGCTCTGATAATTGTTCAGCTGTTGCCTTGTCGCTTGCTTTGAGCTAGTGAGCGGGGAGGAATTGTTGCGGTTTGGGTTGCGCCAACGCCGTTTAAAGAGCCGACACGAGAATCTCACACTATGATGCAGGGTGAGATTCTCATGTCGCCCTTTCAAACATGGTAACATGCTAATGCACCAAACACCATGCTGTTTTCAAAGCAACAGTTTAAAAGTGAATTCCCTCTACTCACCCCCTCTGGAGAAGGTCCTCACAAAGCATGACTGTAGTTTCTACACACTGGATCTACAATAGTGCACTGAGTGGACCTTCAGGCCCTCAAAGGGCTCTACCATTATTTCTAATTAACACTTGTCCTCACAGGGCAGTATGGGAAGCTTGAGGCAAATGCCAGCATGCTAACAGCTGCACAGATGTCCTGGTGACCTCAGGAGGGTGTGAGTAGAGGGAGACGAAGGTGGCAGCATATTTAGGTGGAGGCAGGGAGGAGGGCAGCAGACCAATTTTTTAAATTTCTTACTGTAATGTATAGTACACACAAACCCCACTTCACATAAAGTGAAAAGGGACAAAATTGTGTGTATTATAGCCTAGATTTTATGGTAATTGGAACTCCAGTGTGGCACTTCATGTTAATTCATTTCTGTGCTGGGCTAGTATTATGAATCGATCTAGGCAGATCCCATATATTGATGATGTTTCTAATAGCACAGCGAAGGTTAAGTGTGGCCTCACTATCCAGCATACTGTGCAGGGAATTAGCATAATGTGCCACACTGTGCCACCGAAACATAAATGTTAATTTATGCAAAACTATTAATTTTATAATATAATGACTAGTAAAATATATAGGCAGATGCTAAAGCAAACTAAACTTGTCTTAGAGTGACAGGTTCACTTTAAAATTGCCGTTGATTTAACTACAGCTTTTATCCCTTTGAGTGCTAGAGTGCTATCCAATGCACTGCAACCTTTCTGGCACTTAAAGGGTTAACCCCATGAATAATAGAGAATTCTCCAAAGCCCTGCTTTTGCATTTAATTCAATGAGAAATTTTGTGAATTGCCATTCATCGCTGATGCTACAGCTGCTATTTTCCAGACTCTCATTGTTTGCTTTCTATAGAGAGGCCATTGTGTTGTTTAACTACTTAGATACTAAAAACACGTTCTATGGACTGCTACACAAACACCAGAGATATTCCTATTATTTAAGTTATTTAGGCAATGGTTTTAAACTAGGGTGCACATCCACTTATAAAGACTTTGAAAAAAAATTTTTTATTAAGTTTGTATGTTTAGGGAATTGTTCCCAGGGCAGGATTTATATCCCAGGCTTCCCTAGGCAAGGCACTCTAGGTGCCATTAGCCCCACCCATGATCACAAACCCACTCCTAACAGGACCTCTTCCATTGTCTTATCCACTAATTCCTAATGCAGACAATACCCTTGGCCTTTAACAAGCAAAGTAAAAAAAAAAAAAAGGCTTTAACCCCTTTAACTCCACCAGCCGCCTCACTATAGTCTTGTTGTGTCCTTTGATGCAGCTGATTCCCCAATGCCTCAGATCCGACTGGCAATAAAATGTAAAACAAAGAAGAAAGGGAGGGAGGAGCACAAACAAACAGTACCCATTAAGTGTAGCATTAAATGTAAATTCAAAAAAAACTATCATAAAACAAATCAAAATGTAATCATACATACATAAAAATATTTGCTAATATCACATAGAACAATTATAAGAGAAAAAGTATGGTAAATATAATAAAAAATGGTGAGTTGATTAGCCATTTTCTATTTACACTTTCATCACTTTTCATTACAATCAAAGGTATCACACAAACCCATTTTTTTATTGGCCAGTGGGCTTTTAAATAGTGGAGAGAGACCCATTCTCCAGATGAAGGCACAATTTTTATCATATATACTTTTTTTGTCTTGTGATTGTTCTATGTGATATTAGCAATTGTTCTTATTTATTTATGATTACATTTTGACTTGTTTTGTGACAGTTTTTATTTATTTGCATTTAATGCTACACTTAGAGGGTACTGTTTGTTTGCGCTCACCCCTCCCTATTTTCCTATACAGATAAACAATGACAAATGATGTACTTCTGGGTGTCATAGGGTCAGGGTAAGCAGGCTTTCTGGGGCAAACCCGCCTCATCATAGGGGATTACAAATATTTCACAAAGTTCCATTAAATGAAATGGCGCGACTCATCAAATGCAAGGGAGTTCTCCAACACATTGCTTCTCAATGCATCAGAGACATTTCTGGCATTCAGGGGAGTTAAAAGCTCCATTTGAACCAATGAAAACATTTTGTTCTCCCCTACAGAGCAGTTGTTAGAATTAATCCTCTTTCCTTTTGAGCATACAGCCATTAGACTTTCTCAGGGCTTAGATGTTCTGAAACGCTGGAGTTTTGCTCATCTCTGGGATGCAATATATTTTGAGGCCTGATGGTGGTGCTGTAGTTATTACTGTCTATAACAGTCACAGTGGCAGTATACAAGGAATAAGTCGTGACAATACTGCACCAATCATACCACACAAAAAACAGTTTTGCACTGTAAAAAAGGTATGTACAAAATATATGTTTATTTCACAATCTATATTATTATCCCTTTAAACAGAGGCATGTTGACTGCTTTTAGCTGTTTCAGCAGCCATTAGCCAGAGCTTCATTGTTTCAAAAGGGCTTGTCAACTCCCAATGACATGCACACCAGCCAGTACTAGGAAATCTTAAAGGAGCTATTAATGTATCTGACAATCTTACACAGACAGCACCACAATAGACAATGAGAGATGGGGTAGGGGTATGAGGGAATGCTTATGTTATAAGACATCCCTTGTGAGAGTATAGGACTGGTGTATTAAGAACTGGTGCAATTCTGGGACAAATAAAAATGTCCATTAATTTAAATGGGGCTTTTAACCTCATAAAGACTTTGCAGTGCCCTGGAGACCATTCTAGGTCCCATTTAAATCGATAGTAATTTGGGGAATTCTAATTTGTACTCTGTGGGGGAGCTGAGTGGGTCAGGAACTGTTCTGAATTTTTTTCTTAGTAAATCAGCTTCTATGAATCTCACATATTTCCACTGTGATTTACTACAGCTGAAACAAATTGGATAAACACAGGTCACAAGTTTTCAGAATTTCTCTAATGAAATGTCTTTTTATACAAACTGTGAAATACTTCTACACAATATTAGTGACAATCGGCTTGATACAGTGACGTGCACATGCTAAATCAAAATGCTGTGCAGTGCTATTCAATGGAACTTCTTATCTTCCGGATACCAAGCATTAAATGTTAGTTCCAGCATGCACAAGCTAACCTGAAGCATAACATGCATACATTCTATCGGCTCAAAACTAGTATGACTGTTAAAACATTAATTCAACAAAACCATGTGCTACCTGGAAAATGGAAGGTCGAAGGGGCAGCATTGCCCCTGAAAGCCTTTAAGCTGGCAGGCAGCCCCGCCGGCTTTCCTTTGTTCTGGGGCTGTGGGCTGCCCTTCCCCCCCTCTCGCCTACGTGACCTGCAGGTGAGAGGTGTTGGGGGGTGGGGGGGAAGGGGGGCCAATGGCTCTGGAGCAGAGGGGTGGGCTTGGGGGGTTGGAGGGGTGGGGAGGTGGAGGGAAGGGGTATAAGTGTGAGTTTGTTAAAGTAATTGAACATCCGCTCACCCACACTCCCCCTGAAAAACATAATTTACCGGAATGAAGTTCTAGTTCCCCTCACCCTCCTCCCAAAACACTAAATGCCCAATAATAAAGGTCTCACACCCACTCACATTAAATCATGTGATAGAGCCTGTTGCCCCATGCACACCAAGTGAAACTTACATGTCCAACAATGAAGGCCCCATTCCCCCTCCTCATATGCTTTCCATTTGAAACTTTTACATTGATGATGGATGATGTGATGTCCACAACACCCTTGTCCTCCACTGCAGACTCCTCCACAGTTACAGTAAAAATCAATGAAATGACTAACAGTTCTTTATTTTTTAATTTTTGTTTTCACTTTCTAGTGCAGCTGTTGTGGTGGCAGTGGGTTGTTAGGGCTTTTATTTATTTTTACTGCAACTGTAGAGGATACTACAGTGGAGGATCAGGGTGTCATGGAAACCTCAGGACCTCTAGGTAAGTACTTCACACAGGAAGCATGTCGGTATGGGGAGCAGGGCTCATTATTGGTTATGTTGGTTTCACTTGGGGTGGGTGGGGGTACAGGTGTTCTATTGACATGTTGGTTTCACTTTGGGTATGTGAGGCGGAATAAAGGCTCTATTATTGGACTTTTAGGTTTCTGGAGCGAGGCTGATTGTAACAGAAAGTGCTGGCACTAGTATTTTTACAGGGCAGTA
The DNA here is from genome assembly GCA_037306005.1 of Rhinophrynus dorsalis. Classification (NCBI taxonomy): domain Eukaryota; kingdom Metazoa; phylum Chordata; class Amphibia; order Anura; family Rhinophrynidae; genus Rhinophrynus; species Rhinophrynus dorsalis. The sequence continues at coordinate 376,639,092 of CM074721.1, read as the reverse complement.
CTCTTGATTTTGTTAGTATGATTGTGTGCATGTGCGAGGTGCTGTTTTTAAGCTTTTATAGTGCTTAGAACTAGGTTTACAATGTTTACTGGATTCTACATGCATACAGTTGATATTGTTAAAAGTACAGCAGAAAATGTATCCATTTAGAATGTATTCAGTTAGTGCAGGACATTGAACCGCTCAATGGGTATGCCTTTCTATTGATTTCTATGATTTGTTCTTTGAGGGGGCCATTGTCTAAAATAAATTCCCATTATTTTACACACGGATAGGTCATTGAGTAGCTTACACGGCAGGTTAGACCTCTGTTCAAAACAATTTATTTTAGCACAGGTCATTGAATCTATCCCCATGGGACCAGTGTACAAAGAAATGGAGCAATTCTAGGGCAAACCTACTGACCACGGATGAGGAAAATCTTATTTGAATGAATTTTGTAACTCTCTGAATGCTACAGAGGTCTCAAACACACTGATTCACATTGAGATGGAGACCTCTCTAGCATTCCAATGGTTAAAAGCCCAATTCAAATCAATGGTCATTTTGTGATTTTTTTTTATTTGCCCCCTGCGGTGCAATTGGTTCATTCATCCAGCCTGTTTATGGGGTGCATGAAATGATTCAATGCCAAATCAATTCTCAGGCCCTTTGTCTACCCAACACAAATTCACTAAGCTGCTTACACAAAAAATGATCACCTTAATGCCACTTTCACCAAAGAGGGGCACTGGGGCAGTCTATGGGCATTTCATAGTGTATATTCTCTATGTCCTGTTTAGCACTATTTATTAAATATTATATACTGAATGTGAAAACAGCTGATAGAAGAAAAAAATCAACAGTGGAATAAAACATTTATGACGATAACAGAAATGAAAAGCCAAATATTTTCTTTGATTCTATAAGGAAAGCAGGGAATTTTCTCTATTTTCCTCTATACCTTGTTTAACACTGTGTTCTAAACAAGACATAGAGAAAGTGATTTCATTCCTGATTGGACCATAATGGACTGTCTGCAGGCATTAAAGAATGTACAATGGCAGAATGTGATCACTGGTATGCACTGAAGTGATGATACACTGTAGTGCATACCGTGAAGCACAGCTAATAGGGTGGGAGACCATTGCCAGTGGAGTTGCATTAGAATATTTGTTAATTCCCAGCCATATGATTTTGTTTAACAAAAGCACATTTAATCGTGATTTAACAACTGGCACTTCTTATATTTTCTACCAAATGTAATACATATCAAGGATAATAAAGCTGCCAGTGACAGGTAGCCAGATGTAGAACAAAGAGGAGCAAATACAATGGATCCCATTATCTCAAGCCATCCTTTATAAAGGCTGTTCTAGCTACTTTATATCATATTGAAGGCCTTCATTACCGTTCCTGTTCAGGAAATGATCACAAGGACCAAAGCAGCAGCATGGAATATAGTGAAGGAAAATTCCCTGCTCTTCTTATAGGATCAGAGAAAACATTTGGCTTTTCATTTCCGTTTTCATCACATATCTTTTGGTCCACTATTGATTTTTTTTATCAGCTGTTTTCAAATTCAAGTTAATGGTAACATCTTTTTGACAGGGTTTAAAATGAGAATGTTAAAAGGAGAAATAAACAGTGCGGATGACAGAAAATCAATAGTACACAGTGGACTGGTCTGTAATCTTTTGATTGCCAGAGGGGTGTGCTCTGAATTCATATCATATTTTTCTGTTACTCAAAGGGTTGATTCTATGATCATCAGAATGTTTTCAGGAGCTGGGGGATACTGGTACTTTCATGTTCAAAATCACAGCTTCAACCAAACCATCATGTGCAGTTTTTACATTTCTGATACAGCGCTCTGATTTCTTAAATGGATAGTAACATTTCATAATAAAAGCAGCTCCAATTAATCATCATAGTGTTTGGGCCATGGAGAGTGTTATTTCAATTCTGTCAGAATTATGACAAAGTATCCCCCTCCCGCCCCTTTTACTGATGTAACACTGCTCAGCCAGATCAGAAGGGAGGTGCCCAGGTAGATTGCAGAGAGGAACAATCTTCAACTAAGATAAGGGAAAAACCTGAAAAACTTGTCAAGGGGGGCAGGGCTTTCATTGTTCTCATAGAAAGAAGATTGTCCCCTGCTGGTCTATGGACTGTATTCCACATCTGGGAAGAGATGGCTTACACTAGGTAAAAGGGGTGGGAGGGGAAACTTTGCTTGTGAATAAAGGTTTGAGAGATAAGACTTATATCGTTATTCATGTTTTTTTTAATGCCTGCAAAATAAAATAAAGATAAAACAAACTATTACTATCCATTTAACGGTAATTATGGATTTCATTATTGTTCTAAATTACTACCAGTGACCAATAAATACATGTGTTTTGGTACCAGATGTGGAAACCATTTAAGTTCACAGGAAAAAAAAATGTTACATGTCAAATTCAAATAAGAATTTGAATAGGGTAAAGACAGGCAGATGCACTCAAAACATGTAAATGCTAAAAATCTGGTGAACGTCCCATAGAAATGCACAAATACAATCAGCCTGGGCTTACCCAAACGAGACAGCACACAGCAGGTAAAGTTCTTCAAGTTTAATATGCAAACAAATGCTTCACAAAGCCAAACCTTTTCAGTCCATCAACAGCCCTTCATTAAACACATATACACATATATACACACACGCATAAACGGTTCTATGTAAATGTCTTAGGCAGGTGTGAATAAATGCTGCAAAGTGAGAATGCTTTCAAAAATAGACATGTTAATAGTTTATTTTTATCAATTAAAGTGATAGTGAGTGAAGGCAGATCACAGCAAAAAGACTCTTTGTAGTTATACTGCATCAGCAAGGTCTCTCCCAGGAAGAAATTTCAAGGCAGACAGGTGTTTGCAGATGTGCTGTCCAAGCTCTTTTTGAAGAAGCACAAAGAAACTGGCAACTTTGAGGACCGTAGACGCAGTAGTCAGTCAAGCAAACTTAGTGCAGCAGATTAAAGACACATCAAGCTTACTTCCCTTTGCAATCGGAAGATGTTCAGCAGTGCCATCAGCTCAGAATTTGCAGAAAACAGTGGAATCCTGGTACACCCATCTACTGTCCAGAGAAGTCTAGTCAGAAGTGGTCTTCATGGAAGACTTGCAGCCAAAAAGCCATACTTAAACGACTCAACTATGCATGAAAACACAGAAAGTGGGGTGCACAAAAATGGTAGCAGGTGCTCTGGACTGATGAGTCAACATTTTAAATATTTGGCTGTAGCAGAAAGCAGTTTTCGCCGAAGGGCTGGAGAACAGTACAAGAATGAGGGTCTGCAGGTAACAGCGAACCATTGTTGAGGTCCCTTGCCAGTCTCAGCTGCATTTCTGCAAATTGAGTTGGGGATTTGGTCAGAATGAATGGTCTCTACAATGCTGAGAAGTACAGGCAGATACTTATCCATCATTCAATACCATCAGGGAGGCATCTGATTGACCCCAAACTTATTCTGCAGCATGACAACGACCCCAAACATACAGCCAAAGTCATTAAGAACTATCTTAAGGAAGAACAAGGAGTCCTGGAAGTGATTGTGTGGCCCCACAGAGCCCTGATCTCAACATCATCCAGTCTGTCTGGTATTACATGAAGAAAGAGAGAAGCAACTGAGGCTGCCTAAATCCACAGGACAATTGCGGTTAGTTCTCCAAGATGTTTGAAACAACCTATCTGCCAAGTTCCTTAAAACTGTGTGCAAGTGTACCTAGAAGAATTGATGCTGTTTTGAAGGCAAAGGGTGGTCACATAAAATATTGATTTGATTTAGATTTTTATTCTGTTCACTCACTATGCATATTGTAATTGATAAAAATCAACATGTCATTTTTGAAAGCATTCTTAATTTACAGAATTTTTTCACACCTTTTGCACATTACTATATACACACACACAAACATATTAAGTATTACTATCCCTTTAAGTACATATACAGCATGAAATGCATATGGTTTGCTACAGTAAATCACAGATTCCTTGGCTGGCAGTAACCTTTTGTCTGGAGAATTGCACTGTCCCACAGTGCACTGCATTCTGCATAGCCCATACAGTAATGTTGGTTTAGGGAGCAAATGAGATTTATTACATTATAAACAACCAATTACCCACAGTGCGCTTTTGCTAAAGTAATAAACAGTGCAAATGATGTTAAAGTTAACAGTGCTAATAATTCTATATCTGTTTTATGCACTGAGAGCAGATAATGCAGTAATAACATTCAAAATTCTATACAATTACTAAAAACATAGAAAGACTACTACTAAAAAGAACTGGAGAAATGCTGGAGCAAATCAATGGCACCATAGGGCATAACTAAACATTCCACACAACCCTACTGATTTATTTAGAGTTTTTAACGACCTGAACCGTAGATAGGTCTTCAATATATTGCTTCACAACGTGTTAGAAGGCTCTAGTGTTTGAGGGGTTGAATGCCCCATTTAAAGTAGATTGTTCCCCTTGATTCAAGATTACATATTTGAGAACTGCATTAAAACTGCCCATGTGTTGTGTTAGCAAAAAGAACAGCAAATGTATAGTTAAGGAGATATTTATACTTGTTAACATGTGCTAAGATAGTTGGTGACATGTCATATGCTAATGAAGCCTTTTCAGTGACATACCATATGCTAATGAAGCCTTTTCAGTAAAATAGTAAAATAGTAACATTGTAAAGTAAGCTGAAAAAGACACAAGTCCATCAAGTTCAACCTTTGCTACATAACGCAGAGAAATAAGAATTATATAAGCTTTCCTGCTGCCAAATAAGTTATCGGAACTTCCTGTTTTGCCTACTAATACACATTATAACTAGGGATGGGCGAAAATTTCTGCCTCAAACTGAAATCAGCAAAAAATGGCATTTTCCGCATGGCCAAAATTTCCTGCAAAAAGTGCAGATTTTCGGCCTTTTCCTGCTTTTTTCACCTAGCTCAGTGGTTCTCGACTCCTGTCCTCAGGACCCACTAACAGGCCCGAGCACAGGTGTGGTGATCAGAGGTTCATTCACATCGATTAACTCACCTGTGCTCTAACAAGGAAATCATCAAATCCTGGCCTGTTAGTGGGTCTGAGGACAGGAGTTGAGAACCACTGACTAGCTGATTCCATTGAAATCAATGGGAACATTGACGTTACACATCATAAAACAAATATTATTTAATTTCCCAAAGGCATAGTATAAAAGGGGCATGAGGGTGTCTGTGTTGGTGGGATGTGTGGAAAGAATCAGTTAAACAGGGGATGATTTTTGTGGGGGTTGTTTACTGGGATTGGGGGACAGTTAATAAAAATAAATCATAAATAAAATGAAAAAAGAAAACATAATACATGGTATAAAAGGGGTCTGAGGAGGGTGCCTGTGTTGGTGGGTTGAGTCTGGGGAATTAATCAGTTGAGCAGGGGATATTTTTGGGGGAATTTCTTGACTGCTATTGGGGAAACAGTTAATAAAAAAAAATAAATCAATAAAATAAGACATTTGTTTGTAAAGTGATAGAGACAGGAACCCTCTGACATAAGCTGCCACTGGGGTGGACTGATACTTGACTTGAGAGAGTATTTTGTAGAGGATGATTTGTTAGATTTGTTGTTAGATGCCTTTGTAGGACTTAGCCTTATTAGAGGCCCAAGCCATAAAGAAACATTGATTTATAGGACTTAAGCTTGTTTGGCACAACCCCTAAGGAAACATTGATTTGTAAGATTTAGGCTTATTAGAGGCCCAAGCCCTGAAGAAGCATTGATTTGTAGGACTTAAGCTTGTTTGGCACAAGCCCTAAGGAAGCATTGATTTGTAGGACTTAGGCTGGTTAGAAACTATGTTTTTTTATTTATTTATTTTTTTTTTTTATTTTTTTTTTTCAAAGCACAAGCCCTGAGAAAAAAAATAAAAATACCCTACTGGCCTAGTGCCAGCAGGTCATGTTGGCCAGTGGTCACTGGCCATTGTCAAATGTCCTCCTGAGTCCATAATTGTGGAATTTGCAGCTGCAATGACACCAGAACACAAGTACTATCACTGTCACTATACCCGTTGTTCAGACCCCACTAAGAACACATGACAACTTGCTGGCAGGTTAATAGTAATGATGAACCCTCTCTGCCACCATCTTAGTATATTCTCTAGGATGGAATCTTCTCAGATGCCGCTTGATGCCCTGCTTGCAATTCTCCTCCACCACACTGCCATGTGTGGTCAGTGCACTATATAGTGTGCAATGGGTAGAGATGAACTGCCACGTCCTAACATTAACAGAGTGGCTATCATTTGGCGGGGGAGGTAACGAAGAACGAGGTGGATTGGCAGAAGATGTAGTTACACTAGAAGGTGATGGCGAGCTAGTTGTTTCACTGGTCATGGAACTTCCAGTCTCTGATTTGGTTTCTCTATTCTGCCTCCTCTTTGATCTCCACCTCTCCTCTTGTTGCCTTTCTGGAGAGTCAGGGGGTACAGCAACAGTGGTGCTTGATTTCTGTGGTGGGTGTTTGGCTTTAACATGTTTGACATAAATGTCATGGTGTCTGTGTTTCATGTGTGCTATCAGGGCACTTGTGCCAAGGTGTGTTCCCTCCTTTCCTCGTCTCACTGACTTGTCACAAATTGTGCACAGTGCTGTTCCTGATGAGTGCACTGTGCCTGCCCCAAGAGAAAAATAGTCCCACACCCATGACTTCAGAGGGTAGGGAATAATTGGAGAAGAATGGTCTCATCTTGTCCTCCACATTCCCCTTCTCTGTCTGTGGCAGCGTATAATGTTGCTGCTGTTGCTGCTACTGCCTCAGATTCAGCACTGCAACTAGGACCAGGAGTATTGCTGGCGCTGGCAAGTGGAACCTGTCCTAGTCTGCATAACTTGTTGACCCCATTCTCACTGTGTCCACGGTGGTCTGTGGCACATTAGCTTGCTCCTCAGCATCCTGCTGCCCTTGAAACTCATCATCAGAAGGAATTAAGAGCAGTTGCAAATTCCTCAAATTCCTAAATGTCACTGCTAGTGGTGGTGATGCACATCCTCATCCCGGTCTCCCATTCCTTCTCAGTTTATGCTAAAAAACCCATCATTGTCTCTTCCACGCCAGATTCTCCACCATCATCATCACCACCACTAGCCCTTACGTGTTGCTGCTGCTGCTCTATTATAGACATCTCACTGCTGCTTGGAGGAGGTGACAGGCAATGTGACAGAGGGTCCCCTGATGTCACTCTTGCCATTTCTTGATGAAGTGTAGAGCACAGACTGGCAGCAGTAGCAGCAGGGACAGGCGGCTGATCTGTGCTCCTGCTGGTGGTGGTATTAATTGTGTGCCTGCTCTCCCCTAACAACAGTTCTGGCCTCTTAGTCTTCAGGACTCCCAGGGTCAGAGGAATGGCTTTGGGCTCCCTTGATGACTAGTCTGGACCCTCTCAAATGTTTCCCCTACCACTCCGGCTCCTTCACCATTACTACTACTACTACTAACACCAGCCACATCAAGTTCAGCTACAGAGTCTTCCTCCTCAGTCTCACAGTCACTAGTAATATGAGGATATTGTTGATTACCCCTCCTACACTCCTAACGCTAACAACCTGCTGGACCTTAGTAGTAGTAGTAGCACTGGCAGGACTGCTTGGGGATGGTAAGTGTGACTTAGGGTCCCTTGCTGTCACACTTGGTATAATTTTCTCCTTCCCCCTCCTGAGAACTACAAGGCACACTAGCAGCAGGCAAAGTATTGGTGGCAGCAGGTTCAGCATGGCAGAAGGTACAGCACTAGGGGCAGCACATCTGACTGCAGGTACAGCAATGGTGACTGCAGGTACAGCACTGGAGGCAGCAGGGGTAGCACGTCTGGAAGCAGGTACAGCACTAATGGCAGCAGGGGCAGCACACCTGACAGCAGGTACAGCAATCTTGGTTGCAGGTACAGCGCTGGTGGCAGCAGAGACAGCCCGTCTGGCAGCATGTACAGCACTAGTTACAGCAGGGGCAGCACATCTGGCAGCAGGTACAGCAATGGTAGCTGCAGGTATAGCAATGGTGGCACTGGCAGCAGGGGCAGCATATCTTGCAGCAGGCACAGGCAGCTGATCTGTCCTGCTCTCACTAGAACTACCCTTTTCTCCCTCCCTTCCCATTCCCTTTTCTCCATCACTTCCCATTAAATTCCCCAAGATCCTTTGGGGTGATTTAGGGGGACTGGACAGTATTGGTTCAGTACTGCTAGTCACTTCCTCCTCCTCCTCAGACTCAGTAGACACAAAATAAGGGTCCTTTCAGTTTCTCCTTTTACTACTCATAGTGTTAGAGGTCACTATGAGCCTCTCCTGCCTCAATGTAACAAATAATTCACAGCAGAAACTGCATAGCACGTCTACCTTGCTCTGTAGCTTTTTCTATTGTATTTCACAGCGTAAGTCAATGGGCAGAAACTTTCTAGCCACTGTAAAATTGGTGGAGAATTTTGGCCAATTGGCGAAAAATGCCGACATTTTGCTCTCAGTTTTAAACAGGGAATTTCTTGCGAAAAAGCGGACAAAGTGGTTTTCACAGAATTTCTCGCAGGAACATGGCTACAACTTTCACCCATCCCTAATTATAACCCTGTGTGATCCCTCTTGAAATAAATGTATCTAGCCTTCTCTTAACTATATCATTGTACCTGCCATTACCACATCCTTGAGCTACAAATTCCACTATTTGACAGACCTCACTGTAAAAAAAAAAATCCTTCCTCCAATCTCATGGAGTGGTTCCTGGTTAATTGAACAGGCCTTGGAATGAACAGCTCACCAGAGAGATCCTTGTATTGACCTCTCATATACTTGCATATTGTGAGAAGATCTCTTCTTAGTCATCTTTTCTCTAGAATAAATAAACCAAGTTTGTCTAGACGTTCTTCATACATCAAGCCTTCCATTCCCTTAATTAATTTTTTTGCTCTTCGTTGTACTCCCTCCAGTTCTAGAATATTCTTTTTTAGAACTGGTGCCCAAAATTGCACTGCATATTCGAGGTGAGGTCTTACCAACAATTTGTGCAATGGCCAAATTATGTTATCTACTCTTGCTTCAATACCTCTTTTTGTTCATTACATGACTTTGTTTGCTTTTGCTACTGCTATTTGACACTGGTCACTGCTTCCAAGTCTGTAGTTTACAGGATTCTCAGGTCTCTCTGTAGCAACAAGTTCCCTAAAACGATTCCACTAACTTCATAAGTAGCCCTGGGATTTTTTTCTTCCCAAATGCATGACTATACACTTTCCTACATTAACCCCTTAACAACCCTTGACGGTCATAGTACGTCATGGGTCGATCTGAGTTAAAGACCCATGACATACTATGACCGTCATCAAATTCCGCGCTCCCCCCGAGGCTGCACGCCATTCGGGGAGTCCAGAATCCAAATTTAAAAAAAAAAAATGCTCTGTGGTCCTTTAGTGACCGCTGTGTGCCTTTGCAGCCAGTCGTTAAGGGGTTAAACTTCATATTCCATTTGTTTCCCCAATCTGCCATTTCATGTAAATCCCTCTGTAGATAACAATATCCTGTTCTGAATGTACTACTCTGCATAACTTTGTGTCATCTGCAAATATTGATATTTTGTTTTCTATATCTATTTCCTGTTCATGTATAAACAGAGGCGCAAGTACTGAGCCCTGAACTACTCCACTCTCAATCTTAAATGTACTGAAGAATTTTTCATCTACAACAATACATTGTTCCCTATCTTTCAACCAGTTTTGTATCCAATTGCAAAGGTTATCCCCTAGCCCCAATTTCCTTATTTTATACTGCAGTCTCCTGTGTGGTACTGTATAAAATGCCTTTGCAAAATCTAGATATACTACATCTACTGATTTACTATTATCTAGGTTGCTACTTACTTCTTCATAGAAGGTCAAATATTAGTTTGGCAGAATCTATTCATCATAAAACAATGTTGATTCCTGCTAATAATATTTTCTGCTGTGTAACCCTGAATATATTCCCTTATTATCTCTTCTAGCATTTTTCCTACTATAGAGGTCAAATAGTGATATGTCATATGCTAATGAAGCTTTCTGCAGTACCAGGAAATGCTCATTTTCACTTTGCCCAGTTATAAAAGTGTGACTATCTCCTAAACTATACAACTGCTAGAAATTTGACATGACACATAGGCAGCTATTAATGTAGTTTTCAAATATGCAAACTTGAATTAAGGTGAAAGATCCATTTTAAATTGGGCACTCAACGCCTCAAACTCTAGAGGCTTCTAACACCTTGTGAAGCAATATGTTAGAGACCTATCTGCGATTCAAGTGCTTAAAGGGATAGTAATACTTCATTTTAACTTTATTTTATTTTGTAGGCATTATTTAAATCAATAGGGGTGTGTGGAATGTTTATTTATCCCCTATGGTGCCATTGATTTACTGCAGAATTTCTCCAGTTCTTCCTATTACATCACCTTCAAAAGTTTGAGGACCCTATGTTGAAATGAAAAAAATAACATTAAAATGTCATTACTAAAGATGGGTGAAAAGTTACATTTTCCCACAACATTTTTCACTGAAAACTTACAATTTACTTATTTTTTCTGTGGAAATTCATATTCAAAATACATAAAATGTTTATTTCCTCACTACTGCTATTGAATTTCTCACAGAAGCTTGCCATTTTCCATCCTATGGCCATAGTAATCCCTGTTACAATACTATAAAAATGTGGACGTTTCAAGTGTTCTGTGAGGTGTAGTTGATACAGAGAGCATTTTAGAAATAGACAGCAACAGACAGAAAAAAATAGTTGGAATGGTTGTATAGTTAGAAAGAATTAGCACCAATATGCCTGCTGCTAATGTTGCCTGTCCTTGTTTTAAAATATATATAGACATACATATTTTCAGGAGAGCTGGCAGGCTGCAGTGAGCAATGTCAGCAGGCCAGCTTTGGAATAATATGACATGACATTGAAGTGGCATATCCACCCCCTGCCTTCCTCTTCCATACTTTGAAAAGCAGAATCTACCCCTCCATCTTGTGCTTCTTTTTGCCTCCTTCTCAACAAACAACAGTAAAGCATCAGAGATGCCACTATCTCAGGTAATACTTTAATAAAGTTATCTTCATTTGGTCAAATAGTATTGACAAATGCTTCTTCATGTACAACATGGAATTCCACCTGACACTGACTTTCATTTTACTTTGGTTGTAGTTAAGGTTGTAATGATATTGTAGGGAATGTAATACATTATGCATACTGTGCACATTTTATATAGTCCGGCAGATTAATTTGATGGTTTCAGATTCTGAGATGAATTTAGTAATAATTAGATTTAGAACATGGGAAAAGCAGAGTGTAAGCACAATATCTAATATTCTCAAGGCATTTATTATTTTGGTGGCATTGTCAGCAAACACAAAGTCAGCTTTAAAGGAGTGGGGTGCAAGCATTTCATCCATGACCTGCTTCAGTTTCTTTAACACAACTCATAACCTGACTGCATGATTCTGAAGCTACCACAGCTTCAGAATCATGAGCTTACAAAAAAAGGATAAAGCAAGCTGCACAGAAGTTGGTGCAGGCAAACAGAAGCAATATACCTCAGTATATGCTCGCTTTTTAATTTTCTGATTGTAGGAGTGAGTGTTTGTAAGTAAAATAGTATGTCAACTTGTGTTTCTCTTGAAAATATGATGTTATTTATGACTTTCTATGAACTATCTGTCACTCACTATCAGTAGGGGTTCAGACAGTTCACGTAGGAACTAGAACCACCTGCCATTCTATCACTTATAATTGAAAAAGGCTTTTAACTCTCTTTTCTCCCTCTGCACCCTTATAACAACTGGTTACCGCCAATTTTATCAAGCAACTCTGGATCCCTTTAGTTACCTGTCTGCCTACACTTGCTAGCATAAAAAAACAGCTGCTTTCAATCTATCGTCCAAGCACATGCAGGAAATTGATACTTCTTTTATAGTTAGCAGCATGTCAGGAATATAGGGGGAAACTCCGTATGCCAGGGAAAACATTATTGTTGATTTCAATGCAATTAAAAAGGTGGGCAAAAAAAAAAAAATTAGGAAAACAACTTTATGTGGGAATTCCTTCATAGGACAAATATGTGACATTTTGCCCATATTTTGATTATGCTGCAAAATTTTTCACCCTTCCCTATTTGTTATGAGACTCAACAATTTTCAAAGTGATAAAGACATTCTTTTCTAGTTAATGAAAGATCAAATAAAATTATGTGGAAGTGTTCAAATTAAACAACAAAGCAAATCATAGGTGTACAAAAATTACATTATTTACAGCAATTTTAAATTGCATGTATAAATAATTATAACAGTTATATGCATATCATATTTTCCATGTGTGTTCTTTTCCATTTTTTTCAACATAACTATGGTAATACAACCAATTTATAAAAGTGGCAATTTGCTTCACAGCCATTTCAGTCTTCTTACTTAAATTTTAAAGTCAAATTTTACCAGATTTTTGATATAAACATTTTTGAACAGTGAGCCCTAAATTACCTTATACCTTAGATGATAGACACTCCTCTAGAATTCAGGCACAATTTATTAACTAAGGGTTAATTTATTAAGCATTACATGACTGTTATTTCCCTCTCTAAGCAAGAACATTAGTAAAATCTTTTTATCAGTAGTCAAATTCTTTTAATAGGATTATAGTAGTTTAAATATACTACATTAAGAAACAAAATAATATAGCATCAGTAGGGTTTTTCCATGGGAACTCTTACTGTAGTCCACTGCCAAAAACATATACATACACACTTTACATTGTCATATTTTCCACATAGATGAGCATGGGGAAAGCAAGTCATGAGCAGATCTAAAATCACAACATGTTGTGCAGCATGGTTTTGATGCATATTAATGAGCAAGACTCACTGATAAATCTGGCAAATGGAAACAAACCATAAAAGTATAATTTTCTGCAATGTCTTCAATACAAATTTAAAAAATTTGCTAACAGGAACAGACCTAGATGCCAGACAAGTCTGCAGTTTTGCAACCCCACTAAATCCCTAACAGCCAACAAGCAACTGTCTCCTTGTATCAAAGAAAAAACGTAAGCCTCTACAAATGTAGCAGCTCAAAATTTTCACACGTCTGCTCAGGCTATGGGTTGCAGCACAGCCACAAGTAAAGCCAGAGATACCAAGGCTCCAATCCACCACTTATCACAGGCTGGATAAGACAGTCTTTAGGGTAATGTTTTCAACTGTAAAGGTCTAGATCAATGTTTCTCAACTCCTGACCTCAAGACCCACTAACAGGCCAGGACTTAGGGATTTCTCTGCTACAGCACAGGTGTGGTGATCAGAGGCTCATTCACACTGATTAACTCACCTGTGTTCTAACAAGGAAATCATCACATCCTGGCCTGTTAGTGGGTCCTGAGGACAGGAGTTGAGAAACACTGGTCTAGATAGGAGCTGTATAATGCAAACCCCAGTCAAATGAATATGTTTAGCCCCTTTTGCTCTTGCTAGACTACAACTCACATTATCTTCAGCTGGCCGAAAGCTAGCTGAGGATGATGGAAATTGTATTCAAATGGAAAGTGAAGGGACTTTGCTTGCCCACATCAGGGGCATTATGCTAACTTATGATAAAGAGGTTATAATGAGGAGACAACTTAGAGTTTGATAAACTGTCCAGTTCCTATTTTATTTTATAGGGCCTCTGCAATAACATCTCTCAAATTTGTTAGTTCTTAGTACATAAGCTTCATTGTATAACAGGAATCTGATAGTTTCTCACTGAAGAAGCTCTCTTTATCACTTCTTTACCACACTTTAGTGCATCTCCCACCTGTCCTTTAAAATTCTACCCTTGCAGTATTGTACATATGCACTGTTCATATGCCTGGCATTACATATACATAAGCTCATGTTTTTTTTTACATTTCCCCTATGGTGCAGTTGGTTTGCCCCAGAATTGCACCACTGTGCTCTTATAAGATAAGACCCCTTGTTTCAGCATAGGCAACATTTTCAACATGTATCGTAGCACTCGAATGACAGTAGTGAGCAGATATCAGTTCACATTTCAATTTCCCATCTCTAGTTCAGTTCCAGATGGTGTTTTTTTATTTTTTCACTGAGCCACGTTTCCCAAAGTACAGCCGTATTTGCATTGCCAACTCAAGCTCTGGCTTGTTGTACTTTATTCATGGGTCATTAAAATCACTGGGTTGGCAGAATCATTCAATTAAAAAAAAACCAGTGCATTTTTTTAAATTCAATTAGTTTGGCATTGTCATAGAAGAAAATGGACACAAATGGATTTTGATACAAAAATTAAATATTCTACACACCGCTTTTTTCTTGATTTTAGCAGCCTTCTGCATCCTCTGAGAAGTCAGCAACAGGTGACAGAGAGAAGAAAGATTTGTGAAAAGAGAGACAGAGAGAAAGAAAGAAAGAGAAATGATAAACTATTAGCATACAAATCAGGAAAATGACAAGGAAACCCACACATAAAGACCAGCTGTTATTCTGCTAAGTAAAAACGTGTTAACACCAAAATGTTGCCATCCCACATAATCTTTACATAGATTTGACATTACAAGCATAATGTCATCAACTTGTTTCTTGTTACAACAGTTTAGGCAGAGTGAAATAATGCTTGAATTAAAAGGAACTCAGACCACTTAATAATATCTCCCCACTTATCTTACTATGACCAGAAAATCCGAATGGCCCCATGAAGTTTTTCCTTGTGCCTTGGTTCCAGAGACATCTTTAGTCATTCTGAATGTCATGCTCATAGAGGAGGACATGACACTTGCTAGTTGGACCTCACTGCAAATGTTAAGAAACCCTTTAAGGACCAGAAAGGGGCACAATGCCATGCACTGCACACCCATTAGGTTTTTAAAAGTATAAATAGACTCATCTACTCTGCTTGATTCAGTTAAAATAAAAAAATTGCCAGCAACTGTCATGTCAGCCTCCATGGACATGGCATCCAAGCCCGATTTAACATGGTATCTCTTGACCAAAGGCAGAAGGACAAACCTCATCAAGGCCATATGAATTTTCTGGCCATTGTAAGGTAAGCTGATTATTATATAGTTAATACGTTTATTACTGGGAGGTGTTAGTTAAATATAAATATTGAACTTAATGGAACAAAGCCCCTCTTTCATCAAACTCATACCCAAAGAATGAGAAGGCATAGCATTTGACCCATGTTAATTGTGCGCTGATGTTATACCTTTCAAGGTAACTGATTTCAATACCACTGTTCAGTGAATGGTATTCTATATGCATTGTGGTCAATGGTTCGTACATTGAGGATAACAGATAATAATACATTCACTGGAGTGACATAAAAGCAATGAATAAGAACACTATTGCAGTATAAATCTTTAAGTGGACCAAACACCCAAAAATATGTTTAGCTGGTTTTACAAATAATTAAAATCTGCTTTATTTTGTACCAGCCAATTTTTCATATAAGAAACCATTTTGAGAGAACAATCTTTAGGATTTGGTGGCACAGGGTGTCACTTTCAATTCCCTGTGCAATATGCTAATAATTACAGTTTAAGGAAAATTTACACACTGTGCTCAGTATGTGGGTTCTGCCTAGATTCATTCATTAAAGGGATAGTAATTTTTCACAAAAACAGCAGCTCCAATTAATCTTCATAGTATTTGGGCCATGGACAGTCTTATTTCAGTACTGTTAGAGTTGTAGTTCCAGAGTAATTGAATGATAAAATGATGATGTGTAATCTGGTAACTTGACAGACAGCTCACAGGAAGGGATAATCTTCTTTGTGAGCATAAGGAAAACCCTCCCCCCCCCCCTTGGCAGGTTTTTCCCTTATGCTCACTGAAGTTTGTCCCTCTCTACGATCCATCCGGACAGCCTTGCTGTCATGCGCAGCTGTCATGCGCAGTAGAGACTGCCCAAATGCACAGAATGCTGGGAGTTCTGTGCTGAGAGCACAGGATGCTGGGAGTTCTGTGCTGGGAGCATTCTGTGCTTTTGGGCAGTCTCTACAGTGCATGACTGCATCGGCGGCAGGACACAGAGCAGGATTGGCCTCTTAACCCTTTGAGTGCCAAAGCAATGCGTTTTGTACCCCTCTGGTACTCAAAGAGTTAACATCACCAGGACCTTGGCCCGTTACACTAGTAGGATATATTCTACATTAGGTTTGTGTAGATTGTATCTTACTTTAAGCATTATTTTATCACACACTTGCATGCTAAAAATGTCTCAGATGTAGTAAGAAGCAAAGTATTGGAGGGGCCTTTAGCATCCAAGGGGTTAAACGTGTACTTTTTTTTTTTTTTTTTTTTATAATTTGGAAATGGAAATATCATGCAAAGTGAAAAGAAACGCCACTTGGGATTTTGAGCAGAGGTTTGTTCATTGGTAGCACCCTAGGTTCATGATCAGTGTACACTGCTGGAAGATGAAGGAGAATAAATATACACAGGTGGTTGATGTATTAATCCTCTGAGTGCCAGAGAGGCATCCAACACATTGTGATTCAATATTTGTTGGATACCTCTCTGAATTTCAAAGGGTTAAGAAGAACTGGCGCAATACAAGAGCAAACCAACTGCACCAGAGGGAACAAAAAACTCTCCAAATTCCATTTGATTTAAAATGGATCTTTTTATTCCTTAACCCTTTAAGTGCCAGAGGGGTACACAATGCACTGCACTCAAAGGGTTAAACACTAGAGAGGCCTTCAGCGCATTGCTTCTTAATACATTGGAGACTTCCCTAGCATTCACACTTGCTTGAACATAAAAATAAATGTAAATTGTCAATGTCCTTAGAAGTACAGTTCCCAATTGTCTGAATGGCCCACAGATGAAAGTGAGGCTGCAGTATGCCAGAGAGGACTGATCACATGCAGAGGGAGAAGATATGAAATGGCAGCTGCAGAACATAGGCATAAAGGATAGTTTATTTAATTTGGAGATGTACATGTAGTATACAGTTTACTCCAGTGAAAGAGTATATAAAACAGAATAAAATCTTAAAAGCTATTTGTTTCCTTTTTGCTAAAGGATTGATCATACTAGGAGTTCCCCACTGAATTCAAAATATATGCATATATATTATTTTATGATTTATATATATACTGGTTGAAGAGCCCGTTACATGGGCCACAGTGCCACTGGCAGCCGGTCACGGGGCAGTCATGCGCAGTAGAGACTGCCCACGCTGCAGCTGATACAGAGAGCAGGCAGTCTCTACTGAACATGACTGCAGCACGTGTAGCGGTCTCTACTGCGCATGACTGTGTCGTTACACACGTTTTAGAGAATTATTTTATATATATATATATATATATATATATATATATATATATATACAGGGCTTATAATTCTAAGTCCTTTGCTACTAGCCAGACCTGAAAAGTTACTCGCCACTGCAAGCCAAAACATACCCACCAGGGCTGAATTTCTACTCGCCAGGGCTAAATTTTCACTCGCCATTGGCTAGTGGTGAGTGGAAATTTTGAGCCCTGATATATATATATATATATATATATATATATATATATATATATATATATATATATATATATATATATATATATATATATATATATAAGATGAGAAAGATGCATCACATTAATTTTCCCAGTAAGTCTACTGTGAGACTAAAATATCCTCTTGGTTTATAAATGTGATGGGTGGAGACTCTGCAATACAATTCTTATCTAAAGTGATTAGAGGTCTAACAAGAGCAGTACAAACAGAATATTCTCTACCAAATTTACTAATTTATAATTTGTATATTTTTGTTTAGAATGGTGATTAAGAATGGATTGGAGATACAAGAAGGGAATTATTACCATCTTATTTATTAAGCCACAGGCTAGAATTTTGGTACGTCTTCCAGTGTAACCTTTTGAGTGCCAAAGGGGTACGGAATGCATTGCACCTCTGGCACTCAAAGGGTTAAAGATAAAATTGTTAAAGATAAAAGTGGTAAAAGGGGGGATATGGCTGTGTTCAATTGCAAATGTTTGTGCCATATTTAAGTGTTCAGTTGATAGTGGATATAACCCTCTTTTTTGATACATTTAGTCTAGGATTACACCATGGAAGTTGGATAAGTTTGTCATATAAAATCTTGGTTTATTTTAACCTGATTTTACTTAACTCCAACTTTGAAATCTGTAAACACTGATCCATAGAAGTAACGTGATTGTTCCACTGAGCTAATTGGAACCACAGAGGCCTCATGTGCCAATGAGACCATCTCAACAGAGAGATAGTTTATGACATACGGCCTAGAATTTTTATGCAGTTTCTCACGAAGTGATCTCTGAAAGCACTTATCTGAGCTACAAGCTGCTGAGCCTTCTGCTGTGGTTTACAAACCATAACGTGTTCTGTACTGAAGTCACACCAAGAAGAGTTAAAGATCTTGAGGGATCAGCCTTTTTTTTCTCTTCACTCACTATTCAGCTCAACCGGGACAAGAACTGCTTTGATTACTCCAGGTGCAACAATAGTGTCCATCTGTCTTGGGCTAGGATGAGAATATCATCCAGGTAATGATTAATCATCTTCCTCAGTTCTGCCATAACTGGAAAAAGAATCTTTGAGAATACTTTTGAAGTGGTTTCAAGCGCAAAGTAAACTAGAACGGACATCCTCCTACTGAAAATCTCTAAAATTTCTGATGGCTTGACATGACTGGAATGTGTAAATAAACATCCTGCAAATCTATTGCTGTCACCAAATCCTCTGGTTGCATGTCTCCAAAAGCTTTCCTACAAACAAAAGGACCAAATACATTACTGGGAATTTATCTTGACCTGGAACATTAACAATGGTACTTCTCCATAGTAGATCTCCTATGAAATATTGGACAGACTCCCGCTGAGGATCTAAAGGAAGATAAAAACATCATCTGAATATACATATTTTGGAGGAAAAACTCCACTGAATATTCCTTTACCTCAATCTAATTGACCCATACATTTGGAATACTTATGGCCCCTTCCCCTACAAAGTGCATAATATTCATGCAAATGCAGAGGATTTGACCTGGACACCAGCAGAATGTATTAGTGGCTCCCTGCAGACTGTCCCCCTTCCCAGAACCAAGATCTGGCTGAGTCTTTGTCCTCGATTTTCCTTTGAGGTTTCCCGACAGTAAACACAGAACTCCTT
Source organism: Rhinophrynus dorsalis (assembly GCA_037306005.1). Taxonomy (NCBI): domain Eukaryota; kingdom Metazoa; phylum Chordata; class Amphibia; order Anura; family Rhinophrynidae; genus Rhinophrynus; species Rhinophrynus dorsalis. Next base: position 376,619,888 of record CM074721.1, on the reverse strand, counting down.
TTATGATTCTGAAGGCATACTAGGCTATTACCCACCCAGGGCTTTCTTCATTATCTCGTCCAACTTTTCTCCAAATAATATTTGACCTCAGAAGAGAAAAAATATATTTTGAGATGAAATATTCTAGCCACAACCACCAGGGACATCTTGATTGAATCCACTGAAGAGTCTATACTAACTTCAATCACCAGCTTCATTTCTGTCAGACAGTCCATGATGACCGATCTTCTGTTAACCTGTAAAATAGAATGATCTCCAACCAAACCTTCATAGACCTGGAAAAAGAGGTAAGGGCCACCTCTGGCTTAGAGGCTGAACTCACAGTAACAAAAAACGGCATTCCAGATGTCGCCAATCCTTTATGCAACTGTCTTCAAATGATGCTGCGTTATCCAAGGGTAGCATTGTTTTTCCTAGCCAATCTTACCATTGTTACATCCTTATATGAGTAGGAGTACATTCTCAAGTACCTGACCGATAGTTTACCTATTCTGTTCCCTTTTTTCCACTCCGATAGGATAACTGCCTTAAGGATTTCATCAAGGTAGCCACTTTCTTTTTTTAATGAAGAGAACATCTTGTCCCTAGATTTTGCCTCATGAGGTTCTTCTAGCTCCATAATCTACACACCGCCAATGATTCATCAAACCCTGTCAGTTCGTCTGAGTCCTCTGTCTTATCGGAAGACAAACATTCATCTCTATAATGATGTATCTCATCTAAGAAATTATAGGCTACTGCCTGCTTAATTAGATGAGAAAGGTCCATCACAGAGGTAGATGGAATAGAATCTACCATCTACTGACAATATTCTTGGCAGACCTTCTTTCTTTCCATTGCAGGATTGTCACAAGTTGAGCGAACTATTAGCAAAGATGCCACACTTGGAGAACTTGGAACATTGGAACAGCTGGAAAGATGAATGAAAATCCTGTCAGCCTAGCTATCACTCTTTTTAAAATAATAAACAGGAAACTTATTTCCAAGAGACTTACCTTAGTTAATCTTACCTCAAAGATCTGCCTTAGAATGCAGATCTATGAGAGCAGGGTCAAGATCCATTGGCACACCAAACAGGGCTTCTGCAAAACATGCAGTACACCCCCAACAAGAAAGACAAAAGGAAGGTGTTAAAAGGATTAATTAGTAAATGAACAACAAGGAACAGTCTAGAAAATATGGCTCTACCCACACTTCACAAATGCCAATATTAGATGTAACTACATTGGCTTTAATTGCCTGTGGGGGGATATTATACTGCCCACCACACAGATATCAATTGCATTTGCTGCTCCCCAATCCGTGCTCTTCAAAAAAGAAGAGACCCTGATGAAAGGATTTGGAAGATCCATAAACGTGTTGTCTGTGTGCATTTTTGTTTTAAGAAATTGATTAAAATATAGTATATACTTTTTACCAAACTGATGATGACTTCCATTTGGCTGTTCCCATTTATACCAGAGTACCTGAACAGGGGCAAGTTACCACCTGTGTCTCTATACCGGTTGTATTTTATACAGCTGGATATGGATATCCTTCAATTGTGAGTACATTTTTATTTATAAGACGTTCAGAGATTAATGTTGGATGTTGAAAGCACTACCATAGTTTTCTACTTTTGCTAGTACACCCAAAAAGCCACCATAACAGCCAAAAAAATGGTAAACTTTAACCCACAAGAGATCTGACAAACAAAACTTAAAGCATCAACAAATGAAGAAGATAACAGCACCAGAAAGGCAAAAAACACAAACACTGCAGCAACAGCAAGAACCAATATCCAAACAATCAGCAAGGTCCTAAATAATTTGAAAAAAAAAAACACCAGTAACCTACCTCAGAGTTCAGCTCACATGACATCATGACACTCCCATAAGCAACAGATTGACTGTGAGTCACACTGGGTGTTACACATCCCATAAGTAAAGGCCCATGCCACTGACGACTTTGCCTCATCCGCTAAAGGGCATCCTTAAGAGCAGTACCAATGACAGGGCTTAGAAGAGGAATTCCAGTGCCAGGGAGTGAGAGAACTGGCACTGGTACAAGGATCAGACTGATGCCTGGGGTAAGCCAAAATAATAGAGAAATTCCTAGAAGAGAAATTCCATCCCCAGGACAGGAAACAAAGATGTGTGGGACAGTTTAGAGGCGGGATTAATAGTTTTGTTTCTTTGTTTCTTGTCTTTGGTGAATCTCTATCATGGATGTCCAGGAAAACAAAATTATTATAATAAAGGTTGGCAACATACAAACAATTCAGTTTATAAGCATTTGTAATGCGTTTAATTACTCAAGACTAATGGTTTATGGAATTTTTATAGGCAATTATTATATGTAATTATTCTCCAAGACATGGATACTCATCTGTCAATACCCTGGTATCCAAAATGTAACAGTTAATTATTTTATATTAGGCTTGATCCCTTTTATTGTAGACAGCCTCTTGTAAGGTCAGGTATTCCAGCTTAAGTAAGCAAGACCAAATTAAAAAAAAAAACACTTCCACCAACACATTTGATAAACAAGGCATTACAATGATGAACCACATACTCCAGGTGAATGGAGATAACCAAATCAAGGAGATATTCCACGTTTCCAACAATTAATACATTTTAGCTAACAGATTGGATGTCCTCTGCTATATGTAATAAAATAATGTCTTGTATAGGTGATATATTATTATCAAAGACTAACACTTTATAGAATTTGTATAGGCAATTATTATTTGTAATTACTACTCTAAGACATGCATCTCTGTCCATCCATACCCAAGAATCAAAGATTTAACTGTTAATAGTTGTACAGTAGGCTTTGTCCCATCTTTTATGGAGACAATACAAGACATAACTGCCAAGATAAGATCATTATTTCAATTTTAAGTACTCAAGACCAATATAAAAGGGAAAAAAGGATCATTCTTTAGTTGTGAATCTGAATGCTGTTATTTCTTTGAAGTTTCTTTTTCAGCTGGAGGAGTTCTTGAGGCATTACAGATACGCTTCGTTGCGGGCACAGGGGTCCATCTGCTCCCCTGTGGTAAAGGTGGTCTAGCTTGTGTAGCTAGCAGGTATTCTGATTCCTTCTACAGACTACTTGGAAAATGAACTGCCTCACAGAGTGCTCTATCTTCAGAGGTGTTTAATCATCATTATGTGGCCTTTGTGTGCCACAGTTAGCAGGAAAGGTTAGCCCCATCAGTACAGGATATGTCCTATTAGCAGCTTAAAAGTTCTTATCTGAAAAGTTTTTGCTGAGAGGTCATCGTACAATTGGACGTAATTACCTTCAAACATTAAAGATGTATTTTTGAGTACTTGCCTCATTATTTCCTCTTTAACTTTAAAAAAGCTATTGACCTATCCCTCTTTATGTTTTCAGATCTCAAATCTCTGTGAGTTCTTTCAATTTTATTGGTTTGTCTTGCTGTTGTTGGATAATCTTTGAAAAGGTTGATTGTAATTATTAAATCTTTTGGGGGGGTAGATTTTGTAAGTCATCTAATACTTCTATTAATTACTTCATTATAATTTTTTAAAACCTGATTCAAAGAATAATTTACAGACATAATATGGCCACTTACTGGACAGATAGATCATTGAGCTAGACTATCATAGTAAGAAGACATTTTGATTTCCATATAAATATAGAAAATATATAAAATAGTAAGAAGACATTTTGATTTTCATATAAATATGAGCAAAAGTCTAAAAGTCATGCACTGACAAATGACAGTTTTTAATTCAGTGTTATTAAATATTATGGCAAATGAGCCTATTCTCACCTTGACACGGCTAACAGCTTCTTGAGCTTGCATCATCCTGATGTTTTTGGATGGATTACGTTCTGACAACAGTTGTGTGGAACCCAAGAAATTAGCAGCAAAGATGATTCCATCAATTAGGTCTTCTGGCTCACAAGGCCCAGGTACTAAGAGCATAGAGATAGAATAATTATAGGAACATGCAAGTAATGCTCTATTGATTGAATGATCAATAAGTAAATAAAAACTTGATGCAGAAACATGCAAATAATGCTGAATTCTAAGTAAATTAGATAATGACTGTTTCAAATGTTATTTAATCATATGATGCCTACAATAACTCTCAGACATCACTGAGTTTCTATTGTTTCTATATCTTACTTTCATGCAGAATAACATAACTCTGCAATAAAGAATCAGAAGAAACCCAATGAGTTTTTTGGGCCATTTTTGATGAAAGTTTAAAGTTGTGAAACCCTGCTAAAGGTCCTGTACACCACGGCCCAAAAGACTGTCCAGAGATGTTTATCATATCACATACACTAACACGCACAACATTTTCTCCCATTAAAAGCAGAACTTTCACCTAAGCACAAGTTTGCTTTAATCCATTTATTATACCAATTGTAACTGTGCTGGGTTTTGTTTAAAAAAAAAAAAAAAAAAAAAAAAAAAAAACATGATAGAAATGAAGTTTGAGGGTTTACCTTTTCCCTTTTCGACGTCTTCTCATTCTGATCGGCACAATTGTGCCGATGAGAATAGAGGAGAGATCCTCCTCCCCGCTTGTCTGTCAGTAAGCTGGAGAACTCTCAATGGTAAAGACCGATATTGTCACCACGAGATGGGTAGGGACCATCGTAGCCTAGGTTCTGGTAGCTGCTTGGGTTTGATGCTTGGGAGCAATGCTAGGGTGTATTGACAGCTTGCCAGATACTCCCTTGCTGCAGCCGAAGCTGGGTAAAGGTGCTGGTTGCAAAACCAGACTGTTCCACCCCAGTTGAGCCAGGGTGCAACCAGGATGGGAGGAGCTGGGAACCATGTGAATCAGGACCAGGAAGCAAATGGAGGGAAGAGCAGACTAGCCGGATGGAACCAGAAGGCTATAGAGTGGTCAGACAAGCCAGGTCAGGATTCCAGAGAGCCAGAGGTGGCCAGACAAGCCAGGTCAGGATACCAGAGAGCCAGAGGTGGTCATACAAGCCAGGTCAGGATACCAGAGAGCCAGGAGCGGTCAGACAAGCCAGGTCAGGATACCAGATAGTCAGAAATATACTAGAAGCCAGCAACACAGAACAAGCTCGTGGAAAGGACAAGGACTGAAGGTCATACTGGGAATATATATACCAACTGCTCTCCAATAGGACAAGGGGGCAGACCTAAGCCCTAATGGGTACACCAAAGCCCAATAGGAACAGAAGGGCTGCCAAAAACCCAAATTAACTTATGAGACATCCAATGGGTAAACTGGAAGGTCCATCCTCTTATTGGGTACAGGAGAATGGCCAATGAAAGAAAGGAGGACAAAGGAAAGGGAGGTGCTGTCTGTCTGCAAGCAGCAGACTATACAACGGGCGCATGCGCGTCGGCTGGGGAAGCTGGAAGAGCACGCGCATGCGCAGAGACAGGAACCCGGCGGCCGTCTCGTGTATGAGCAGAGAGAGAGGAACCCGGCGGTGGACATGGACAGTGTGGTGGTGGCCACGAGAGATGTCAGATATCTAGCCAATGAGAATACCCCAGCTTACTGACAGACCAGCGGGGAGGAGGATCTCCTGTATTCTCATCCACATGATGGCGCCGATCAGAATGAGGAGAAGAGGGGAAAAGTTAACCTTCAAACTTCATTTCTATTGCGTTTTTTTAAAAAAACAAAACTCAGCACAGTTAGAATCGCTATAATAAGTGGATTAAAGCAAACTTTTGCATAGGTGAAAGTTCCACTTTAATTATACAGAAGCATGAATAAAATATGTATGTGAATAACAACCATCACGAATTAACCAAAATTTGTCTGAAGCAGCTATTGTTACATATTTATAACCATATAAAGAATGGAAACAAAACTTCCAGCCCCAGATAATCCTATATAATAATTTGCTAAATCGTGTGTAACGCCCGACATGTGTAGTAGACACTGCTGCGTGTGCGGCAGTCATGCGCAGTGGAGACTGCCAGCGCCGCGGCTGATACGGAGCTGGGCGCTCCGAAGGAGCGTCCAGCTCCGTATCAGCAGTGGCGCGGGCAGTCTCTACTGCGTGTGACTGCCCCGCGACCGGCTGCCAGAGGCACTGTGGCCTGTGTAATGGGCTGTTCAACTAGTTTACATAATAAACAATTAACATGTTACATGATCTTGCATGGTTTCAGGAGCAACATATTAAGCATCCAGATGAAAGTCTATAATTCAGTAGAGCATATGTAGCAAAACATTGAGTGGATCTGGAGGAAAATAATTTCACAATTTGTAAGAAAGGGGGAAAAAAAAATTACAGTCCTTTAACCCTTTGAGTGGCAGAGGGATAATCTATGCATTTCCAATGTATTGGATACCCTTCTTGCACTCAAAGGGTAAATAGAGCTTTCCATTTTGAACATGTATTTTACAAACTTAGAAAAATAATGCCTTGAAACATATGCTTATCTGAATTAAATTATCAAGGTTTGTGTAACACATTGCTTCACCAATGTTCTCCATACCTGTCTGGCCAAGGGTTTAGATTGTGACATTATAATTTTAACTAATAAATAGTAATAATTGTTCCACAGAGCTGCATGCTAAACTAAAGTGGACCCATTACCTCCAATGAAGTTTGCATTTTCAGCTTTCATTCTAAATGGTCTTTTCATCGTGTCAGCCAAAAGGCCAGCAGATTAAACATTTAATATGCATTAATACTTTTTTATGGAAGGTGATGTCACCTTTCTCTATCATTGTGACACTTTATGCAAACTGAAGATGCAACAAACAGTTTCCAGTGGTAAAAAGCACTGGCCCTTACATCAGCACTATGGAGACTGGACCAGACTCACCACCTAAATAGTATTTACTCCAGTGCTGGTACTAAAGGAGAAGTAAACATTTTTAAAATGAAAAAAACTACATGTGATAGGGGATTTTCCTTCTTATTAAACAGTCACTGATAAAGCTGATGCCATCACATTCTATAGAAAACTGGGACTTGCCTCCCCCATAGAAAGTAATATAATAACTGTCTGAAAGCAGATAACTGTAGGTAAATATTCTGGACAAAAAAAAAAGTTTATACTGAAATAACTTCTGAAATTATATCTCCCAGCAGTGGATGTACCTTTCTTTTATTTGGAAGGAAAAGCCATATATATATATATATATATATATATATATATATATATATATATATATATATATATATATATATATATAAACACACATATACATACGGTAATGTGCAGAAGTTTTAGGCAGGTGTGAAAAAATGCTGTAAAGTAATGATGCTTTCAAAAATAGACATGTTACTGGCATTGAGGAGACCATAAATTCAAACCAAATCCCTAATTCCATTTGCAGAAATGCAGCCCAAACTTGCAAGGAACCTCCTTCATGCTTCAATGTTGCCAGCAGACACTCATTCTTGTACTGCTTGCCAGCTCTTTGGTGAACAAACTGCCTTCTGCTACAGCCAGATATTTCAAATTTTGACTCATCAATCCAGAGCACCTGCTGCAATTTTTCTGTACCCCGGTTCCTGTGTTTTTGTGCATAGTTAAGTAGCTTGGCCTTGTTTTCATGTCGGAGGTATGGCTTTTTGACCACAAGTCTTCCATGAAGACCACTTCCGACCAGACTTCTCTGGACAGTAGATGGGTGTACCAGGATTCCACTGGTTTCTGCCAATTCTGAGCTGATGGTACTGCTGGACATCTTCCGACTGTGAAGGGAAGTAAGCATGTGTCGAATTTCAACTGCTGCACAAAGTTTCCTTGGTCAACCATTGTGTCTATTGTCCTCAACATACCCATTTCTTTGTTCTTCTTCAAAAGAGCTTAGACAGCACATCTGGAAACACCTGTCTGCCTTGAAATTACTGCCTGGGAAAGACCTTGTCGATGGAGTATAACTACCTTGTGTCTTGTTTCTGTGCTCAGTCTTGCCATAGTGTATGACTTTTGACATTAAACTGTCTTCAGCAACCTCACCTTGTTAGCTGAGTTTGGCTGTTCTCGCCCAGTTTTATTCATCCTACATGGCTGTTTCTGTTTAAGTTAATGACTGTGTTTCAACCAACATACCAAACTGATGATCATTAACGCATATTTGGTATAATTGTTTAATTATACACCTGACTATGGGCTCGATCCAGATGTTGGCGTTAAAAATGCAGATAGGGTAAAATGGATACCGGCCGACAAAAGCAAATGTCTTGGTTGGTATTCAAATGTCCTACCGGCATTAAGAACAACGGACGTTAGGACACAAAAATGGTCTTGTGACCAAATGTCCGTTTTGTGCTTTAAGTTCCCAAAAATGCTGCTAATTAACGGCAGTATTGGGAACTTAACAGTAAAAGAGCTAACGACCGGTGCCTGAGATACTGTCAAGCACCGATTGTTAACTCATACATCTTACACTTACCTGTCATCCACTGTCCATCTGTCTTCTTCCTGTAAAATAAAAAAATATTATTACAAAGCATTAATAATTATATCATTTAACCCTTTGAGAGGCAGAGGGGTATGCAACACCTTACAAAGCAATGTGTTGCGTACCTCACCTGCACTCAAAGAGTTACAATAGTATTGTGCCATGGATATTCCATAACGTAATTGCCTCCATGTATTGCCAAAATATGTAAAAATGCCATAGAAATAATATGCATGTAGAGCATGCAGACATGTTATGCATAAATGCTAAGTAATTCTACTTAGCTTATATATCCATCTATATCTTCATGTCTCCGCCACTTGGTGCAGCCGGGGAGGCACAGATGAGCCACCCGGATGTCCTCACTCCTGCATGGGATGATGGCCGTAGGACACTAGGGGAACTGGAAGTGAGCCTGCCTTTATATATGGGCAGTCTCACTTCCATTTCCCTCACAGCCATTGTCTGGGATGCTCTTATGCATATCCCATCCAATCAGTTTAAACAGCAGCCACTCAAATCTGATTGGCTGGGATGTGCATAAGAACATCCCAGCCAACGGTTGTGAGGAAAATGGAAGTGAGGCTGCCCATATAAAGGCAGGTTCACTTCCAATTCCCTCAGTGTGCTACGGGTATCGGCCCATTCAGCAGCGAGGACATCCGTATGGCTCATCTGTCTCCGCCGCAGCCCCCATGGCCGCACCAAGAGGCAGAGACATGAAGATATAGATGGATATATAAGCTAAGTAGAATTACTTTTATGAGTAACATGTCTGCATGCTCTACATGCATATTATTTCTATGGCATTTTTACATATTTTGGCAATACATTACGTTATGGAATATCCATGGCACAATACTACTGTAACTCTTTGAGTGCAAGTGAGGTACGCAACGCATTGCTTTGCAAGGTGTTGCGTACCCCTCTGCCTCTCAAAGGGTTAAACGATATATTTGTTAATGCTTTGTAATAATATTGTTTTATTTTACAGGAAGAAGACAGATGGAAGAGAAGAAAGAAGATAGAGGAAAGAAAAGAAGACTGAAGAGAAGGACAGAAGATTACCAGGAAGCTGAGGACTTCATTGTACATCAGGATTAATGGTGATACTTATAATACAATGGGTTTTTTTAACTTAGTCGGGTTAACGCTATGAATGCCAGTGGGGTAATCATACCCCACTGGCACTCACAGGGTTAATTCTACTAACGTCTGACACATTTTTCATACTTTGGATGTATTGATACGGGCTTAGGGCCCCATATCAATACATCCACTGAGGACTTAGGTTTTTTTGCATTCAAGTTTCTGCGTCGGCTGTTTAAACAGCAGATAAGGTACTCGAGTTGAGAAAAAAAAAAAAGTAGGTCTTAACTTTCCTGCGATAACTTGAGTCCCTTATCAGGTTTTCATGGCTAACGCAGACATTTGAATTGATAATTACGGTGTTTTCATCATTTGCAATGGATGAAAACACCTCTTAACCTTATTGCACGATGGCTCTTTTTTATGCCGGTATTTTTTTTTAACAACACAGATGTTTCCATAGCTTACTGTACTGGAAAAATTTCCTTCAGTAGAAAAAACAGCCGTCTCCAACATTTGGATCAAGCCCTATATGCCTACAAAATCCCTGACTTTGTGCAAGTGTACCTAGAAGAATTGATGCTGTTTTGAAGGCAAAGGGACATCACATCAAATATTGATTTTCTTTTTAGATTTTTCTTCTGTTCATTTACAAAGCATTTTGTTAATTGATAAAAAAAAACTATCAACATGTCTATTTTTAAAGCATTCTTACTTTACAGTATTTTTCACACCTGCCTAAGACATTTGCACAGTACTGTATATGCCAAGCCTCTTTCTGCAGTTTTAGTGTCTGAGTTTTTTCCCGGCTATTCCATGAATGTGGTTATTACATTAACAGATACAGCAATACAGTGATACTAATGAAGAATATGTATAAAGAAAAAAGGCTATGTAATGCATTGGAGATCTCTCTGGCATTCAAAGGTGTAACAGTCCAATTTAAATCACCAATGATTTCCCAGTTTTGGTGAGGTCAATTGCTTCACTTATCTTTGTGCTTATGGTTATAATTATGTTATTCGGTCCTTTAATGCACTGGAAACCACCAACTCATTCAGTGGTTTTATTGTCCCATTTATAGCAATGGAAATTCATGTTTTCCCTGCAGCACAGCTGGTTTACCTCAGAATTTGCCCCTCTTTTGCTTTGGACCATATCTCCCAATGTTTCTGGGAAGAATTAAGTCCTAAGCATCCTTTCAATAAACTATTGCTTCTCCTTATTTTACTAGCCCTCCATTTTATACCAGATAATATCTTCTTGACCCAGCATTTATATATCCCTGTAATATTCTTATCACCAGCATTTTATTCCAATATATAAATAATATTTAAAAGAGAACTCATATATGAAAGAGAATACTTTGATACGTTCTAAAAGGTTTGTAAAAGTTATAGAACTATTGCATATATTTTTTTGCTTCAATAAATCTCCATTTTAGGTGATGGTAGGTGAGATGTTCTGTGTTCCCCTAAAGGTCTACAGCAATTGATTGACACATATACTACATTTGGCTATTCAAATGTAACAATGTCATCCTATTGCACTAAATGATTATTGTTAATCTGAGTCTGAAAGGTCAACTCTACAATGTGAAAAAACATGCTTGACTGCAAACACAAGTCCATAAGCAGCATGCCTTCTGAATGACATGAAATATGTTTATTGGAGCAATTTGTTTCTAAATACTGCGATTGAGCTGAAAATTATAAAAGCTTTTTATTCTAGATCATTTAAATGTCAAACTGTAAAAGAAAAGTGAAAGATAGGTGTGTCCTCAAACTATTTGACATTTAAAGCAACTATTATGTTTGCTTGACATTTATGAAGTTATCAAATAGTCCATTTCACTACATTAGAACTCCACTAACTACCTCTTTGAGTGAAAGAGATTTATGCAATGCTATGTGTTGGATTTCTCTCTGACACTCAAAGGGTTAAGGAGAGGTGTTTTTTTTGTTTGCATTTTTTTTAGAGGGCAATATATTTGATATTCTGTTTATATTGAATATATAATCCATTCAAGTATTTCTTACCTCTTAAGAAACCACCTTAACCTACTCAACTGTTTCTTAACCCTTTGAGTTGTATGCAAAGCATTGCTTTGCAATGTGTTGTGTACCCCTCTAGCACTCAAATGGTTAAAAGTATAAGTCTTTAACAGTTTATGCTTTATATATAAAGGCACATTGGATGAATTCTGGGGAAAACTACTGCACTACAGGGACACAAAAACTCCCATTAATTTAAAGGGATAGTAATGTTTCACAATAAAAGCAGCTCCAATTAATCTTCATAGTATTCGAGCCATTGTTATTTAAATTCTGTCAGAGTTGTAGTTCAAGAGTAATTGAATGATAAAGTATCTCCCTCCCGCCACTTTTACTGATGTAACACTGGTCACCCCAGATGTTGAATCTGGTCTTAAGACCAGACAGCTCACAGCAAAGGACAATCTTCTTACTGTGAGTGTAAGGAAAACCCTGACCCCTTGACAGGTTTTTCTGCTTTTTCCCTTATCTTAATTGAAGACTGTCCCTCTCTGCAGTCTACCTGGGCACCTCCCTGCTACTCTGAGATGAACAGTGTTACATCAGTAAAAGGGGCGGGAGGAGGATACTTTATCAATTACTTTTGAACTACAACGCTGACAGAATTGAAATAACACTTTCCAAGGCCCAAATACGATGATAATTAATTAGAGCTGCTTTTATTATGAAACATTATTATTCCTTTAAGAGTCTTTTAACTCCATGAACATTAGAAAGGCCTAAAGGAAGACCTCTCTAGCAGTGAGGGGTTAAAAATCCATTTAAAGCTTTGGAGATTTGTCTTTGTTCCCTATTGTGCCATTAATTTCCTCATAAATCTCCAGGTTGCTTTTATACAAGAGACTCTTTGGGTAGAATTCCTTCTATGGTCTTGTAAGAGCCACAGCATGTTCAAAAGAGAACATTGTTTTAAACTTTCATGTTGGACATCGTAGCAAAAAAAACTAATTAAAAACATATATGTTAAATGGTTATTCCTGCTGGTACTGCCACTGCTGGGAGATTTTTTTTTTTTTATCAAAAATTATTCCAGCTCAAACTTTTCTTTTACAATAAAATGCAATTTTCTGTTATGGGTGGTGTTATTATGGAAAACCATAGTCAATGACTCAGCAGCTGCCACAGAGTGCAGTATAAAAGAAATTGCCTTTAGACACTGGTTGGCATTTTTATTTAAAAATGAAAAATCTTCCAGCAGTGAGAGTACCAAAAAATAAAATTAGATATATACACATATATATATATATATATATATATATATATATATATATATACACACACACACACACTAGTAGCTCAGGAGCCCCTTCTGGTTGTCGCACTTTTCTCATGCTCCAGGAATTACCTACATTACAACCTCTTTACTTTCAAGATATTCCAAGGACCTATCTCGACACCACATTCCACATATCTGGATTTACCAAAATTCAGTGGATGGCATTACTACACTGAGATACACAGCGGATTGAAATATACTTCCCACGGACCCTCTTACTGCTAAGAGGAGATACCTTCACTTAAATACCACAAACAATCTACATTGAAACTATAAAACAGATTCACTTCCAGTTACTATTTGGGTTTTGGATTTGATCATCCATTCAGCAATGCCAAGATTTCATTTCTAAACACTCAGAAAACTTAGTGATGAAAAATATATACATATATTTCACTGAAGCACACTGGTTTTGAACTCCTGTAAAGCGACCTGCATGCATGCTTTCTTATCTATGTTAGCTACAAAGCAGCCTGAAGTGCAAAATTCCACACCTCACACTGGCCTGCATCCTGTAGAACAGGACAATGTGATCATCACCCACAACTGACATCCCTGCAAAACTTAGAGGCTATTTTATCCCTATCAATGCTGAGGGAATTATCACCTATACTCAACTTCAGTTGTTAATTGGGTTTTAGATTTGATCATCCATGCAGCAATACTCAGATTTCATTTCTACACACTCAGAAAATGTATTGAAGAAAAAACAAACAAACAAGGGAATGATCAGCTGTACTGCCTCATATCTGTATACCCTACTATCCCAAAAAGTGGCCTCTCCACTCAATCCCTTGCAAGTGGTTGTCCTAAAATCGCTTGGCATCATCAAAGGCACTCACAGGGGCTGCCGTGGTGGAAAATCAAAACTTAAAGTTCAATCTCCTGATACTACCATAGCCACTCCGCCACTTTGTCTACCTGCAAACCCAACTGAAGTGATTCAACCTAGAAGCCACAAAAAGCACACAGTCAAATCAAGGAAGCCTCTTTGTGTGATCCCCATAAGAAGACACACCGTTTCCAAAGTACAGAGCAACTCAGAACCCCAAGACTGTCCTATCAGATCAATCCTGTGCAATGCCAGATCAATAAAGAACAAAACTGCTATTATAGCTGACCTTATTGAAACATGTGAATTAGTGTGCATTACAAAATCGTGCCTAGATGACAATGCTGGGCCTATCCTAGAAGCAGCTGTTCCAGGCAATTATATGGTGTTCCATCGCTCGAGACAAGAGCGCAAGGGAGGTGGAGTAATGATCTGTGTCAAATCATCCTTAAACCCAAGGCCAATATCAGTACACACACCCCAGTCTTTTGAATGTGTAGCTGCTAGCATCTCAATAGATAGAGGATTTTGGATACTGTTAATATACAGACCAGGAGATGGGAAGAGATTTCTTCAAGAACTCTCATACCTTTTGACTGGTTTAAAATTTCAACACCCTAGATGGCTTATATTGGGTGACTTCAACACTTGGATTGATGACACACTGTCCCAACTTGGGCAGAGCCTTCTCAGCCTGATGAGTGGACTCGGCTTCATACAAATCGTTGCCACTTCCACCCACAAAAAAGATCATACACTTGATCTAGTGTTCCAGTCTGGACTAGAAGTGTCACCAGTAGCTGTATATCCAGTTGTATGGTCAGATCACTACTCCATACACTTTTCCATTGTATCACAATCAGCCAGACCCCAGCCTCAGAACCTGGTCAAACACCGCTCATTAAAAGGGGTGACACCATTGGAGGTAACATCAGATATGAATATAAGTGAACTGATGGGCATTTGTGATGACCCCAGCTCCTTAGTCCAACTGTACAACAAAACCATGAGAGACACCCTAGAAAGCATTACACCAACACGCTATCAAAACTCACAACAATGCACCTTGGTTTGATAGCACCATCAGAGAAATGAAGAGAACAGGCCGTAAACTCGAGACAAGGTTGTGCAGGACACATGACCCAGAGGACAATGCCGCTCTTACCAAACACCTCAATGAATATCGATTTAAGATAACTCAGGAAAAATTCTTCATTTTTGTCACACGTCTCCCAGGCAACTGTTTTGCACAGTAGAAAGGCTCTGCAAACCAGCATGCACGCATATACCCACCAACTTTTCTCAAGACAAGTGTGAAGCATTTGCAATCTTCTTCACAGACAAGATTTCCTCCATCCGAGCCTCTATCACAGCAGGCCAACCAATTACTCACCAGAACCACTACAGATGAATGCCAGATTTCCCCATTTTATGGTCTACTTTTACAAATGTGGATATAGAGGAAGTTAAAAAACCATGCAAAAGTTGTGCCCCACAACGTGTGACTTGGACCCTGCCCCAACTCGTCATATCCACATGCAATGAAACACTCACCCTATCCCTCACAAAAATAGTGCAGTA
This sequence comes from Rhinophrynus dorsalis, assembly GCA_037306005.1. Classification (NCBI taxonomy): domain Eukaryota; kingdom Metazoa; phylum Chordata; class Amphibia; order Anura; family Rhinophrynidae; genus Rhinophrynus; species Rhinophrynus dorsalis. The sequence goes on along the minus strand of CM074721.1, from coordinate 376,604,669 downwards.
TTCACTAAAAACTGGAAACTTCCTGGATCCTCTAAAAGAAGCAGTGGTAAAACCCCCTCCTAAAAAAACCTTCATTAGACCCAGACTGCATAGCAAATTACAGACCAGTATCCAACCTTCCATTTCTAGGTAAAAACATTGAAAAAGTAGTGGCAACTCATCTGGAGGCCCATCTATCAAACTAGAACATCTTTGATCCTTTCCAGTCAGGTTTCAGATGCCACCACAGCACGGAAACAGCACTAGTCCGAGTGCTAAATGATCTCCTTATGGCGAGAGACAAAGGTGATTACTCCATCCTAATCCTCCTGGATCTCTCAGCTGCATTTGACACCACTGACCATGGAATTTTACTAGAGTGCTTGCAGCAAATCTGTGGTCTAGGAGGCACATTTCTTAACTGGTTTAAATCTTTACTCACTGGTAGATCACAGAGAGTAACATCAGTATCTTGCTCATCGACACCAACAGAATTAGCCTGCGGAGTTCCACAAGGTTCCATCTTGTCTCCCATGCTATTTGCAATTTACTTGCTAACACAGGGGAACATCATCAGGCAACATGGCCTAAGATATCATTGACACACAACTCTACTTCTCCTTTGCTCCAGATACTAAAGACCCAACATGCCTCATCAACAGTTGCTTAGCAGACCTCATAGAGTGGATGAATGCTAGTTGGCTACAAGTGAACCCAGACAAAAAAGAGTTACTCTTGGTGAGGGGACCCCGGGCAACAAGAATATCTCATGATCACCCAGCTGGTCTGAAACTTGGAGGTTGTGAACTCATTAGTTCAACAGAGATACGAAATCATGGAGTGATGATTGACCCTGATGATTAAACAAATAGTTTTCTTCCATAATAAAATCTGCCTTCTTTCATATGAGAAACATAGACAGGATACAACACTTAATTCCACCGGATGATATGCCAGAATTATTCCATGGACACCACCTGGTTGCTCTGAGATGAGCAGTGTTACATCAGTAAAAGGGGCAGGAGGGGGATACTTTATTATTCAAGTACTCTTGAACTACAGTTCTGACAGTATTGAAATAACACTCTCCATGGCCCAAATACAATAAAGATTAATTGGAGTTGCTTTTATTTAAAAATAAGGATTCCTAAAAATAGATTGTGTATCTGGAAGTCATAGAATGCTGAAAAAAATCTAGACCAAACTTTAGAATACAATATTAATAAAACATTCATGTACTGTATAACCTTTTAAAAAGATGGTTTATATGTAAGAGACAAATCAATAGGTTGAAAGGAACCCTATTAAAGCCCCTTTGTCTCTGGTGTATGAACTAGAAATACCAAGAGAGCAAAATTCTAAGGGCTCGATCCAATTATTATTATCATCATTATTATTATTTTTTATTTATATAGCACCAACTAATTCCACAGCACTGTACAATAGGGGATAGATATACAGAGATATTAATGAGTTAAATAAAATGTGAAGAACAGAAGGATCAGAGGGCCCTGCTCGTGACACCTTACAGTATAGAGGAAGGAAGGTTGGACACAGAAGGAATAAATGCTATTGGGTGTAAGTGCCTCCTGCCACATGAACTGCCAGTCAGTGGTGGGAGAGAGAAGTGCTGTTGAGTGCAGTGGTCCAGGGAAGGGGTGCTTCTTGGTGATAATATTTATGGAGGTAATTGATAGTCTTCCCTAAAGAGGTGAGTTTTCAGGAAGCGTCTGAAGATCTGAAGGCTGGGGGAGAGTCTGATGGGATGGGGAAGGGAATTCTAGAGCTCAGGTGCAGCACGTGAGAAGCCCTGTAGGTGGGAGTATGTAATAAGGGCTGTGAAGAGTAGAAGGTTGTGTGCAGAGAGAAGATGGAAAGTGGGAGTGTATTTGAAAATGAGAGATGAAATACAGGGGGGTGCAGTGTTAGTGAGGGCTCTATAAATTAGCACAAGAATTTTTAATTTAATTCTTTATGCTAAGGGGAGCCAGTGTAGGGATTGGCAGAGTGTCGGCGCCGGGCATCGCTTCCTGTTCGCGATGCCGGATTGTCGGGCGGCCGTCACCCCGCACGGCGTGGTGTTGCTAGGTTACCACGCCGTGGGCGTCGGGTCCGGCCGCCGTGACGTCACCTCTCCATCCTTTTTATACTGAGCGGCCGCTTCGGCTGGCGCTCAGTATACCTTGAGCTCCTGTGCTATCAGGTTCCCTCCTGGGCTACTCCTCTTGCATCTGAGTCCTCCTGTCTGAACAGAGTCTCTCTAACTCTCCCCTGCTCCTTCCTGGAACTCTTAGCTCCCTGAGCTCTCTCCTGCTCCTCCTGCCTGGACTTACCTCCTGCCTTCTCAGACTGGTGTTCCTGCTCCTCCTGCCTGGACTTACCTCCTGCCTTCTCAGACTGGTGTTCCTGCTCCTCCTGCCTGGACTTACCTCCTGCCTTCTCAGACTGGTGTTCCTGCTCCTCCTGCCTGGACTTACCTCCTGCCTTCTCAGACTGGTGTTCCTGTTCCCTCCTGCCTGAACCTGGGAGCTTCCTTGGATATATACAGGTACACGGTTATATGCATATATTCCTATATATATATATATATATATATCTGATGTCCTCTACCTGCTAATGGTATCCTTCACTCTTGTTTAGTGGGGGTGTCTTCTGTTTTACATTATTGTTTGCTGCTTGCCTGTTCTCTGCGCAGCTTCCTCTGCCAAGAGTCTCGTTCCTCGCAGCGTACATCCCCACATCCCTAGGGGCCCTCAAAGATATACTGAGCCAGTACCATGGATACCGCAGGCTTAGTTGATGCCCTTTCAGCCTTGGGTAATCAGATCTCCTCCTTGGCAGCAACTGTCCAGGATTTGCAGGCCAATCGAGCTGCATTACAGCGTCGTTTGCAGGACCTACAAGCCAGCCCCCGTTCTGGTCAACCCTTTGCTGTTCCGGATCCAGAACCTAGAGTCCCTTTGCCTGACAAATTCAATGGGGACCGTGAGCATTACAAAGGTTTCATCACGGCCTGTGATCTCCTGTTTTCCTTGCAGCCTCGCACATATGCCACGGACTACATCAGGACCCGCACCGTTGTCACCCTACTAACGGGAGAACCCCAGGCATGGGTGCACCATCTGCTTCAGACCCATAGCCCTCTTCTAGCTTCCTGGCCAGATTTCCGCAGGGCAATGGACACCCTGAATGATGACCCTCTCCGTAGCTCTTCTGCACAGTCTGCTCTGCGACTTCTACGTCAGGGCCGTCGCCCAGTGGAGGACTACATCGCAGAGTTCCGGCGCTTGTCTATTGAAACTGGGTGGAACGAGGCTGCGCTCCTGGACCAATACCGCCTGGGGCTTTCGGAGCTTCTGAAGGATGAGTTGGCCCGGGTGGGTCTCCCTGTGTCCTTGGAGGAACTCTTCACTCTCACTATTCAGATAGATAGACGGTTGCGCGAAAGACGTCGGGAGCGGTCTGGCATGGATCGTCGGATGTCTCCCCCTGCGTCGTCTTCACCAGTGGTCTCCTCCGACGGGTCTCCCGAGGAACCCATGCAGCTGGGGTTAGTACGGGGTCCGCTTTCCGAGTCGGAACGTCGTCGTCGGCGGCAGCTCAACCTCTGTCTTTACTGCGGGGGATCCGATCACTTGCTGCGCACTTGCCCCCGCAGACCGCGTTCGTCAGCCCATCTTCGTGTGTCCGGAGGTACGTCTTCTCCTCCCCTGGTAGTGGGTTCTTCATGGGGGGTTTCCTCGGTTCAATTAACCTTGTCTGTTTTCTTGCAGTGGAGTAATCAGTCACACGCTCTCTCAGCTGTCATTGATTCTGGGGCCAGCAGCTGTTTTTTGGATTCCGATCTAGCGCTTCTTTATCCATTCCCACACAGCAGAAGTCTCAACCTCTTGGTGTCCGTATGGCGGACGGACGGACACATCATCTGGGTCCAGTTGTGCTCGAGACCAGTCCGATCCGTCTATTGTGTGGTACGGGTCATACGGAACAGATACAGTTTAACATCCTTCCGTCTCCTTTGTTTCCTGTGATCTTGGGCCTACCATGGTTGAGGTTACACGATCCTGAAATAACCTGGTCAAATGGTACGGTGTCCTTCTCCTCCTCTTTCTGCCACCGCCATTGCCTATCTGCCGTCCAATCGACTGTTTGCATTGCTGTTTCATCTTCTCTGGCCAAGTTGCCGGTACATTATCATGACTTTAAAGATGTCTTCGATGAAAAGGGGGCTGATTCCTTACCCCCTCATCGGCCGTACGATTGCCCCATTGAACTCCTTCCCGGGGCGCCCATTCCGTACGGTCGTATTTTTCCATTGTCCGGGCCCGAACTGGCACATCTCCAAACGTACTTGACAGATAGCTTGGCGAAGGGATTCATACGTCCATCTATGTCCCCGGCTGGCGCGGGCATTTTCTTCATAGAAAAGAAAGACGGCGGACTACGCCCCTGCGTGGATTATCGAGATCTAAACAAGATCACAATTAAAAACCGGCATCCTTTACCGCTCATCCCAGAGATGAAGGAACGCCTGGCTGCTGCCAGTATGTTCTCTAAGATCGACTTACGTGGGGCCTACAACCTGGTATGGATCAGACAGGGCGATGAGTGGAAGACCGCCTTTCGCACCAGATATGGCCATTTTGAATACCTGGTTATGCCGTTTGGGCTGTGTAATGCCCCTGCCACCTTCCAGTTTTTTATTAACGATGTTTTCCGAGATTTGCTGGATCTTTTTGTCATCATCTACTTGGATGACATACTTGTGTTTTCCTCCTCTCCTTCAGAACACCAATCCCATGTTCGCCAAGTCCTCCAACGTCTTCGTCATCACTCGTTATACGCTAAATTGGAGAAATGTAAATTTGACACTACGGAAATAGAGTTCCTTGGCTTCCTAATCTCGCGTGGGAAAGTGGCTATGGCCTCCCACAAGATCTCTGCAGTTGTGGACTGGCCGACCCCTACTAACATTAAAGAAGTCCAGCGTTTTGTGGGGTTTGCGAATTTTTACAGGAGGTTTATTCGTGGATTCTCGAAGGTGGTGGCTCCTTTGACGGCGCTCACGAGCAGCAAAAGACGATTTCAATGGTCTCCGGTAGCACAAACTGCCTTTGAGCATTTGAAGACTCTCTTCACTTCGGCTCCCATCCTGGTTCAACCAGATACGTTGAAGGCTTTCTTTGTGGAAGTAGATGCCTCTGATGTCGCCGTTGGGGCTATTCTGTCTCAGCGTTTTGGGGTCAAAGACCTCTTACATCCGGTAGCCTATTATTCACGCCGCCTCATCGCCGCAGAAAGGAACTATGATGTTGGAGACAGGGAACTTCTAGCTATCAAGTGCGCCCTGGAAGAATGGAGGCACCTCCTGGAGGGAGCTCAGCACCCAGTTACTATTTTCACAGATCATAGGAACTTGGAATATCTGCGTTCTGCAAAACGTCTCCGCCCACGGCAAGCCAGGTGGGCTCTCTTCTTTGCTCGGTTCACCCTACATATAACGTATCGTCCCGGTTCAAGAAACAAGAAAGCGGACGCCCTATCTCGGAGGTATTCTGTACCGTCACTAGAAACTTCAGCTCCTCACACCATCCTCCAACCAGCTCAGTTCCTTCTCCTGCACACGGATCTTCGCCAGGATATCATCCAGCACTCTGTTTCCACAGAACCCTCTTTTAGGACACGTTATTCATTGATATCACACGAGGGACTTCTATTACATCACAACCGAATCTACGTCCCCGCACCCCTTTGTGCCACGGTTATCCGTCTTTGTCATGACTCTCTACCGGCTGGCCATGGAGGGGTGCAGCAAACTACTGAGCTCGTGCAGAGACACTTCTGGTGGCCCAAGTTGCCCACAGACATATATCAATACGTCACCTCTTGTGATGTATGCGCCCGATCCAAGGAACGCCACACACGAATTGCTGGTCTATTGTGTCCGCTGCCCACGCCTACCTCCCCATGGACTTCTCTTTCGGTTGACTTTATTGTGGACTTGCCCATCTCGGAAAGACACAACACCATACTGGTCGTGGTGGACCGTTTCACTAAAATGGCACATTTCCTGGCCGTTCCTAGGTTACCCACGGCAGAGACTACTGCTTCCCTTTTTATCAAAGAAATATTCCGTCTGCATGGAGTGCCCACGTCCATTGTATCAGATAGAGGCCCACAATTTACATCCAAATTCTGGAAGGCGTTCTGTCGTAATCTAGGCATTGATAGAGCCCTCTCTTCTGGGTACCACCCACAGTCCAACGGACAGTCAGAAAGAGTCAACCAAATCCTTGAGCAATACCTCCGCTGTTATGTGTCGTACTTACAGGACGATTGGGTTTCACTCCTTCCATTGGCTGAATTTGCATACAACAATCATTACCACTGCTCTATAAAGTCTTCTCCTTTCTACGCCAACTATGGATATCATCCTCTATCCTTTCCTCAACTGTTGCAAGACCAGTCAGTTCCAGCAGCAGCGCAACGCCTCAGAAATCTCCGCTCTTCCCATGCCCTCCTGAAAACCACATTACACCGCTCCCAGTGTGCCTACAAAGCTCAAGCGGACAAGCATCGTCAGGCGGCTCCAGGGTATCAAGTCGGGGACAAGGTCTGGCTGTCCTCTGCCCATCTCCGCTTGCACTGTCCGTCCAAGAAATTAGGACCACGTTTTCTGGGCCCTTTTTCGATCCTCAAGATTGTGAATCCTGTTGCTGTTCGTCTTCAGTTGCCCTCCAGTTGGCGCATCCATCCGACCTTTCACGTTTCCCAGCTTAAACCATGGAGACCTAGTACCAGTCCGTCTCCTCCTATGTCTCACCCTCCTCCTGTTTTGGTGGATGGGGCTGGGGAATATGAGGTGGAATCAATCTTGGACTCATGGCGTCGTTGGGGGCGGCTGGAGTATCTAGTACATTGGCTGGGTTACGGCCCGGAGGAACGTTCCTGGGAGCCTCTTGCTAATATCCATGCTCAGCGGTTGTTACGCGCCTTTCACCGTTTACATCCGGACCGTCCTGGTTCGCGTCGTGTCCGGAGGCCACTCGTCGGGGGGGGGGCTCTGTCGGCGCCGGGCATCGCTTCCGGTTCGCGATGCCGGATTGTCGGGCGGCCGTCACCCCGCACGGCGTGGTGTTGCTAGGTTACCACGCCGTGGGCGTCGGGTCCGGCCGCCGTGACGTCACCTCTCCATCCTTTTTATACTGAGCGGCCGCTTCGGCTGGCGCTCAGTATACCTTGAGCTCCTGTGCTATCAGGTTCCCTCCTGGGCTACTCCTCTTGCATCTGAGCCCTCCTGTCTGAACAGAGTCGCTCTAACTCTCCCCTGCTCCTTCCTGGAACTCTTAGCTCCCTGAGCTCTCTCCTGCTCCTCCTGCCTGGACTTACCTCCTGCCTTCTCAGACTGGTGTTCCTGCTCCTCCTGCCTGGACTTACCTCCTGCCTTCTCAGACTGGTGTTCCTGCTCCTCCTGCCTGGACTTACCTCCTGCCTTCTCAGACTGGTGTTCCTGCTCCTCCTGCCTGGACTTACCTCCTGCCTTCTCAGACTGGTGTTCCTGTTCCCTCCTGCCTGAACCTGGGCGCTTCCTTGGATATATACAGGTACACGGTTATATGCATATATTCCTATATATATATATATATATATATATATATATGATGTCCTCTACCTGCTAATGGTATCCTTCACTCTTGTTTAGTGGGGGTGTCTTCTGTTTTACATTATTGTTTGCTGCTTGCCTGTTCTCTGCGCAGCTTCCTCTGCCTAGAGTCTCGTTCCTCGCAGCGTACATCCCCACATCCCTAGGGGCCCTCAAACAGAGATGAGTGAGGTAGTCTTGCAGCAGAGTTCATTATGGACTGTAGTGAGGTTAGTCAGGTGACAGGAAGGCCAATTAGTAATGAGTTACAGTAATCAAGACGGGACATGATGAGTGTTTGGATTAGAATTTTAGTAATGTCTTGGGTATGAAAGGGTCGGATTCTAGTGATTTTGTAGAGGTGGAGGTGGGATGAGTTGGAGATTGACTGGATATGAGGAATGAAGGATAGGGCGGAGTCATATGTGACCCCCCTGGCAGTGTGCTGTAGGGGTTAGTGTGATGGTATTGTTGTTAACAGTGAGGGTAATGTCTGGGGTAAGGCTGGCTGTAGAAGGAGGGGATATAATTAGTTTGGTTTTGCCAAGGTTAGGTTTGAGTTGACGGGAGGACATACAGGAAGATACAGCAGACAGACAGTCAGACACCTGGGACAGGAGGGAAGGGGAGAGGTCTGGAGAGGAAAGATATATTTGTCATCAGCATAGAGATATACACTGTAAAAATATAACTATATAGCCAACTGTAGTTTTGCAATAAACGCAAGCATCCAGTAAACTTTGCTGTGAACCGCTAACATGCAATAAAAAATAACAACGGACGGTAAAATTTCAACCATTAATAACAATGGAACAGCTCTACCCATTTGCTATTCATTCCTGTGCGGTGAGTACTGCAGGATAAATAAATACATTAACTCATGCTAATCTTGCACCTACTTTTTTGGCATACAGCACACAACAGTTAAAACCCCCGTTGAAAATCCACAAGCAAGAAGCAAACGGCTCACACAACACCTAGCACATAGCACAATGACAGCAAAGGCAAAATTAACCCCCATAATGCCAAGGAACCGCACGTCAAGTGTTCATGGCACACACGTAAGTGCTGGACTACCAACAGTAGCCCATCAATCCCAACAGAAACAATGGCTTTGCAAATCAACCTCAAACAATCCCTGGTACCATACCCCGGCACAACTGTGGTTAACACATACCAACATCTATATTCACACAACACAATATGCACACCTGGCAAACGCTAAGTAACTGAAACCTGCTTATGCAAAATCACTACCCAATGGAGAGCCAAGGTGTACCAGCATCAGCAACCACACCGGACACATGCACCTGAAAGGTAAACAGCAATTACACCAAACACTTACCTGGACAACACACATGCTCCCTCCATACCTGAAGACCACGACTGGACAACACTCCACCACTGTCTTAAAGGGAAATCTCATCATCGTCAGATGTGTCACATTTACAGTGGGACAATTCAGAGAATGATTATGAGCATTATGTTTCCATTGCAATAGCTGAGAAGATGCCAGAGAAGGGGGCATGCGAGGGCTACAGAGCCCCAGGAACCCCCAAGCACACCTGCATATCTTCTTCTTGTTGCAACCATGGATGCTCTGTCTTGAAAGCCAGGCAGAAGCTCATCCCCACCTGGAGGATCAGGCCAGCCAGCAGCACCCTCAACTCCCACAGGGACCTGTGGAACAGCACAGAGATGACAGACTTCTGCAAAGACCTGGAATATTCCACACAAGGGTCACGCTCTTCACAACGACAGACGAAGTGATAGACCAGAACAGGTTGACGTCACCCAGCATAGGATACCTATATGAGGTGATCAAACATGACATTGATCACATATTCAGCACCGACCATGCCCTATCCGGTACAAGAAGCGGCATGGCAACAGGATCCTTCCAGTCCACACAGGGATATGTATCTAGGATGGCCCAGGTCACTTGTTCCAGGGTGTTGGGTCAGGCAGCCCTGAAGAGGAAGGCCAGGAGGTACATCAACTTCCCTTCCACCCACATGGAGTGGGCATGTATTAAGCAGGAGTTCTACACAAGGGGAGGCATACCCAGAGTCATGGGGGTCATAGACTGCACACATGTGCATAACAGCTCCTCCGCATGAGGGACATCTCTACATCAACTGCAAGCATTTCTAGTCCATCAATGCATAGATTGGGTGTGGTGACAACATGAGGATCACGCATGTCTGTGCTTCTTATCCTAGTAGCTGTCACAACTCCTACATCCTCAGACACTCCTCCTTCTACTGGGAATGGAACCTATACAGGAAGATGGCTTTTGTGTGAGGGAAAAATCTATACATCACACCACATCCACATGGGCATTCACGCGATTCATGAAAACATAGCTTAGCATGGTCATGACACATAATGTCCCCATCACACATCATCCATGTGTCACAATGTCACTATTCTTCCAGAGGGGACGAAGGATATGCCTGCAAACTATGGCTCCTCACACCTGTGCCAAATCCACAAACACCTGCACAGGACTGCTTCTATGAGGCTCATGTCAAGACCAGGAACGCTATTGAATGCACCTTTGGCCTCCTCAAAACAAGATTCTGCTGCGTGGATAACTCAGGGGAATCTCTGCAGTATGCTCTTGCCAAAGTCTGCTATATTATACTAGCGTATGACATACATTGCAATATTGCAGTCAACACACGTGTAGTAGATTATCTTGATCCACCACCCATTGTGGAGGTGCCAATTCCCCAGCCTGAGGATGAGGAGACCAAGAGAGGGGTGGAGACATGAGACAGACTCATCAGAGACTTCTTTACTTGTGAGTATAATACATGAATCAAACGCAATGCATGTATGACCATGATTAGGCACGGGGAATTTGTGCAAACACACACACAAGATATAATTATATGTTTCACTCCCCAGGATTACTGAGATTCCCATGAGCCACCAGCCTTGACATTGCCTGCTTGAACATCATAATGACATAGTTGGCACCATAATTAACACATGAAGATTACATGGCATGTTTGGGTCTAATGGAGGCTGTGAATTCAACTGTCTGGAATTCCGTTTGGCCATGATGACAATGCCATTTCACGGATATCGGCTATTCCACTGTGAACACTGCTACACCCAATTGCCTATGTCCATCATTTTCCAGAAGTATTACATACAGCAAATAATCAGGATTAGAGCTGAACTTATTCATATCAAGCATACAACCCTTGAAGGTTGCAATGCATTGGATACCACTCTGGCATTTCAAGTGTTAAAGAGGTAGTAGAGGTATTAGGAACACAAGAGATTTAGGATGCACAGTCCAGCTGAACTGGAAAGGATTCCCTGCTTCATGGTGGTTAGTTCATCTACTAGGTTATATATTGCTATTATATCCCATTCACACATTAATATGGCTGGTTAGCATCCTCTCATTCTTAACCCTATGGGTTCCAGTGTGGTATACAACCCATCACGAAACATTGGGTTGGATAACCCTCTGGAACTCAAAGGGTTAATAGGATGATGATCCTTTTGAGTACCAGATAGTTATGCAGTGCAGTTTCAACTTCTGTCATTGCTTCCAGCAGCTATCCATGGCATAGAATAAAGGGATGTCCAAGTTACCCTGGTGAAACGGCGACTCCACTTCCATGTAGTACTCCTACTACTGCTTCCTAGTGATGCACCAATCTCTTTGGCACTTTCATTGGTGAAAAGTATGGGCTCCCTGTCCAGTATGTGCAGCACCAGGGCCATTCTCATCATGGGAGTACATAGGGTCCCAAAGTCTATCAGCAGTCTATCCTCCTCCAAGCAAGTCTGGGACATATTGGAAGTATAGGAGGCAGTTTGGTGGTCAGGCCCTGTCTGTGCTGTCCTGGATGTGTATGTCCCTGTTGCACATCCCCATCAGTTCCCACTGTTGTGTTGTTTCCTAGCTGATGTGTACCTGACCATTGTTGTGTACCCCTCCGCCCACCTGGTCTCCATCACCCCCTCCTTCCCTGACCGGAGATCCCCTGCTCTCTTTACTCCTCTCCTGCACCTCTCCTCATCCCTTCTGCCTCCACTCTTCTATCTGCCATCTCACTACCACTCTACTACTATTGTTTTAAAGAGAATATTCTCTCTTTTTGAAAAAGAGCAGTACTGTCATGATAAATGTTTGGTGGGGTTTAAGGTATGGATCTAAATGAGAGACCCTGTCTGATCACCTGGTCTAAAAACTTTCATACCTACTCTTGTTGGACTCTCCCCTTTCCAACAAGAGAACTGCTGCAATGATATGCGTTTGAGGGGTTTAAATAGGGTATCTAAAAGAGAGGCACCTCCAGCTCCCAGCATAAATTATATTTATACATGTATACCAAGGGATCACCTATTAAAGGATACACTATGCCCTTTCCAACAAGGTTACCCCAGCTATTTTAGGAGTTGGGGGTTGAGATGTGTGCGGGGAGAGGAGGAACGTTTTACCCCCAAGATTCTACTGAGGTAGGTTGGAGCAAGCAGAATGGACTTACATCCTCCCTGCTAAAATTAAAAACACATTTATATCTTAAAACAGAAGCTGGCAGGTACCCCCGCATTATGAACCAGCTTCTGTCGTTACCATTTTTTTCCATTCAGACATTGGTGACTCCATCTCATCACATATATAAATGACACAAAAATTTAGTGCTAAAGAGCAGGAATGGAAATGTATTGTGATACTGTTTTAAATTATTATGCACCACCTTTTCTACTACAAAAGAAGATACAAGTGAGTTAAGCCATAACAAGTACAGAGGGTGCTTAAGTGCTTAAAATAATTAAACTGTATTTCACATACAATTGATTATTTAAAAAAAATACATTAAACATGACCTGATAATCCCTATGTGATGAAATGGATGGAATGGTGGTAATCATAAAGTGATGAATAGAAAAAGCACAGAATCAATCCACCTTAAACACACAATTTCTCCTCTAGCATTACATTCATATGGAAATGAAAAAAGAAAAGCAAACACACAAAGTGTTTTTTTTTTACATAAATACATAAAACAGTGGATATTCCAGACTTATATAGCCATTGCCAGTGTGTTAGTTGCTGACATGAATATCACGCTGGGGCTATTCTATAAACTGCCCCCAGTCAATATTCTGCTTCCCTCTTTCCTTCTATGGTTCTCAGGCAAATCTCAGACCATAATAAACAGTGCTCACAATAACAAAAGTCACATGAACCAGTAGCATTCAGCCTAACATGTTTGGGTAATTATTTAAACCACCCATGCTTCAGAAGACAGATCCCTGCAGTTAAAACAGATCCCTTGGGGTGTGGCTGGCAGTCATTTTGGTAGGACCAGAAATAGAGAAGTCTATCTTGCTTTTTGTTATGCTTTATTTTTCTATTTGTGGACAAATAAAGGCAAACATACTTTTTTTTGGTTTTCAAAATAGCTTTATTGTAAATTAAAATAAATACAGAAAGAGAAAGGCAGGTTCCATAAGAAAGTAATACACATTGAACAGATAATATACACAGTGCAAAACTGTAATTAACGTCAATTCAAGAACAGAGAGGACCCACACAGTAAGGTTAGAGGGGAGAAGTAAGAGAAAACATAGAAGGAGGGAGGGGGGTGAAGGAAAGAAAATTAAAAAAAAGGGGGGAAGGGATAGGTTACACCAGTGTTTCAAATGTACAGAAGAGAACACAACGAAAAGGTCAGAGGGTATCTAGGTTAATCTCCGATCAGATGAGGCATGGCAGGGCATAATGAAAGGAAGAGGTAATGGGAACACTTAGTTCTGTATAGGGTTTATGTCTGGTCACATGTTGTGATAACTGAAGGAGATGTGACAGGGACGTCGGAAGGAAAATTGGAAAAAAGATGGGAACCTTCCTACGGGTCTTTTCCCTTTTAATCAAAGTCAAAAATGCAATAAGGTGAGTTGGTCCCTAGTCAGATTAAGCCATTCAGAGATGGTGGGAGGTTCGGTGTCTCACCAGTGTCGAGGGATAAGTGTCTTTGCCGTGTTAAGCATAGTGAGGAGTACCTGTTTAGAAAAAACAAGGGAGAGGCTGAAGATGAAGGTAAAATTGGAACTGCCAGAAGGTCCTGGATAATGTGATGTGAAGGGTAGTTTCAATTAGATCTAGGAAGGCCATCCAATATGGGACAATATTCGAACATGATCACCAAATGTGAGCTGGAGAACCCAGTTCTTTTAGGCACCTCCAACATAAAGGAGAGACAGAGTTGGAGATACAGTTTGATCGGTGTGTAATATCATCCCATGAGGAATTTGTAATGAACATCTAAGGTCAAGGCAGATATAGAAGTAGAAGCAGCTTCAGTACAAATACTGTGCTATACTATAGTATACCACGTATGCGCGTTCAGGTGAGTAGTAGAAGTTCAAAGGCCGAAGGAGGGGAAGCCCAGCTCGGCCTAATCATGTTACATTAAAGAAAGTGTTTAATATGGAGATATTTCCAAATTTCCCCATGTGGGAGTCCAAAGCGATCATGCAATACAACAAAATCAGCAACTTTGCCTTGAGAAATACAGAGATACATTTAGAATCAGGGGTGGACCAGGCAAGAAAGTCCTGAGCTGGGAGCGAGTAAAGAGAAGGCGATAGTGAGAAGAGAGGGGAAGCTCACGAAGGATAGGTGTGGAGAGAGTTACTCTTATTACACAAATGTACCATAAGGGATACCAGCAAAAGTATAGGATGAAGTTTCAATTTGGGGGAGCAGTGTGACATGGGTAAGAAGATTTACACTTGGGGGTCGATTGGAGGAAGGGACTCTCTCTCCATGCTAACCCATTGCTTAGAGGTTCTACTTTGTGCCCAATCATAAATCTTAGATAAAACAGTTGCCTGTTAATATTTAAGGATATTAGGGAGACCAAGACCCCCACTAGATTTAGGAAGATGGAGGATCCAGTGTGAGACCCAGGATGGGCTGGAATGCCAGACAAACTTGGAGAATAGTCGATTGACTTGATGGAAAAATGAGGGGGGGGGGGATTATAAGTGGAAGGGTTTGGAAGAAATATAACATCCTAGGTATGACGTTCATTTTGAGGACATTTATGCAACCAGGCCATGATAGGTAGAGTGGTCCCCAATGGGTTAGATCTCGGGCAATAGCCTTCAGTAGCGGGGGATAGTTCAAGGAGAAGATGGCACCCAGATCAGGGGAGAGGTACGTGCCCAAGTATTTAATAGCCAATGAGGTCCATCAGAAGGGAAAGGCGCTCTGTAAGAAGGTCAGTAAAGCAGGCGAGCAGGCAATAGATAGGGCTTCAGATTTGGCCATGTTAATCTTATAATTAGACAGGGTGGAGAAGGTTTGGAGAGCTTGCATGATACGAGGGAGGGAAACAACGGGGTTGGAGACCGTGAACATGATATAATCAGAGAACATTGCTAAAGAGTGTTCATAGGCCGCAAGTTTAATGCCGGTTATAGATGGGTCATTTCTAATAAAAGCTTAGATTGTAAGCTCCTTGGGGCAGGGTCCCTTTCCCAGTGTATGTTTCCCTTGCTGCACTTACCCCCAAAAAATAATGCAATGATCGCACTTTAGCTTAATGCTCTTAACCATGTTCTGTTTTTTTTGTATTGTATTATTTCAACTTCTGTTAAGCACTGTGTACATGTATGGTGCTATATAAATAAAGAGACATACATACAAACAATAAAACAGGCAAGGGGTTCCATGAGCAAGACAAACAGGAGAGGGAAAAGTGGGCACTAAAGATGAGCGAGCACCCCGATGCTCGGGTGCTCGGGTGCTCTGACCGAGCACCCCCTGATGCTCGAGTGCTCGGCCGAGCACCCGAGCCCCATTCAAATGAATGGGAGCACTCGAGCATTAAACCAGGCACCCCCTGCTCTGATGAGCGGAGGGTGCCTGGTCAATGTCCCCCTTCATCTCCGCTATGCCCCTCTTCCACAATGTCCCCCTTCATCTCCTATGCCATAGCGGAGATGAAGGGGGACATTGTGGAAGAGGGGCATAGCGGAGATGAAGGGGGACATTGTGGAAGAGGGGCATAGACTCTATGCCCCTCTTCCACAATGTCCCCCTTCATCTCCGCTATGCCCCTATTCCACAATGTCCCCCTTCATCTCCGCTATGCCCCTCTTCCACAATGTCCCCCTTCATCTCCTATGCCATAGCGGAGATGAAGGGGGACATTGTGGAAGAGGGGCATAGCGGAGATGAAGGGGCACATTGTGGAAGACGGGCATAGCGGAGATGAAGGGGGACATTGTGGAAGAGGGGCATAGAGTCTATGCCCCTCTTCCATAATGTCCCCCTTCATCTCCGCAATGCCCCCTTCATCTCCGCAATGCCCTCGTACCTCCATTCCCTGGTGGTCCAGCGGAGCGTCTTCGGATCTGTGCCTCTTCCGGCACAGATCCTCTTCACCCGAGCATGTCGGGCGAGCACATGGCGGTACTCGTACGAGTACCGCCATGTGCAGAGCAGAGCGATGCTCGAGCCGATCCGAGCATCGGCCGAGCACGCTCGCTCAACACTAGTGGGCACCCCTGGCGTGTTCTGTTGGAAATGGGAAAGGGAGAAGAAAGGGAGCCATTAACCTAGACCTGAACATCAGGAGATATGATGAATAACAGAAGGACAAAAGCCAAAGGCCTGCGGCAAACATACTTTTATTTGCAGTTCTAAACACAATCTGATGTTCATCCAGCCCGGAATTTTGGCCACAAGTAGTAGCCCTGGAAAAAGCTGCAAAACCAGGGCCTTGACTTATTCTGTTACCTGGATCTGGAGTATCATAGGAACAGAGGTAGAAAAGGCCCTTGGATTGAAGTTCAAAACGCCACTAAAACAACTCTCTAGTTTCTGTTAGATCCTTCTAACTTTTTTTAATTCATTTTGCATCTCTGCAGTGTGTGAAACCAGTTCAATGGTTTGGAGGAAATGCAGGAGTATGTATGTATATAGTTGGAGTCATTTCACTAATTTGTCACTCTGTCTGTTGTCACCTATATGCTTTGGACTAGAATATATCGGATTTTAAATAGAATGTAAAAAATAAAAGGAAAAAGTAATGAGATATAGAACAAAATGAAAGAAAACATATTAATAATGAATATTAAAATAAGACGGGAATGTAAATAAATAGTATCTACATAAAATAATAAAGAACAAAAGTAAAGAGAAAAAACAATAAAGATAAAAGTAAAAGCATGAAAACTAAATAAAAATAAAATATATATAAAAAAATAAAGCACACTTTCAATACTGAGGCAAAAGCAAAAACAAAATATATATTCAATACAGGGACGCTGCTATCCACAGACTGTAGTGTGTATATATCCAAATATATACCAAAAACAAGGAAAGAGAGTGTGGAGAGCGCCTTTAGGTGAATGAAATATTTAATAATAATAACTAATATCCATAAAAAAATAGTAATAATAGTATAAAGTATAATGTAATATACAGTAAATGGCACTAAGCAGATTTTTTCATATAAATGCTGTGTTTCCAGAAAGTGATAAAGTCAGTGTAATAACTTCGATTAACTCTCCCGTCAATCTAAGATGCTGGTGCTAGCAATATTGGCAACGTCGCCTGTCTTTTGTCTTTAGTCTCTGATCTTTAAATCGTCCCAATGTTATGGATAAAGTAACTCTACTGAAAGGGGTAACTGTGGAATCCCAAGCTCTTCAGAGATTAAAAAGTTATCACTCAATTTGAAAACACTTTTACAAAACGTCCTACAAATAAATGATAAAGAGGACATATCTACAATTACAAAATGAGAAGGTCTCAAATGTGTAGCTAGTCAGGAATTTACCAAAATTACTACCTTTAAAAAGCTAAAAGGCTTTAAAAGCTAAAAGGAATTTGAGATTCTACCATTTCTCATTTTAAATTGCATTACAAATTCTCTAACAATCAAAACACACTAAATGAATTGATATATTTTTGTCAAAAAACTAAAACTCTCCTTTTTCTCTAATATTTAATCCTTTGACAGCCAGAGTGATGCCTAAAGCATTGTCCTGTGATCCGATGTGTACCCCTCTTCATTCAAAGGGTTAACAATCCTATCTGCAGTACAAAAGTATATTTTATCAACATGGTAATAATTATGGTAAATTGCTCTCTATTATGACTAAAAATCTGATCAACACTTCCTTTGCTCATGTAATTCAATTCCTGAGTGGCCAACTAATTAACCCTTTGAGTGCCAGAGGGATACGCAACACATTGCTTTGCAATGCGTTGCGTACCCCTCTGGCACTCAAAGGGTTAAAAAATATCCCTCAATTCCTGATTTTTTTTTTTAAGTACTACAAAGAACTTTATATTCTCAATGCTAATCAACCCTCCTCTCAATAAAAAGAAGTAAATTATTATCTTCCACATGCAGGACTCCCTAAATTATCACAATCACAGACTCTAGAGCTAGAGGGTGGCATCACAAAGGAAGACATTTTAACAGTAATCAGACCGATGTCCCTTAATAAAAGCACTGGTCTTGATGGATTACTTTTTTTTTACTTCATTAAATCCCTTCTGATACATTCTTTAAATTATATAGAGTAAAATTTCAGGTATAATATGCACTGTGTATAATATGCAGGTGCAAATTATACACAAGATTTTTGGTAAAAAGGTTCAAATGTATAATATGCACCCCTACTTGCCTGCCTCCCTTTTGGCAATTAGAAGCCCCCTGAAGTCCAGCAACCCCCATCTTTTCAGGAGAGGAAGAAGAGAGTGATGAATGCAAGAATGCCGCCCACTGCCCCTGTTTCACGGCTGCCTGGAATACAGAGGGGGAAGGTCCTGGTTATCAAGGTGGGCTTTTAATGTTTTGACAATATTGCTGCACAGAGGAAGCGGGCGTGAACACAGGGATGCTGCCCGCTGCCTCCAGATGGGAGTTGCTGGACTCATTTTTTTTTTACTCATGTATGAAATGCACCGCCCACTTCACATAAGGTGAAATGGGGAAAAACGTGCATATTATACCGGCAATTTTACAGTTTATATCTCAATACTGATAAATGTCTGTACTTATCTTAACTGAGGCCTTCATCACAGCCATCCCAAAAGTACGTGCTCAAGCTAAAGGTCTATTTCTCTTTAAATGTAGATATCAAAATAGATGTCAAAATCCTAGCTATCCTTTTCCCCTTCAATTAGTTCATATAGACTAAGCAGCCTTTGTTACTGGCCGAGAAGCTGCAGCTAACACAATGAAAATAATATAACTTATTGATCTCACCCAAATAGCAAATTAATGTATCCTCTTCATTATAGATGTTGAAAAAGCTTTTGAATGCCTCCAATGCTAGAGAGGTCTGCAATGCAACATTTAAAGCAATGGAGATTTACAGAATATTTATAATTTTTTTTTTTTTTTTTTAAGAAAGAATGAGAGCGTCTCTCATTTTCAAGTATGTTCTGGACTCATTTTAACCACCACAGAAGGGTCAAAGGCTAAGCTAACCTTGCAGGGACTAGAACCTGTGACCTTGTGGCTTGAACAGATTGTATAGCTGGTGTATTAACCAACTGAGCCATCTCCCCTCTACTCTTGCTATAGTGCAGTTACTTTGCCCCAGAATTATTCCACTTGCATAATGCCTGTAAGCATGTAATTAGGGTATTAACAAAGATATTTTAAAGCAAGACTGCATCATAAACTGTCATATAACCTTAAATAGCATGTACTTATAGCTAGCATCTTAAAAAATAATTATTTTATGTTAGATCAGTGGTTCTCAGCGAGGGAGCCGTAGCACTTTGTGGTCTGCCACAAACTTCCAATAAGATTATAACAGAAATCTGAATTGTTGAATTACAAATGCATTTTTATGGAAATTGTTATACATAATAAGTGTATTTTAGTTTTAGGATTATGAAACTCAAGAATAATTGTATACATGTATTGTAGGCTTCATTATGCCCTTGTAAACAGCAAAATATGTTAGGGGTGAACTGAAAATCCCAGATTGCATGTAAGGGTGCCTTGAGCAAATAAAGATTAAGAACAATATTTTTAGATGCGTAAAACCTAATCCAAGCATTTAGTGCATATGTAGACTATAGACATTACCTGATTAATTTTGTTTGAGCTGTTTGAAAGAGAGAACAACTCGTTCAGTTAACTGAAGATTAGTACCCACTCAGGGGCATAGCTAGACTCTACTGGAACCCTGGACAAAGTTGAAAACTTTGAGTGCCAGAGGGGTATGTGTTGCATGCCCCTCTGGCACTCAAAGGGTTAAGACCAGGACCCCCTCTCTTACCCTACCTTCAAAGCTAAAGTGGAGAAATTCTGGAGCAGATGAAATTAAAAATCCTAAAATTACCTTTGATTTAAATGGTGCTTTTAAACGCTTGAACTATAGTGATGACAGCAATGCACTGCACCTTGGAAACATTTAGCATTTAAGGGGTTAAAAGTCCCTTTAAGTGAAATTGATTTTTTTACTTGCTCTCTGTGATGCAGATGCTGACTGTCTTCACTTTGGCTTTATCAGTAAAGACGCAATTCACTGTCCTGTAAAAGACAGGCTGAGTGGACTCTGACAGGAGTGAAGAGTTCTGGGGAAGGGTTTTTTCAGGGGAAATAAGAAGTCAGTGCTTCAAAAGCAAAAGGGACTAATTTTCATACACATGTTTGCACTGTCTTTTCTCCAGTGGCTGATTCTCTTTTATCAAGCAGAATCAGTGATTGGATTACTAGCAAAGCATATCACACAGCACACAAGCACTGTGTGACTCATCTGAGTTACAATGGTTGCAGTAGTTGACTTTGGGAAAAGTATAAATATATAAGTGCACAAACACATAATTAAGGTATCTTATAGAAGTAATTTGTCCCTTGATGTTTCCTTCTGCACTGTAATGTTACTCTGAGGCTGGAGGTGTGTGGCTCTTTCCCACCCTGGCTGGCTATTGGCTGGGCTTCCCTGCTGCTCTATCACCCGTGCAATGTCACACTCATGTGTCTGAGAGACAAAGGCAGTTGGTCAATGCACAGAGGCGGGGGGGGGGGCTAATGGTAAATGCAGGCTACCTCCACTGATTGGCAAGAGAGCATTTTAATATTGGGCTAATAAATTGGTGAATAATGGTTCTTCCAATATGGCAAATAATTTCCTGCAAAATGTGCAGCTTTTCCACGTTTTTGCCTAACTCATTGCATTGAAATCAATGTAAATATTGAATTTACAAACAACACATAGCAAATGTTATTTTATTTACCAAATGAAACATATAAAAGCGGTATGAGGGTGACTGTGTTGGAGGAGTGTGGGGAAAACAATCAGTTAAACAGAGAATTTTTTTGGGGGGGGGAGTTTGTTGACTGGTATTGGAGGGACAGTTAATAAAAAAAAATAAGACTTGGTAAAAAAGGGGTTTGAGGAGGGTGCTGTGTTGGTGGGTGGAGTCTGGGAAAAGAACAGGGGAATTTTTTTGGGGGGAGGGGGTTGTTTACTGGTATTGGGGGGGGGGGGCAATTAGTAAAAAAAATAAATACACAAAAATAAAATAAATTGGTACATAACATGACAGAGACAGGGTCCCCCTGACGTAGAGGATGATTTGTAGGACTTGTTGTTAGAGGCCCAAGCCCTGAGGAAACATTGATTTGTAGGACTTTGGCTTGTTAGTGCCTCAAGCCCTTAGGAATCACAGATAATTTTTATCAATTCACATGTTAGAATCACAAGCCCTGAGGAATCAGTGATTTGTAGGACTTAGGCACTTGTGGGGGTTTTTCTTTGCAGGCCTCTTTTTTTGTTTTTAAAGAGCAAGCCCTGAGGAATAAAATGCCCTACTTGCCTAGTGCCACTGGCCATTATCAAATGCCCTGGTGTCATTGCGAAATTTGTATCTACTGTTCTTGTGGCTGCTGCTGAGCAGCAGGATGATTCGGCAGCTCAAAGGGAATGGGATCAAACACACAGCAGTACCATGGTTTCACTTGCAACTACTAGCTCCAGTGATGTGCCCAAGGCAGTAGCAACACCACAACTAGCCCCCAACACTTCAGGTATATATCTGGAAAAAAGAAATTGGCCAATAATGCTTCTCCACCTGCCTCTCCTCCAAAATCATGGGTGTGTTGTTAGAATATAAGTTTTTTCTTGGAGCAGGAACTGTACCTCTCATCAGAAACTGCAATGTGCACAGTGTGTGTGGTAAATAAGGGAAGGACCATGAACAATGGGCACATCTGCATTCACATCAAACACCTGGCTGTCACAGTTACCCAGATAACTCAGGAGTCAGAACGTATATAGTAAAACCACCTTTATTCAAGGCACAGAAATTATATAAACAGCGGTTAATAGGAACAGGCAGTAGGTCAACAGATAAGCTAGCACTAGGATAGACCTCACTGCTGAGACTAGGCCGAAGCCACTGGTAGTCTCTGCTGGAACTTGATCTGGAAAAGGATAACCATAGACAGTCTTCTGCTGGTACTCAAACTGGAATAGAAGCCGGGTCAACCACTGATGATCCTCCGCTGGAACACGAACTGGAACTGGCACGGAATAACTCCGACCAGGAACAAACAAGTAGATACTGACTCACGCCTGCAGTCAGTCTAGCTGGAAAGGGTAGCTGACTCAAGCCTGCAGTCAATACAGATGGTAGTGTCACAGTTTGTTATGACTCTCAGACACAGAGTTAAGATAAAAACACAACTTTATTGAAAAGTTTAATGGGAACCCTTTTGGGTAGCATACACATAGAACATTTAGCGACAATACATAGTAGCATGACTAGTGGTATACAAAATGTAAGACAACGAATAGTAACAGCTCTACCGGCCTTACCAATATACTGGGCAAGGCAGCCAGGAGACTGGTACAACGAATAGTAAGGCTCTACCGGCCTTGCCAATATACCGGGCAAGGCAGCCTTGGGACCAAAACAGCAAGTAGTGAGGCTCTACCGATCTTGCCAATACTGGGTAAGGCAACCTTAAGTGGGTACAATGTGAGATAGGTTCTACCGGCCTATGAGTTACCAATATCACCACTTCATTTATATAATACTAAGTGGCAAGCCGTTTTTTTGCCCCAGTAAATACATCATTTTTTCTTTTTTTTGTTTTTCTTTTAGTATTTTAATCATAATAAAGGTTAAGTTTTAACATTATGTAGACATTTGTCCTCTTTTGTCTAATTGACCTTTTTAGTTTTAGGGACATATAGGTGTGCTAGTACATCAGGGTTCTTTTTTTCTTCTTTTTGTGTTTATATTCTCCTTTCCCTGGAGCACCCTACACCCATCTCTAATTATCATTGGTCTTAATAGTGGTCCAGTGAATTGGGGTGTGCACAATTTCTTTTCTTTCTCTACCGGCCTTACCAATATACTGGGCAAGGCAGCCTTGGCTACAAGTACTGGATAGCAGCAATGGTGTCCTCAGTGACTGGCTTAAGGTGTAATAGACGAGTCGCATGAGATGGACGGACTGAGGCCCTCTGAATAGACAGGATGATATAGGCCCTCTATAAACACAGGAGCATACCAGTACCCGCGTACTGGAGTAACAACAACTCTACTGGTGCAGCGGGCAGCCGGTTGAACGAGGAGCGAACCAGTACCCGTGTACTGGAGTAACGGAAACTCTACCGGGCTGTCTAGGACTGAACAGCAACCAGTTATATATGGAGCAAACCAGTACCCGCGTACTGGAGTGACAGAATCTCTACCAGTGCTGTCTAGGACTGAACAGCAACCGGTCGTGCATGGAGCGAACCAGTACCCGCGTACTGTAGTGACAGAATCTCTACCGGTGCTGTCTAGGACTGAACAGCAACCAGTCCTGCATGGAGCGAACCAGTACCCGCATACTGGAGTGACGGAAGCTCTATCGGTGCAATGAGCAGCCGGTTATACATGGAGCGAACCAGTACCCGCGTACTGGAGTGATAGAATCTTTACCGGTGCTGTCTAGGACTGAACAGCAAACGGTCATGCATGGAGCGAACCAGTACCCGCGTACTGGAATGACAGAACCTCTACCGGTGCAATGAGAAGCCGGTTATACATGGAGCGAACCAGTACCCGTGTACTGGAGTGACAGAACCTCTACCGGTGCAATGAGCAGCCGGTTATACATGGAGCGAACCAGTACCCGCGTACTGGAGTGACAGAATCTTTACCGGTGCTGTCTAGGACTGAACAGCAACCGGACATGCATGGAGCGAACCAGTACCCGCGTACTAGAGTGACAGAACCTCTACCGGTGCAACAAGTAACCGGTTGTATGTGGAGCGAACCTGCCAATATACCGGGCACCGTGATAGGTAGTCTACCAGAGCCCCAGGTCTGCGCCAGATGGATGTCTGTGGGAGAGAGGCAACACAAGAGGCAAGACGGACAGAGCCACAGGACAGCACCAGATGGGATGGTCAGACAAGCCTGGTCATACACAGACAGATTAGTCAACCAGAGCCACAGGTCTGACCAGACTGGTTGTCGGACAAGCCTAGGGTCATACACAGAGCGGATAGTCAGACAGAGCCACAGGTCAGCACCAGATCGGTTAGTCAGACAAGCCAGATAATACACAGAGCCCAAACAACAATAACTGCACTGGAACACCATGAAAGGGCAACTGGTGTGGTGTCCAGGCAGTTTAAATACAAGTTACTGTGGAAGGTGGAGCAAAATATGGCCTGTCCCTTTAAGAGTCGACCACAACGTCACTAAGGGAAACCCAGTGACCCCGTGGGACAGGGAAGAGTGTGGACGAGGCAGCTGCAAGAGGAGAAACAGAGGAAGCCGGCTGCCCATCTAACGATCAGAGCCTCCTGCTCTCTGGGGACAGGACGCGGCTCGTGCCACGAGGCAGCAGCACAGGGAGCCAGCGGTGCAACAAGCTACAAGCGGCCGGCTCACCTTAAAGGTAAGTGGAACTCTTACACAGGCATAACTGTAACCAAACACCATGATGCTTAGGGTGCCCAATGGGAAACCATCCCACCAGAAACAAAGTACTGCTGGTCTCACTATGCCCCTTGTCCACTCCCAGCTAAGAACAAGTGACAGCTTTCAGACAGCTTAATACACTAAGCTGGCAGCTTAATGTATTCTGTGGGATAGAATCTCCTTAGATTCTGCTTGATGCCCTGCTTAAAATTATCTTCCACCACATTGCTATGTGTGGATAGCACACAACGCAGTGTGCAATGAATGGACATAAACTGCCACATCTGGACATCTACTGAATGGCTATCAACTGGTGGGGGACACAAAGATGAACGTGGTAGATTTCCAGATTATGTAGTTGCATGATCTTCCTGTGCCCGACCCAGAGCAAGAAGGTTATGGCAAGCCAGGTGTTTCGACTGCCATCGAACTTTAAGGCTCTGTCTGGGGTTCTTTATTCTTCCTCCTCCTTGATTTCCGCCTCGCCTTTGGGGAGAGTCAGGGGGTACAGAAACAGTGGTGCCCGATTTCTTTGGTGGGTGTTTGGGTTTAAAATGTTTCACATAAATGTCATGCTGCCTGTGTTTCATGTGTTTTATCAGGGAGGTTGTGCCAAGGTGCATTCCCTCCTTTCCCCTTTTCACGATTTATCACAAATTATGCACAGTGCCTGCCCCAAGAGAATAATAGTCCCACATCTTGGACTTCAGGGGGGAGGAGAAAGGTGGAAATGAATGGTCTCTTTCTTCTTCTCCTCCACATTCCCCTTCACTGGCTGGGGCAGAGGATTATATTGCTGCTACCTCAGAATCAGCACTACAACTAGGACCAGGAGTATTGCTTCAGGCAAGTGGAACCTGTCCTATTCACACATCACTGGACCCCATTCCTATTGTGTCCACAGTGGTCTGTGGCACACTAGCCTGCTCCTCAGCATCCTGCTTCCCTTGCAACTCAGCAGCAGCAAGATTTACAGCAGCAGCAAACTCCGCAGATTACAAAATCTCACTTCTGGTGGTGGTGGTGGTGATGCCCATCCCCATATCTGTCTCTCATTCCTTCTCTGTTTGGGCTAAAATGGCCACTAATGTCTCTTCCAGCCCAGCAGCTCCACCATCATCACCATCAGTCCCTCCTTGCTGCTACTGTTCTATTACTGATGTCTCATGGTTGGAGGTGATGTGACACTTGCCATCTCCTGTTGAGCTGAAGAAGGCAGACTGACAGCATTAGCAGCAGGCACAGACAGCTGGTCTGTGCTCATGGTGCTGGTGGTATTATTGCTGATAGGAAACAATTCTGCCTTCTTCAGGATCATGTTCCCTCTGGACAATGTTGTGTGAGTAAGGGGACTCCCTGGGTCAGGGGAATGTTGTAGGCTCCACTGACCACTAGTCTGTCTGCTCTGCATTACTTCCCCAATCACCTCAGCTTCAGTAGGAGGATCTACTGTAGTAACGCTAATCCCACCAGCTGCTTTGCCATCACTATTTCTACTAACACCAACCATATCAATTTCAGGTCCCTAAGTCTTCCTCCTCACTAGTAGTATGATCACCTCCCTCAGTCCTAACACTCTGAGTCTGTAGCTGCTGGATCTTCTTACATAGTAACATAGTAAATTAGGTCAAAAACCTGTCCATCAAGTTCAACCTTTGCCCCATAACCCAGAGACTTTTATAGCTTTCCTGTTGCCAAACAAGATAGTCTTTATCAGACATTCCTGTTTTGCATACTAATGCACGGTATTACCCTGTATTTTCCCTTTTGAAAGATATGTGTCTAATCTTCTCTTAAATGTATCGATTGCATCTGCCATAACCACATCCTTGGGTAAGGAATTCCATAATTTAACAGCCTTATTTTAAAAAACCCTGCCTCTGCTGAAGTTGAAACCTCCTTTCCTCTAATCTAAAGGGGTGCCCCCTGGTTATTTGATCAGGCCTTGGAATGAATAGCTCACCAGAGGGGTCCTTTTATTGACCTCTCATATCTTGTACCTTTTGATAAGATCTCCCCTTAGTCGTCTTTTCTCTAGATTAAATAAACCAAGTTTTTCTAGTCATTCCTCATAAGTTAAGTCCTCCATTCCCCTAATTAATTTTGTTGCTATTCCCTGTAATCTCTCCAGTTCTACAATTTCCTTCTTCAGAACTGGCGCCCAAAACTGCACTGCATATTCGAGGTCAGGTCTTACCAATTATTTGTACAATGGAAAAATTATGTTATCCACTCTTTCTTTAAAGGGATAGTAATACTTAAAATGTAAAAACAAATATGTTGTAGGGTTTATCCCCCTGAGTAAAACAAGGGTACTCCCACTGCTGAAAGGTGTTTCATTCAAAAGTTATTAATTTTCAAAGTTGAATTTTTTAGGTGCAATATCACAGTGGCCTGAAATTGTACAGTGGCGCTGTTGCTACACAATCCTATGGACAGCTCTGGTCAGTTGACCATAAATCTCCATAGGATGGTGTAGCAACAGCGCCACTGTACAATTTCAGGCCACTATGATATTGCACCTAAAAAATTCAACTTTGAAAATTAATAACTTTTGAATGAAACACCTTTCAGCAGTGGGAGTGCCCTTGTTTTACTCAGGGAGATAAACCCTACAACATATTTTTTTTTACATTTTAAGTATTACTATCCCTTTAATACCACTTCTTATTCAAGACAGAACTTTGTTTGCTTTTGTTACTGCTATTTGACACTGGTCACTGTTTCCAAGTAGTTTACAAGGATTCCCAGGTCTTTCTCTAGCAACAAGTCCTCTAAAATGATTCAGTTAAGTTCATAAGTAGCATTGGAATGTTTTCTTCCAAAATGCATGACTTTCCCTAATTCCCTAATTAAACCTCATATTCCATTTGGTTGTTCAATCTGCCATTTTATGTAAACCCCTCTGGATAAAACAAATATCTTGTTCTGAATTAATCACCCTGCATAATTAAAGGGGTGGAAAATCTTTAGCCACTGAAAAAAAGGGCAAACATTTTTTGGCAATGTGTGAAAACTGCAAAGATTTTAATCTCTTTAATAAAGAAGATTTTCTTGCAAAAAAGTGGAAAATCATGTGCTTTTCGCTGATGTTTTTGTGGGAACACGTGGGACCTTTCACCCACCATTAATTGGGCTCGAACTGGCAGCGAGCAGTCAAGGGACCATTTAACCCTTTTTGTGCCAGATAAATTTTCAACCCATTGCAATACGCTTTGTATAACTCTCTGCCACTCAAATGTTAAGAGTAACGGCCTGCATGAAGGTGATGATTCAACTGACCCTCCTGGCATGTAGGTTCTGTTGCAGTTGCACCCTCTGTGCCCCCTGTAGTTATGCCACTGTAGTCATTTCTCTTCTATTGACGAAGGCTGTATTACCTTACCTCAGAACATTTACAGATAATTAAACACTAGCACTTTTCAGACACCTATAAAGATTGCTGTGTTAACCCTGAAAGCCTGGAAATGACAGGAATGGGAGCACCCAGAGAGCACATGTAAAATGAGATTTTAATAGAGTTATCTAGTCAGTATACTAGCTATAGACTAGATAATATCAGTACAGTTTTACATATGTTATCACTTGGTGCTGGGTATTTAATTGTGAAATACCCCAGATAATTTTTAGGTGTTAATGCTCCTCTAATATTTGAAATTTTACAATGATGTTTGCGTAAAAACTGGAATTAATTAAGACATGGAATGTCATACCACAGTTCATGTGAATGGGGCCAGAAGGGAGTTGGCCAAGAACAGACATGGAAATACTGAGGCACCAAGATGCTGATGAGGTGTGTTGGAGAGATGAGTGTCGAAACACAGAACGTAGTATACAGGAGCCAAGTCTTTGAGAAGCTAAAGACTATGTGAGATGTCTTACTGAGGAAAGGTCCACAGATGGTTATAGAGGTGACTGAGTGGAGCCAATGTTTACGTGTTGATGGCTGAAATACATATAATATATACAAGATAACATTTTTCCTGCTGCAACATTGTACATTTTATACTAATTTCACAATGATAGAAATGATTGATAAGGGCACAACCAGGTCCGAGTATACATGCGAGTGCCAACTTTTCTTTTTCAGTGAGAGGAAGCACCTTAATATACAGGAAAGACAGAGAGTCACACACATGAGGGGCAACAATTAATTCATCCCAGCAGTGCTAAGCCACGTGTCTTAACACTACGGAAATGAATGGGCTGTTGCCCCTCAAATTATCTTGTGTGCAAGTCTCCATTTTTCAACACTTGTGATCCTAATTGACCTCCATGAATGACATTTATACTTAAACTCTCTGACTGAACTTAAGTGCTTCTGATATAAATAAGACACTGCTACTAAGTTAATTATGAACTACAATTATGCTACTTTAACACTCTAGTTGCTATGCATGCTTGCCCCCTTGTACTTCTGATACATTAGTGAAGGACTTTTGTAATTTATTCTAAATTTTTTGATCATATCACGTAGTATTTCCACACCTTCACTATTCTATAAAATATATGCCTATCCATATGTAGACTGGCTAGTAGGTTTTTATTAGCAACATTGCTTTTATATATAAATGAGTGGATGTATTTTAGTAATTTGATTGGGCTTTTGGGATCAAGATATGTACCAATAAATTTACCTTCCAGGATTTTCAAATTATCTTCACCAGAGACTTATTACTTTGAACACATCCACATTTAAGGCCATTTCTTTATACTTTTCTGTTATAACCTTAACTGATATAAAAATGACTTTACCTCTGAAAATTGACAGTAAAATATTTTGACTCTAACAGGATTTATTTTCATAGAGAAGACATTTCATAGTGAGAAATATGATAAACTATGGCGGTATCTCTACATTTTCTCTCAAATGACCTCCTAAACTAACAAACCACATAAAAAGTTGGTTAAAGAGTACAAAGTAGTCTTCGGAAAGTAATATCTGCAAGCAGTGAGAGCTTTCAGCCAGTAAAATCCTTATAACATACTTTTTTATTTAAAAAATGAACTGCTTCTTTAAATATATTACTTTTAAAAGGATTATTATGCCATTTTTCAACAGACTTTCTGTAACTTATAAATTACTACACTATACATCCATTAAGATTTTACATTTCCTATGCCCTTTGATAATATGCAAGTTAAGGTATCCATGTTCAGATATTATTACCAGTTCAGGAATGATTTATTCATCAGAACAGTTTGAAAATGTTAAGGCTGTTCTGAATACAGAGTGAGTAAAATTAGGAAGTAAAGGCTGCACTAAAACATCCTAAAAACAAAAATGTTACCAAAGATCTCATTTGCGGGATTTTGCTACATCGCTGTTTTTATATGTCTATGTTTTCATTGGGAATTGTGCAATGCCTGTAATACTTGGCAATCTCAAATCACAAATAAACTTTATATACAAATGATAACTACAAGAATAGACGAACAATGATAAAGATCAATATGTCTGGGGGTGTGACCTAACCTGTCATGTAGTAGGATGTGTTCCAAGTGTGCTCTGCTATACAAGATCTGATCTTCTGCTTTTATTTAGCTGTGAAACATATTTTTTTAAATATTCCATTTTACGGATACCTCAAGATATTCCATATACCAGATGATAAAACACAGAGGCACCACGAGGCACAAAAGCTGTGTCATTACAGACTACACACTATTAGGCCCCGGAATGGGGCAGTCTCCCCATGCTCTACCCTGCCTATCTTGGCACCATTTCAAGAGCAGGAAGCTTCTCCCCCCTAGCAAGCATTACCATGGATACCCTACAAATAGCTCCAACAACAGTACCACCAGCCTAACCGCCATTGACAAGAGCTGATCTGACGACTTTCCTATCCAGCCTAGTTTCAAAAAACAACATACACAGCTACATGAAAGATCAAAGATGTGATGCGTTCTAAACTGGAATCTCTGAAAGAATCTATGACTCAACTCCTTCAAAGAGTCTCTTCCCTGGAGGAGGAAAAAGTGATTTCTGTGAATCCTGCTACTTATCTAGAACAGACAGTGGTAGAACAAGCTGATTACGTACAACAGCTTTCCACTAGACTTGAAAACATTGCAAACAGGAGCAGAAGATGCAATATATGCATTAAGAACCTGCCTGAAAGCTTAATGCCACAGAATCTTTTCTCCACCATTGACTCCTTCTTCACTACTTTTCTGGGAAATATGCCAACAGAAAACATCCACTTAGAAAGTGCCCACAGAGTATTAAAACCTAAAGATCCCAGAGGGCCTACCTAGAGGTGTTATCATCTGTCTACACAGATTTGAAATTATAGACAAGATCATGAGGGTTGTGAATTAACGCGGCCTGACAAAACCACATTTTGACTCGCACTCTTAGAAGGTTAGACCTACTTAATACCTCACACAGTGTTCATAAATCTCAATTCTATTCATTACACATCACAAGCCATGCGACTCGCATTAGACAGACAAGAGGACAACATCTGCAATGAGTTTGTATGTTCTCACTGTGTTTGCGTGGGTTTCCTCCGGGTACTCCGGTTTCCTCCCACACTCCAAAAAAAAACATACTGATAGGTGAATTTAGATTGTGAGCCCCAATGGGGACAGGGACCAATATGAGTGTAAAGCGCTGCGTAATCTGTGTGCGCTATATAAATAAAGGATTATTATTATTATATTATTTCCCTCCTTCCTTTTTTTTTTCTCCTTGTGTGTGTGTGTGTGTGTGTGTGTGTGTGTGTGTTGTGGGGTGCTCTCTCTTCTGTGCTGGGTTGGGGTGTGCTCCAGGACGGCTGGCTGGATAGGCATAAATGACTCCTCTTAAGGTTTTGACTTTGAACTTCGGGGGCCTCAACTCCCCTGAGAAAAGATCTATGGCACTTAGGGATTTTGACAGGTCCTCAGTGGACATAATGTATTTCCAAGAAAAGCACTTTAATGCCCAGGCTCCACCTACATTTTCTAACTGAAATTACCCCACTACTTACTTTTCTTCAGATCCAGTTAAGAATCGGGGAGTAGGGATCCTGTTCAAAGCTAATGTCCCTTGGGTCCTCTTGGAAATGGATTCTGATGCTGTCGGGCATTATCTTCTTCTCAAAGGTTTAATATACAACAAACCATTCACACTTCTAAACATTTATGCCCCTACCTCTAATCAAATATCTTTTCTCTCCAGGGTCCTTACCTTATTGGAAGAGAAAGTGGACGGCCAAATTATTCTAGGAGGAGATTTTAAAGTGGCACTTGATCCTTCAGTGGACTCTACTTCATGTCTCCACAGGGCTGCTCTATGTCCCATCAACTTCCTTCACCTGTTATGGCTCCCTCCTCACTTAGTTACTTCTGCTTTCTTCTTGCATGTGATCATAGACCACCTTCTCAAAACCTGGCAAGATGTGAATACCTGCCATAACCTCTCGTCTGTTCCATACCGCTCACCTCCTTTCCAGGTAACCCCTCTTTCCAATCAGGTTTGGACTCTTCATCTTTCTCTATCTGGAATTCTAGCCGGATGGACACTCTGTATAGCCTTCTTTCCAGCTCTGATTTTCCATCCATACAAAGCCTACAAACCTCTCTGAACCTCCTCCGAGTCCCATAGTGGCAAAATCTACAAGTTAGACATTGGGCAACCAATGCAATTAAAAATGGTTACTCCCGTAAAAACTTGTCTCTCTACCTTGTCTGACAATGGGAAATGAAACTTGCTGTTTCCCTTCCTGGTATTCCATTTTTAGTCACAATTTCTCAAGACCTACATACTCACGAAAGAGGTGAACTATAAATTACTGTCCCATTGGTACAGAACCCCTGTTACATTGGCGAATATCTTCCCTGGTCATTCGGCTTGGCAGTGCCTGAAAGGAGCCAGAATCTTAACACATTTCTTGCTTTCTTATAATTCCGTATTGGACCGATGTTGCTCTCTAGCATTTCTGATGTTTTACACATCACACTATCTTCTATTTCTGTTTTCTTACTTTCCTTCTGACCAGCCACAGCTCACAAAACCAAAGAGGTCTCTCCTATACTCTCTCCTGACCACTGCCATATGCCCCATTCCCAAGTTTTGGCTCTCATCTATACCTCCCAATGCCAAATTATGGTTTTAGTTGACTCTCTCATGTCCCTGGAGCGGCTTCATGCCACGGCTACTCTGACCTCCGGTAGATTCCATACCAAATGGCAGCCTTGGCTGTCTTCCAGACATCAACAACCATTGCCAGCTCAGGTATAATTCTTTTTGATGTCTTTCACTCCTCATGGGGACACTTGACGTTCCCTGTCACCTATCAGTATGGTTCTTCCGTTCTGCTCCTCCTGGGGTTACCTTCTCAGCACAGCATCTTAGGCAGTAGGCATACACATTCTCCCTTCTCTATACATTCATAATACACACCATTCCTTCTCCCCTCCCCTTCCCCTTCTTTTTTATTTTCTCACCCTCACTTTCCTCTCCACCATACTCCAGTTCACGCATCATACAGCCTAGAGTCTTATCTCCATTTGGAGCTCTGGATTTGATACTGTGTACCTCCCCTCCTCTTATGCCTCTGACTTATCATTCTTGAATAGAGAGAGACACTTTACCTTTGAGTTCTTATTCTACAATAATTTAAGATTTGTTTATCTCTATTTGTCTTTGCTCTCATGACATATTGCAATTTGTTTTCAAGATACATTTTGTACACTCCTTTACTTGAATAAAGCTCTTTTGAAAATTAAAAAAAAAAAAAAAAAAAAAAAAAAGATCAGTATGTCCAAGAATTGCGTGTAGATGCATTAAGGTTAGATAACACTGAGAGGCACTTCATACCTTAAAAATCAGTCCTAGATACCACAAAAACTAAAGAAATAATCTATATATTTGTTAACGAAAACTTGATGAGCTTTCTTTTGGAAAAACATGCCACCTTTTGTAAAGGCTGGACCCAATATCCTTTACCCTTTTTTCATGTTAATTGCTCCTACAGGCAGAGTTCACCTGAATTCCACCCCTCCTATCAGATATTGAGGTCAAGTTATAAGGTTACACAGCCCAGCCCCTGAGGTTCTACTATGCCTACTAATATAGGAATATAGGTCTTGGTAAACTATAATTGCCCTCATTTAAAAAAAGTGACACTTTGAATAAAGTCCCTTTTTACTTAAATCATTCTTGGGATTTGATTTGTTTATTGGTTATTATAATAGTAATTATGGTAATTTATTAATATATTGAGCATTCCCATACTGTATGCTTATGCAATACAATATATTGAATCATTTTTTTATCACAGCTTGATTTTTACAGCATATCTATCCATTACTAAAATAATACATAGTTTAAATCATGTAAAAATATTTAACCCTTTGAGTGCCAGAGGAGGATGCAACACATTGCTTTGCAATGCGTTGCACACCCCTCTGGCACTCAAAGGGTTGTGTCAGTATTAGGTATTACAGTAAGGCAGGGATGGACACAGTGAGACACTCCAGCTACTGCTAAACTAAACCTTTCATCAACTCCATTGGCTAACAGGGAATGATAGAAGTCTGACAGGAGCTCGAAGACCTCATGTAGCCCACCATTCCATTAAGGACAGTATGCAGAGATAAAAAGAACAACAACACAGGAGAAAATCAACTGCTGTTAGCATTTTAGGGGTTAATATCAGTGTGAAATTTTGTTTATTCCTGTGATACAGTTGATTAACTCCCAAATTGCTAAGCTTTTATGTTCTGCATATGGTCCTACTTACTGTAAATTACTTAAAATTAGTTAGATAATAGTGAGCTTAACCCCTTAAGGACCCTTGACGGTCCTGGTACGTCATGGCTGGATTTGCTTTAAGGACCTTTGATGTACCAAATTCAATAATGTATGCGTTTTCTCTTAGACTTGTATAGTTTGAGAGATATAAGGTTTTAAAGTCCCCCCCTCCCTCCCCTTTCACTGACGTCAGCCTCTAGATGACAGAAGGAGATTTGCATCTTGTGACCCAACGGCGGCTCTTCAGCAGAGCCGAAATAGTGCTATCTAAAAAGATATACTTCATTGGAATGGTCTACAAAGTGTGCCTGGTTTGCAAGCACACTTTGTAGACCATTGCAATAAAGTATTTCTTTTTAGACAGCGCTATTTTGGCTCTGCTGAAGAGCCGCCGTTGAATCTCACAACACAAATCTCTTTCTGTCATCTAAAGGCTTACGTCAGTGAAAGGGGAGGGGGGGGTACTTTAAAACCTTATATCTCTCAAACTATACAAGTCTAAGAGAAAACGCATACATTATTGAATTTAGATTTTTAATGTCTACAATATTAAAGTTTATTAACAGCAGGCATTACTATCCCTTTAAGACTGTATTCTATATTTTCTTATATTTAAATCCATAAGTGAAATTGATAGCTAATTGTATTACATGAGTTGTTGGAAAAAAGGAGATTATTTCTACTTGATGAATACTTTTTTTTAACAAAGTCCATAAGGCTACTTACCATCCACGAAACTTGGAAACGAAGCCACCTTCTTCGTCTCCTGCCAATTAAAAGAAAAATCCCAGTTAATGACGAAGTATGACAGCAAATTAAATCTAAAGCATGGGGTACATGATATAGGGCAAAAATGTCTGGCTTCCAATCAATCAAATCTTTAAATATTTCATTGGGCATATTTTTCACCCATAAGCAGTAATTGCTTGGTACATGGTGATGATGAGCTATTGGACTAAATCTTAGGTCAGGAAATGCAGTGTATCATTTGAGCAGTAGCCATTTAAGTCTGTAGCAATTAAGCAGTGATGAGCCAAGGCAGATATTTTGCACATTGCTCACAGATCCCAATAGGCTAAAAAGGTTATATATTCAGCTTGGCAGTCTTATAACCTTAATTCTGGCATTTTCAGAATCTATTGGGAGAAGATGTCTGTCATTCATGCTCCATATATATTAGTGTCATATTGTAGCTTGTAGAGAAAGAAATACTTTTTTAATCCATGTCTGTTTGGGATAATAAGAAAAAGTAAAAAAGCCTCCCCAATTTGGCTTCTTCTCCCTAAATCTGCTGTGATGGCCCTCACACTCACCCACATAGCCAATAAGAATGAGCCTTCCACAGGCAGGCTTAGCTTATATAGGAGGGGAGACAAAAGCATGAGACAGCGTTCCAGAGCTAGTTTTGCAAAAGTATGATGCATGCACTCCCAGATGATGGGAGTAGTAGTAATTAACTTGTAAAAGACTAAGCTTATAAATATGTTTGTGTTTTTTTACTGTTAGTTACCCTATAAAAAGCAACACTTTAGTTCAAGTTATTATTATTTAAAGGTATAAATTGTGTTTCTAAATGCAAGATAAAGAACAAAGATAAAAGCTATGTTTCACTTCATTTTCTGAGGTCAGATAAAAATGCAGGGAATTATAGTCCAACACCCACTGTAGAGAAAAGCATATCCACCATTAGGAAATATCTGCCTGTTAGTTCCCTAGATGTTACAGTCATCGATCTGGCATTACAAAGCATTGCGTTGAAGATGTTTCTAGCTCCAACTGAGGCAAGGCCTTTAATTTCCAATACTTTTTTGAAGGCTTATCTTGTTGGCCTCAGTCTGTTAAATTTTTTTCCAGGCTTATCTTGCTCTAGGCCTCAGCCTGCTATAATTTTTTTTCAAGATTTACTTTGCTGTAGGCCTCAGCTTGCTAAATATTTTTGAGGTTTACCTTGCTATAGGCCTCAGCTTTGATTTTTATTTTTAGAAAGCTTAGGATAGGGTAAGGTAAGCCTGATGCCATGACATATGATGCTCAAAAGACTCAGTAGGAACTAAGGGCTCGATTCAAATGTTGGCGTTAAAACCAACGTGAAGAAAAAACTGCCTTCGCGCGTTAAGCAAGACCAGGTAACATGAGATTCAAATCTTCCTTACCCAGAAAGGCTAACGAGCGATAACCAACAAAATACACGTTAACCTTAAACCTGCGTTGCATAGAAAATCTTACCTAAAAACACACGATAAAAATGTTACCTAGCACCACAGCCAATCACAGCACTCCAAAGTATCAAGTTCAGTCAGAAAATCCAAAATCCACGTCGACAGTTCTGAACAGCTTTCTCTGTGCTTCCCTACCCAGCCAGTAGGGGAACACAGAGATGGCTTTCAGCACCATGGACAGCTTTGAATGCCATAAGGATGCACACTGCTCACCGCTGTGGCATTCAAAGGGTTACAATAATGAAAAGTAGTACACCAAGCACTACACAATGCCCCTTTGACCCCCCCCCCCCCTTAGTATGTCACATATATTGAATATATGGGACATACTAACCCCATTCACATCCACCTCATGGACTTCCATGTAGTGGACAAATCTGTTTTATATTCCACAATTAACCCTTTGAGTACCAGAGAGGTAGGAAAGAATTGCTTAGCATGTTTCCTACCCCTCTGGTACCCAAAGGGTTAATAGGCAAGGTATGGACTACACACCTTGCCTGTATATATGTGTGTGTGTGTGTGTGTGTGTGTGTGTGTTTTAAACTTTTTTTTATTAAAAGACTATTATTAAACATAGTTTAAATTAGATCTCATTCATTTTTAATGCCCTACCTCCTGTGTCACATTGCTATTAGTACTTTTGCTCCACTCTCCTTCAAACGGAGAGTGGAGCAAAAGTACTAATAGCAATGGGACATAGGAGGTAGAACATTATAAATGGATGTGATCTAAGTTAACCCTTTGAGTGCCAGAGTGGTACGCTACGCATTGCAAAGCAATGCGTTGCGTGCCACTCTGGCACTCAAAGGGTTAAAATACAATTGAGGGAGCAGGTTGCACTCTGACTGCAGCGCTTCCCTCATCTTCATTCATAAAAGTGTCATTGCTGTGGGTGGCTGTGAAGTCCGCAGCATAAAAAAGGCTGGGGACAAGAGAGGCATTGGAGGAAGCGGGAGGAGGGGAGAGAGACATCGGAGGAAGCGAGTGGCAAGCTTGTATTTGCTGCCCGCTTCCTCCGATACCTCTCTCCCCTCCTCAAGCGTTGGCATTGTGCCCTGCCTGGCGTCCCACGTTGTACAATTCGTCCCTTCTCACAATGCGCAGCCAGAGCAGAAGGGAGGTGGCCAGGTAGATTTCAGAGAAGGACAATCTTCAAAACCTGAAAAACTTTTCAAGGGGGGGGGGGGCTTTCACTGTTTTCATAGAAAGAAGAGTGTCCCCTGCTGTTATCTGTCTGGTCTATGGACTGCATTCCGCATCTGAGAAGAGATGGCTTACACTAGGTAAAAGGGGCGGGAGGGGGAAACTTTGCTTGTAAATATCTCTTAAACCAAAAAGGTTTGAGAGATAAGACTTACATATCGTTCTTCATGTTTTTTTTAATGCCTACAAAATAAAATAAAGATAAAACGAAGTATTACTATCCCTTTAAGTTCTGGAAAAATGTGTCCACATGCAATTATATAAGTATTACCAACTGTTAAGCTTTTTCAGCCTGTTTTAATAAGACTTTCATCCAAATCAGTCAACAGTCACAGCCCTCCTAAAAGTATGCAATGATATCCAGACTTGCATGGAAAAGGGGGAGCTCACTAGAGCTATTTTCCTAGATTTTGCAAGGCCTTTGACACAGAAGACCATAATATTCTTATAAGTAAGAATTGTGTAATCAGTCTGTAAACAGGTTCCGATCCTATTTATCAGACAAAACACAAGGGTTGAGATGCACTAAAGGTTGATGCTGTGCAGATATGATTTTGTCAATGTGTTCAAAGCACTTCAACTTTTTGATGTAGACACACATCACCATATGCATTAAAATGCAAGGGGAGGGGAGGAGAAGGTCCCGATCAGCATACAGGATTGTAAAACTGCTGTTGATGTGGAAGGGATGCCCTTGCCTTCCACATCACCAGCAGTATGGTAGTCCTGAAGTCGGAGAGCATTATCTATGCTACCCCACTTGGTCATTAGGGGAGTGGACAGGATACTTTCAGCACCACTAACAGCATCACTCTCTTAACCCTTTGAGTTACATTGGGATGCGCATTGCACGCTCATGTGGCACTCAAAGGGTACAAAAGAACACCAAGCAGTACATAACATCCCCTCAGCTCTGGATCATATTTCATACATGTTGTGCACTCCCAAGGGAACAAAGCTGGGGGTCAGGCCGCGTCCATGGGAATTTGTGGCTACCAGCTGCCTTCCAGTCTTAGTCCCTTACCCACTGGTAGACAAAGAACCCATGTACACTGCCTGGCCTCCAGACTTGTTCCTTTGCCCACTGGTAGCCACAGATCCCCATGTACACTGTCTGACCCCCACCATCCTTGTTCCCTTGCCTACTGCTAGCCACAAATCCGCATTGGATGCTGCCTGACCCCCAGCCTTGTTCCCTTGGGCATGCACAACATGTATAGAATATAACACAGAGCTGAGGGGATGATTGTGTACTGCTTGGTGTATTTTTTTTACACCTTTGAGTGTCACAAGGGTGCCCAGTGCACATCCCTATGACATTCAGAGGGGTAATGGACTTTTGCTGGCCGTGGTGCTGAAAGGATCCTCTCCACTCCCCTACTGAGCAAGTGGGGGAAGCCGAGAAAATGCTCTTAGACTTCAGGGTTGTCTACTGCTGTTGATGTATGAGGAAGGGCATCCCTTCCACAGCAACAGCAGTTCACAACCCTCCATGCTTATGACTGACTGAGGGCTCTTACAGCATAGATAAACTATAGGGAGATCCCAACTTCAACAGCCTCAGGTAGGCGAAGTTGAGACCGTGAACTCAGACAGCAGAGGCTGCTATCAGAGTTTAGTGCATGTGGTGAAGTGCCACTTTAACATATAATCACACCCCCTTGAATATGTTAATGGCTCATCCTGCATTTTCATATGGAAATAGGTCATTGTCCATGTAATAAATTAAATTTTTAAACCTGTCAAATGCATGTGAGATGGATGTCGATGTGCACATATTTTTATCAGATTGATGGGTATATGATGTTGAAGGCACTTTAGTGCATACTGTCGATGTGCCTTCTACACTGCTCCAACAGGACATCAACATTAGGAGCCCTCTTTGAACTTTAGTGCATCTCCCCAAATGTCTGTATGTTGGTGACAATATTTCTGCCAATCAAAGTAACAAGTGGGGTTCCTGAAGACTCCATTCTTGGCACTCTTCTATTTTCTCTATTTATAAAATAATCGGCCAACAGTTTGCAAAACTTATTCTGTGCACATGTATGCAGATGGCACTATCTGTGCTAAAAATGCAAACATATCACAACTTGAGGTAGTAGTACAGGCTGATTTCTCTGAAGTTGAGCTGAATAGCCACGATAGTCACAGTGGTATTTGGGACAAAGCATAAACTACTTAAACTCATCAATACCCGTTTAACCATTGCAACAAAGTCTAACCATAACTTGACCCGGTCGAATTCTACAAATATCTTGGTACGTGGCTTGACCTCACCTTTGGTCTTAATATTGATCATTTAACATCCAAACTGTATCCTAAAATAGGTGCTCTCTTTAGAAGCAAATCCTG
Source organism: Rhinophrynus dorsalis (assembly GCA_037306005.1). Taxonomy (NCBI): domain Eukaryota; kingdom Metazoa; phylum Chordata; class Amphibia; order Anura; family Rhinophrynidae; genus Rhinophrynus; species Rhinophrynus dorsalis. Next base: position 376,564,581 of record CM074721.1, on the reverse strand, counting down.
CTTAAGTCCCCTGGTAAGAAAAGTTATTGTTCAACAAATGTTAATACCAGTCACAGACTATGGGGATATAGTATATGCTTCTGTGCCACAAATCCATCTTGGTAAGTTTGACACACGGTATCATTTATTATGCTTCTTTGTCCTCCAATTTAATTACACTACCCATCATTATGATATGTTTAAAGAACTAAATTGGCTAACACTCTAATCTAGATGTGACCTTCATCTTTCTTGCCTAGTTTATAACCACTTCTCTGGAAAGCTACCAGGCTACCTAAGTGGTATGGTCCAGCTCTCCATACTAACTACAACATTCACTCCACTGCTAACAACTCTCAGAGTATTCCACACTTCAAGAAAGAATCCAGTTGATCTGCCTTTTCCTTCAAAGCTCCCGAATAACCTACCAGAAAAAAATAACATCTTCTGTCTAGGGTTGCCACCTTTTCCTCAAAAAAATACCGGCCATAGTTGTGGGTCTGTAAGGGAGGAGCCGGAAAAGGGGCAGAACCACTCAATCTTGAAATGTGTTGGGTTGTGTACCTATCTGGATAACTCTTTGAGTGCCAGAGGGGTACGCAACTACCCCTCTGGCACTCAAAGGGTTAAAGGGTGAAAAGAGCAACACAACACCACTCACCTGACTCCCATGCATAATTCTTGTGTCATGTGTATTGTAATTAAACAGGGAAAACTGCCAGTGGGATGAAGTGGAAAATAAGACAAAAAAAGGAGCCACATTGGGACACACCGACTAGCAACTACCAACAAAAAAAAAATCTTCCATTGATATTAAGGTTTTCTTTTCAAACACAGGTTCATTGTGAGACAAGAGAAACAGCAAAACAGGTACATTTTCTGCCCCCCATGCCCCTGCTCCCCAAGCTGGCGGTCAGGCTGGTCAGCTGGGTACAGGGACATAAATACAGGGGTTGCAGTTACACTGCTACTCTACATCCAAGTGGGCCCTACACTTTCATTTAAAAGGAACGTTGAATTCCTTAAATGCATTGTGAAGAAATGCTTCAAAAATAGCTCTAGTAATCAGTGGGTTAAAACTCTTTAATTCAGTGGGAACTTGGGAAATTTGTATTTTCCTCTTTGATACAGTTGATTTGCCAAAGACTTGCTCCACTAAAGCACTAAACAGGAGAAATTCTGGAGAGTACCAACAGCACCACAGGGAACAAATAAACATTTCCCAAATTCTTAGTAATTTAAAAGGAGCTGTTAATACTATGAATGCTGGAGGAGTCTCAAACGCACTCCTTCTCAACCTGTTGGCGAACTCTTAAATATTCAATGAGTTAAACAAGCTTTATTTAAAATCAATAGGGAGTTCTTTTTGACCCCTGTGGTGCAGTTGATATGCTCTACAATTGCTACTCTTATCTTTTTTTGGAACAGGCTTGAACCCTTTGAGCGCCAGATGGGCACGCAATGTGTTGTGAGCCCCTCTGGTACTCAAAGGATTAAGTGTTACACTTAAAGCAGATTTATATGAAACAGAATAATAATAAAAACATTCTGATCGGATCATACCTTGGGCAGGCAACACGAGGAAGTATGGGGTATCTCTACACTGATTGGCCGAAGTGTCTGTACAACCAATTAACTAATGAATTCTCAGACCTGTGGTTCTTTTCTCTGTAAGTTTAGGTGACCAGATTTTTAATATGAAATCCGGGGACATTTTTTTGCTCCATACCCTGTCCACTCCCTATCCACCTACATACCCTGTCCACACAGTGTCCACCCTCACACCCTGTCCACACACCGTGTCCACCCTCACACCCTGTCCACACACCGTGTCCACCCTCACACCCTGTCCACCCTCACACCCTGTCCACACACTGTGTCCACCCTCACACCCTCTCCACCTCCACAAACTGTCCACCCCATCCTCCTCCACACACTGCCCACCTCAACATTGCCCACTTCCCCTCCACACTGCCCTCCTCCATAAACTGTCTACCCCATCCTCCTCCACACACTGCCCACCCTGTCCACCTCAATACTGTCCACTACCTCATTGCCCAACCTGTCCAAATTTGCACTGTCCACCCCCACATTGCCCAGCCTGTCCAACTTCACACTGGCCACCCCTGCATTGTCCACCATGTCCAACTTCACATTGTCCACCCCTGCATTGCCCACCCTGTCCAACTTCTCATTATCCAACTCCATACTGCCCATCTTGTCCAACTTCACATTGTCCATCTCCACAGTGCCCACCCTATCCTCCTCCACACATTGCCCACTTCCACTCTGCCCACATTATGCACCTTCACATTGCCCACCCTGTCCTCCTCCATACGCTGCCCATTTCCACACTGCTCATACTGCACACCCTGTCCCTCTCCACGCATTGCCCACCTCCACACTGTCTTCCTCCACACACTGCCCGGTTCCACAATGTCCTACCTTAGTTTAGACCCCCTGGCTTCAAGGCGTGGCGGCCGAGTTGGTGGCATGGTGAGGTGAGCCCTGCAGTCTAGCATGTTCTTTGCTCTCCGAAGTCATTTGTGCCCCCTTCCCTTCCCTTCCTGGTTTATCACTGCGCGCCCCTGCGTCTTGTGATTACGTCATTGCGCATACTCATGCGCACAGTCTTCAACTAGATGATAAGCTGAATGGATCCGGGGGCATTTGGGGACACGTTCTTTGATTCCGGGGACAGTAAGGTCGGGTGCAGCAATCACTGAGCAGCTGGCAGATGGCTGGTCAGTGGAAGAGTAACTCCGGACACATCGCACACAAATACCGGCTTCTCAATTGCCGTTATACTGGGTATACCGGCACCGGCTCAAAGAAGCTAATTACCGGCTGTGCCGGTAAAATACCGGCCGGGTGGCAACCCTACTTCTGTCAGTCTAAAATCCCTAAAAATAACTACATATTGTTTTTAGTTACAAAGAAGAAACCGTATATAATTTTTTGTATGTATGTTTATTTCTCTATTTGTGTAATTTTTTTTTTACTGTAAAAGCTCTCCAGGACATACCAAGAAACAAAATAAATCTAAATGTATTCTTCTGGTAAAACATTTTTTAATAAACTTAATGTCAGAATCAGTTCCTTTGTGGGTGGCTACTCATAGATGAAAACTGCTGGAACACACTGAACTGATTCACTGAATCCAGAACTTTCCAGAGTTCTTCAGAGAGGCACCTAGCAAACCAAATTTCAACATGTTCTCACCTTTACAGTGACAATGAATATATCCCATCCTTTGGTAATATTATCACTTTCTGTTGTATAGTAATGGGACTGTCTAAGGTCTGCACAGTGTCTCACCACTTTCCTATGGAGCGTCTGTATAAGTTTTGTTATTTTAGGCAAATACAGCAATTCTGGAAACAACCAACTGTACCATAATGGAGAAATAAAACTGCCAAAATGCTCATTTATTTAAATGAGGCTTAACACATTAACATTTTAGAGTTCTCTCCATCATTCAAGGGGTTAAAACAACCATTTAAATCAATACATATTTTTATTTGTCCACCTCAGTGCAGTTATACATATGGCCCTATATAGTAATAACTTAGGATGCGGTGGGGATGGCTGAGGATGATGATGAAAGCTATGGTCCAACAACATTTGGAGGGCCACAGGCTATTCATCCCTGCAATATAAGCACTGAAATCTTCAATGCCTTGCCTCTCATTGCATCATGCATTGGCAGCATAGAAGTTAAACTAACCTAATAAGCTGCCTGTCATGGACTAACATCCAGTGATGAACTGTCAACCTACATGGAGCTGTGGGAAGCACATTTCCTGGAGTGAATCTTGATGGTTTTTTGAGATTAAAGTTAAAAACTCCATCTGGGAAACCTTTTGTTATACCAATAACTGTGCTGCTTACCTCAGGCACATTGTTGTTGTCAATTGGCCCATTGAGGTCAGAGCGCTGCTGTTTTCTAGGCTGCTCCACGCTGTTACTCACCTGGAGGTAGACAGAGAGAACACAAAAGCCCTTTATTACACACACACACTATGGATTAAAGGTAATTTCCAGCCATCACAAACACATTTGTACACCTGAGCTTGTTAGTTACCCACTGACAAAAATAAGATTGTTGTATGATAGAAAGCTACCAGTGGCTAATCTTAAAGAAGAATTAACACCTCTTAACAATAATACCCACTGAACTTATTCATGCCAGAAAATTGGAATGACCACTGAATCATTGCTTAATCATTCCTGGACATCATGTCCATGGAGACAGACATGACAGTTGCTAGCAGGACCATAGGTTATAAACTCAGACAGCTGCACATGGTACTCAACCTTTTAACCAGAGGAGATTGCAACTCGCTACTTTGTAATGACTCTTGCACCACTATGGTCCTCAAAGAGTTAACCCTTTGAGTGTCAGACGGGTACGGAACTTATTGCGTTTCGTACCCCTCTGGTACTCAAAGGTTTAAGCTGGTTCATGCATTATGTCTGCTTCAGTTTGAAAAAACTGCCAACGACTGTCATGTTTGCCTCTATGGACAATATATTCAGGACTGATTAAAGATGTTCTCTCATGAACAAAGGAAAAATTCAATGAGATCATTATTAGGAAGTGCTATTTCTTTTTTTAATCCTTTCCAAGGATCAGAGCAACTTTCAACACAAGCTTCTCAATGTATTACACAGACCTCTGGTCCTTAAAGGGATAGTAATGTTTCACAATAAAAGCAAATCCAATTAGTACTCATAGTATTTGGGCCGTCCCTTTTACTGATGTAACGCTGCTCAACTCAGAGTAGCAAGACTGTCCCTCTCTGCGATCCATCCAGACAATCTTCAGTGAGCATAAGGAAACACCTGAAAAACCTGTCAAAGGGGGCAGGGTTTTCCTTATGCTCACAGTAAGAAGATCGTCTCTTGCTGTGCCCTGTCTGGTCCCAGGACCGTATTCCACATCTGAGGGGAGGTGGCTTATACTAGGTACAAGGGGTGGGAGGGGGAAACTTTATCATTCAATTACTCTTGAACAACAACTCTGACAGTACTGAAATAACACTATTCATGGCTCAAATACTATGAAGATTAATTGGAGCTGCTGTTTTTGTGAAACATTACTATCCCTTTAAAGTGTTAACAACATCCTTTGAATGTTTAAAGGATATGCAACATCTCATATGAGTAGGTTTCAAATTCACTATCACTGTAATTGTTAAAGTTACTCTTCCTGCTGGAGTCTCTTGTTATAAATGTTAAAATTTACACCTGCAGCATTAGCTGCAGATTTAAAGGCAAGAAAGCAATACAGGAGTTTGATTACAACGTATGAACCAATTTGAAGGGGTGGAGACTAGAGATGGGGAAAAAGGTTGATTTTTTTTGCTGGAATATTCCCGGAAAATAGCCAGTTTGCCACATTTCCTGCTGAAATTCACGCACATAGAAAATACATAACATTTCAATAACATTTCAGCTACAATTAATTTCTCCTGACATTTTTACCTTTTACTGCTTAGGTTTTCTATGACCACAAGAATTTCTGTCCCAGTGCTTATAACACCTATCATTTCCTTCCATGTATGTAGTTTAATAGCTAGAATGAAGAAAGCTCAGAAAGGGAGAGTACTGAAGAGAGCTATAGTTAAAAAAAGTCCCATAGTCTTTTTGCTGCAGTTGCCTGCTGCACTCTGTAGTGTGTATACTGATGCACTTTGTCCAGAAAAAAGGAGTTGAAGGACTGCTGGTGCCGATCTTGAGAAGGAATCCATTAGCAGTAACAAACAATTGGCCTCAGAGCCCATCAACTACACCACCAGATCACTGACCCACCCACACACACATGTGCATACATCCCCAGGGTCATGGTTTTTGAAGAGGGGAACAATATTGGAAAGCATCAGCTTGACCCTGAGGTCACTGTTGTGAATGTGACAAAAGGTGCAATACTTACACCTATGTTAAACTCACTATCACAACCACTTATAACGAGTGAGGACACCAGGTACACCACCTACACTTGCTATCACCACTAGTGTTACCACCACAAGCAAGAGAGGAGGAAAAATCTGGTAGTGATGATACTGCTGATGAGGGTGGAACTAATGATGATAAATTAGAGATGATGAGTATCATCAGCAGTGATGACTCCCAGTCACCAAATGTCACAGTTGGATCAGGCTGGTATGTCCATTGTTGGTAGTTGTAGTGGGGAGAGTGGGATCATTATTCCCTTGCAGACTGCGCTGGTGGAAATATAAGGCCCAGTAGAGATATGGGACAGGTAGTAGTGGATCAGAGTACTAGGGATTAGCCACTTCAGGGGCATCTTGGGAGAAGGTGCACAGTAGTACATCCTTCTCTGCCTTGCCCCTGAAATCATGGGTGTTTCAACACTCCCTGCCCCCAGTGAAAAATATTCCATCATCCCCAACTGCAATGTGCATACTCCGTGATAGGATGGAGAAGAAAGGGAAGGAGGGGGGTCACACCTTGAAACATCTGCCCTAATAAATCACATGAAGCATAACTACCTTGAGGTGCTTGTGGAACCATTCCATAAGAAAGCATCAGGTGCTACAATCACTGTGACTACTGTCTGTCCACAAAGACAAGAGCAACGTGAAACAAAAAATAACCCCAAAAAAATTGTGAGACAACCCACCCAACAACCCAAAATGTTGACCAGGACCAGGATACTAATAATATCCCATTTGCCCCCTCCCCTGCTCTCAGGATCCTCATCCCGGGCATTGACAAATTTGCTACCACCATCAACAGCAGATAGGGAAACTACATATGGAAGGATCAACCTGGCAATATGTGTCCACATTGTTTGGTGTAATGATCACACATGGCAATGTGGCTGGGACCGATATAATGCAGAGGATTAGTAAGCATCTGCAGACTGACTACCTGCAGAATATGCCAGGTTCATATATATATATATATATATATATATATATATATATATATATATATATATATATATATATAGAATTATTCCTCTCAGATCAAGAGCTTTCTGCACTAGTGTCCATTTTTAAATTCTGCCACACCGTTTTATTTTAACCTTTTAAGGACCAGAGAGGTGTGCCACACATTGCTTCACTGTGTTGTTCCTAACAAAAAATAAAAAAGCCAACATGTTTACTTTAAAACAGACATGTCAAAACCTATAGTCAAGGATTGCAAACAGTATAGGTTTTAAGGATTCCCCTTTGTAGTTAGTCAAAATGAATGAGACACTGATTCATTTGCCAGTGATTAATTAAGGATACCAGACAGATTTGGAAAACCATGATTTGCTTCGCGATGTGGTGCAGAAACCTCTAGCATCCAAGGGCTTATTCCTTACCCACCCCACTGGCCCTTAAGGGGTTAATTCCCAAGTGTTTAACCCTTAGATGCAGCGTATATGATTTTGTATTTTATTTCTACCGATAAGAGTATTTTTAAGCCCTTGGATCAGGGGTAGTCAATCTTTGGACCTTCTGTTATTAGACCTCTTGTAGTTCCTAACAGTGGGAGGTCCAAGGACTGACTTCCCTGCCTTGGAGGCTAGAGACAGCAAAGCAATGGATACATTTCTAGCATCCAAGGGATTAAAGTACACTTGATTCTGCATTCATGCCACATTTGCTGTAATGAGCACTGAGTGTGCCTGTTTGTACACATGACACTGTGGTGTGTGTCTGTATATAATAATGTATATGACTCACCCCAGGGAAAGCTGGTTCATTTACAACATATAAATGTGTTATATAAGAGATTGCATTTCTTATGCACATACCAAGGGAGGAGCAGTTATTATGCATACAAACTGTACCATAGGGGGATAAAAACACTCTTATTGATTTAAATGTGACTTTTAAGCCTCTGAAGCCTACATAGCTCTATAATGCATTGTGAAGCATGCACTATTTAACCCCTCTGGAATTTAAAGGGTTAAGCCAATAGGAATTTGCAGAACTGTTACATAATATTATACACCAAAATTGTCCTCATTTTGTTGGTTCATATAACCCATTGATACTTGCATGTCATTGAGGAAGATGTACACAAAAAAAAGTATTGCAATTCTGGTGCACACCAAGAGCATCACAGAAAACAAAATAAATGCCCTTTCATTTAATAAGACTTAAACCCTAGAATGCTAGAGGGATCTCTCATATATTCCTTCCTTGAAGACCACTCTAGAATTAAAGGGATTAAAAACTCAAGTTAAATGAATCAGACCAAGATGCACTAAAGGTCGAAGAGGGCTCATAATGGTGATGTCCTGTCAGACCAGTGTCGAAGGCACATCTTCAGTATGCACTAAAGTGTATCCGACATCATATCACCATCAATCTGACAAAAATCTGCCCACATCGACGTCAATCTGACATGTCTTCGACATGTTTACGTATTTTCATTTATCACATGGACAATGGTCTCTTTCCATATGGAAATGCAGCATAATGAGTTATTTCCATATGTAAATGCAGGATAATGAGACATTATCATATTGATGTGGGTGTGTTTCAGCACATACACTAAGCTGCTTCTGCTGTCGGAGATCACAGACCCAACTTAGCTTACTTGAGGCTGGCAATGCTGGGATCTCTCTGTTGTTTCCTATGCAGTAACAACCTTCGATCAATCATAAGCATGGAGGGTTGTCAAAATGCTGGCAATGTGGAAGGCATGCCCTTCCTTATACATCACCAGCAGTAGACAACCCTGAAGTTGGAGAACATTCTCTCTACTTCCCCACTTGGTCATTAGGGGAGTGGAGAGGATCTTTCAGCACCACAAACAACATCATTTCCTTAATGTTTTGAGAGCCATAGGATTGTGCATTGCACATGATGCAAGTAGGTCTTGAGGATCCTCCTACTCATCCTGAACATTTGTAGAATGACAGGTTGAAAAGGAGGAGGTAGAGGAAGGCTATGATCACCTTCCTGGTCATCTCATTCAACACCTATCCTATTGGATAGGTAATCAATGCCAGGGGGCATCATGAGGGGTCCTGATGCCCCCCAGGAGGTCTGATTTTCTTTTAAACAAAATAAACAAAAAAAAAACAGAGCATAGGGCAAAATTAAGAGCTCTCACACTATTTGCATTTTTTTTTAACTATATACACGATTGCTCCCATGCTTATAAAAAGTATACAAGAACAGGGAAGCATTGTAGGGCAATATGACGAATGGGGAAGCACTGTGGTGCATCATATCCAACTGGGAAGCATGTCATATGGGTTGAAATGAACCCAATCTTAAAAATAATATATACATAAAGTTATATATTTTTAAAATGTCAGCACTGTTACTTGTTTATAGTTGATGTACTGAGAAGAAATGCAGTAACCCTTTTCCCACGGTGCAATTGATTTGTCCCAGAATTACTCCATTACGTCAGCCTCAGTGGGATTTTCACACCTACATTGACAGGATATGTTGCTCTCTACAGTATGTAATGCATTTGTATAAACTTACCATGATCAGATCTGTGAGGTCTCAGGTTACTGACCGGGTTGATGCACTGCACTGTGTGTGTGTATATATACCTATATAGCCCATATGCACAAAAGGGACATTAGAGCAATTCTAGGGCAAACCAGCTACACCACAGTGAACAAATAAAAGTTCTATAAAATCACTGGATTTAATGGGGCTTTTAATCCCTTGAATGCAAGAGATGTCTCATGGTGTGCATTCCAAACCCCTGTTAGAAAAGTACACAATCATCCCCTCAGCTCTGTATCATTTTTCCATGTCATATATATTGTGCACTCTCAAGTGAACAAGTCTGGGAGCCAGGCAAGTGTACATGGAGTTCTATGGCTACCAGTGGGCAAGTGAACAAGGTTGGGGGGCAGCTGGTAGCAAGAAGCAGTGGGCAGGATCCCTCTTCCGAAAGTTTTATCTTCTGAAGTTACCACATTTAATCTACAGTACTTCTGCTGTAGTGCTAATGGTTACTCACCATATCTGGGCTGGAGGGACATTTGCTTTTTCTACCCATGATGTCACCAGAGCACTGGTAAAATGGAAGCTAGGATGAGGTTCTAGCCATGCTGCTTGTTATGTTTCCATTATAGAATATTTTATCTAGCAACATATAGTTCTTTTTAGAAGCTTTCTGTCTTTTCTTAAACCCTGAGAAGGTAACTATTGGGGTTGGGGATCTTCTCCAGTCCTTGCTTCTAAGGATTTTGGTCTGGATAACACTTTCATCAACCAATGTATGATGTCCTAATTCTCAATCTTCCATAGAGTCTTCAACAAAAGCAGGTACAATATGGTCTTAAAACATATGAAAGTATAATGAAACTCTGATGCCGTCCTGGTGTAGGACAGACACTAAGGCTCCCTGGACACGGTTGAAAACTTGAGGAGCTGTAGTCAGACCAAAGGGAAGAGCTGAAAACTGAAAATGCCCTCTGTTGCAGGCAAATCTGAGATACTGTCAGCTCTCTGGATGAATGGCGATGTGTAAATACACGTCCTGAAGATCAAGGGATGCAAGGAATTCCCCCAGGGACATAGCAGCAATCACCGTCCTTAGAGACTCCTGGTTATAATGGGTCCAGATCACAAAGAAATTGAGATCCTTCAAATCCAAAATGGGGCGACAAATGCCGTCCTTTTTGGAGACCACAAAGAGGTTTGAATAAAAACCCATACCTCTGTCTTGAACTGGAACCGGCTCTAGAACATACTAGTCCACAAGAGCCTGAATTGTGCCGTTGAACAGCTGGCGTTTCTCTGCGCCCTGAGGCGTATGAGAAGGAGAGAAGCGAAAGGGAGGAAGAGAGACAAAAGGGATCCTGTACCCGTCACCACCTGTAAAACCCATGGGTCCACCACTGAATCCTCCCAGATGCTGTGGTAGTGACGCAGACGACCACCCACAGCAGAGTGGGGACCTGGGTTCAGTCATGTCGAAGAAGGCTTGGAAGCCTTGGGCTTGGAGGAGACCTTGGGCTTCCATTGCTGTTTGGGCTTGGAGGAGGGAACTGTCTGGTTCGCCGGACGTGTCTAAGTCTGAAAGAAATGAAAATACCTATTACGCTTAAGCAGCATTTTTTTCCTAGGGACCAAGGGTAGAAGTGTACTCTTACCACCTGTGGCCTCACTGATCAGATCTTTAAGATCTGGCCCAAACAAAGAAGTACCTTGAAAAGGTAAGGAGAGCAATGCTTTCTTGGAAGCAGTGTCAGCATACCAGATCTTGAGCCAAAGAGCCTGTCTGGCAACCACAGACATGGTGGAAACCCTAGCCACTAAACGTATGGCATCAAATAAGGCAACAGAAACATAGTGCTGTGTCTCAGAAATGTTGGCAAGAAGGTGCAACATATCCGAAGTAGGAGCACCCTGATAGACATCCAGGGTAAGCTGTTCAGTCCAGACCGCAATGGCCCGGTTCACCCATGCTGCAGAGAATGCTGGACGCATGGCAGTACCAGCAGTGGCAAAAATGGACTTGAGGGAGACCTCAAGTTTCTTGTCAGTCCAGTCCTTCAGAGCGGATGCATCAGAAACTGGCAAGGCAGTAGACTTAGATAGCCTGGAGATAGGAGCATCCATTTTGGGAGGATGAACCCACTGAGCAAGCGCTGCCTCAGACAAGGGATAAAGCTCAGCAAATTTCTTGCACACAGAAGGTTTCTTGTCCGGAGATTTCCAATCTTCAGACAAAAGACGGTCAAGAGTGGGGTTAGGTGGAAAGCAAGTAAGGGGCTTTTTAGGCTCCTGAAACACATTAGAGGGATCAGAAGGAACCTCCTGAACCAAGGAAATGTTAAAGTTATGCAAAACATCCCTGATCAGGCCCTCAGCGGAAGGCTCAGGATCAGCCTCAAAAGGATCCCCAAAAAACTGAGGAGCCCACAGCAGAACATTCCTCAACATCTGAATCCACCAGCAGTTCCTCCTCATTGGAATCTGATACATCAGGTATTCCCTGAGATTTTGGCAGGGAAGACTTGACGGAGGAGAGGGTCTGCCACGAATGGAAGACCCCCTGTAACTGGGATGGAAAGAGTTGCAATGTAGACCTAAGGTCCCTGGTAGCAGCCGAGGGGCTAGATTTAAAGGTTCGCGTTAAGCCAGCCGCTAAGTAAAAAAGGCACATCGGCCACAAATAACATGACTTACAGCAGATTATAAAGGTAAGAGTACAAGAATAGCTATCGAGCATAGGCACAACAAAAACACGTTACACAAAAACCTGCGTCGCACCTGTTTTCGCATCACTGTGCGTCCCAAACACCAGTTAAATCACAATTTAAGTCAAAATGTAACATTACGGCTGCCGTTGGATAGCAACCTTCATAGATGCACAAACAAAATTCAAACCTACAGCCAATTCCAAGGCCCCAAAGTAGCAAAACTGTTCAAATACACCTATCTATACCCCAAAATAACGGTCACACCTAGTCTGTGTTTTGAGTTTTGGCGAGCTAGATCACAGCACCCAGGAGCGGAGGATAGCATTTAGAGCGAGGAAGAGAGGAGCTTACATTGGAGGTAGAAGGAGTTTTGGGAGTTTGGAGACAGAAGAGCATTGCACTAAATATACACATATCACACTTTTGCACATATTACATACACCCACACAAATACATACACAGTCTTTTTTTTTTTTTTTTTTTACAACATCTTACACATTTTTTAAACTTTTGTTTGACAGTGTGAATCTGTGAGAGTGTGACAGAGAGTGAGTGGGATCGAGTGTGTCTGTGAGGGCCTGTGGGAGTGCCTGGGTTTGAGTGGGTGAATGATGGAGAGGAGAGGAGGGCAGGAGAGAGGGATAGGGAGAGTAGTGGAGGAGGAGGAGGAAGATCAGGGGGCAGCCCTGAGCAGAGTAGGGGTGGGAGAGGGAGATCAGCAGGGCGGAGATGGACCAGGCCCAGGAAAGCAGGCACACGAAGGACAGGGACAGAACCTCCAGTGGGACGAGGGGTAGTTCGTGGGGACCACCACACACAGGCAGGGGCAGAGCAGGTAGGACACTGTGGTTCTGAATCCTCGCATGCCGGAGCTGAGGGGGAAAGGATCAGGGATCCCCGATATACCAAGGAGAAAAACACAGCCCTCGTGGAGGCTGTGCTGGCAAGGGAGACCATCCTCTTCCCAAGGGAGAAGGTCCCTGGTCTGTCTGCGAGGAGGAAAGCGGCATGGAACCAGATATCCTGCCGGGTGAATGCTGTGTCCAGTTGCAGAAGGGACGTGGACTCAGTAAAGAAGAGATGGGGTGACTGCAAGAGGGTGGTCAAAAACAAGTTGGCTGAAATTTCCAAGCACCCCCGAGACACCGGAGGTGGCCCACCTGTCCAAATCACCTTCAGCGGATGGGAGGAGATGGCACGGCAGAACATGTCCAACACACTCATTGAGGGGGTCCCTGGAGGATCAGACACTGAGGGAGAGAGGAGCCTACCGGTAAGTGCATCATCCCATAACCACACACCACATCAAACCACACACCCATCACACACAAAGTCACATCCCAACATATGCCCATCAGTCATCCACACAACTGCACCAACACAGCACCCTGAGGGTTCAAACAGCATGCAAGACAAGGACAAATGTCAAGGTTCAACAAGGCCCAAACCTGTCCAACTCCCTGGTTAACCCTCATGTTGCTGTGCTGATCACACACAATACACACAAACCATGTTCAGAAAAGTGTTGTATGTTAAACAGCAGAACTGCTCCAACACAATGTCACCCATGTACCCACAGGGAAACCAGCACATAACCCCATGAGTGCTAGAGGAATTATCAATTCATCAATCAACAATGCTTTGGCAGCCTCTCCAGTACTCAAAGGGTTAACCAGACAACAAACACAAGTCGATACAGGAAACAATTACATGCCACACAGGGGACATTCGCTAAGCTGATGGAGAGAAATGTACACTTACTTACATACCCTCACTTCACCAATCCCAATGTTAGTCTATGAAGAATATTCATTAACATGAATCAAGTTGCAAAGGTCACATTGTATAGACTCCAACTGAATCACAAAAAGGATGGATCAGGTCACACATCACAGTGCCAATGAGAATAACTGGCTGTATGTGCAACACAAAGGCCTGAATCAATTACACAGAATTAAAGGTGAAAATGTAGGCCTTGGTGTTGTGTATGTAATCATTTACTCTAACTTGAAATTACATATCTCACATTTGATTCACACATGAATCCTCCGGAGTGCTGATGCCATGGATGGATGGTACACCAGCCACTATTTGCAGGATACATATGTGCACCAAATATGAACCATTGTAGTTTGGTCATAACAGGCCATGAATTATGGATATCTATGATTGAGTACAGCTGTCGCACTCAGAAGGATGGATGGGCTCATCCAGAAAATAAAAAACAGACCTCAGTCAAAGATATCCTTCAATACTGGCTTGATTGTTGCCATTCAGGATTCAACTTGAAAAGACCTCATGGACATGATCCTGTCAAGACATCAATCCAGTCACATGTAAGATCTTCAGTTCAAGGATGGATCATGCTATGGATGCCTGTGGGACAAGAGGACAGGATTTGGAGCAGCAGCCTCAAACTGATCATCAAACAACAACAATTTCTACTTCATAATCCCCTCAATCTTTTTCGTTACAGGTGAGTACACAAAACATTGCTTTGTAATGTGTTGTGTATTCGTCTGTAACCCATTATGTAGAGAACTAAAGAAATGTGAACCAGCCCTATGGATATGTGCCCCTGACATGAATACACACATCAACAAGTATGTTCTGAGAGCTCCATGGAAGTAATGAATTTTGGCTGCCACTGTGAGGATGACAGTGGCAGCCCAATTTAATTTGTTCCATGCAACTATTGGGACATATTTGTTGATGTGTGTATTCATGTCAGGTGCACATATCTCTGCACACTCACAGGTCAGCATGGTGTCCCTGGAGATCTGATCCACGTTTCATGACCTCTACATTGTGTAACAATATCACTGTAGATTCTCCCCTCTGCTGCTCTTCTCAGCTCTAGCACAGTACAGGTCCCATGTTGACTCCAATGGCCCTTTAACTCCTGATGTAACAGAGTGTTATCCAATGCATTGCACTGGATAACACTCTTGCTACAAAGCTATCATGATTGCTCTGGCTAAGATCATGGCAAATCACAAGAGTTTCTGTCAATCAAGCCCTGTAAGGTGACGAACATGGTACCTTGTTTCTCCTGGGGTTGTGCATGATATCCTTGAGGTATGCATGTCAATGTGGAGAAGGGAATGGAAGATGGTTTTGTAAACCCCACACAAATCTTTCACGTCCATGGTATGTATGATGTTTGGGGCCATACTGCTGTCAGTGCAGTGCTGTGTCATTGAACCTGTGGGGTGAAACAGAACATCATGTGCAGGGTGGTTAGTGTGTTGGCACCGATTCACAGGACTGATGGGGGACTTGCATGGATTGTTTGTATGGCTGTGTTATACTCACAGGTAAAGTGTTCCGTGATGAGCGTCTCTGATCTGCTCCCCTCTCAGGGTCTCCTCAACGTGGCCGATGTCCAGTGGCACTTCAGGTATGGGGGGGGTCCTGGATATGATCCACCGTCTGGTGTCCACCGCGATATTGTGTAGTATTGCACATGCTATTGTAATGCCACACACTTTTCCAGGTGCATACTGTAGTGCTCCCCCAGAATGGTCCAGACATCTGAATCTAGACTTGAGGAGGCCGAAAGTCCGCTCAATGACATTCCTCGTTGTGCCATAAGCCTGGATGTATCTCTCCTGGGCATCTTTTTGGGGATTGGCAACCGGAGTCAGTAGCAAGGTTTTGTATCCATAGCCAGCATCGTCTGTGGAATGTGAGTGACATGGTGAGACAGGCAGCACATGTTGTATGAATGATGTTTTGTGTGATGATGTTTTGTATGATGTTGTTTTGCAGGAGCATGCTGAGCAGTGTTGTGTGTACACCTGTGTATGTGGTGTGATTTATTATTGTGAACTCACACAGAAGCCACCCCCCTGTATAGGTTCCATTCTCGAAATCTCTGTGGACTGAAGAGTTTTGGATAATGTAGGAATCATGTGAGCTGCCAGGATATTTTGCACAGACATTCATAATCCTCATGTTGCTGTCACACACCATCTGCACGTTCATGGAGTGTTGATGTAGATATGTGCATCACGTGCTGGGGCTTTGATACGACATGGGTGCAATCTATAGCACCCATGACCCTGGGCATACCTCCCCTTGCGTAAAAGTCCTGCTTGAGATGTATCCATTCCATGTCGGTGGTGGGGAAGTGTATATAAGTACTGACCTTGCGTTTGAGGGCTGGCAAGACCTGGGCCAGCACTCTGGAGAATGTGGCCTGTGACATGCCAAATTCTCAACCCTCAGTGGACTGGAAGGTGCCACTTGCCATGAAGTGTATGGCACAGAGGAGTTTTTGCAGGTCAGATAGGGAATGGTTGTGTATGTAAATGGGATCCACCTGATCCTTGGTGACCTCATACAAGGCAATGATGCTGTGCGGCCTCAACCTGTAGCAATCAATCACCTCGTCATCGGTCATTCCAAAGACAGTGACCCTTAGGAGGTATACCCTGGCCCTTGGTGCTCGGCTATCCATCCTCCGCTGCTGCAGGGGTCCCTGTGGTAGCTGGGGAGCATCCTGTTGCTGCAGCTGTGCATCTGCAGGCAGGTGCTGTCCTCCAGGTGGGGATGGGCTCCTGTGTGGCTGTTGAGCCAGAGTTTCCTCACTTGCGACAGGTTAAGGCTGTTGATCAGGAGTGCCTGGGGTTTGCTGGTGTTCCCTAGCTCTCTCCCTTGCACGTCTTCTCCACAGTCTTCACAACAATATGTAACCCAACATACTGACTGCCTTCTCTCTCTCTCTATCTCCCTCCCTGAGTGGAAAACAAGCCACAAGTGAGTGTGGTTTGTTGTCCCTTTAAGTACTTGATAGGACGTTGTGTAGGTGTGGTGATGAGGTGAGTGCTGACCAATGGGAAGTTGTTTTTTGTCAAGGTAAGTGTTTGCAGGTGTGTGTGTGTGTGTTATAAGATGTGGTGTGTTGTGCTTGGCATGTATCTGCCATTTGTGGGTGTGAAGTTGTGGGGTGCAGGTTGCGTCTGGATCACATGGTAATGTTGCACAGGTGAACTTGTTTTGTATTTGCAGGTATCCGTGTCGTGTGATAAGCCTCATTGTTCCGTGCCATGTTGTGTTGGTGTTTTTTTTTTAAGTCTCTGTCCCTGTGGTGTTGCTTTTTCTTGTGTGTGAGTGATTTGTGTTGTCTGTCCATGTTTTTGTGTTGTTTTGGCATTGCACTGGTTAATTTTTCCATTTACATGCTTGTGCGGTAAGCATTTTGTGTGTTTTCCTATGTAATGGTTGTTTTTTTGCCCGTTATGTGTCTAGCACCTAAGAAAAGTGGGTCTTAAGTTTTGTCCGTCAAGGGTATCTTTTTTTTCAGTTGTTAACAGTATCACAATCCTATGAATGGCTCTGGGGATTCTTGTTCCATGTGTTTCAATGCACATAAGTGTATCGGCCATAAGGATTCTCAAACTGCCGTTAGCTTTTCTTTAGACAGATCTTTAAATTGCTACAAATACAACTTAAAGGGATAGTAATACTTAAAATGTAAAAAAAAATATGTTGTAGAGTTTATCCCCCTGAGTAAAACAAGAGTACTCACACTGCTGAAAGGTGTTTCATTCAAAAGTTATTAATTTTCAAAGTTGAATTTTTTAGGTGCAATATCACAATGGCCTGAAATTGTACAGTGGCGCTGTTGCTACACGATCCTATGGACAGCTCTGGTCAGGTGACCATAAATCTCCATAGGATGGTGTAGCAACAGCGCCACTGTACAATTTCAGGCCACTGTGATATTGCACCTAAAAAATTCAACTTTGAAAATTAATAACTTTTGAATGAAACACCTTTCAGCAGTGGGAGTACCCTTGTTTTACTCAGGGGGATAAACTCTACAACATATATTTTTTTACATTTTAAGTATTACTATCCCTTTAAGGCACCCGGTAGTGCCTTTAAATCTACCACTTGAACTCTTGCACCCAAACTGGCTCTAATGCATGGCTGGAGGTCCCTGGGAGACTCACAGGGACATCAGAACATGCTGGGCATAAATGACCTGAGAATTCTCTAGATAACCCTGAATGACAGGAAGAGCAATGCGCAATAGGTGATACAGAGATCCCAGCATCCTTAGTCTTAAGTCTGGCCCCAAGCTCCAATGGTATAGACATTCTCACAGTGTCAAATAGCCTTACAGTATAGAAATCACCCAAGTACAGTGTGTAGGATTAAGGTTTCACCCCAGAAATCTCTAAAATAGACGTATCTGGCAGGCGAAGCGTTAATCAGCAGAGGAGAGAAGGAGAGTCCAAGCCCTGCATAGGATATTCTTTCTGGAAATGGCACAAAATGGCTGCCATGACGGGAGCCAATCAGAAACGAGCTCGCGAAGCAAGCTCTCATGGGAAATTTAGTTTTCCCAGAAAAAGTACCCAAACAGTGCTCAAAGCCCCCGAGCCCCCCAACACACTTAAAACATGAACCAGATGATAGAGCAAGGGCAGACAAAAAAAATGAGCCATCTCTGAAGTTGCTAGGTTAATCAGTTGCAAAGATATGTCCCAAACTATACAGTACCATAGGAGTGAATGGAGCAATGGCGCCTATGCGGTAAACCGCGTCGGAACTCAAATTTTACAAAATTTAAACAGTAAAATAAAAATGCATGAAACATCACTAGAACATGTTAAGATACCCAAAAAAAACACTGAACCAGTAGGAAAAGTGTCAGAAACCCCCCCCAAAAGATGCAAAACCAGCAGCTAAAGGGTTAAAGTACCACATAAACCTGCTCCAAAACACCCAACAGACATACAGATAGATCCAATGCGTGCAGGAGTGTGCAATAGGAACTCCAAAGGTAAACCCCTGTGCGGAGGTGCACTGTGGGACATGTGGACCTGCAGCATTCAAAAGGTTGCTTAACTTTTCTGCAGATCTTCTGTCTTCAGACTACCATGTATTAAGAAAAAGCATCTGTGGGCAACTCCTGAGGAAAGAACTTGTAGCCAAGATTCCCCCTCCAGGGCTTAAAGTCCACAAAAGCACCTGGTTACTGGGCTAGCCACATCTAAGGGCAGTATGGTAATCCGCCTAATGGTGGTATTCCATTTCTAGCAGAAAAATACAACATTTCTAAAACTATAGCAGAACTGTTCTCTTGCCTGTGTCTTCACCAAGTAACATATCTTTCTGGAGCTGGTTGGGTAGCTGCAGCCAAGGAGGGAAGGTAGGCTCCACCCCCTGCATACAATTCTAGAATTGTTCCTGCCTACAATTAAAGGGGTGGATTGCCTACCCAAAGTTACCAGTAACCTGTGTTGGACGACAGAGAAAATAACATTAATTGATATTGGCTGCCCAGCCCAATTAACTTATCTTAGTGGACTGCTAATTCATGTTAAAAAAATTTATAAGCAAGCCCAGTGATATTGTTCTGCTGATGTCTGTGGATTTGCTACAAAGCTATAACATTCACAACAGCTTTTCAATTACACAATTATCTAAAATAAGCAGAGAGCTGCTGGTCAACCCCAGGGATAATCATTATTAGAAAAATATATATGAATGCTGTTACAGTTTCTTTATAAAAGTGTTGAAATAATTTGTGTTCGCTGCAGTGCTGGTAGGGATATACTTTTCATAAGCTTTCCTGAAATGTCAAAGTTTTTTTTTAATTTGATATACACAAAATTATCCTCATGAGGTGGAAGGCAGCATGCTGGAAATTCTTTTGTTCCTCCAAATTATCATTCAATCCCAATAATGATTAAATGAACACTAACACAAACAATGAAAACGGTGGATATAACTTTATAAATCGCAATTACAGCAACCATGCATTAAAATGAATTAGTCATATATTAGAACCCTAAAATATATTCTTAAAAGGGAAACTTCATTAGGAAACTAATGTTCTATTGAACTCTAATACAACTGCGTACAATATCTTTGTTTTGTTATGAATTCCTATCTTTTTATTAATTTTTATTTGTGCAACCCCTTCCCCCCTCCCGTGTACTGCTACAAAGTCTTGTGTAGAAGGTGTCAAATACACAATGCCCCCCCATAACTGAAAGAGTGCCAGGTCCGTACAATGTGCAAGCCATCTGTTCTAAGCCGTACATTGTACAAAATGTGGCATGCAGGGCTGCATTTATAAAAAAAAAAAAGCACTCAGACCTTGTGCGGGTCATCAGGACCCTTCCTGACATCCCCCCAGTAACTGATCAATAAATGTGATGCAGTGGAGCAACATGGCTTCCATCCTACAGGGTAAGAGTTAGCAGAACAGGAGAAAGCCTTTCATGTCATGTCATCTGTGACATGGAAGGCTTTTTCCAATCCTGCCCATTTTTACCCGTTACTGCTGGTAGGATGGAAGCTGGAGAGCCATGATGCTCCCCTGTGCCGCCTTTATTGATCTCCCAGCCAAAATGTCTGGGAAATCAGTACCGGGGGGGGGGGGCACTAGGAAGGGTCCTAATGTCCCTAACAAGGTCTGAATTAACACCTTTGAGTGCCAGAGAGGTATCCAAACGATTGGATACTTTTCTGGGACTCGAAAGGTAAAAACTACATTAAAAATAAATAAATAACTATAAAAAAATAAACTGTGCCAGAGGGTGTCGACCACATTGCTTTTCAATGTGTTGATCAAACCTTTGGAGGTCACTGCCCCCACAACCCTTCCATCCAGTGTCCACTCCCCCCTCCCAATAATCTGACCCCTCCCTGCCTGGTCTGACTACAGAACTCAACATACACTGTCAGACCACCAGACCTGGTCCTATTGCCCACTAGAAATCACAGATCTCCGCATACACTCTCTGACCACCCCCCATCCTGGTTCCACTGCCCACTATTAGTCACAGACCCCTGCATAAACACTTTGATCCTCCCAACCTTGTTCAACTAGTAATCTCTAAATCTGCCTACTCCTCAAGTAGCCATGCTCCTGACATCAACTACAATATGTCAACCCATACCAATGGGATGCCATTTTTCAAGGGCTGGTCGTAGGTACTGAATAAACTAGGAAATCTCATGGCATTGAAAGATTTAGGTATCTCTGAAGTGAGTGGAGTATAAAAAAAACATGCGTTTTTTCCTATAGCACAACTTCTGGAAAGAGTTGTACAGTATGGGAAAAAAATATTTGATCCCCTGCTGATTTTGTACGTTTGCCCACTGACAAAGAAATAATAAGTCTATAATTTTAATGGTAGGTTTATTTGAACAGTGAGAGAAAGAATAACAACAAAAAAATCCTGAAAAATGCATTTCAAAAAAGTTATAAATTGACTTGCATTTTACTGAGTGAAATAAGTATTTGACCCCCTTTCAATCAGCAAAATTTCTCCCAGGTGTCTTTTATCCAGTTAACAAGCTGAGATTAGGATCACTCTTAAAGGGAGTTCTTCTAATCTCAGCTTGTTACCTGTATAAAAGATACCTGTCCACAGAAGCAATCAATCAGATAACAAACTCTCCACCATGGCCAAGACCAAAGAGCTGTCCAAGGATGTCAGGGACAAGATTGTAGACCTACACAAGGCTGGAATGGGCTAGAAGACCATCACCAAGCAGCTTGGTGAGAAGGTGACAACAACTGGCTCGATTATTCGCAAATGGAAGAAACATAAGTGTCAATCTCCCTTGGTCTGGGGCTCCATGCAAGATCTCACCTTGTGGAGTTTCAATGATCATGAGAACAGTGAGGAATCAGCCCAGAACTACACGGGAGGATCTTGTCAATGATCTCAAGGCAACTGGGACCATAGTCACCAAGAAAACAATTGGTAACACACTACACCGTGAAGAACTGAAGTCTTGCATCGCCCGCAAGTACCCCCTGCTCAAGAAAGCACATGTACAGGCCTGTCTGAAGTTTGCCAATGAACATCTGAATGATTCAGAGGAGAACTTGGTGAAAGTGTTGTGGTCAGATGAGACCAAAATCGTGCTCTTTGGCATCAACTCAACTCGCCGTGTTTGGAGGAGGTGGAATGCTGCCTATGATCCCAAGAACACCATCCCCACTGTCAAACATGGAGGTGGAAACATTATACTTTTGGGGTGTTATTCTGCTAAGGGGACAGGACAACTTCACCACATCAAAGGGATGATGGACGGGGCCATGCACAGTCAAATCTTGGGTGAGAACCTCCTTCCCTCAGCCAGCGGATTGAAAATGGGTCGTGAATGGGTATTCCAGCATGACAATGACCCAAAACACACGGCCAAGGCAACAAAGGAGTGGCTCAAGAAGAAGCACATTAAGGTCCTGGAGTAGCCTAGCCAGTCTCCAGACCTTTATCCGATAGAAAATCTGTGGAGGGAGCTGAAGGTTCGAGTTGCCAAGTCAGCCTCAAAACCTTAATGACTTGGAGAGGCTCTGCAAAGAGATGTGTGCAAACCTGGTGGCCAACTACAAAAAACGTCTGACCTCTGTGACTGCCAACAAGGGTTTTGCCACCAAGTACTAAGTCATGTTTTACATAGGGGTACAATACTTATTTCACTCCGTAAAATGCAAATCAATTTATAACTTTTTTGAAAATAGTTTTTTAGGATTTTTTTGGTGTTATTCTGTCTCTCACTGTTCAAATAAACCTACCATTAAAATTATAGACTGATCATTTCTTTGTCAGTGGGCAAACATATAAAATCAGCAGGGGATCAAATATTTTTTCCCTAACTGTACACACTAGTGTAGGAGTAAAAAGTCCCTTCATTTAATGCAAGAGAATGTCTACTTTCGAAAATGGCATGCCTTACTGACCTTTTCTTCATATCTGTAATGGTTATGCCCATTTTAGTACAGGCAGGTCATTCCATAAAAGAAAGTGGCAGGTGTGGTTTTGTGATTCTGGCACCCCCCTACAGTATGTCAACCTATACTAACAGGGTACCATTTTTCTTGGGCTAGTAAAAATACTAAATGCAGGAGGAAATTCCATGGTTTTGAAAGATTTTAGTATTATTGAAATGGTTGATAGAAAAAAATTAACATTTTTCCATGCAGTGCCACATTATGGAAAATATTGTGCACACCAGCCTAACAGCAGAAAGACTAGTAACCCTCATCTGATGCAAGTAAATGCTTACTTTACAAATTGGTATGACTTGCATACCTTTCCTTCATATCTCTAATAGTTAGGAACATTTTAGTGCAGGCAGACTACTTAAAAAAAAACAGGTAAGTGTCATATTGTGTTTCTTGCACCTCCACCAGTATGTCAAACCATACCAATAGGGTAGCAATTTTCTTGGAGGAGTAGTAGTATCTAATGGTTGCAGTATTAAATAAAATAGTTGTCAAAGATTTTCATATATTTCAATGGGTGAAAATATAAAAAAGCCTATTTTTTTCTGTAGTGTCACCTTCTGGAAACATTTGTGTATACCAGGTTAGGAGTTGAAAGGCAAGAGACCACTCATTTGATGAGTGGGTTGTATTCTTTCCAAAATGATGTGCCTTTTCTTAATTTCTTTAGTTTGGACAACCATTTTACTACAGGCAATTCATTTTTAGAAAAAAGTAAGACAAATGAAAGATTGTGATTGGTGTAGTTTTGTGCTACTGGTACCCACTACAGTAAGTCAATGCATATCAATGGCGTGCCATTTCTCTCCAGAGAGCAGTAACTAATGACTACAGTAGGACATTTCATAGTTTTCAAAGATTTTAGCACATTTGAAGTGGAGGAAAATAAAAAAATGTCTAGTACCGGGCTAGGGATAGAAAGGCAAGTGACCCCTCATTTGATGCAGTAGGATATCTACTTTCAAAAAATATTTGCATTTATATAGATACTGAGCTGTTCTAGGACAGTTTTACCATCAATGTAAGAATGTAATTTCCCAAGCCTCTACATTCCCACCCTTGCTTAAATGGCTGTTAGATTTTACAACAGCTGCAGAGCTGCTTAGACAATGGCTAGAAGTAGTGGGACAGACAAAAAGTAATTTTCAAAGGAGAATATGGGTGCAATGTTCAAAAAGTAGCCATAATGAAAAAAATGTCTGTCGCAGAACGGGCTGATACGGAGCAGGGAACTCCGGATGGCTCACAGCCTGTCTGTGCTCCCGGCTTTTATCCAGTTAACAAGCTGAGATTAGGATCACTCTTAAAGGGAGTTCTTCTAATCTCAGCTTGTTACCTGTATAAAAGATACCTGTCCACAGAAGCAATCAATCAGATAACAAACTCTCCACCATGGCCAAGACCAAAGAGCTGTCCAAGGATGTCAGGGACAAGATTGTAGACCTACACAAGGCTGGAATGGGCTAGAAGACCATCACCAAGCAGCTTGGTGAGAAGGTGACAACAACTGGCTCGATTATTCGCAAATGGAAGAAACATAAGTGTCAATCTCCCTTGGTCTGGGGCTCCATGCAAGATCTCACCTTGTGGAGTTTCAATGATCATGAGAACAGTGAGGAATCAGCCCAGAACTACACGGGAGGATCTTGTCAATGATCTCAAGGCAACTGGGACCATAGTCACCAAGAAAACAATTGGTAACACACTACACCGTGAAGAACTGAATTCTTGCATTGCCCGCAAGTACCCCCTGCTCAAGAAAGCACATGTACAGGCCTGTCTGAAGTTTGCCAATGAACATCTGAATGATTCAGAGGAGAACTTGGTGAAAGTGTTGTGGTCAGATGAGACCAAAATCGTGCTCTTTGGCATCAACTCAACTCGCCGTGTTTGGAGGAGGTGGAATGCTGCCTATGATCCCAAGAACACCATCCCCACTGTCAAACATGGAGGTGGAAACATTATACTTTTGGGGTGTTATTCTGCTAAGGGGACAGGACAACTTCACCACATCAAAGGGATGATGGACGGGGCCATGCACAGTCAAATCTTGGGTGAGAACCTCCTTCCCTCAGCCAGCGGATTGAAAATGGGTCGTGAATGGGTATTCCAGCATGACAATGACCCAAAACACACGGCCAAGGCAACAAAGGAGTGGCTCAAGAAGAAGCACATTAAGGTCCTGGAGTGGCCTAGCCAGTCTCCAGACCTTTATCCGATAGAAAATCTGTGGAGGGAGCTGAAGGTTCGAGTTGCCAAGTCAGCCTCAAAACCTTAATGACTTGGAGAGGCTCTGCAAAGAGATGTGTGCAAACCTGGTGGCCAACTACAAAAAACGTCTGACCTCTGTGACTGCCAACAAGGGTTTTGCCACCAAGTACTAAGTCATGTTTTACATAGGGTACAATACTTATTTCACTCCGTAAAATGCAAATCAATTTATAACTTTTTTGAAAATAGTTTTTTAGGATTTTTTTGGTGTTATTCTGTCTCTCACTGTTCAAATAAACCTACCATTAAAATTATAGACTGATCATTTCTTTGTCAGTGGGCAAACATATAAAATCAGCAGGGGATCAAATATTTTTTCCCTAACTGTACACACTAGTGTAGGAGTAAAAAGTCCCTTCATTTAATGCAAGAGAATGTCTACTTTCGAAAATGGCATGCCTTACTGACCTTTTCTTCATATCTGTAATGGTTATGCCCATTTTAGTACAGGCAGGTCATTCCATAAAAGAAAGTGGCAGGTGTGGTTTTGTGATTCTGGCACCCCCCTACAGTATGTCAACCTATACTAACAGGGTACCATTTTTCTTGGGCTAGTAAAAATACTAAATGCAAGAGGAAATTCCATGGTTTTGAAAGATTTTAGTATTATTGAAATGGTTGATAGAAAAAAATTAACATTTTTCCATGCAGTGCCACATTATGGAAAATATTGTGCACACCAGCCTAACAGCAGAAAGACTAGTAACCCTCATCTGATGCAAGTAAATGCTTACTTTACAAATTGGTATGACTTGCATACCTTTCCTTCATATCTCTAATAGTTAGGAACATTTTAGTGCAGGCAGACTACTTAAAAAAAAACAGGTAAGTGTCATATTGTGTTTCTTGCACCTCCACCAGTATGTCAAACCATACCAATAGGGTAGCAATTTTCTTGGAGGAGTAGTAGTATCTAATGGTTGCAGTATTAAATAAAATAGTTGTCAAAGATTTTCATATATTTCAATGGGTGAAAATATAAAAAAGCCTATTTTTTTCTGTAGTGTCACCTTCTGGAAACATTTGTGTATACCAGGTTAGGAGTTGAAAGGCAAGAGACCACTCATTTGATGAGTGGGTTGTATTCTTTCCAAAATGATGTGCCTTTTCTTAATTTCTTTAGTTTGGACAACCATTTTACTACAGGCAATTCATTTTTAGAAAAAAGTAAGACAAATGAAAGATTGTGATTGGTGTAGTTTTGTGCTACTGGTACCCACTACAGTAAGTCAATGCATATCAATGGCGTGCCATTTCTCTCCAGAGAGCAGTAACTAATGACTACAGTAGGACATTTCATAGTTTTCAAAGATTTTAGCACATTTGAAGTGGAGGAAAATAAAAAAATGTCTAGTACCGGGCTAGGGATAGAAAGGCAAGTGACCCTCATTTGATGCAGTAGGATATCTACTTTCAAAAAATATTTGCATTTATATAGATACTGAGCTGTTCTAGGACAGTTTTACCATCAATGTAAGAATGTAATTTCCCAAGCCTCTACATTCCCACCCTTGCTTAAATGGCTGTTAGATTTTACAACAGCTGCAGAGCTGCTTAGACAATGGCTAGAAGTAGTGGGACAGACAAAAAGTAATTTTCAAAGGAGAATATGGGTGCAATGTTCAAAAAGTAGCCATAATGAAAAAAATGTCTGTCGCAGAACGGGCTGATACGGAGCAGGGAACTCCGGATGGCTCACAGCCTGTCTGTGCTCCCGGCTCTGGGGCAGCAGCGGAGGAGCTGCGTGACAGTTTGTCACCCAGCCACCTCCTCTGCTACCCTGGAGCCGGAAGCACAGACAGGCTGTCAGCCTTCCGGAGCTCTCTGCTCCAGATCAGCCCGGTCTGTTAGTCCCTACTGTGCATGTGCGGTTACGCACACAGTGAGCGAAGCATTCTAGGACTTTATGTTATAGGATGTCTTAGAATTGACAGACCATGGAATATTAACTTTTTTTATTCTGATTATGGAAAATTTCAGTTACAACAACTTTTTTTTTAACATCTTGCCCTAAGTGGTACAAATCATATGCTCTTATATAAAACAATAAAACAAACTACCAACACAAGTACAGTTGTTTCAGCATGTTTAATAAATAAAACTTCTTTCTTAATCAAAGTTTCCATTTAATGCTTTTCGAAGCAGGATCTAGTCCTGGCAAGGTAAACTCAACCTTTCATCCTTCTGAGGTAGCTAAAATGAGTGCCCAGTACATACTTGATAACAAGAGAAAAATTCCTGGTAAAATACTTTCATTAAAAAAAAATTGTGCTGTTTGTATTGAGAGATAAAAACAAAAAAATGTTAATTGACTTTGATTAGGGCAAATTCCTTTTGTATTCAGAAATGTTATCATATCCCAGCCCAATCAAAGGGAGCCCTGGAAAAGGCAGGAATGTATGCTCCATCAAAGCATGGACATGTTTTACACATGCTAGTATGAATTGCAGAGGGGTACTCCACGAATTACAAAGCAATGTGTTGCATTCCCCTCTGGCACTCAAAGGGTTAAAGGAACAGTAAAATTTTGTTATGAAAATATATATGCTGTAGGGATTTTCCCATTGTGTAAAATTTGGATACTCCAGCTGCTGAGAGAGGCCTATCTGCAGAGTTATTACAGTTTAAACCCTTTTTTTTCTTTTTTTATACATTGACAATGTCCTAGTATCAATTACATATTCAGTTACATTCTGTTTGACAGGAAAGTTACTGACAAACACTTCCTCATAGAATGTAAAAGAAACTGCTGAGTCACCTCCTGCTAGGGTTGCCACCTTTTCTTAAAAAAAATACCAGCCATGGAATTCCCTCCAAAGACTTAACATTGGAAAGAAGCCAATTTTTTACCGGCCTACCAGTAAAATACCGGCTGGGTGGCAACGCTACTTCCTGCAAGAACTTTCAGGAATTAAACGAACAGTAAATTCACTTCCTGATTATTTGAACTGTTATAACATTTGAAGAAAACAAAAGACAGTACCTTTATTTTACTCATCAGAACATCTATAACATATAGTTTTCTATATACATTGTTTACTGCTCCTTTAACCCCAGTTCATTTTTAGGTTGTTTTAAAAACAACTGTTAGTGTTTTTATAAAACCAATTCTGAAAGGCTGATATACTAACAAGACCTGTGGGGAGAGGCACTAAGATTTGAAAAGGGGCCAGTTGAAATGAAGGTTCCCTTTTGTGGTATGCATTACGGTGTCTTCACCATTTTATCCCTGTGATTACACCTTAAATACACTTATATCCACATGCTTTCCCCTTACCTTTGCTAAGTTTACCATATTTAATTTGACAATGGTTCATTTGCATACTTAAATGTAACTTAATGAGCCATTTCCATTCCCTGAGGAGGTGTTTTAATATTCACATGGCTATTCGCTATATGCACTAAGCTCGGATAGTGGGCTATGTGCTCGGAGTTCACAGGAACAAATTTGCCTCCATGAGGATGGCAAATTTGGGATCTTCCATAGCTTTCTACGCAGCCAGAAAACCAGAGATAGCAGTAGCCCTCATTTAACCCTCTGTGTGCCAGGAGTGTGCAGGGCATTGCAGTGTAATGTGTTGCATGCCATTTTGGCACTCTAAGTGTTAACTCTTTGAGTGCTGCAGAGATGTGTTGAACCTCCTTGTGGCATTCAAAGGATTTTAACATACACCTCTCCCTGCTGAGGCCTCTGTTACATGTAAACAGCAGACCGCCTGCTGATCAGATGATTCATGTAAGTACAAGACCCAGCCACAATCCGCAAAGCATCGGTATTGGAAAAAGCCTACTTAGAGGTATGGATAAATCAGCCAAGAGGGTGGTGATTACAAGAGGGTGACGATCCTTGTTTTTTTAACTGGAAGTGCCATTGCGGTCATGTGTCATATATTTCTGAGCAAATCAATGAGCAGCATATTTCCCTGACACTCAAAATAGATAAAACATTTATTAGGGAAAAAATGCCTGCAGAGAAACATTACATCAACTATGTTGAGTTTATTTGCAAGTTAATGAAGGAATTCAATTAATAAAATGCTTCTCCTAACCACCCACTTACCTTACTATGGCCCAAAAATCATAATGGCCCTTATGCATTTTTGCCCTTGTGACTATGTTCAAGCGTTAACGTTTTTAGTCAGTCCTGGTTATCATGCCCATGGAGATGGATATGACAGTTGCTGGCAGTTTTTTCAAGCTGAAGTAAGCAGATAGCAGGTAGCATCTGTCACATCCTTCTCCCCCCATGGACATGGCATCAAGGACAGATTAAAACCAAGGAGCAAAAGAAAAAGGAATAGAGACTATTAGGATTTTCTGACCATAAAAAAGCTAAACAGGGGTTATTAGATGGTGTTCGTTTTCCTGAAATAAAATCACATAGGTAGACATGTAATAATGGAAGTCATAGATTAATGGAAGACAATTTCATGGAGGTGCAAACAATCAATAATGAAGATGTTTCTCTTAAAGGAGCAGTAAACTTATTTATGAAAACACATTTTACAGAACATTTCCTGCTGAGTAAAACAAGGTCACTCCAATCACTGTCAGATATTTTATTCAAAATTTATAGCAGTTTAAATAATCAGGAAGTGAATTTACTGTGTTTACTTCCTGATAGTTCTAACTGACAGGAAGTGACTCAGCAGTTTCTATCACATTCTATGGAGAACTGTATGTCTCTGACTTTTCTGACTTTCCTCACCATTAGAATCTAACAGGAAAACAAAAATTTGACCACTAGAGGGCACTGCTAATGTAAAAAAAACCATGGGTTTAAACCGTAAGAACTCTGGAAATATAAATCTCTCAGCAGTGGGAGTACCCTTATTTTACTCAATAGGAAAATCCCTACAATATATATTTTTTCAAAAAAAAAGTTTACTGCCGAGTGATATCTGCACTTTTTAGAAAAAGTAAGGTAATATTTCTGGATTAATTGTTTTTTTTGTGTTTTTTTTTTTAAGCTCACCAATGTTATGATTTTGTAGTCAGATTTGCTTCCTGGGAATGAAGCCAAAATCAATTTTAGAAACAGTATGAAATTAGTATGTTCCTGACAGTCCGTTTTCCAGTTCCTTATGAGTGGAGATCTGCTGGCACAGCTTGTTGGCAAACATAAGTATTTCAGTGGAGACAAAGATATAAATTAATCTTAAGTACTCAGTCAAGCTACACTTTTGTACAATTTATTATATAATACAAATGATTAAAAATCCTAACCTATTTACGTACAGTGTTTTGAATTACTACTGTATTTTTGCTGCCAGCTTTATTTCTTATTTTGTAGGTGACCTCATGCATCATAGAATAAAGTGAGAATTTTCTGTCTTGTCCCTATCACTGGGGACATTTTTTTTTTTTGAAGTGGAGCACTGCTAAGTAGCCCCAAATGAGTCATGGCGCTAGTGAAGCAAGCTATGAAAATTCCATGTCTGCTCAAAAATTGGCCTTGTTGCTCCCCCAAACCCTGACAAACCTGTGCATATGGGGCATTGCCATACTCAGACGCTGTAGCTGAGTACTAATCAATGCTATTTTTACACCTGCAACGATACTGTGCTTGAAATTCAAAGCAACATTGAAATAGAAATGCGAAAAATGCTGCATTTTTTCCTTACTGCAGGTTTTGGGAGGGGATTGTTGGTAAAATGACTGCATGAAAAATGTCAAAATGCACCTAAAATGAAACCCTGGGTTGTCTACTTTTCAAAAATATACACTTTTCAGGGGAACACTGGTACACAGCCGTAAATGAGACAGTGTTTTTCACACATATTCAATGTTACTGTGAATTTCAATCTTAGGATATTTGGAAATATTAAAAATGACATTGATTAGTGTTCAGCTACATCTTCTGAGTATGGCAAAGCTCCATATCCATAGGTTTGTCAGGGTTTGGAGGAGCTACTGGGCCCAGCTGGGAACATGTACTTTTCCATTTTCGACACGGCATTTTACAGCTTGCTTAACTGGTGCCTTATCTCATTTAGGGCTGTTTGGCAATATGTCAATTAAAATGTCATCCCCCAAAGTATATGTTTTTAGAACAGTAGACAATCCTAGGTGTATTTTGACATTTTTTTTTCACAGCCACTTTACCACCAATCCCTCCCAAAACCTGCAATAAGAAAAAACAAACAAAATAAACTGTTTGCTTCCACACCTAGATTTCAGTTTTGTTGTGGATTTAAAGCAAAGGGTATTTAGACACTTTTAAAAAAAAATGCACTGAATAATGTTTAGCTACATCTTCTGAGTAAGGCAGTGCCCCATATGCATTGGCTTGTCAGGGTCTGGGGTAGCTACTGGGCCCCGCTTGGAAAAATGCATGTTTCCATTTTCAGACATGGAATTTTTACAGCTTGCTTTAAAATACTGTAAAATGCCATGTGTAATACTCAAGGTTTTGCCCTTTCTCCCCTTATGTGAAGTTGGGGGGTGCGTACTCAATTCTGCTCCCCTCCTCCCTCCCTCCACCTCAATATGCTCCCAAATTCCCTCCCTCTACTTAACCCCTCCAGAGGCATTTGGGACACTTGTGCAGAGGTCTGAAAGGGCACTAGCAGTATCTTGAACTAAAACAGGTCCTCACATGGATATTCCAGATGACTTCGGAGGGGGTGAGTAGAGGAAGGGTAAGGTGGAAGCATATTCAGGTGAATGGAGGGAAGCAGACAAGAGGCTAATTTTTTTTGGTGGGTAGAGAAAGGGAAAACAAGGGTGCGTATTATTCACAGGCACTTTTGTTTTCCACAGATATCTTGGGTTTAATTTGCACCTGCGTATTATACACAGGTGCATATTATAACTGAGATTTTACGGTAAATAAATAAATAATAAATAATAACATAAGGTGCATTGCTTCCCATTATATTTTTATATTGTTAGAACTAAGGAGGTAAGTGTTCTGAAAAATTAAAAAAAAAAAAGGATATGTCGGGAGGGGAGGGGAAGTGTCCAAATAATAAAATGGTAACTGTTACCGAACTACTGCATTGCACCTACATGATACTCTGAGGCAGTAATAATGGCAAATATGACAGCAAGGGACCATAAGTCACACTTGTCATCCCCAAACAGTCCCTCAACTACTACTACTACTCTGATGCAGCAGCTAGATATTTAGAGTGTTGGGACTGAGGGAGGGGGTGATAGTGATGAAGACTCAGACTGAAATTGATGTTGTTACTGTTAGTGAAGCAGCTGGTGGGACTAGCATGACTGCAGTAAATCCTCCTGCTGATGCTGAGGTAGAAGGGGAAGTGAGCAGCAAGACTAGCGGTCAAGGGAGCACACAATATCCCCCAACCCTGTGATTCTCCTTCCCCGGAATTTTCCCTCTGAGACATGATACTGAGGAAGGAAGAACTGGCAGACAGTAGCAGTGATACCACCATGAGCACAGATCAGCTGCCTGTACCTGCTGCTAGTGCTGCCAGTCTGCCTTATTCACCTATAGAGATGGCAATTGTGACAGTAGAGGACCCTCTATCACATTTGTCATCACCTCCAAACAATGATAGATAAAAGATAGACAGATAATACAGCAGCAGCAAGGAGGGACTGGTGGTGGTGGCCATAATGAGGATGATGGTGGAGCAGCTGGGATGGAAAAGACATCAATGGCCTTTTTAGCCCAACAGTTAAGGAATGGGAGGCAGAGATACTAATGGAAATGGGCATCACTACCACCATTCGCATCAGTAATGACATTGTGGCATTTTGCTGCTGTAATTCCTGTTGCTGCTTTGTTGCAAGGGCAGCAGGATGATGATATTGATGAGCAGGCTAGCGTGCCACAGACTAGCGTGGACACAGTTTGAAAGGGGTCCAGCAGTACTAATGTGGGCCTAAGACAAGTTCCACTTGCCAGCAGCAATACTCCTCCTAATCTTAGTTGTATTGCAGATTCTGAGGCAGTAGCAGCAACTGCCCCAGCTAGTGGAGGAGAATGTGGAGGAGAAAAAGAAAAAAGCCATTTTTTTCTACCTTTTCCCTCCCCCACCTGAGGTCTTGGGTGTGGGACTATTTTTCGCTTGGGGAAGGCACAGTGCAGTCATCAGCAACAGCACTGTGCACTATATGTGATAAAGTCAGCGAAAAGGGAAAAGGAGGGAATGCAGTTTGGCGCAACTGCTCTCCGGGAGCGGGACATAGCAGCAACATCTTCAGGAAATTCACCTCCCCCACCAGTTGATATCCATTCTGGAGAGGTCAGGTTGTGGCAGTTTGTGTCCACCCATTGCACACTGTGTGGTTCGCTGACCACACATGGCAACCTAGTGGAAGATAATCACAACTGAAGCATCTGAGGAGATTCCATCCTGGTGGCAGGGAGGGTTCCTCATTATTATTAAAACTGAAAGTTGTCATGTGTCCTTAGCGAGGAGAGGACAAGGGGCATATTGACAGTAGCAGTACTTGGTTTCTGGTGGGATGATTTCACATTGGGGACCCTCAGTGTAATGGTGTTTGGTTACAGTTGTGCCTGATGTTTAATGTGAGTGCAGATATGCCCACTGTTCCCAGTCCTTCCCTTATTTACTACACACACTGTGCACATTGAAGTTCCTGATGACAGGCAGATTTCCTGATCTCAATAAGGGAAACATTTCTATTCCAACACACCCTGATTTTGGAGGAGGGACAGGAGGAGCCAACTTCTTTTCTCCACATATACCTGTGGAGGGGCTAGTGTGGTGCTGCTAATGCCTCAGGCACATAGTGGAGCTAGTAGTGGCAAGTCAAACCATGATCATCTTCAGCCATATCACTGCTTTTATTGATCCCATTCCATTGGAGCTGCCTAATCAGCCTGCTGTTTAAACAACTCATCAGCAAGAACAGCAGTTGGATAGGTCGCAATGACACCTGAGCATTTGACAATGGCCAGTGGCCACTAGCCACCACAACATGACATGCTAGCACTAGGCCAGTAGGGCATATTTTTTCTCAGGGCTTGTTCTTTAAACACAAACCAGAGACCTACAAAAATAAAATTGGGGGGGGGCTTGTTTCTAACAAGCCTAAGTCCTTTAAATCACTGATTCCTTAGTGCTTGTGACACTTACAAGCCTGACTGATAAAACTTATCCCTGATGTGATTCCTTAGGGCCTGTGATGCTAACAAGCCTGATTGGTAAAAAAAGAGCTCCAATTTCTCAGGGCTTCTGACGCTAACAAGCCTGAGTGATAGAAAACACACAAAGCTATACTATACACCAAACACTATACATACAATGCCCAACTATATACGGAATATGCCAAATGCTGTACAAAAAACTCCAAACACAAAATGCTGTACTCCAAATGCTATATGCTAAATGCCAAATGCTATATGCAAAGCTCTATATGACATTTGCCAAATGCCAAACTCCTATAAACAATACACCAAACACTATACTCTATATGCCAAACACTATAACAAAACACTATATGCCAAATGCTATACGCAAGACGCTGTAACCAAATGCTATACGCAATAGGAAAACAACTATACTATAGCTATTCGCTATATGCAACAGGCATAATGGTATACACACCATGCTAATAGCCAGTATGCTATACACAATGCACTATACGCAAAACACTATATGCAATACACACAAACACACAAGCTCACACATTCTCGCTCACATGCTGTTGCTCAAACACCATTAGGCACACATACACACATGTGCCCACTAACATGTGCACATTAACACGTTCACACAAATACATGTATACAAACACTCACACGCTCACTGACGGAGAGTTATGTAACGCAGTGCTTTGCAATGTGTTGCACACCTTTTTGGAGCTTAAAGGGATAATAATGTTTCATAATAAAAGCAGCTCTAATTAATCATCATAGTATTTGGACTTTGGAGAGTGTTATTTCAATTCTGTCAGAGTTGTAGTTCAAGAGTAATTCAATGACAAAGTATCCCGCACAAGCCCCTTTTACTGATGTAACATTGTTCAGCCAGATCAGAAGGGAGGTGCCCAGGTAGACTGCAGAGAGGGACAATCTTCAATTAAGATAAGGGAAAAACCTGAAAAGCTTGTCAAGGGAAACAGGGCTTTCATTGTTCTTACAGGAAGAAGATTGTCCCCTTCCGTTATCTGTCTGGTCTATGCACTGCATTCCACATTTGAGAAGAGATGGCTTACACTAGGTAAAAGGGGCGGGAGGGGGAAACTTTGCTCATGAATATCTCTCAAACCATAAAGGTTTGAGAGATAAGACTTATATTGTTCATGTTTTTTTAATGCCTACAAAATAAAATAAAGATAAAACAAAATATTACTGCCCCTTTAAAGGACTAAGCACTGATAATTCAACAAGCCATTGCTCTCTTTATTAACAACACGGCAACGCCGTGCCAATATTGCTAGTTGTTAATATTGGATTAAGAGTGAGCGTTACGTGTAGATTGCTTTTTCTTAATATATACTAAATATTCCACTGATCTATTTAACTATACTTACATTGGATCAAGTAAGGAGTTGAGAGAGGGATCAAAGGAGCACTTCTTTGTACTTTTAATATTCACATGGGATCTTTAAAGGGATGGTAATGCCCTAAATCTCTCCTTTATTATTTAAGACTGCAACGAATCTCAGTCATGCTCTTTAAAATATTTTTATTTTTATGGTGAAGGGTATTCACAAAGATTAGAAATGTTACATTCAATGTTTTCTAATACATTTCTTTTGAATTAATATCCAAATTCTTCTTTAATTTATAGGCAAATAGAATACTGCATTGAATGTATATACTGCATTGGTCCTCAAAGATCATTTTGTACTGACATGAGCTTTGTAATAAAAATAGATTTGTAATTCTCGGTAGTCTAGCTGCCAAAGGGCATCAATCACTCAGCACAATCTATACTTAAAGAAATGGAATAAGCATTGGCTTGAGAACAGATATGAAAAATAAATACAGTGTGTCCATGTGACATTATGTTTCCAAGCACTATTCTGGTCTTATCTTGCAGCTTTGCTTCTCTTCCTTGTCTGAAATCAAAGGAAATAAGACTGAGATTTACATCAGTATCTTTCTCCCTCTCCCTCTTTCAAACTGACTCTCACTTGCTCTCAACAAACAAATATGAACTATAGGATGTAGCAAGGTTTATTGTATAAAATAAAGGCACAAAAATTGAGATTGCAAAACATGTTTTAACTAGTGTTGAGCGAGCATGCTCGCCGATGCTCGGATCAGCTCGAGCATCGCTCTGCTCGGCACATGGCGGTACTCGTACGAGTACCGCCATGTGCTCGCCCGCCATGTTCGGGTGGCAGGGATCTGTGCCGGAGGAGGCACAGATCTTGCAGACGCTCCGCTGGACCACCAGGGACTGGAGGTAGGGGGCATTGCGGAGATGAAGGGGGACATTGTGGAGATGATGGGGGACAATGTGGTAGGGGGACATTGTGGAAGGGGGGCATTGCGGAGATGAAGGGGGCATTGCAGAGATGAAGGGGGACATTGCGGAGATGAAGGGGGACATTGTGGAAGGGGGGCATTGCGGAGATGAAGGGGGCATTGTGGAGATGAAGGGGGCATTGCGGAGATGAAGGGGGACATTGTGGAGATGAAGGGGGACATTGTGGAAGGGGGACATTGTGGAAGGGGGGCATTGCGGAGATGAAGGGGGCATTGCGGAGATGAAGGGGGCATTGCAGAGATGAAGGGGGACATTGCGGAGATGAAGGGGGACATTGTGGAAGGGGGGCATTGCGGAGATGAAGGGGGCATTGCGGAGATGAAGGGGGCATTGCGGAGATGAAGGGGGACATTGCGGAGATGAAGGGGGCATTGCGGAGATGAAGGGGGACATTGCGGAGATGAAGGGGGACATTGTGGAAGGGGGACATTGTGGAAGAGGGGCATTGTGGAGATGAAGGGGGGCATTGACCAGGCACCCCCCCCTCATCAGAGCAGGGGGTGCCTGGTGTAATGCTCGAGTCCTCCCATGTAATGCAATGGGGTTCGGGTGCTCGGCCGAGCACTCGAGCCTCAGGGGGTGCTCGGTCAGAGCACCCGAACACCCGAGCATCGGGGTGCTCGCTCAACACTAGTTTTAACACTTAGTAAAAGAAACAGAATAGCCATTGGCCCTAGGACTTATATGGTAAATGCAGTGTGCCCATGTGACATATTTCCAAGCTCTATTCTGGTCTTATCTTGTAGGTCTGCTGCTCTCCACTGTCTGGAATCAAATGGAAATAAAACAGAGGTTTGCATCAGCCTCTCACTTGCGATCACCAAACAAATAAGAAAATGTAAACTGTAGCGACTTGAGGTTTAGTGTACCCTTTATGGTGTCAAAGTTAACTCTTTGGCACAAAAATAGTGAAAGCATGGGCCATTTCTGGGACATAACATCTGAACAATATTAACATTATTAATAAATATGAATTAATTAATACATTTAAATTAATAAATATTAATTAATAAATATTGCTATGTCAGGGCTTAAAATGTGAAGTCCTTTGCTACTAGCCAGACCTGAAAAGTTACTCTCCATTGCAAGCCATAACATACCCACCAGGGCTGAATTTCTACTCGCCAGGGCTGAATTTTCACTCACCATTGGCTAGTGGCGAGTGGAAATTTTGAGCCCTGGCTATGTTACCATTCAGGGGGTTTATTTGATTAATACTGTGCTCTTGTCTTGAGACAAAAACACTCGGTTTTGACTTTATACATATGCCATATAGACTCTCTAAAAATTGTTCCATATAGCTCTCCCCCATGAGTCTTATAGTTAAATTAAGGACAAGAGAGTTATTCTGATTCCAGCATGCTGAGATCAGAATACTCATATATGGTATTCCAACATGTGAGTACTCCTTTTTTGTTGGCTGTATCCTAGGCTGCTGGATTGCACCTGGGCAAGTAAATTATGTTATACATGATTTGGATTCTCATTGTATAATGTAGTCCTGTGCACCTACTCAGAAAATGTATGGACCAGAAAGCCACCCCCATGGGTGTTTCAGCAGGTTTCTTAGAGTAATTAACTCTTTTGTAGCATGCAACTCCCTAGTCAACACCTGAACATCTTAAAATTCAGAAGCAGGAAAGAGGGGTATGATTCAGCACTACTACAATTTAAAAAAATCAGTAAAAATGTATTTATGATAAACTAATATCAAATACCACAGTAATTCCCATGATTCATCAAAATATAATATAAAATGTACAAACACAACATTTTATCTCAACAAGACAATAAAACTGTCATAGTAATACATCAGAAGTACTTGTAAAATGTCCTTGGGCTGCAATATAGCAATATAACATATATTCAAAAGGTTTCAGCTTTGCAAAAATGTCCCAATCCAATAAAGTACACTTGAGGCACTCAAGTCCTTAAAGGGATAGTAATACTTCGTTTTAACTTTATTTCATTTTGTAGGCATTAAAAAAACATGAAGAATGATATAAGTCTTATCTCTCAAACCTTTATGGTTTAAGAGATATTCACAAGTAAAGTGTCCCCCTCCCGCCCCTTTTACTGATGTAACACTGCTCAGCCAGATCAGAAGGGAGGTGCCCAGGTAGACTGCAGAGAGGGACAATCTTCAATTAAGATAAGGGAAAAACCTGAAAAGCTTGTCAAGGGGGCAGGGTTTTCATTGTTTTCACAGGAATAAGAGTGCCCCCTTCTGTTATCTGTCTGGTCTATGGACTGCATTCCACATCTGAGAAGAGATTGTTTACAGTAGGTAAAAGGGGAGGAAGGGGGAAACTTTGCTTGTGAATATCTCATAAACCATAAAGGTTTGAGAGATAAGACTTATATCATTCTTCATGTTTTTTAATGCCTACAAAATAAAATAAAGTTAAAACGAAGTATTACTATCCCTTTAAACCTAAATAGAACCTCATAACAGTCCAATGTGATGTGTTTCGGGTCTTCCAGCCCTTTTTCAAGCTGCCCCCATCTAAACATGCCATTTATCGGTGCCTCTCTTATATGGCCAGTATCATTATCCAGTCACTCCGGATATTACATCACTTGAGAGATAAAGCCATAGGAAACATGCTTTCTAGTGCAAGCATGAGTTCCAGTGGTGTCTCCGAATACATATATACAGCAATTATAATTCCAATGATTAAAAAAAAAAATAAAAAGACAAAAAAAAGACAAAGATTGACCCAATTTATGCACAGCACCATACTGTATCTAATGCCCACTAGGATAACAGTAAGAAAGTAAAAATAAATAAACAAATACAAAAATAAAAGATAAATACATCTAAATAATAAAATATTAAGAAAAAATAATTAAAAAAAGAAAAAAATACAGAACTGAAAAATAAATGAAACAAACCAAACAAATTATTAAATGATGATTTAGAATAAAATCCTTATTTTGCAACCCTGCTTCTGTTTATATTCTGGGCAATCCTGTCTTTATGTTCTGTGTACATTGGCACTGTGCACCATGCTCTCACCTCCTGAAAGTTTCTATCAATGTGGTGCCAATCTACCTCATTTTCCACACCACTTCTGGTAGTGCCAGGTGCACCAGCAGTACAAAGTGTGACATCAGAAGACTGTAACATTCAGAGGGTCACAGAGTGAAACACGGCACCATTAGCTACAGAGAATAAAGAAGAGACTATTGCACACAATAAGACAAATCCCTTGGTGGTGGGCCAGTCCCACAGTCAGTGACAGGAGGCCTCTTTTATCAAAAAGAGTCCTCCGTATCTCAGAGCTTCAAGGGATAGTAATGTTTCATAATAAAAGCAGCTCTAATTAATCATCATAGTATTTGGACTTTGGAGAGTATTATTTCAATTCTGTCAGAGTTGTAGTTCCAGAGTAATTCAATGACAAAGTGTCCCCCTCCCGCCCCTTTTACTGATGTCACACTGTTCAGCCAGAGCAGAAGGGAGGTGCCCAGGTAGACTGCAGAGAGGGACAATCTTCAATTAAGATAAGGGAAAAACCTGAAAAGCTTGTCAAGGGGAGCAGGGATTTCATTGTTTTCATAGGGATAAGAGTGTCCCCTTCTGTTATCTGTCTGGTCTATAGACTGCATTCCACATCTGAGAAGAGATGGCTTACACTAGGTAAAAGGGACGGGAGGGGGAAACTTTGCTTGTGAATATCTCATAAACCATAAAGGTTTGAGAGATAAGACATCTTCATGTTTTTTTAATGCCTACAAAATAAAATAAAGTTAAAACGAAGTATTACTATCCCTTTCAGGGGGCCTCCACTACACCACTAAACATGAGATGTAAAGTAAAAACACAAAAACCAGCAGGTGACACCATGCCACTGCATTTATTATCACACATATCTGAAACATAATATACATAAATAAAACTGAAAATCATGTGACTTTTTTGGTTTTGGCTCTGGGATGTAAAGGAATGGGGTAATGTAAGTGTGGAAAAGTTTCACCTGTACTACTCCATTCATCTAGACTTTTTCCAGTTCCATTGATGTCTTCCCTGCAGTCAAATTGGGGAAGTGACTATGTCCCCTCTGTAGGCAGCTGGTACAATTAAGCCACATCCCACAAAAGGGCACATCTCTTCTGAGACTCTAATTGTGTACACCTCCTCCTCAGAAAAGGTACAAAGCCAATTTTGTCCTCCCCAGTCCATTATAAATGTTCATGAAAAATGCAAAAATACATTTCTGCTCCTGTAAACTCACTCTTTATAACAGTGAGGCTGATGTGCTAAGAGGAAATGGTGCAATTCAGGAGCAAACCAGCTACAATAAATGGAATATAAAAATCCCCATTGGTGTAAATTGTGCTTTAAAACAGAAAGCATCATGTAATAGATAAATATATATTCTGTAGGGTTTCCCCCTTGAGTAAAAAAGGGTTACAACTACTTCTGGGTGATGCTTCGTTAAAGTGTCATTAAAGGCCAAATATGAATGTTGTGAGTGCATTACCTCTATGACCTGTCATTTTACGGTGGCATTATTACTCCTTATGGATGCCATTTATCACTGACATTTGCCATCCACAGCCTGCTGTCAGAACAGCACAACCCTAAAATGTCAAGTAATGTATGTACCGCAGCCATAAAATGCAAGTTTGAGCTGTAATAACATTTGAATTAGCTAACCCCTCAACTGAGAGTATCCTTTTTTACTCAGTAGGAAAGTCACTGAAAAATATCGATTTATTACACAATACTTGTCCTTTAACATCCAGAACAAGATATAGCTCAGTAGGTTAAGGCACCAGCTGTAGAATCTGTTCAAAGCTCAGGGTTGTTTGTTCTAGCCCAGCTGCATGAACTGAGCCATTCATCCTTCTGAGGTAGACAAAACAAGGCCTATTAAATTGGGTAATAACAACAACTATACCTCAGGACATAATTGGAAATGACTTGAGAGATAATCTCAATTTATCTATCCTTATATTATTTATTATCGTCCAAATGCTTAAATGAGGCTTTTGAATGCTAGAGAGGTTTCCAAAACATTGTTATCTGCAATGAGTTTGAGACTTCACTTGTATTCAATGGGTTAAAATA
Organism: Rhinophrynus dorsalis; assembly: GCA_037306005.1. NCBI lineage: Eukaryota > Metazoa > Chordata > Amphibia > Anura > Rhinophrynidae > Rhinophrynus > Rhinophrynus dorsalis. Next base: position 376,522,900 of record CM074721.1, on the reverse strand, counting down.
CCAGTTTAAATCAGTGGGAAATCTGAAGAGATTTATTTGTCCCCTATGGTGCAGGTAGTTTGCCCCAAAACTTACTGAATTTGTATTAGTACATTGGACTCCTATTCCCCGTGTAATATTTTAGCAGAGGTTTTCAGTAGCCTAAATTATCCTGTTGCACTTTATGACTTATGCCAGATGAGAAGATTAACAGCTATTAAAATGTCCCATTACAGGCTGGGAGGGTGAGATAAAGCATGGAGATAGGTGGAGATGGGGGTGTTGTGTGTGTGTGCGTTTGTGTGGTGTGTATGTGTGTGTGGGTGTGTAGTGTGTATACCGAGTAGATTACCCCCTTAAGGACTGGTCGCGAGCACATGCGGCCGGCACTTAAGGACCACGGGCCTTTGTTTTTTATTATTATTTATTTCCAGTTCTGAACTCCCCGAATGGCGTGCAGCCACGGGGGGAGCCCGGAATTCCATGACGGTCATAGCACGTCATGGGTCGTTAAGTCAGATCTACCCATGACGTGATATGACTGTCAAGGGTCGTTAAGGGGTTAAGAAACAAAAACAGAGCTAGCTCACCATAATATGTACAAGTAATGAATAGAATGAGAAAGATATCAAATGACTGGCATCTAGATGGCAGCAAGGAATGAGAGGGATCTGTAGTACTCCCAAAGCATTAGGCCAAAACCTAAAGTGTACATACAAAACAAAAAGCAATCCTCAAGACTTTTTAATTTAGATAGGGCTTTATAGGTGCATTAGAGTAGGTACTTGCCATATATTGAGGTACCTTGACGGGGTTGGCAAGCTTAACGTTATTTGGCCAAAGTATGGACTAAATCCTCATATGTATTACCAGAGTTATTATATATGCCTAAGGTAGGGCACACATGTGCAGACTGGGATGGAGGAGCAGAGGTTTGCTTTCTGTTTTAGATAAAGAAACAGATTAGAAATAGACAGAAATATCACAACTCCTGATCAGAGAGGGCAAATTGAAGAGATATTCCTTGATTTCCATAACTTTTAGCAAATATAACCTTTATGCTAAAAACAAAAATATGTTTTAGAGTGTCACCATCATCTTTGATTGTCATTATATACTTATAATACCATGCAATGCATTCAAGACCTTTCTGTAGCCTATATAGGTCCTGTGGACCAGTTTCATAATTTCAATAGGTAGCATATTGATTCAACTACTTCCAAAGCAACATGCTATACAAATATATATAATACTTAGCATATTCTGATGTGTATAAATTACACCTTATATGCATACATGTGAATTCTACTTGTCAAATGTATATTATACAAAGTATATTATAAGTGAACTATCATATAGAAATGTCAACTGACTGGAAAAGATTCCCTCTGCATATGACTCATGAATAGAACTACCAAGCTTTTGCCTGACTCACCTAGTTGTTCATATTAAGGGAAGTAGCAGTGTGATGGGCCATCACTATTCAAGACATTTCTCTGTCAGAATGAAGGATAATTGAATGGAATGGTTTGTATTACATTCATAAGAAAACAATTCAAATTACTTAACACAAAGTACTTTGTCAACCGTGCACAGACCTCCATTATTAATCAACTGTGAATTAACACAAACATGTATTCAAATAACACCGCCACCAGCAGATAAGACATTGATGTAATACAGCTTTTTCACCTTCAGTAGTATTTGATGTAGGTGCTTCTTTTTAAACATTCACTTAAAAATAACCACCGAAAAAAATTCCCTGCTCTGAAATCTGAGCTTGTTTATGGAGCAGAACACTCACTGCAGTGAAGAATAACCCTAGATCTTTAGTGTTATATTAAAGGCATTATAACTGTAAAAATATCAAGTCTGTGACTATAGAAAGAAGGTTAGCATGCAGCAAAATTCATAATGAATAGTGTTGAGCGAGCACCCCGATGCTCGGGTGCTCGGGTGCTCTGACCGAGCACCCCCTGAGGCTCGAGTGCTCGGCCGAGCACCCGAGCCCCATTGAAATGAATGGGGCAACACCAGGCACCCCCTGCTCTGATGAGGGGAGGGTGCCTGGTCAATGCCCCCTTCATCTCCGCTATGCCCCCTTCATCTCCGAATGCCCCCTTCAGCTCCGCAATGTCCCCCTTCAGCTCCGCTATGCCCCTCTTCCACAATGTGCCCCTTCATCTCCGCTATGCCCCTCTTCCACAATGTGCCCCTTCATCTCCGCTATGCCCCTCTTCCACAATGTCCCCCTTCATCTCCTCTATGCCATAGAGGAGATGAAGGGGGACATTGTGGAAGAGGGGCATAGCGGAGATGAAGGGGCACATTGTGGAAGAGGGGCATAGCGGAGATGAAGGGGCACATTGTGGAAGACGGGCATAGCGGAGATGAAGGGGGACATTGTGGAAGAGGGGCATAGAGTCTATGCCCCTCTTCCACAATGTCCCCCTTCATCTCCGCAATGCCCCCTTCATCTCCGCAATGCCCCCGTACCTCCAGTCCCTGGTGGTCCAGCGGAGCTTCTTCGGATCTGTGCCTCTTCCGGCACAGATCCCCGCCACCCGAACATGGCGGGAGAGCACATGGCGGTACTCGACGAGTACCGCCATGTGCCGAGCAGAGCGATGCTCGAGCCGATCCGAGCATCGGCCGAGCACGCTCGCTCATCACTAATAATGAAATCATTGATACAGGTCAGTGGCTCCAAAATTGGTTTTCAAGGAACTTCAGGGTTTCATGAACAAAAATAAAGGGTTGCACAGAACAAATTAAGTCATGGTGGACAGAGGGCTGGAGTGGCAGACATTGCATTTGGGGTACTGTGATTGCTAGTCAAAATAATCTGGTACAATTACCTGATAACTGCTACCTGATAAGATTAAATTATTAAACTAAATATAAACTAAGTTCCTGGTGCCATCTAGTATTCAAATACATTTTTTATGGATAATATGTTAAACTTATTGCTTGATAGAAAGGTATTCAATTGATTTGGCTAACTTTCTAGCATTCAAAAGGATAAAGATTTCCACAGAAATGTCATTTGCAGGCAAGGGGGCTTCCCCTTTAACAAAAGTATGAGCACCACTGATGTAAAAGTTTTTGGTTATTTAAAAAAATGCAAACTAACCTGCTCCTGTGACCATTTTTGTCGTTCTTCAGGAGTTCTTACTTTCACCTTACAAACCCTTTGTGTGTCACCAACATGTTTTGAAGCTGCAGGGATATTTAATGATTTTGGCCTTCCTTCATGTCTGCTGGCACAATGACCAGATTCTGATTTTTGGCATATTTCCTTAATCTCTTGTGGCACATTTTCTATTCCATTATGCTCAGGGCTCATGTCTGTGGTACTGTTGATGCTACTCATGCTCATGCTCATTTTGATTTCAGCCACAATCTGATCAATGTCTTCCTCTTGGTCCTCTGCTTCTCCATTACCTTTCCTTGTATGACAAGGGGACTGTGGGAGTGAATTCCCATTGGCTTCTGGAGGATAGTAGTCCTGATAACCCTCTTCATTTTCACTATATTGAGCCGATTCCTCCTGGTCTTGCACCTCTAAGGAGGATGAATGGTCTTCCTCCAAAACTTGCATCTGGCCTTCTTGTCCTGCTTCTCCATCAATACAGGCTTGCTGTTGTTGCATTTTGGATTCTGTCCATTCATCTTCTACGGCTTCTACACAATCATCTGTCTCTATGTGGTGCTCTTTGTGATGTGTATAGTCCTCTCCATTGCAGTCCATACCTTCAAGATAACTGTCATCTTCAGGACAATATCGGATATAATAAGTGATACCTTCTTCTTCATCAGGAAGGCCTTCATCATATTCCTCATCAGAAGTATTATTCACATAGTCAGAACTAGAGTCACCATCAGCACTATTGTCATTACAGTCATGTTCTTCTTGAGTGTTTGAATTGTGCCTGCTGTCAGTTAACGGTGAATTTGTATATTCATGTATTACAGATTCCTCATATACAGACTCCTCATTTTCGGGCTCCATAACATTAGACGAAGCAGGACAGGACCTTGGTCTCTGATCCAACATACTGGTTATTGTGCACGGGCGTTTTCTGTTTGCCATATTCAGCATTTTACATGACCATCATTTCTTGACATAAATTCTAAAGAAAACAAACAAACAATGTTAGATATCACCAAAAGCTGCATCTGGAAAATACACTGTATACAATAATAAAAAAATATCACCTAAACCACTTTAAGAGCTGTGTAGAATAAGAATTACTAAATACCACCCCCCCCCAAAAAAAAAAAAAGAAATCTGAAATATGTCCCATAATGTGAGATGGTAGACAAGTACTTTATGTTAACCCATTTATTAGGACTTATTTGCAACTAAAATTGATAAATTGATAACTTCTAGTGTCATGGAAAGACAAAAATTATTAAACATATCTGGCTGTTGTAAAGTGATTCATTAACATTACTTTATAATGCAAGGGATACCAAGATAACTACCAGCCCTTGGATGCTATGTGATGGAGACCTCTAGCACCCAAGTGGTTCATAGACTCTTACAATGTGTTAAATATGTCTCTAGAATCCAAAGGATTAATACAAAATAGCCACAAATGTTAGCATAAATGTGAGATTCCGAAACAGTTTAAACTTAGTTACATAGCTGTATAGTTGATAAGAATGGAAAAAAGGGACTATCAAATTCATGGCAAACTTTGTTTTTCCAGAGGAAGAACAAAAAAACAAAAAACACTCACTCATTCAAGCCATTTCTAATTATGCCCCAGCTGTGTAAAAAAAGGTACTTTCTGGCTCTAAAAGACTATCTGTTTTTTCCATGGACAAACATCCTATCTGCATTGCATCCAATAATTGTTTTAATTACAACCTACCAACACAGCCTCCTGAGACAAAGAGTTCCCTATCATTACTGTCTTTATAAAAAAAAATTGCCTTTGGTATAGACAAATTGCCTGTCTTCTAATCTTAATGGATGCCCCCTTATTTTTGCACAACAATTTGTTTCAGCAGCCAGAGTAGTGCTGTTCATCTAGATCAGGGGTCTTAACCTCACATTAAATGGGCCATACAGTAAAACCTGAGAGAAGGCTACATGTTTTTAATGTGTTTTGCATTGCATTCCAACTGCATAACATCCCTTACATTGTATACATGGTATATGGAAGCATTTGCACTTCTTATTCTATCACTACAGCAAGGAGTTAAAACAAGTAACTACCACAAGTACCAAAGGAGTTAAAAACACACCTGCCTACCTTTAGCATCTATATTTGAGTCTTCTTCTGAAGCTTGCTGTTACTCTAATCAAAGCACATTTGATAGAAGAAATTTAAACTGTGTGCCTTACGTATAAAACACAGCAAAAATAACTATGCGGCTCCGTATTTGTGATACGATCTTCATTGAGGGCTAAATATCTTCAGACACATACACATTTCGATGGAGATCATCGAACACCAAATAACAGTGTGCAAATATAGAGACTTCCTTCGGCCTCTTAATCATACCTGGGAACTCTCCGGATTTGCCCCGGAGACTCCGGTTCTGACAGAGATTTACTGGGTCTCCGGGGCAGAGGCTCATTCCTCCGGATGTGGGGAGTTCCTCCGTCCCCAGCCTTCCGTGTGACATTTGTAACCCTTTGAGTGCCAGAGTGGTACGGAATGCATTGCTTTGCAATGCATTCCGTACCACTCTGAAACTCAAAGGGTTAAGCACCCCCCCCCCGCTCGCGTGAAGCCCCGCCCCTTTTTGACGCGATTAGCGTCATTTTTGACACCCCCTGGTGAACAGAGGACTCCCCTCCGGGTAGCCCTTAGCTGGAAGTTCCCAGGTATGCTCTTAATACAGAAACTCACTTTTTCAAATGCACCACTTGATGATGTAAATTGGTAAAGCAGGCCATGCAATATTATATCTTCTTAAAATCAATCATCTTTACTCAATAGTATAAAATTCATACCTGCTTCCCAGATGTCTCCAAAAACAGCGCTCAGCGCGATGAGCGTTATCATGATTAAGCGCTGTATAAGCGTGAAACGCGTTGATTGACACTTCAATCAATAACTTGCCATTGTCCACTCTGTAAGTAAGTAAGCTGAATCTGTTTTTGGAGACATCTGGGAAGCAGGTATGAATTTTATACTATTGAATAAAGATGATTCATTTTAAGAAGATATAATATTGCATGGCCTGCTTTACCAATTCACATCATCAAGTGGTGCATTCGAAAAAGTGCCTTACGTATAAAAACAACCTGGTGTAATTCAGGAGCAAATCATCTGCACTATAGGGGGACAGATAATCTTTCCCTAAATTCTCATCGCTTTAAACATGATTTTCAATATATTGCATGACAGTGGTCTCCAACTCATTGCAAAGAGCTGAATAAAAATCTAGAGGTCATCCAATAGACTAGAGGAAAGGGGCTTTTGAATAAAACAAAGGCAGGGAATTTTACAATAAGTGAAACAGGGATAGGGAATTCTTAGCCTCAGGAGGTTGTGTTTGCAGATACTGTAGATGCTTTCAAAAATATATTGGATACATTATAGCCCAGAACAACACTGATCATTACGACATGTGTGTCAGTGCAGACAGGATGTTGATCCAAGGAGATATCCAACTGCCTTTAGGAGTCAGGAGGATGTTTTTCCCCACTTGGGGCTTAATTGGGAATTACTTCAATAAGATTATTTTCATCATCACCTTGCTAATCCAGAGGATAAGACAAAAAGCTGAAGTTGAAGGGTGACTTTTTCAGCCTCATCAACTATATTTTGAATTTGATATAATAGGTTTCATGACATGTACATGTTCCATGGCCTGATCCACATTCCTCTATTTTAAGGCAATAGAAATAATGAAAGGGGGTAGTTTATATAAAGCACTTGGGAACTGAGACCCCTGATCTAGATGTCATAATAAATGTCCACAAAATATAAATTATCAAGAGCACTGAAATGATGTTACACAAAACCATTGAAAAAATTCTAAGAAACGACCAATGCATACAGTATTTTCAAAATGCAAACTGTTTGCCTCTTTACTGTCAACAATACCAATAATTCTGATCAATTAATATTTATACTGTAATACCTCCTAAACTAATTGGATTTAGTGTGAGTGCTGAAGCCTCAAAAAGTTAATGATCAATGCTGCTCTTTCACTGCCTTCTTTCTTCTTTGAGTTTCCAGAGAGCTTACTAACACTTCAGAACTCAATGGGTTTAATTTACGGAGTGGTTAATAAGAATATATCAGTCGCGATCTTGACTGGATACATTCTGACGCACATAGCATTGCAGGGTTGGACACCCAGTGGAACTGAAGCTGCTTGAATACAATTCATCACCCTCATGCAGCTAATGTGTTAATATAAGGTGGGGTCACACAACCATAAAGAACCACATTTTGGCCACTCCTGTGCTGTTTTTTTTAACCCTTTGAGTGTCAGAGGGGTACAGAACAGATTGCAAAGCAATGCATTCTGCACCGCTCTGGCACTCAAAGGGTTAACAATGATGTGAAGGAAATCGTTTTTAGAAACTTGGGAAGCAGAAAGATATTGATGTACTTACCTCTGAGTGTCAGAGGTATCCAGTACAACCTCTCTGCCACTCAAAGGGTTAATGGAGCTGGAACAAACCAACTGCACCACGAGACAAAACATTCCCCACATTTCCAGTGATTTAAATGAATGTTTTATACCTTGAATACTAAAATTGAGCTCTGATGCATTGCAAAGCAATGTGTTTGAAACGTTTCTAGGACTCAAAGGGTTAAAACATCCACTTAAAAGTAGGGGATTTGAATTTTTCCCCTTTTGTGCAGTTGGTTTGCTGTAAAATTGCTGCAGTTGTTCTTAGTACATCAACTGCATTGCACCCTGCTCACGCTCCCATGTTATTGGCACTGAAATCTGAAATGATTTCAGATTTATCCAATCTATCCTAATAAATTAACCACATGTCAATGTCTACACTCTACAACACAAGGGGGGAGATTCACTAAGCAGTGACAAAGAGAAGATAAAGTGGATATTATTTCCTATGTTATTCTATAGAGCCTATGCACCAAGATCTCCAAAGCAGAAGAAAAGTGCATAGGATCCATAGAATAACATAGGAACATAGACGTGATATCACTGGAGAAGTCATCTCCAAGTTATCACCTTTAAAGGGATAGTAATGTTTCACAAAAACAGCAGCTCAAATTACTCTTCATAGTATTTGGACCATGGAGTGTGTTATTTCAATACTGTACGAGGTATAGTTCAAGAGTAATTGAATTATAAAGTATCCCCCTCCCACCCTTTTACCTAGTGTAAGCCGCCTCCCCTCAGATGTGGAATCTGGTCTCTTGACCAGACAGATCACAGCAAGGGACAATATCCTTACTGTGAGCATAAGAAAAACCCTGCCCCCATTGACAGGTTTTTTAGGTTTTTCCTTATGTTCACTGAAGATAGTCCCTCTCTGCAATCCATCCGGATAGTCTTGCTGCTCTGAGGTGAACAGTGTTATATCAGTAAAAGGGGCGGGAGGGGGATACTTTATCATTCACTTACTCTTGAACTACAACTCTGACAGTACTGAAATAACACTCTCCATGGCCCAAATACTATAAAGATTAAGTGGAGTTGCTTTTATAGTGAAACATTACTATCCTTTTAACACCGCTTAGTGACTCTCCACCATAGAGTTAAAACCTAAAGGAACACTAGCACCTCCTATACTCACTTATCATAATGTAGGCAGAAAATCTTAATGGCTACATTGAATAAATTCTCAATAGATTGGTTCTCCAAAATTTGTAATTAGCCATGGATATCACGTCCATGAAGGTGGGCATGATTCCTTTAGTAAGGCTCCAAGATCCCTGACCCTTTTAGGAAAACTTCAGTGGGAGAAGTCTGAAGTCTGTCCATTAACCCTTTGAATGCCAGAAGGTTATGAGAAGCATTGCAAAGTAATGTGATGCATACCCTTTTGGTACTCAAAAAGTTAAAAACAATCATGTCTACATCTATTGACACAATATCCAACATTAAATATGATTCATTTTGGAGATCCAATTAACTGTGGTTGTTTGTATTTTCTGCCTAGATTACAATAAGTGTGTAGGAGGTTAATATTATTATTGGTATTCCTTTAACCCTTTGAGTGCCAGAGGAGTACAGAACCTCTGGCACTCAAAGGGTTAAGAATGGTCTCAAAACGCTTTCCTAAAGGGCTCAGACAGTACAGATTTTCAGATATCCCTGGTTTTGTATAGGTGCTGCAGTCCAAATGACTGAGCTAATGATTGCAACATTGCAAAATGAGGTATAGACCAAAAACCTACATCTTCTCCAAACCTACAACTTCTCCAGTTCCTATGTATTCTATATGCAATGCACGAATATACAAATTTAAAGAAATCTTAGTGCATTGGCTCCATAGAATAAAATAGAACTTAGATAAGTGATACCACACAAGAGTTTATCTCGCATGCTTTAGTGCATCTCCCCCCCATGTGTAGGATACCTCTCCTGCACTCGAAGGGTTAAGGCATCTTTATCTTTGCTCTTCTTTTCCCCATCATTGGAGGTTAACACCTTGGATGCTTGAGATTTCCCAAAGCATTGCTACGTAATGTGTCAGAGATATCACTAGCATCCAAAAGAGGTTAAAATAGCTGTATCTCTTATTCTTATAAATAAAATAAAAAAACACAACTGTAATGAGCTAGAGCAATTAAAGTTTTACACAGACTATTCAAAGTTCTGTCAGCATATGCAAAAGAGGTTCCAAATTGGCTGCACACAGCTGTAAACTATGATGCAAACCCAGCGGTTCCACAATACCAAGGCTGTAATCCACAAAAGTAGTGCTTTTTTATTTATTGATGACTCATGAGACTGCTTTAGGAATCAGAATTGGAAGAAATTTTATTTTCTGGGTTTTTTTTTTCTTCTTTTTTTCAAATGCCTCAAACCAGCAGTTTGTTTCAAGCTGTTATTTTGACACCATCTGTTTTCGAGGGCATTTAATAAAAGTGGCAGTGAAGTCATTCTTTATCATAGACAAGTTACAATGTGATTGTGTTTGAGACTAGAGATTATTTTTAATCAAGAGTAACCTTCAACAACATAGGGGATTTTGAAAACCCTTTCAAAATCACATAATATCTGTTAGGCTACCCATTTTTTTTTTTTTTTTTTTTTTTTAATAAAAACGTTTATAGCTTTATTTGTTGGTTTATGCACATTAGCTAGTTTTGGTGGGCATGCCAGCCAGGTGCCAACATTTCATACTCCTCTTCCTCCTACCTCTCTCCCTCTGGACTCCCACTGTGCCAGTCAGTATTAGCTAATTTGCATGAACTGACAAATAAAAATGGTAAATATTTCATAACTATTGTTTTAAATAAAAAATGGCTAATGTAACATATAGGTGACTTTTAATCTTATTTCAAAAGCTTTTAAGGTGTTAACGGTACTTTAATTCCAATGACTATCCCATAAAGTAGAACACATTTAACAGGAATGGCCATTAACTGCTTATTTTATGCTCCAGTGGTCTTTTATTTTTGTACTAGTTTTAAAGCCTGTTTAAATGGGCCAACACTGGCGGCGCTGCAGTCATGCACGGCGCGGCTGACACCGAGCAGGGCGCTCAGAATTCAAACCGTAGTCCTCTCTGCACACCTTCCTGGTCTGAATTTGGAGAACCCCGCTCTGTATCAGCCACGGCGCGGGCAGTCTGTACTGCTCATGACTGAAGCACTCACAGCCGTCTCAACTGCACATGATGGCTTCTGACAAACATCCTTAGCGAATTATAATATAGGATATTATTTTAAAGAAGCCATGCAAATTGTGTGGTTGCTTCAACAAACATGTAATGTGTATATGCCGTACAAATTGATGCTTACCAATCTGAAATAATAGGACATAGGTGACAAGTGCAAGAATAAAGAAGCTGTTGCTCGATATTATTTGTGCTAGATTTTATTTTATGAGTCTCCAAGGGTTACTGTGAGAATGAGGCTGATGTACTTCTGGAGTAACGAAACCACGTAACAGGGAATAAATAAAAAATATCTATTGATTTAACCCCTTATGGACCCATGACCATACCTGGGAACTCTCCGGATTTGCCCCGGAGACTCCGGTTCTGACAGAGATTTACCGGGTCTCCGGGGCAGAGGCTGAATCCTCCGGATGTGGAGAGTTTCTATTGAAACTCTACCACATCCGCTTTTTCTCCTGCTGTTCATCCGTCCCCAGCCTTTTGTGTGACACCTTTAACCCTCTGAGTGCCAAAGTGGTAAGGAATGCATTGCTTTGCAATGCATTCCTACCACTCTGGCACTCAAAGGGTTAAGTCCCCCCCCCCACACACTCGCGGCAAGCCCCGCCCCTTTTTGACGCGATTAGCGTCATTTTTGTCACCCACTGCTGAATAGAGGGCTACCCGGAGGGTAGCCCTCAAATAGAAGTTCCCAGGTATGCCCATGACGTGCCAGGACCGTCATAGGTAAAATGTGCGTTAAAGACTCATGACGGTCCTGGCACGTCAAGGAATTCAGGGGTTCCCGCACAGCTACACACCGCTCATAGACCCCGAATCAAATTCTCAAAAAAAACATTTTAAAAACTCTGTGGTCCTTAACTGCTGGCTGATTGTTACAGGGTTAAAATGGATTTTTATAAATCCTTGGTAAAACCTGATCTAGAATAGGGAGCACGGATTTGGGCACAGTTCTTATAAATAAATTTAAAAAAACATTATTGAATTGAAAAAAGTACTTACTTTTAACAGAATTGATGAGGGGATTAGAAGATTTCAGTTATAAAGAGAGACTTGGTTTGTTTACATAGGTGAAGAGACTTCTTAGGGGAATATGATTACAATTTATGTAAATATATTCAAGGCAAATACAAAGCTTTCCCTGGGGAGCCCTTTACTCAAAGACCTGAGCAAAAGACAACATCCTCAACTAAAATAATGGCATGATTATTTTTTTTTATATACTATAAGGATGTGAAATTGTTCACCTTGGGAGTCTGTGCAGGCAGATAATGTAGATACTTTGGATACTTTGTTAGCTCAGGACAATATATGGAATTGTGACAGTTGGTTACAATGCTGATTGTATGCTAATCAAAGGAGATATCTGGCTGATCCCTTTGGAGAGGAATGTTTAACCCATTTGTGGTATAATTAGAACTTTCTTCAATATGTTTTTTTTTTCCTATTGTCTAGATCAATGAAAACACAGGAAGTATTGAAAGGTTGGGTATGATGGACACATCTCTTTTTCCAATCTCATCTGCAAAGGTTTAGGTTGATAGATACAGGTCTTTTTTTTCCAACCTCATCAACTTAAACTATATTACTATGAATGCTAGAGAGGTCCCTGATTCATTGTATTAGAATGTTTTGGAGACCTCTCTAGAATTCTAGGGGTTACCAGTTCTGTTTAAAGGGATAGTAATGTTTCATAATAAAAGCAGCTCTAATTAATCATCATAGTATTTGGACTTTGGAGAGTGTTATTTCAATTCTGTCAGAGTTGTAATTCAAGAGTAATTCAATGACAAAGTGTCCCCCTCTGTTATCTGTCTGGTCTATGGACTGGATTCCACATCTGAGAAGAGATGGCTTACACTAGGTAAAAGGGGCGGGATGGGAAACTTTGCTTGTGAATATCTCTCAAACCGTTCATGTTTTTTTAATGTCTACAAAATAAAATAAAGATAAAACGAAGTATTACTATCCCTTTAAATGCTCCAGAATTGATCAACTTTAATGAATTAGCCTCACTAAGTGGTGACAATTTGGTAGCCCACTGCCCTCTCAAAAAAATATTACTGTATATGTAAGCGTATCTTTGATATAAGGTTCACAATAACACAAACGTATTTTCATTCATTTAAAAATTTTCAGTGCACAGCAGGGATAGCAACATTTGGGCCTGTATTTGAGTATTTTCAGGATTATGCATTCATTCTAACTAATTCACATGTGATAAGCATACCTGGGAACTTTTAGTTGAGGGCTACCCGGAGGGTAGTCCTCTGTTCAGAAGGGGGTAACAAAATTGACGATAATCGCGTCAAAAAGGGGCGGGGCTTAACTCGAGTGTTGGGGGGATTTAACCCTTTGAGTGCCAGAGTGGTACGGAATGCATTGCAAAGCAATGCATTCGGTACCACTCTGCCACTCAGAGGGTTAAATGTGTCACACAGAAGGCTGGGGACGGAGGCACAACGGGAGAAAAAGCAGATGTGGGCAGAGTTTCAATAGAAACTCTCCACATCCGGAGGAATCTGCCTCTGCCCCTGAGACCCGGTAAAGCTCTGTCAGAACCGGAGTCTCCGGGGCAAATCCGGAGAGTTCCCAGGTATGGTGATAAGTAGCAAAAATCATATCTGGCACCTTGCTTTGCAATTCACTGCACATTACACTGTTAGTAAGGGGTTACTTAGACTGTTGTTTAAAGCCCATGAAGACCAAGTTACAACACTCTGGTATACAGGTTTTAGCCCTTATACCAAATCTTGTGTGAAAAAAAAAACATGGAGATGTATCCAGGAAAGCAGTATGTCAGAGGTCATGTTTCCATTGGTTCATATAGCTATATTTCACTAACATGTGAGGGATAGTTTGTTAGGTAGTACCTCACAACAGATTACTGCATAAATTAAAAGGCTTTGGTTTGGGCAGTGTTATCTGTACATAGATTGAGACCTGGTTAAATGATAGATGCCAAAGAGTTGTTGTAAATGAACCTTTTCAAGTTGGTGTGAAGTTGCAAGTGGAGTGCCACAGGGTTCAGTCCTGGGCCCAATGCTTTTTAATTTGTTTATTAATGATCTAGAAGTGGGAATTGAAAGTAGCGTCTCAATCTTTTGCCGATTACACTAAGCTGTGCAAGGAAATACATACAGAGCTGGATGGTTTTTCTCTGCAGAAGGATTTAGATAAACTGAGTGAATGGGCAGAAAAGTGGCAGATGACATTTAATGTAGATAAATGCAAGGTTATGCATTTTGGCTGTAGAAACAAACATGCTATACAATAAATGGGAAACTACTTGGAGTATCCTCATTAGGGAAAGAGTTAGAAATACAGATAGATTATAGACTTCACAGTAGTGTGCAGTGTCACTCAGCTGCTGCAAGAGCAAATAGGATACTATCTTACATAAAAAGAGGTGTAGATGCATGGGATTCTAATATTATTCTTCCTCTATATAAATCCTTGGTAAGGCCTCATGTAGAATATGGAGTACAGTTTTGGGTACCAGTTCTTAAACAAGAAATTATTGAACTGGAAAAAGTGCAGAGACATGCACCAAAACTGATAAAGGGAATGGTGGATCCGAGTTATAAAGGGAGACTAGCCAAACTGGGTTTGTTTACATTAGAGAAGAGCTGTCTAAGGGGTGATATGATTATTTACACATACATTCAAGGTCAGTTCAAAGAACCAGCCAATTAATTATTTACGCAAAGAGCTATGAACGAGAGGTCATCCATTAAGACTAGAGAAAAGGTGCTCTCAACTAAGACAAAGGTAGGATATTTTACAGTAAGGACAGTAAAGCTATGGGATTCTTTGCCACGGGATATTGTGCTTGCAGATGCTAGAACGGATTTTACAAAAAAGCAATGGATACCTTTCTAGCACACAACAATATTGAGGATTATGACAGGTGGCTTCAATGCAATTGAGTTGTTCATCCAGGGAACTATCTTTTGGAGTCAGGAATTCATTTTTACCCACTTGCGGCTTCATTGGCAACAGTTCAATGTTGTTGTTTTTTTATTTTTTTTTTTGCCTTCTTCTGGATCAACAGGGGTGATTTAGCATGAGTTGGACTTGATGGGCACATCTTTTTTCATCCTCATCTATGCTACTATATTAAGGGAAAATTTCTTTAAGAAAAAAGTTTTATATAATTTAATAGACATGATAAAATAGCTATACTTATGTTAATATTTTTCTCTGTGTTTTATAGTTTTTGAATAAGAGCTTATGGTCTATGGTACAGGCTATTATGCAAGTAACTTTGTCTTCCACCTAGCTATTTTCTAAGAAGCTCTGTGCAACTGCTGTAAAATCAAATATTTGTTTTATATTAATTCTACAAACAGAAATGTTCCATATATGATGCAGGGTTCATCATGCTTCCCTACCTGCCCCCCCCCCCAACACACACACACACTTCCTCCAAAAATAATACCCTCTTTCATCCCCTAAGCAACAATAAATAATTAACCCCTTTGAGTTAAGAGTGGGTGATCAAATGCTTCAATATTGCCAGGAGAAGCCCAGTGAAAAAAATGTATAGATCCTTACATACACTGTCCACTCCCCAGGCTTATTCAACTGTCCTTCTGGTACCAATAAGCCTACACATACTGTTTCCCACCCTCTCAGGCTTGTTAGACTGTCCCACTGCTATCTGTAGACCCACACATACACTGTCTGCTTAAACAGCCATTTTCATGCCCTATTGGTAGCCACAGGACAACTCATACACAATCTGTTTCCCGACCCTTGTCCACCTTGTAGCCAGAGACCACAAATGCAGTTGTGACACCCTGGCCTTGTTTCATTGTCCACTAGTTGTCCCTGAACCACATATTATATATATATATACATATACATACACACACACATTGTCTTACTCCTCACCCTTATTTCACTGACCCACTGGTAGCCACAGAACCACACACACGTTCTAATATACACCACACTTCCGCTGTCTCTGACACCCCACCATTTTCTCAGACTGGCACTAGATACTAAATACAGTATGGAATTACATGGGGTGGAAAGAGTTTAATATCTTTTAAGTGACTGAAATGTAATAAAGATATATTTTTCTTGCAGTAGCATCAATTTATGAAAATATTTGTTCACAATAACCTAGGGTTAGTAAGGCAAGTAACATTTCATTTGAAATGGATGAATGTCTACTTTGCAAAATAATATGCCTTGTTTATAATTTCTTCAAATCTGTAATGTTTATGACCATTCTAGTGCAAGCAGGTTGGTGAAGTTTAGTGCACTGTGGAATACGGTGGAAGATTTCGGTACCTTTGAAGGCATAAAAATGTAATAAAATGCCTATTATTTTTTCCTTCAGCACAATCTTCTGGGAACATTTGTACACACCAAGTTAGGGTTAGAAAGGCAATTGATCTCTCATTTAATGCAACAGGACATCTACTCTCAGGCAATGTATGCTTTCATGAGGTTATTTTGAGGTTATGAGATAATTAAGCCAGCAATGTCAATTGAAATTGTGTTATGTGCTGCTACCAAATTGGGGCCCAGGGAAAGGCATACATTTGTGCAACTATACATACTGGGTATCAGTGTACTCAGGAAATAGGAGGCATTTGTATTTCATACTTTTTGATTGTTACACAAAGCCTTCTTGAGATGTTTCACATCAAATTGTGATTGTAGTGTAGTGTAACTTTTTGAAAACATTCTGAGAAGTCCTATTTTTAACAAAGTTTTCTTTCTTCATCATTCCATGCAGGAAGACACGTTAGACAATTCCCGAGTCATACGTTAGTCTGCGTATGTAAAAAGATAAGGAAATAAATGTTTATATATAGTTATTGAGCTATTTTGGGGGTAGTTTTACCATTAAACAATGAAATGAGCCTTTTAGTTCATAAAGTTATGCTGGCCATGAATGCAGGAATAACAATACATATTTGGTACTAGTGTACTCAGAGGATGCAGCTCTTTAAAAATGTTTTGTGTATAGTATATGGTTTTCATAAAATAAGTAATTTGGTAAATTATTTATTTACTTATGACAACATACCTTGTCACATGATGCAACATTTATTTCACAGAAGACACATGAGAAAGCAGAGTTTGTTCTGAAGAAAATATATGGTTTTCTACACATAACTAGAAAGTTACCTACAAGAATCATACATAAACAGATGGGATAGCAAACATGCCGAAAAGGTGTCCGGGCGTCAGGGAAGAAAAATGACCAAGACCCTGGCATGGAAAAAGGTTGAAAACCTTAAGACTAAATAATAAGGACATTTTTTAAATTCAATCCCCTAGGTAACAAAGAGGAATCTGTTAATGATGAACACCACACAATATTCTGAACTAATACCAGAAATCAAATTCTTTCTTCAATAATGATTTTCGAACCATGACACAGAATATACTTTCATTGTGTATGTGTAATGTAATTATGAAAAGCATTCCACATACCTTTTACTAGTTCCTTATATTTATTAAAGACCCACTGCATTCTGTGACTGTACAAATACATTCCATTCTACAGCAGGCACATTCAAAGACAAAAGGAAGTTTTGTGCATTATCTGAACAGCTGACATTTTCTTTTCAATATCCAAATGGCTATATTGAAAAAATAATATACATGCATGCATAACAGATTTAAAGTATAATACCATTCTTGTAGCAATGTTTATTTTAGACTCTTACTCTTCTATATTATTAAAATGGACTTGTCATCTTCAATTTGAGTTTGCATCTTTGAAAGCATCATTCAAAACTATAAAACTAAAAACCAATGAGGGAAGCACATAGTGTACTACACTAGAATAAAGAAGATATAAAATGTTTCCCACCCTGATAATATACTCACAGGTAGTATACTCACTGGTGTATTTACACACAAGTCTCTTACTCCTTTCATAGCAGTCAAGAAATGTGTCTCCCTACCTTTTATACAAATCAAAAAAAAAAAAAACCCACAAAGGAGAAGAAACTATACGAGTTGGAAGTAAACAGTAGGGAATGATTGTCTCAAACACAAAAACTACCCCTTTCATAGAAATTCCGTTTTTGCACTTTACTGAAATAAATGATAATAATATATTTACCACCCATGTGGATTGTTTTCCCCTTGTATTTATACTGTGCTATATTATAAAAGGGGGGGTGTCAGTTTGCTGCATGTTATCAGTCTGTGCTTGGGAGGGGGAGAGAGAGAGAGGTAGAGAGAGAGAGACAGAGAGAGAGCAGCTGGATTGCTGATGTTAAGACGTGTACACAGACAGGCATAGAGGAGTGTAGTTGCTTGATAGAAGTATTGGTGATAGCCACTACCAGTTGTTCACTGGGATTGGGTCTGAAAGGAGAAAGAAGTGATGAGCATTAAAACCCCAAAAACAAAAACTATTTTTAACTGAAAAGTCAGATAGGCTGGTAAAGTGACCCTTCCTAACTGAGCTGGCTGGTTGAACCTGAGACCTGAGTGACAACTATGAGGCAGACAGACATAAATACATCACACGTTCAAGACAAACAGAAAGGAAACTTCAAATGCTGTGTAACTTATGCAGACTCATAGCTACATCTGCTCGAACAAGAGGGACAAGCATATATTGAGTTTTTGTGGGGCTTCTCCAGCTGCAGTATGCTTTATCCTTTATTTCAAGCTGCTGATTCTGAAGCCAACAGGTCTATACTGTACAGTAAAAATTAACACTGCAGTCCTTGGGAGACAAAGAGAAAGATGCTGACACTACCTAGCAGTGTGTAGAAGCAGAGAGGAAAGAGTGGGAGCTAGAGTTCCTTGATTTAATGAGTATTGTTGTTAGCCAGTTCTCTGGTTATCTGAAGAATGCCGGGTGTGATTTCCAGTCCATGATCAGGACAGTTATGACTGAAAAGTTACAGAGACAGGCAGGAGATCCTATTCCTACATCTGAACAGAGATGGAGAGTGACAGTGGCAGAGACAGACACATACATCATACATTATTTTCAGAAAGATAAAACATCACTTCACACTCTGCTGTATGCTTTACATTAAAATCAACACTGATGTCATTATGTGCAACAAATCATCCTCAGTCATCATCAGATCTGTCACCACTTCCAAATACAACCCATTCAAACTCCCTATTACTGACTCCAACAAAGGTCATCATGCACAAACCCAGCTATGAGTGCTTCTGTTGCTGTTCGAAGAGCAGGGCCACTGACACCTACTTCTAGCCTCTGTAGTAGTAGTTGTAGTAGTTGTCTCTCAGGAACCCCTGAGTGTATGAAATAGCTTGAATGGAGATACATCACTCATTAACCAAAAGCATTACCTAAAACACATTGCTATCTGTTGTCTCTTTAAAGATCACGAGCAAGGGGAAAGCAGGATACTTTCCGCAATAAGATCGCACCTGAAGTTTAACCATAGGTCTGAATGGGACACACACCAGCAGCATATCAGGTGGGCAACAACTAGCACTAGAAGAAGAAACCCTAAAAGGGGAACATTATAGTAGTGTTGTAAATGTCCCAGAGAGCGAGACAACATTTTCTTGAATTACAATAAACACCCATGTCTCCTGCTGCTGTTGTGAAAAATAGTAAAAGTCAGCAGCAGGATAGACCATACCATTGGAATGTTACTTCATGTATGCAGAGCTTTAAGAGACAATTCCACAAAGCTGTAGATGTGTTAAATAAATTGCAGTAGGTCAAATGGCTTGTACGCCATTCCTTAAAGCAGATCTACCATGTCACAAAATGTTTAGCTTAACTGAGTCCCCCTTGTGGCGACTAGCTGCTTAGTAGCACTAGTCGCCAGAATTATTACCTGATTTAATAGATATATGCTTTATTCCCCAGCTGTCAGTAGCACGGAGCTCGGACATCTTGCCAGAATGACATCAGTGCTGGGTGCTACTGACAGTTGGGTTTTTTAATCAACAGTTCTTCACCTAGTATGTCAGCTATTTTATTTCTGGTCTCAATCAGAGTTTTAGAGTCATACCCTCTTGCTTTAAATCTTTCTGTCACATTGTTTATAGCCCCCTCCACCTCATTTACCTCACTTGTAATTCTTTTCACTCTAAGCATTTGACTATGGGGCAATCCCTGTTTTAAGTGTCTGGGGTGGAAGCTCTTTGCACGTAACAGGGTATTGCTGTCAGTAGGCTTACTGAACAATGATGTCACTACAATACACAGATCAGGTGTGTACACTAGATGTAGTCACTCTATACAGCAATTCCACATGAGGAAGGTATTAAGTGTATAAGGAGATACTTGGAAAGGGCTGATTTACAACCAGAATTTATCTCCTTTGTGATAATTTTGTTTCACATTATCCTGACCAAGAATTACTTGTACAAACACATATTCTATGAACAGAAACAAGGGACAAAAATGGGGGCCAATATGGCCCCCGCCTATGCAAATTTTTCATGTCGCAATTTGAAGAAAACAATGTGCTGAACAACAACCCTTTTGGTGATTATATCACCACTTGGTGGAGGTACATAGATGACTGTTTTGTGATTTGGAAGCGTAGCATGGAAGGTTTTAAGAACTTTGTGAGCTACTTGAAAGAACAACATGCAACTATTTCTTTTACATCAAATATAGATCCAGATTGCGGGGGCGTGTCTGGATGTCCAAGATGGCAGATGTGTGATCTTTGTGCTCCAGTGCCCTATTAATATACTGATCGCTTTTACTAGCTTTCTCATAGCGTGAGACGGACCTATAGATAGCCCTAGAAGATGCTGTCCATTGGTGCTTATTTTTATACAGACGCATTGCGACGACCAAGAGGCATGAAACCCTCGCAGATAACCTCACTCACGCATGCAATCACTGACACAGAGCCCTCCGGTTCACAGTCTTGCCCTGCTACAGATGCTTCTTGGGGTGACCTCTTTACCAGGAGCGATATGGAGCATCTCATGTATTCCATTCGTGACTCCATTAAAACGGACATTGCGGAGTTATGCACTGACCTCCACTCTCTGGGATTGATAGTCAAGGATTTGCAGGAGGTAGAAAAATCTTTTGCTACGACACAGGATTGTATGCAACAGCGTCTGGTGTACCAGACCATAGATTATTTGAAAGCCCAAGTGGATGACTTGGAAAACCGCAGCAGGCGGTCAAATATCCTCGTGAGAGGTCTCCCAGAGTCTATTCCTCCCTCAGCGCTGTTGCAGACCCTGCAGCACATTTTCAGCAAATTTATTGATACCTCAGCATACGCTATTAGTCTGGAATAGGCCCACAGAGCCTTGCGTCCCCGGAGTCAATTGGGTGACCAGCCCAGAGATGTCGTCTGCTGTCTGCATTCATTTGATCAAAAGGTACTTATCATGGCTCAGGCTAGGGAATCGGGCCCTCTACCTGTTGCGGATGCCCAGGTTTCTCTCTTTCAGGATTTATCCCTGCGCACTCTTTAACAGAGGTACCAATTAAAACCGCTGGCTGATGAACTGAGGAATCGAAGTATCCCTTATCGTTGGGAATTTCCATTCGCCATGGTGATTACTTATGAAGGCCGCACTTATTCTATACAGAAGGAGGAGGAGGTGCACTTTTGAAAGCTTCTGAACTTTGCTTCGGTTCCGGATCTTTATGACCCCTTTGGTCCAGCTCCCTCACAGGACACTTCCCTTCCCCAGCGGGATCGGTGGCTACCTGACCCCCGCTGATGGCCTGGTCTGCCTCTGGATTCTCCGGCAGTAGCTAATGTTACTTGATGCCTTTGCAGATTTATCCATGCTCACCTGTTCCATTGTTAGCCGTTATCTATAATGTTGTTCTCCGCTGTTCTTGGGCCTGTTTCTAACCCTCCTGGGCTCACTGGCTGGTCTTCTTAGGGGATCTTCCTGGTGCTCCCTGCTTGAGCTGTTGGACATGGTCACTTGGATATGCCTGCCCATGGGTCCCTCTATCTGATTCCCCAGATATGTGTAGATGGGCCCGGCTGCCTTGGGTCCTTTTGTTGCTTCAGATGGTCCCCCAAGGTGATTCCTTAGGGAGTCCTCGCTGGAGATTCCTGATTGTTAGGAGGGACTTGTCCCCACACTACTCTTGTCTTTTGGGTTAGTTTCTGCACTGGTGTCCATCCAGCAGGACTGTCTTTAGTCATTATGGCTTTCTATTTACTACTTTTATATTTGGACCTTATGTTTATTTCTGTTTATGTTATGTTTATTGCTTGCATTGGACTGTGGCGCAGACGCATCTGCTCGGGTCCTCTTGGACTCCTTGGGTGGACGTCTTTGGGTGTCCTCCTCGGTGCCCTTGTTGGGGTGGAGGATTCCGCTATACATGTTTCTTGTGACCATGGCCAATGTCTTGTGTTCATTAATGCTCTTTTGCGCATTATTTTACTGTTGATTTCTCTTCCTGTCTAGTCTCCTCACTGACAGCCGCTTCGTGGGGCATTCTGTCCTGTCTCCTGTTCTATGCTATTAAAACCTCCGTCCTACCTTCTCAGCATTTCCCCCAGTGATCATGTTTTTTGCTAATAACTGCATGGGCTCCACCTCTTGTCTCGACATGTTGCGGACCCCCTTTGACTGCCGGTTCGACTGTATCTTTACTATATTTGTTGCCTATTGTGCAGTTTGTTATTGTTGGTCTATGACCTTCTCTTCACAGGCCTGTTTCTGTCTGGTCTGGGTTTTTTTCTCTCTCGCGCTTCTCTTTTTCCCCCTCTTTCCTCCTTTTTGTACCTTTCCTTTACCCTTCCCTCTCCCACTTTCCCTTCCCTAGGTGGGCTATTTACATTCATCCATTTTCTATGCTTTCATTTATATGGTGCTACTTACCTGTTGTGTCATGGCATATACATTTAAAATACTCTCAATCAATGCCAAGGGCCTCAATACGCCTCAGAAGAGATCCCTTTTATACCGGGAATGCTCTCTGTTGGGGGCAAGGTTTGCTTTGTCCAGGAAACCCACTATGCTGCTTCACACTTTCCTAAGCTTCACAGTCATTTGTATCCTCATCAGTACCACAGCTCTGCTCCTACCAAGCATTGTGGGGTTGCTATCCTGCTTCATACATCTTTTCACTTTACCGTTTTGGACTCTATGTCAGATTCTGAGGGCCGCTTCCTTATCCTCAAGGGCAAGGTGGGTTCGCTGACATGCACTCTGGCTATACTGTATGCTCCGAACTCTCAACAGCTCCCTTTTCTTATCTCTACTATTTCTACGCTCGCTGCTTTTGCTGAGGGATTTCTGGTGCTAGGTGAGGACTTCAATACCGTGACTGAGATTGCTCCCAGGGCTCGTCTCGAGATTGCTCGTCTCGAGATTGCTCCCAGGGCTCGTCTTCCCTTCCTTGATCTCACTACTCCCAACTCCAAACTCTTTTGTCCTGCCATTCTCTACTGGACCCATGGCATCTTCTGAACGAGGCAGACT
Source organism: Rhinophrynus dorsalis (assembly GCA_037306005.1). Taxonomy (NCBI): domain Eukaryota; kingdom Metazoa; phylum Chordata; class Amphibia; order Anura; family Rhinophrynidae; genus Rhinophrynus; species Rhinophrynus dorsalis. The sequence goes on along the minus strand of CM074721.1, from coordinate 376,499,712 downwards.
GGTCATACTCGTTCTATTCTGCCCTGCACTCTACATATATCCATATTGAATTTTTCCTAGTAACCCAACCTTATATTCATCTTATATCCTCAGCCTCTCTGCATTCGATCACATGGTCGGATCATGCTCCGGTAGAGCTGGAAGTCTCGCTTCCTATGTGCCTCTCCACACCTGGCCGCTGGAGACTGGATGAATCCATCCTTTCTGATATCTTCTCTTCAATTCCATGCCGTCAATGCCTCCTGTGACCTTTTGGGAGGCATTGAAATGTGTCATTAGAGGGGAATGCATCTGTTTCCAATCTGAAAGAAACTGAGACAGGAGTTGGATCTCTTACTTCGAAAGATTTCTGATCTGGAACGCCGCCATCAAGATACTGGCTGTGTATCTGTCTTGCAGGACCTCCTTCAACAACATAAACAAGCTAAATCCTTGTTACTTTCCTTGATCATCAAATCCTTCTTGCACACTAAACATTTTACCTATGAACAGGGCAACAAATGAGGGAAATGGCTTTCATAGCAGTTGGCACCTATGGTTCCCCCAACCAAGCTGTCTTTGATTGTATCCCCTTCAGGCGATCGGGTTCAAGACCTCTCTGCTATTGCTGAATCCTTCAAGGATTACTACTCGGATCTCTATAACATACCGACTTCTGCTGATGCATGGAATTATTTACTAACATTTGGGGTCCTTGGCTTGATTTGCGTCCGCCGGAGTCTCAGTGCTTTGTCGGAGTTGTTTGACTTTATATTAGGGAAATGCATTTTACCCCCCTTCCCAATTTTCTTTCCCTTTTCTACCCCCCCTTCACTTTTTTCCCTTTCTCTTTTTCTTCTAACCTCTCGCCCTTTCCTCTCAATTGTTCAGCTTCTCTTTCCTTTTGTTTTCTACATTACCCGATGAAGAACTTCTCTGTACTAGGATTTTATGACACTTGCAATCGCTCACTTTGTTAGCAGATCATGCCACTGTAGGCACTGTTCATGCATTTGCTATTTTGTCATCCTCAAATGCCTATTGTATTCATTGTCTACAATGAATACTTTATTCTAAGAAAACTTTGTTTAAAAAAAAGAAAAAAAAAAAAAGATAAAATCATCTATTTCAATGTAAAAAAAAATATAGATCCAGATAACATTGATTTTTTGTAAAGACATCATTGTTCAGTAAGCGACAGCAATACCCTATTACATGCAAATAGCTTCAACCCCAGACACTTAAAACAGGGATTGCCCTATAGTCAAATGCTTAGAGTGAAACTAATTACAAGAGAGGTAAATGAGGTGGAGGGGGCTATAAACAATGTGACAAAGATTTAAAGCAAGAGGATATGACTCAAACTCTGATGGAGGCCAGAAATAAAATAGCAGACATACCACATGAAGAACTGTTGATTAAAAAACCCAAAAAGAGGTTAGATAGGTTGAAATTCATACATAATTCTCATTCAAGAGCAATTAGCAAAGCTGTCATTAAAAATTGGACTATTTTACAAAGTGATCCAATGAAGAAAATCCCTGTGTGGCATATAAAAGATCTAAGAATATCAGAGGCAGAGTAGTGAAGGCCGTTGTATCACAAAAAAACAAACATTTATTTTGACACCAGTTAATGGCACATACCCATGCCACTCATGCTTATATTGTAATGGGATCATAAAAGGTGATACAGTGATACAGCCTAGGAAATCATTTAAAAATTAAAGGATTCTTTACATGTGCCAGTACCTATGTAGTATATTTAATTAAATGTCCTTGTGATTTGGGATATGTGGGAAAGACGATAAACTTCTTAAGAGAGAGAATTTCTCAACACAAATCGGATATTCGCACATGTAAAGATACGTCTGTGGCATGACATTTTAATGAAATGGGACACCAGATTGCTCAAATGAAATACCAAATACTGGACCATGTTCCGGTATTGAGAAGAGGTAGGAACAGGGGCAAAATATTGTTACAAAAGGAAGCAAAATGGACATATAAATTACAAACCCTGACACCCCAAGGTTTAAATGAAAGGATAGAATATTGGTAGTTCCAGTAATGTAGATAAGAGATCAGTGATGAATATACCAATACATTTATTATATATAGGTGCTAATGTATGATAAATTAGATGGAGCACATTTCTATATTGAAAGTATATAATTGCAATTAATACTTGTTTTTTTAATTGATTTTATCTTTTGATTTTTTTCATAGTAATATTGTTATATATATGGAAACCAGTTGCAAGGATGTCTACGATATGGCTATATAAAATTTGAAATGGTTAAATATATTGAAGGATGCTTTAAGAATCTATTCCTGGTGTTCCAATTCTGTAATGATACTCTGTAATATGTTTACATTTTAGTTGTTGATGGTGGTTGCTATGGTGAGCTTTCTCACACTGGTCTGTACGCACTTTGACATGCACTGTCACACGCGTGACGTCAGTGGCGGTGCAACGACGCATGCCAGCGGATGGGATGACTGGCATGGGTATTGAATGAAGCTACATAAGACAGCCTCAGGGAAGGTGTATTGTGGAGGGCTCTGCTGAGGAATAGGATGGGAGAAGTCCTCGAAATGTTCACGATTAGACCAAACACTGCTGTCCTGTTGTAAAATGCCTTAACTTGGGATGCACTGAAAATTAAAAAACGATTGCCTGAAGCAAAACGATTGGTGAGTGCCTCATTTATTCTTACTATTTGATCTATTTAATAATCCACTGTGGAGAGAGGTGGATCAATTGGGAGCACCACTCTTTGAATAATACGTGCAAATACAGGAAAAATACTTAAATATTTACTGTATATGCTTTATGAGTGCGGTTATACATACAAGAGTACTAAGAGTAGGAACAAGTCCACCACCATCTGACCGATATCACCATCTCATATAACCATTAATAATACCCATGTGCAGGGTAGACACACCAAGAAATCTGCCATAATATTAACTTCACGCCTTCAGAGTAATCTCTACAGTCTCAGCCTCCTCGCTCTTGATGGTGAAAAGTGTGACATAGGGGCATGTGGTGTCAAGCTCAAAACAGCAGCAGGCACGGGACGCTGCATTGTGCTGCTACTGCATACAGCCACAGCAAACATTAGCCCATTTAAAAATGATCTCAAGTCCATGGGATGTTCAGTGGAGCAGCAGTATTTGCTTGGATACAACTATGGCTGCTTGGTAATTGATATACATCAGCATTCCATCAACTCCTCTTAGTCGGACTTTTAAAAAACCGGCAGAACTCAAACTGTATTTTTTACTCTTTTTTTATCTCATTCATCTCTGTCTATGTCTACTACCACACTTCTACAACCATACAGAATGGCGGGATCTTCTGGGGTTTCATAGTATTATAGTAGGAATTCTCACACTGGAAGAAACCTACAAAGCTCTCATGGGAAAATCAATAATATCAGTGAAAAGGAGGAAATTCTACATATTTTGTATGAGCAGGAACTCCCGATGAAAATTGTGAGTTTTCTGTGGAAATTCCCACCAAAAAGAGGCAGGTGTTTTCACCTCTTTCCAGAAAATCAATTATTTTTATAAAATTATCATAAAAACATGCAGCACTTGATCCGCTCATATCCGCACACACACACACACACCTCTGAACACCTACCTACCACACAGCGCCAATTGTATCTCCTATAAGCATATCAGCCTCTTCCTTGTTATTCCTCATAAGTGGTAAAACAATAATGAAGGCAAACTATTAAGGGAATAAGAGGTGTGCATGCTGTATGGAGAGAAAACAGCCTGCCAGGTAATCAACACCTTGCTAAACATTTTCCCATAGTGGACATCTTAGATAAAACAAATAAAGAGGGAAAAAGTGGGGGGGGGGGCCAACCATGAAAAACAGCAGACCTGAACAGCGCCCATCTGAGGTATGTGAACATGATGACATGGCAACAGGTGTACCCTAAAGAGTGACAATGGAACCATCAATCCACATTGATAATAGTCTACATCACAAAGGAGATAATAAGCAGTACATATATTTATATTACTCAAAATGAAATCATAAACATGATCACTCTATTTAATCAAAGAATAGTGTTCATAGCATAATCATAAATTCCTAAACTATGTATGCTTCCACACCTATATTATAAAAGATGGCTCTAAAACAATAAATCATATAGCTAATTTTGTGCCCTTTCATTTTTTGTACTTCATTTAAAACTGCTTATTTGTTGTTACCAAAAAGGCCAGCACACGGATACTATAGCTTATGGATATGTAAAAAAATGTTGTAGCTCTTGTTTATAGCTGTCTTTAATGAAAAAGTAGTTCTGCTATACTGCCAATTCTGGACACCTCTACAGAAGTTAGAATGATGCATTTTTCTAAATCATATGCTTTGTGCCAATGTGTGTATCATACTATCTGGGCAGAGAGAACCAGAACTGATACTTTGTGCAGCTGCATGATAAGAAGCACAAGCAAAATCTGAACGTAACCCTCTGTCATTTTCACTCAGTTAGGAATGTGACAGTGGTTTTCAGCATGGGATGTGTGTATGTATGTGTTAATTAAGTGACTGAGGCTCTTAGTACCTCACACATACTCAAGCTGGGAAAACCTGAAAATGTGGCCTGTAATAAGCAGTGGGTATATGCTAATTAAGGTATGTGCTGAACGGAGATCCTATTTATCATGTGGTATCACAGAGAGCTCATTAAGCAGAAATAAAAATCTCCTAAACCATGTATCTGTAGGTTTTTTGCCTATCATGATACATAAGCAGTTCTGAATGAAACTGTATAATATGGAAACTTAAATTCAAGGTGACAAGTCAAACGGAAGGTCTCTAAATAAATATATTGTGTCTCTCTGGTACACTATATGTAGAAATAAATGTAAATATGCACTACTACACATCATCTGATTTATACAGATGTACAAACCCACATATACATACACGGAAATGTAAAACACTCACGTTTAACCCCATGACAACATTTAACTCTTAATACAGTCACAGATGTTTGCCTTCAATAAACAGATAAATGTGATGAGGTTGTTACAACAAGGGGTCAAAGTCTTACTCGAAGACAAATTTTACTAAGAAAAAAAACAAACAGTATTCAATATTGGTCCAACAATGTTATATCTGTATAAGAATCTGTACAAGTGATGTGTTTGTACAGACCACTTGTATAAGTTAAATGCTTGTATCTAGGTAGGAAAAATCACCCCTGTTTCCATCTACCCCATTTTCAATTCTAGTCATCTGTGTGCTTTTTCTTCTTCTCTTACTCATCTCCCAAATCCAATCCCTCTGTGTCAGTGGTTGCCAAACAGTAACTGCATCATAACTTTCCAAATACTTTCATTAACCCCTTGAGAATCAGAGGGGTGTGAAACACAATGCTTCACATTGAGTTCCTCAACCTTTGGCCCTCAGGAGGGAAAGGTTATATCGATTTTGAAGTACAAAATATTACAGTACTATCCAACATATTTCTTAGGATTATGGAGTTAAAGTTTCCATTTAAACCAAACGGTAACAAAATTGTCCCCCGAAATTCTGACAAACTGAATATAATGGCAAATTAATTTCATTTCCCCCTGTTTTTCTGTAATAAAATTACCAAAGGCAGTTTAATAGCCTATCCCATTGTATCGTCAAAATGGTATAATTTCACTGCTATTCTACTCAGCACTCAAGCACCTTTCATTATATGTGACTCCCTATAACAGTCTCCGTACTAACTGAATATGATGCAGAACTAATACACTGGATATAAGTAATCGATTTGAGGAAATCCATCCCAGAAAACTGAAATATTCCAATAGCTCAATATTGACAGGTATTCTAGAATGAGAACTAGATATGCATATTAACCAGCACTCAGTATTAATGTATCCAGAATGGGAGATGCAAAGTGTATGTGAATATGATAGAGAAAGGCTAAAATTCATGAAGCAAATCTGGCAGTCGGTAGTTCTGAAGATTCTACGTGAAACAGGCGAGCACTTGCAGGACAGAATAAGTTCTGTACCCAATGAGTAACATTTTTTTCTAAAATAACATCCAATTCTAGATTACTGCAGCTTGTATAAATAACTTTATTCATTTATGCAACTATAATGAAACAGTATTTTGATTTTGTCCATCATCCCCTAAAGACAAAGCAATGTAAGAGAGTTACATTTAGACTGTTCACTATGAAAATGTCATCCTGCATTGGGAGACATGACAACACAGGTAAGTAGACGTCACTATGCAAAGATGTCTGCGCTGTTTCCTGGCTGTCAGTCCCGGGAGCAGTAGGAATTCTCTAAAAGAAGGTAATAATTCTGGCAAATAGCACTATTGAGCAGTTAGTCGCCAGATGGGTAATTCTTTAGGGGAAAATTTAGGTGGGGTGGTAGTTCCGCTTTAAGTGCAGGATAGATAATTATAGAACGAGAGGAAAAAAAAAATACATGGCAATAAATAAATCACAGCAAATGGATTCAATAACACTGAGTAATAGCATACAACTACACAGATAGTTCACAATGATTTGCATGAATAAGATATTTATATCCATCCAAAATCCTTTCCTAAAGCACAAATAAACAAAAAAAAGAAACTAAATTGAATTAGAAACTAATGGATGGAATTCATTAGTACAGATATTTGCACTTAGTGTGAAGTGATATATTCAAATAAGAAGTTAATTTTTCACTCATTACAAACAACAAATTGCTGTTGGTATTACAGAGAATGAGTAGGCTTAGCTGATCTTTTCCATTAACAGAACAATATATATTATTCCATCTGCTAATAGAACTAAAATGAATTAAGATGATGTTCTAAAAATGCAACTATTCTGGCTAATTGGCTGATTTGGGAATGAGGTTGCTGTGTGCTCTAGTGAGTACATACTGTAATGTGATTGGCCACATGGGATTTTGGACTGGCTGTTTCCATAGCTGCACATTCATATATAGTCACTGCCAATAGCAACATTTTACCACACACAATAAAGAATATAAGTAAACCAGCATGTAAGTGAAGAAACTAACACACATGAAATGAAAGATCATCTTTGGGAAACGAGTAGCAGTTTGGGACCATACTACCTGCAGCATAGGGAACAAATAAACAAATCCGATTTTAAAAGGGAGTGTTAACCCCCTGAATTCTAGAAAAGGTACAGTCATACAATGCATTGGAGTCCACTCTAGCAGGGTTAACCCTTTGAGTGTCGGAGAAGTATTAAATGCAGTGTGTGGCAATGGATTGGATACCTCTCTGGCACATAAAGGGTTAATTAAAGCCTCATTTAATTCGTGTAATTTGGTTAATTTTCTTTTCTTCAGATCTCACTGTAACACACCTGAGACAGACCCCATCACCCAGGCAGGTCTGGAAAACACTTTAATCCATTATTTTTCTTCCTACCCAGGTAAGTATCATTTTTGCACCCTCCCAGTAGGGTTTCTCCTATGCCTATAAGCAGCAAAAAAGGTGGTAGGCCCAGGAATGAGTGCTCTTGGTGATCTTCCCTCCTTTTCTCCCCAACAGTGGTGTAGCAAGGCTGTTCTAGCACCTCTCCAACTGTAAGAAGGGATAGCCTACTAAAAAAGTCTCTTTCAGTGCCTCTTCCAGATGACTGTACATACTGAAATGTGTCCTTAATTATATATTCAGTGGCCATCTCTCTATAGCTCCGGCAGTGGTGTAGCAAGGTTGTTCCAGTGTCTCCTCAAGCCTTACAGATGTCTGTGCCTGATACAATGTCTTCTCCTATTTTTTGTACTATGTGAAAAAAGCTTAGAGGGGTACTCCAAAAGAAATTGTGATACTGAAGTTATATCCAATCTTAAGGCCTTGTTTCAAAGTATATCTCAAGAGACATTCAGTGCTGTCAGGGCTACTAGCAAAGGTTCCTCCAGTTTCTCATACACATGGAGCCATAACCCACCCTTTTAGCCTCTAATTTGTATTGAGAGGCACCTCCGAGGAAGGCAGAAGAAACAATTAATATATATATTTGAGGTAGATAATACTGATTCATTGGTTAAAGTGTTCAGAGCATTTTTGGAATTTAAGAGAATGTCAGAATGTCACAAAATTTAAATATGTTATGTTTTGGGGGGTAAGAGATAACAAGTGTTATTAAGAAAGAATGGGACTCTGCAGAGAAAAGTCTACCTTTACCTAGAAAACTAAAATCATTAATTTATTTTGATTTTAAAGACACCCCTTTCTGTCAAAGTATATTACTATTTTGGTAGAAGATGGTTCAAGATTCAGAGATCCTAACAATGCTGAAATGGACTTGCGTAGGTGTTCTGCATCTGCAGCAACTTCATTTAGGCCTACAAAGGCCACTGCCTGTATAGAATGATCACTAAAAGAATGGCCTAGTCATATGAAAGAAGGAAAAATAAACAAGATTCCCAGGGACAATTTTCTTAAAACTATGCCTATGCTCATATTCGTAGGTGATTATGTTTGCAGTTTGAACTACAGCTCTTGGCACAGCAGTTCCAGGAGTCCTATCACTCAACATGTTCTCAGCTGATGTTTTATCAGATTAAAAAAAGTACACCATGTGCTACTCCGTTTGAAAGACTTCTCCTTTTGCCAAAGAACTGGAAGCACTGGTGGACAAAATATTTGAGGAGGAGAAGTATCGCCTGCAAGGTAAACATTTTAATACTCACAGAGCCAGATTTAATCTCCATTTAGTCTCCATAGGGCCCTAGGCAGAATCCAAAACTGGGCCTTCCCTGGCAACCTGGAGCTGAGCCATTCCTGAATGCAGCTGTAGAGACAGCCCTATAGAACAGAATTGAAGCTGAGGTGTACATAGCTTACTGGGTACATAGTGCTTTGGCATGATGGAGGATGTATAGTTATTTCTTTGCGGGAGAGGGGCTGGGCACTGCATCAGTTGAAGAGGAGGAAGTAGACTCCTTACTGAGGAAAGGAAAACAGCACAAGGTTGGGTGCAACAATGGCTGCAGACATTTACTAGTATCTGAGGTGCCAGTCCCTGTTAATTTCAAAGTTTCTCTGACATGCAACAGATACCTCTAAAAGATGCTAGGGAACGATGAAAGGGTAGCAAGGCAAAAGAATGTTGCTGATTTCAGGTGTGACCTGAGAGAGATATGATGCTACTCACAATCGCAAAGTATATTGCAGGCTCAGACAGCAGACTGCAACTGTCATCCTACTGAGTTAAAGCACCTACAAACTTTCAGGATGCTTCAGACTGAACTTTCTAGTCTATAAGATTTTATCACTGCTGTTTATAATAGGAAAAAGTGATTCTAGGAGGAGAAAAATACATACTACATAAATACAGTCAAATTAACCTTTTTCACGTGTTTCCATACAATAAAACCATTTAGACAAAAAACTTGTAACATTCTAGTGACTTTAGTTCACCTTTTGTCTCCCATAGTAAACATTTACGGCTTCTCCAAAAGCAATTCAACCTTAAAGGGATAGTAATATTTCGTTTTATCTTTATTTTATTTTGTAGGCACTAAAAAAACATGAAGAACGATAAGTCTCATCTCTCAAACCTTTATGGTTTGACAGATATTCACAAGCAAAGCTTCCCCCTATCGCCCCTTTTATCTAGTGTAAGCCATCTCTTCTCAGATGTGGAATGCAGTCCATATCCCTGGCACCTCACCATCCCTGGCACCTATACCCTCTGCTCCGTGGATTGACTCTTGACTGCCAAGTCATCTGTACTCTCCTGGATTACTGACTGTTGCACATCTCTACTGCCCCATTCATTAACCCAACTATGGGCAAATTAACTCCTTGTTTTGTCATCGCCATTCTCACCTGCATAAGACTCTCCTTCTCCTGTGTCCACATTAAGTGTCACGCCATTCACATTGCACCCTCAATTCTTCACTCACCACTTCTCTGCTCCCATGATCTTTTTTCATTCCTCCGCTCCCTATCACCACCATCTCCTTCTACCCCTGCAAAAAAGCCCCACTGCTTCAAATCTCACTCTCACCTTATGTCCCTGTCCCTTCTCCTCCTACTTGCTGCAGGTGACATCTCACCTAACCCTGGCCCCCCTTCCATTCTCTCTTGGACCACAGAACCCACTCACACACGCAACACTCACAATCTAATAACCGTACCCCGTCACCTAACCTCCTCCCCCCCCTTCTGTTTTGGTCTCTGGAACGCCCGCTCTGTGTGTAACAAACTAACAGCTGTTCATGATCTGTTCATTTCTCACTCCCTAAACCTCCTTGCCATCACTGAAACTTGGCTCACATCATCAGACACTGCCTCCACTGCCGCACTCTCATATGGAGGCCTTCAATTCACACACACACCGAGGCCTGGCAACAGGCAGGGAGGGGGAGTAGGCATCCTGCTGCCCCCTAACCATATATTTCAGGTACTCCCCACTGTTCCCTCTCTTTCCTTCCCTACATTTGAAGCTCACACACTTCGCCTCTTCTCTCCCCTCCCCCTGCGTGTCGCTGTCATATACAGGCCACCTGGTCCCACTGCACAATTCCTTGATCACTTCACCTCCTGGCTCCCTCACTTCATGTCCTCTGATGTCCCTACTCTCATCATGGGTGACTTCAACATCCCTATAGATAATCACAACACCCCCCCTGCCCTCAAACTCCTCTCCTTAACAACCTCCTTAGGCTTATCGCAGTGGACCAGCTTCACTAACTTCTGCTCGGTCTCCAACTTCTCTAATGTCCCCTTTCCCCTCTCTGACCACCACCTCCTCACCGGTAACCTCATCATGCCACGCAAACCCATCACCCCCGCCACAATCAAGCGCATGCGGAGAAATCTACATTCTCTTGATAAGCAACAATTTTCCACCTCCCTGCAGCCTATCCTCAACCCCATCCTCACACTTACTTGCCCAGACAAAACTACTGCTCTCTACAACAGCACTCTCACTTCAGCCCTTGACATCGCTGCACCTGCAACTCCACGCCACCCACGCACAACCCCACTACAACCCTGGCACACAAGACTAACGCGATACCTCCAAAGGTGCTCACGCACTGCTGAAAGGCACTGGAGGAAATCGCGCTCCACAGCCGACTTCACACACTACAAATTCATTCTCCGTTCATATAGCTCTGCCCTCTCCCTGGCTAAACAGTCATTCTTCTCCTCTCTAATTTCTAATCTTTCCTCCAACCCCAAACGCCTTTTCTCAACCTTCACATCTCTTCTAAACCCACCAACACAAACACCTTCCACTAACTTCTCTGCCCAAGATCTCGCCAACCACTTCAAGAACAAGATTGAATCTATCAGACATGACATTTCATCACTACCACCCCCACCCAGCCAGCCCAGCCCTGTCGCCTCTCCCACATACACACTAAGCTCCTTCCCACCTGTCACTGAGGATGAAGTCTCCCTTCTCCTCACTCGCTCAAACCTAACCACATGCCCTCTCGACCCAATCCCATCTCAGCTCACCCAAGAACTCTCCCCTCTACTAACTCCAATCCTTACTCACTTATTCAACCTCTCTTTGTCAACCGGCACCTTCCCATCCTCTTTCAAACATGCACTGATCACTCCCATCCTAAAAAAACCCTCCCTGGACCCAAACTCATTGTCAAATTACCGGCCAATTTCCCTACTCCCGTTTGCCTCCAAGCTTCTCGAGCGCCTTGCATATAACCGGTACACTAAATTCCTCTGCTCCCATTCCCTGCTAGATCCCTTGCAATCCGGATTCCGCCCTCATCACTCCACTGAGACTGCCCTCACTAAAGTGGCCAATGACTTGCTCTCAGCCAAGTCTAAAGGCCACTACTCCCTACTCATTCTTTTGGACCTGTCAGCCGCATTTGACACAGTCGATCACCCACTCCTCCTCCAAGCCCTCCACTCCCTAGGCCTCTGCGACACTGCACTCTCCTGGTTTTCATCTTATCTCTGCAACCGCTCCTTCAGTGTTTCATACTCCGGCTCCACTTCCCCACCCCTCCCACTGTCTGTTGGTGTGCCCCAAGGATCAGTACTGGGACCCTTGCTCTTCTCAATCTACACTGCTTCCCTTGGAAAACTAATAAACTCCTTTGGGTTTCACCATCATATCTATGCTGATGACACCCAAATATATCTTTCCTCCCCAGACCTCTCTCCTTCCCTCCTGTCCCGAGTGTCTGACTGTCTGTCTGCTGTGTCTTCCTGGATGTCCTCCCATCAACTCAAACTTAACCTTAGCAAAACTGAACTAATTCTCTTCCCTCCATCTACAACCAGCCTTATCCCAAACATTACCCTCACCGTTAACAACACTTCCATCACACCAACCCCTACAGCACGCTGCCTGGGGGTCACATTTGACTCTGCCCTATCCTTCATTCCTCACATCCAGTCAATCTCCAACTCATGCCGCCTCCACCTCCGCAACATCTCTAGAATCCGACCCTTTCTCACAGAAGACACTACCAAAATTCTAATCCAAACACTCATCATGTCCCGTCTTGACTACTGTAACTCTTTACTAATTGGCCTGCCTCTCACCCGACTAACCCCGCTACAGTCCATAATGAACTCTGCTGCAAGACTAATCTACCTCACTCATCGCTTCTCTAACACCACACCCCTCTGTCAGTCCCTACACTGGCTCCCGTTAGCATACAGAGTAAAATTCAAAACTCTGGTGCTAACTTATAGAGCCCTCACTAACACTGCACGCCCCTATATTTCATCTCTCATTTCCAAGTATACTCCCGCCCGCCATCTTCGCTCTGCACATGACCTTCTGCTCTCCACAGCTCTCATCACATCCTCCCACTCCCGCCTACAGGACTTCTCCCGTGCTGCACCTGAGCTGTGGAATTCCCTCCCCCGCCCCATCAGACTCTCCCCCAGCCTTCAAATCTTCAGACGCTCCCTGAAGACTCACCTCTTCAGGGAGGCCTATCAACTGCCTCCATAAACATCATCACCAAGATTCACCCCTTGCACGGAGTACTGCACTCAATGGCACTTCTCACTCCCACCCACTGACTGGCAGTTCATGTGGCAGGAGGCACTTAAACGCAATAGCACTTACTCCTTCTGTATCAAACCTACCTTCCTCTAGACTGTAAGCTCTCACGAGCAGGGCCCTCTGATCCTCCTGTTCTACACATCTGATTGTACTATTTAATACCTCTGTATGTCTATTCCCCAATTGTACAGCGCTGCGGAATTAGTTGGCGCTATATAAATAAAGAATAATAATAATAATAATAATAATAATAGACCAGACAGATAACAGCAGGGGACAATATTCTTCCTATTAGAACAATGAAAGCCCTGCCCCCTTGAAAAGCTTTTCAGCTTTTTCCATTATCTTAATTGAAGATTGTCCAACTCTGCAGAGTTGTAGTTCAAGAGTAATTCAATGACAAGGTGTCCCCCTCCCACCCCTTTTACTGATATAACACTGCTCAGCCAGAGCAGAAGGGAGGTGCCCAGGTAGATTGCAGAGAGGGACAATCTTCAATTAAGATAAGGGAAAACCTGAAAAACTTGTCAAGGGGGGGAAGGGCTTTCATTGTTCTCATAGGAAGAAGAGTGTCCCCTTCTGTTATCTGTCTGGTCTATAGACTGCATTTCCCATCTGAGAAGAGATGGCTTACACTAAGTAAAAGGGGCAGGAGGGGAAACATTGCTTGTGAATATCTCTCAAACCATAAAGGTTTGAGAGATAAGACTTATATCGTTCTTCATGTTTTTTTAATGCCTACAGAATTAAATAAAGATAAAATGAAGTATTACTATCCCTTTAAGTGACGGCCTCATTCTCGATCGACTGTCCTTAAGGGGTTAAAAATGCAGTGCCTCCTAGGTCAAAATTGAGCCCAGTACATGTTAGAGGGAGAAACTTAATCAGACTTCCATTTCTATTTATTGTCACAACTTGTATTCACATAAAAATATTAAAGACCACCATTTGACAAGTTTGTGTTACTATGGAAGCACAGATATTCTCTTTCAATTTCTTCTACTCTGTCACGTCATCTGTTCAGATCCCATATGGCCTCCAGCTCAGAATTCTTCTGCAAATTGCATTAATTGGGGAACACTTTTCATCATCAGTGGGTTTCTCACCCACAGTCCTCAAGTATCAGTAACAGTGCAGGTTTTAATCCTTTGAGTTCCAGAGGTATTCAACATATTGCAATGCATTGGATACTTTTCGGACATTCAAGGGGTTAAGGATTATCCTGAATGAGCACAGTTGTGGACTTAATGGATCTTACATACTGATTACTACTGAGCTGAGGCAGAGAAATCCTGAAAAACTGCACAACTAGGTGTACTTGAGAATCATGGTTGAGAAACTCTGGTATATAGTTTGAAAGTCCATGGAGAAATTCAGATAATTGTGAATATATATAAAAAAAAAAAATAAGTGTTAAAGACTTGTGTGTCTACTTGGCAGTGTCAGGGTTAAGCAAGGATCTCTGTGGTGAGCTATTTATTCCAAGGCCTGATCAAATGACCAGGGGACACCTCTTGAGATTAGATGAAAGGAGGTTTAGCAGAGGAAGAGTTTTTTTATAGTAAGGTCTGTTATGGAATTCCATGCCCAAGGATGTGGTTATGGCAGATAGAATGGATACATTTAAGAGAAGATTAGATATATTTCTGTCAAAAAGAGAACATACAGGGCTATACTGTTTATTAGTAGGCAAAACAGGAAGGTCTGATAAAGATTAACTTATTTGGTAGCAGAAAAGCTATATACATCTCATTTCTCTGAGTTAGTAGGCAAGGGTTGAACTTGATGGACTTGTGTCTTTTTTCAACCTAATTTACTATGTCACTATGTTGAGCTCCACAGTGCTAGATAAAAAGAAAAAAAAATCCAACTGGGTGGCACTGTCCTTAAATAAAAAAAAAAAAAAAATCAAAAACACAGGAGCATGGCTCATTTATGTGAACATCAGATTCTGCCAAAAATCAAACCCACTTCTTTAATCCTTTGGATGCCAGATGTATGTTGGAGATGTCTCTAGCATCGGAGTGGTTAACAGTTTGACTAGAATACCCTTTATATGACAGCCCTGTCTGTCCACACCCCCTTTGCATCAGTACATCACACAATGGAAGGCCTAAGGATTATAGCCATCAATTTTCAAAGAGTTATCAGAAAATAACAATTCCTTAGAACAAAAAAATAACCAAAATAAGAGAATCTATTATATGAAGTTAATTAAACCCAATTAAGTTCTTGAGTATACTGTAGTTTCCTCTCTCTAAGTAAATAATTATCATTGTGTTCAAATTCAGACACATTAGTGGAGGCGCTAAACAGTACTTATGAGATTCTAATTTGTGTAGTATCATAAACATGCCGTTTAAAAGGACAGAGGCATGAAAGTTTTCTGTCAAATACAAGCTCTCCAAACTCCTGTGTTATTCAGTAGAACCCTTTGTTATCAAGTGAAGAGTTTTTCATTATACAATTCAATAACTAGACTTCTCTAAAGAACCTTGCAATTAGAGAGCTTTTCCTAATTACTGAGTATGCTTATCGCATTTTGTTTGATGATTTACATTTCATTTGTCACTTAACTCCTGACTTCTAGAAAGGTCCAAAATGCACTGCAAACCTATCCAACATTCAAGAATTTAAATTAAGAATGTGATTCACATAGTTGTCTTTTTAGAGAATAAGCTATTCTAGTAGGTAAGATTAACAGATGCAGATAAAATAAATGCATATTATGATGGTGATTGTGTGTTATAACATTACTTATAACCTGTAAAGAGGGTGGACTCATACATGTGCTCCTCATTATTTAATTGTGCGGTCAGTAATTTCAGCTGATATAGTTGATTGTTTAAAGTGGAGGTTCCCAGGAACTAACACAGATAGATAACTTGACAGTGAAATGCATATAAAAGAGCCCCTACTGCAGTGATTCTCAACTCCAGTCCTTGGGCCACACTATAAGGTCAGGTTTTCAGAATGTCCCTAAACACAGGCAACTCAATCAGAATTACTTATCCATTCTTTCAGTTGGGGTATACTGAAAACATGTACTGTTGAAAAATCGTGGCCTAACTTCTTGATCGGTCCCATCCAGGATACCCAAACTATGCGGTAAGGGACTTTCTTATTAGTCAGCCTAAAGAGGTGACATTTTGAAGGAAGCCAAGTGCAATATAAGGATGAAATGGGAATTGTGTAAATTCTCATTGTTTTAAAGGGATAGTAATACTTCGTTTTAACTTTATTTTATTTTGTAGGCATTAAAAAAACATGAAGAATGATATAAGTCTTATCTCTCAAACCTTTATGGTTTAAGAGATATTCACAAGCAAAGTGTCCCCCTCCCGCCCCTTTTACTGATGTAACACTTCTCAGCCAGGGCAGAAGGGAGCTGCCCAGGTAGACTGCAGAGAGGGACAATCTTCAATTAAGATAAGGGAAAAACCTGAAAAGCTTGTCAACGGGGGCAGGGATTTCATTGTTTTCATAGGAATAAGAGTGTCCCCTTCTGTTATCTGTCCAGTCTATGGACTGCATTACACATCTGAGAAGAGATTGTTTACAGTAGGTAAAAGGGGCGGGAGGGGATTTCCAGAGGTGCAGGATGGGAGAAGTCTTGTAGGTGGGAGGATGTAATATGAGCTATAGAGAGGAGAAGATCCTGTGCAGAGCGAAGATGGCAAGTGGGAGTGTATTTGGAAATGAGAGATGAAATATGGGGGTGCAGTATTAGTAAGGGCTCTTTTAGTTAGCATCAGAATTTTTAATTTAATTCTATATGCTAATGGTAGCCAATGTAGGGATTGGCAAAGAGGAGTGGTGTTAGAGAAGCGATGTGTGAGGTAAATTAGTCTTGCAGCAGAGTTCATTATGGACTGTAGTGAGGTTAGTCAGGTGAGAGGAAAGCCAATTAGGAATGAGTTACAGTAGTCAAGACTGGACATCATGAGTGTTTGGATTCGAATTTTAGTCGTTTCTTTGGTTAAAAAAAAAGGTTGTGTTCTAGAGATATTACAAGGGGGGGGCGGCATGAGTTGGCAATTGACTGGATCTGGGGAATGAAGGATAGGGCAGAATTATAGGTGACCCCTCCCCAGGTAGAGTGATGTAGGGGTTGGTGTGATGGTGGTGCTGTTAACAGTGAGGGCAATATCTGGGATAGAGCTGGTTGGAGAGGGAGCAGAAATTATCAGTTCAGTTTTGTGAAGGTTAAGTTTGAGATGATGGGGGACATCGAGGAAGACACAGCAGACAATTAGATACCTGGACAGGACGGAAGGGGAGAGGTCTGGGAAGGAAAGATAGCAAAGAGATGATTGCAAAACCCAAAGGAGTTTATTCGTTTGCCAAGGGACGAGGTGTAGACTGAAAAGAACAAGGGGCCCAGGACTGACCCTTGTGGTACTCCAACAGACAGTGGGAGGGGTGAAGAAGTGGAGACAATGCAGGACACACTGAAGGAGTGGTTGCAGAGACAATATGAGAAGCAAGAGAGGACAGTGTCACAGAGACCTAGGGATTGGAGAGCTTGGAGGAGGAGTGGGTGATCCACTGTGCCCATAAGAATGAGTAGGGAGTATTGGCCTTTTGACTTAGCGGAGAGCAAGTCATTGGATACTTTAATGAGGACAGTCTCAGTGAAGTGATGAGGGTGAAATTTCAGGGGATCTAACAGGGAATAGGAGTAAAAGAATTTAGTGAGCCAGATACAGACAAGATGTTTGAGGAGCTTGGAGGCGATCAGGAGAAGAGAAATGGGCCAGTAGTTTGAGAGTAAGTTTGGGTCCATGGAGGGTTTCTTTAAGATTGGTGTGATCAGTGCTTGCTTGAAAGAAGATGGTAAGGTGCCAGTTGTCAGAGAGAGGTTGAATAAGTGAGTAAGGCTTGGAGTTAGTTAAAGTTCTTGAGTGAGCCAAGATGGGATTGGGTCAAGAGGGCATGTGGTTAAGTTTGAGAGTGTAAGAAGGGAAACATCATCCCGTGTTACAGGTGGAAAAGGAACTAAATGTGTATGTAGTAGAGGTGAAGGGCTAAGCTGGCTGGGTGGGGGTGAGAGAGAACAGATTTCATGTTTGATAGAGTCGATCTTGTCCTTGAAGTGGGTGGCAAGGTCTTGGGCAGAGAAGTTAGTGGAAGCTGTTTTTATTGATGAGTATAGAAGAGATTTGAAGGTTGAAAAAAGGAATTTTGGGTTAGAGGAAATATTAGAAATCAAAGCACCCTAAAATTCAATAGACCTCTCTCAAATTCAATAGGTTGTAACACCCATTTGACCTTTTGATTTCTCAAGAGGTGCTCAATGCTTTGCAAAACAAGGCTTTGAGCACCTCACTGGCACTTAAAAGGTTAAATCAATTGAATATGCAAAATGTTCATGTCCCCTCTACTTTGCTGTTGGTTTTCTAGAGAGTGTTATCTCTTTAACTTGATTAATAAGGCCATTGACCTATACTCTTCCAACCTTGTATGACTGCATCTGCATGCATCAACCACAGCTCAATATGTTAGCCATGACAGCATGATTCTAAATCGTGAGGCCTGGGGGTCAAGGAGTTCACATCCAGGAAACTTCTCTGTTCATTTCCCTCAGCTTTTTGTTATCACCAATATAATTATTGCTGTCAACAGATACTAAGAAACAATGGATTTTCATATTTAAAGCCTAATTACTTGAATTCACAGAATTATATATTTCTTTGCAGAGTTATTCTCAGATACTTCAATTAGGTTTATTGTTAAACAGCAAGGAGACAACCTTCTGTGTGCTATAAATGTGTGCAATGCATTTCTTAGCAATGTATTGCACATCCCTCTGGCACTCATAGTTTTAAAGGGAAAGTATACCCAGGATAAGTCACTCTTAATTTCTTAACCCCTTGCATCCAATTGGTGAGAAAATTGGGTGAAGTACAAGGGCTGTTATAACTGGAACCTTTCCGAATTGGTCCAAAGTTATAAGTGCAGTAACTCAGACAGGGTTCAGTCCTGGGCCCAATGATTTTTAAACATTTCAGGGCCGGAGACTTAGGGGATTTTTTCAACACTAGTGGATGGACACATTATAATACTTTTTGATATCCATCTGTTTTTTTATGAATTCCATAGATAACTTTCTAGTTATGTATGGAAAACTATATATTGTTTGGCTTTTTGTTTTTCTTTCAACTCTTTCATAGTTCCTCATGTAAAATAAATTTTGCATTGTGCAACCAGATATAATATCAAAAGTAAATAAAGACAAACTATTTTGCGGATATCATCCACTATTTGTAAAAAAAAA
The DNA here is from genome assembly GCA_037306005.1 of Rhinophrynus dorsalis. Lineage (NCBI taxonomy): Eukaryota > Metazoa > Chordata > Amphibia > Anura > Rhinophrynidae > Rhinophrynus > Rhinophrynus dorsalis. Next base: position 376,480,444 of record CM074721.1, on the reverse strand, counting down.
TACGTTGGTTGTCACTATTTATTTTTAAAAGCCCTGCAGCTCCTGAGTACACCAATACCAAATATGTATAATTTTACCTACATTAAAGATATAGTAATATTTCACAAAAACATCAGTTCCAATTAATCTTCATAGTATTTGGGCCATGGAGAGTGTTATTTCATTACTGTTGGAGTTCAAGAGTAATTGAATGATACAGTATCCACCTCCCGCCCCTTTTACTGATGTAACACTGCTTACCTCAAAGCAGCAAGACTGTCTGGATGGTTCACAGAGAGGGACAATCGTGAAACATTATTATCCCTTTAACAAGGCCGCAAAAGGGTGTTTTCAACTTTATGAATTAACATGCACATTCCATTGGTTACATGATGAAACGCACCAAAAAACAGTTGTACGTGAAAGCATATTGACTGACTTGCATTCCTACACAGAATGATGATTCAAGGAAATTTTGTTAAAAATAAGGGTTTTCAGAAATATCCCCTAAAATAAATATTCACTATACAATATTTCATGCAAGCTCTGAGTAACAAACAAAAAGTATGTAGTATGAATGCCACATATTTCTGAGTACCACATATTTCTGAGTACACCGATACCCTATATGCCAGTGGTTCTCAACTCCAGTCCTCAGGACCCACTAACAGGCCAGGATTTGATGATTTCCTTGTTAGAGCACAGGTGAGTTAATCAATGTGAATGAGCCTCTGATCACCACACCTGTGCTCTAGCAGAGAAATCCCTAAGTCCTGGCCTGTTAGTGGGTCCCGAGGACCGGCGTTGAGAACCACTGCTATATGCACATATGTCCTTCCCTGCAGCTCCAAACACAATTTCACATGACATTTTATGACTTTTATGGGTATACCTAAAATGCAAAACATAATTTGAAGGCTTAATAAATTACCCTATAACATCAAAATAACCTCCTAAAACATATCCATATCTCTTGAGAATAGATATCCTATTGCATCTAATGAAGAGCCAATTTCTAAACCTAGCTGAGTTTGCACAAATGTTTCCAGATGAGAGTGCTAAATCAAAAATTGGCATTTGATTTCTAAGTCTTCAAAGGTACTGACTGAGATCTTTGAAAACAATGGAATTTACTACTTTATTCATTACCTGCAGCTCTTCTGTAAACAGTGGTACAATGGTACAAGTTGACAAACTGGATATGGTGTCAGAAACACAAAACTACAAGTTTATTTTTTCATACATTTTTCAAATATTACATATTTATATTAAAATGGCTGTAACAACTACAGAAATGCAGAAAAGGTAGCTAAAGCATATCATTTTGGAAAATAAAAAAAATCAACCACATCAAATGAGGTTTTTTTTTTATATATATATTTTCACCACTACTACTGAAATCCTTGGACTTTCTACTGTATTTAGGACCTAGTGCAAGCCCATTAAAGGGATGGTAATACTTGAAATGTAAAAAAAATATATGTTTTAGGGTTTATCCCCCTGAGTAAAACAAGGGTACTCCCACTGCTAAAAGGTGTTTTATTCAAAAGTTATTACAGCTCAAAGTTGAATTTTTTAGGTGCAATATCACAGTGGCCTGAAATTGTACAGTGGTGCTGTTGCTACACCATCCTATGGACAGCTGTGGTCCCAGGACCATAAATTTCCATAGGATGGTGTAGCAACAGCGCCACTGTACAATTTCAGGCCACTGTGATATTGCACATAAAAAATTCAACTTTGAGCTGTAGTAACTTTTGAATAAAACACCTTTCAACAGTGGGAGTACCCTTGTTTTACTCAGGGGGTTAAACCCTACAACATATTTTTTTTTTACATTTTAAGTATTACTATCCCTTTAAAAAGACCCCACTGGTATGGGCTGACATACTGTAGGGGTAGGCACACTAAACTACAACAAACAGTTTTATTTTTTTACCCCTAAACTGGTGAGCTCAAAGATTTTCATAAGATGGCGCTATAGGATAAAATATAAACTTTATTACACTTCAAAGCTACTAAAGTATTTTAACACAATATAATTTCTGTATTCAATACTGAGTGCCAGCCTAAGGAAAACCTTACCCTGCTGTTATGGGTTGATGGCGCTGGGAGCATGGCTACCAGTAGAGCTGCCACCTTTTCTTCAAAAAAATACCGGCCATGGCATTCCCTCCATAGACTTAACATCGGACAGAAGCCAATTTTTTGCCCGGCCTGCCGGTAAAATACCGGCTGACTGGCAACACTAGCTACCAGTGAAACAAGGTTGGGGAAACACACTGTGCATGTGTGGTTCTGTAGCTACCAATGGGACAAGGCTGTGGAGGCAGACCGTGTGTATGTAGTTCTATGGCTATCAGTGAGAGTGAAATAATGCTAGGGTGTCTGAAATTGAAAGTATGGTTCAGTGAGACAGCTGAACAAGTTTAGGAAAACAGACATGCTGTGTGAGTATATCGGTAACAGTAGGACATTTGATCACACCTGTGGAAGCAAACAGTGCATGTGTGGGTCTATGGGCACCAGTGAAACAATGCTGGGGACATCAGACAGTGTATGCTGGGGTCTAGGCTTACCAATGGACATTGAACACAAGGCTGGAGAAGCAAATGTGTGCGTTACAGAGGACTGTCAATCACATTGCAAAACTATGCCTTGGATACCCCTTTGGAACTCACATTTAGTTTTTTTATATCTTGGATCTCAACTGAGGGGCATCAGGACCTTTCTGATCCCCCCTCCCCAGCTATTGATAGCCCAGCTGATAGTGCTGGTCAGTAATCTTCATTTCAGTGGTAAACAATGCCATGAATTGAACCCATCTTCATTTTAAATACCTCTCGACCCTAGTTGGAATATTTAATAAGGTACATTAATGTGGAAAAGTACTTATCTTGCAGGCTGTTAATATTGCTAAAAAAATTATATATTATATCAAATGCATGCTCATCTGTATGATGGTCATTAATAAGTATTTACTAATTAGCTTTATCATATGTTGACATCCATTTGATCTGCTTGCATATTTACCCGCACTTGCATGGAAAGGGTTAAAGCATAAAACAAATTACAGATTCATCTCAGTAGTGTTTTGCATAACAGCTGCGGAGCTTGCAACTTCAGGACATTCAGGGACTCAATCTTAGGCCCATCTGGGAAAGTTTTTAGATCTGCTTGATGATTATCCAGATGCACCAATTCCAGCATTTCAGTGGGAAAATGAGGCTTATTGCCAAGTCAAACTTAAACTAGGATTATATGCACTTAAACACCCTGTACTTCATGCTAACATCTGTTTTCTGAGGCCTAAAATCTAGTCTTACATATCCTCTGAGAGAGCAGACATTCCTGCATTTACAAGGGGTTCAGGTCTCCCATTCATTATCCAGATTTTTCTATGAATGGGCCAAGATAAGAGCAATAGGGACAAAATCACAATAAAAATTAGCTCTCATCTTTAAACACAGACAGCACAGACAACATTAAATGTAAATCAGTTAGTAATTACAAATGATTACACAGATTACACATTTTAGAAAATGGTCAGGTCTGCTCCTAACAGAATAAGACAAAAAGGTCCTGTTTTAAGGAAAGGAGTCTGGGGCAAAATAACTGAACTACAGAATATGGCTGTAGAAATGCCCATTGTAGTACACAATCAGGATGTTAAATTACTGCAATTGTAGTTAACCCTTTGATTGCCACAGAGGTATCCAACACATTCAGCTAAATGCACTGGATACCTCTCTGCACTCAAAAGGTTGATAAAAAATGAACACACTGGGTACCACTATTCAGTGGGATAAAAGCTACACTTAAAAGAGCATTACACTTTTTATGAAAAAATGCAATAGGAGTTTTCCTATGGAGTAAAATGAGGGAACTCACACTGCTGAGACAGTTTTCGTTCAAAAGTTACTACAGCTGGAACTTGTCTTTTAACAGCATTTACTAGTGTTCAAAATGCAGATTTGATTTCCTTATTTTAAAGGGATAGTAATACTTAAAATGTAAAAAAAATATGTTGTAGGGTTTATCCCCTTGAGTAAAACAAGAGTACTCCCACTGCTGTAAGGTGTTTCATTCAAAGGTTATTAATTTTCAAAGTTGAATTTTTTAGGTGCAATATCACAGAGGCCTGAAATTGTACAGTGGCGCTGTACACCATCCTATGGAGATTTATGGTCCCGGGACCAGAGCTGTCCATAGGATCGTGTAGCAACAGCGCCACTTTCAGTCCACTGTGATATTGCACCTAAAAAATTCAACTTTGAAAATGAATAACTTTTGAATGAAACACCTTTCAGCAGTGGGAGTACTCTTGTTTTACTCAGGGGGATAATCCCTACAACATATTTTTTTTTACATTTTAAGTATTACTATTAGTGTTGAGCGAGCGTGGCATAGAGGAGATGAAGGGGGACATTGTGGAAGAGGGGCATAGCGGAGATGAAGGGGGACATTGTGGAAGAGGGGCATAGCGGAGATGAAGGGGGACATTGTGGAAGAGGGGCATAGCGGAGATGAAGGGGGCATAGCGGAGATGAAGGGGGACATTGCGGAGATGAAGGGGGCATTCGGAGATGAAGGGGGCATAGCGGAGATGAAGGGGGGCATTGACCAGGCACCCTCCCCTCATCAGAGCAGGGGGTGCCTGGTGTAATGCTCGTGTTGCCCCATTCATTTCAATGGGGCTCGGGTGCTCGGCCGAGCACTCGAGCCTCAGGGGGTGCTCGGTCAGAGCACCCGAGCACCCGAGCATCGGGGTGCTCGCTCAACACTAATTACTATCCCTTTAACAATACATACTTTTAGAGAATGAATTACTGACCATGGGTCTTCACAGTGACTAGAACAGCACCATCTGGGGGAGAGGCACTAAAGTTTGATGCTGTGATGATGTTTGTTTGACGATGTGTGGCAAGTACATTTCCTTGGTGATGGAGATACACATCTCCATATGCACTAAGAATTGAGGGGAGGATAAGTTCCTCATTAGCATACAAGGTTGTTGCTCTGCTGGCAATGTGGAAGGATTCCCTCCCTTACACATCCCCAGCAGTACAGCAAACATGAAGTCTGAGAACATCCTCTCTGCTTCCCCCACTTGCTCAGTATGGGAGTGAAAAGAATCCTCTCAGACTTCAGCACTTGATATGTAAAATAAGAAGAGAAAGAAAAACAGGGGAATGTTTCATCGTGTAGTATATCTGGGAATCAATATGAAACAATCACTCTTTAGCTAAATGGATATTCACATTAAAAAGTGACTACCATCATTAGACTGGTAGTGAAAGCTCTTGTGAAGGATATTGTCGGTGCCACCACACAGACAGATCTTGTTTCACAGCTCAATCCTTCACCTGCGCTGATCCATAGGAATCACTCAATTTGAAATATAGAAACAAAAAACACCAACCAGAAGGAGAGCACACCTTTTGGTTGGTGTTTTTTGTCGATATGTAAAATAAACCCTTTGGTGTCCGGCACAAAACACTGGTTGCATTTGAAACACAACAGAGAGACATTAAGCTGTCAACCCTGCAATACCCAAAATGCTTCCTCTGCTAGCCACACAAGAATACATCTTGGAGTATTCTTATATATGCAAAAGTGGAGCAATTCCGATTAAAACTAGTTGCACCATAGGTAATAAATAACTTACATTGTTTTAAATGGGGCTTTAACTCCTTTAATGCTGGAGAGGTCTCCATCGAATTGCAAAGCAATGAGATATAGACATCTATAGCGTTCAAGGGGTTGAAGGCTTTTAACTTTTGCCACTCTATTAAAGGTATAGTAATACTTCATTTTAACTTTATTTTATTTTGTAGGCATTAAAAAAACATGAAGAATGGTTTATGGTTTATGAGATATTCACAAGCAAAGTTTCCCCCTCCCGCCCCTTTTACCTAGTGTAAGCAATCTCTTCTCAGATGTGGAATGCAGTCTATAGACCAGACAGATAACAGAAGGGGACACTCTTATTCCTATGAAAACAATGAAATCCCTGCCCCCCTTGACAAGCTTTTCAGGTTTTTCCCTTATCTTAATTGAAGATTGTCCCTCTCTGCAATCTACCTGGGCACCTCCCTTCTGATCTGGCTGAGCAGTGTTACATCAGTAAAAGGGGCGGGAGGGGGACACTTTGTCATTGAATTACTCTTGTACTACAGCTCTGACAGAATTGAAATAACACTCTCCAAAGTCCAAATACTATGAGGATTAATTAGAGCTGCTATTATTATGAAACATTACTATCCCTTTAAACTTTCAGCACTTAACTTTTGCCACTCTGGCCCTCCTCCTCCGTCCCATTAACCACTCTGCCACCCCTCCTCCATAGCATCCACCACTCCTCCATCATATTTCAAATGCATTATAGACCTCTCTAGCATTCAAGGGGTTGCAGGCCTCATTAAGATTAAGGGCAGTTTTAACTTTAACCACTCTATTAAACTTTTGCCAATTTTAACTTTTGCCACTGTCACTTCTTCTCCATCCCATTCACCACTCTGCCACCCCTCCTCCATCCCATCCACCACTCTACCACCACCCTTCCATACAATTCGCCACTCTGCCACCACTATTTGACACTTTCCCTACCCTTCTCTCAATTCATCATTTTCTCAAGCACTTTCTTCCACACTGAGCAAATATGATCCACTCAGTGCAATGTGGAAGAAAGCGCTTGGGTGAATGACAAAGGGACAGAATGTTAGGAAAGCTGGTGAATGGGATGGGGTAGGGGTGTCAGAGTGGTGAATGGGGTGGAGGAAGGAATTGGGGTAGCAGAGTGGCAACATTTAAAAGGGTTGAAAGTTAAAGGGATAGTAATACTTAAGTATTACAAATCCCTATATTAAAGCCCTAGTAAAAAAACAAACGTATTGCCACCAGTGTCATCTCTCAAACCTTTATGAAATTCGTATGACTCTGTTCCCTGCAGTCAGCTAAAATGCTGACTACGGGGAAGGGGGAGGGAGAGGGCAACTTTAGAAGCGTTCATCTCTCCAACCATAAAGGTTTGAGAGATGACACTGGGTGCAATACTTTTTTTTTACTAGGGCTTTAATATAGGGATTTGTAATACTTAAAGGGATAGTAATACTTCGTTTTAACTTTATTTTATTTTGTAGGCATTAAAAAAACATGAAGAATGATATAAGTCTTATCTCTCAAACCTTTATGGTTTATGAGATATTCACAAGCAAAGTTCCCCTCCCCGCCCCTTTTACCTAGTGTAAGCCATCTCTACTCAGATGTGAGTCTGGTTGTATGACAGTACAGATAACAGAAGGGGACAATTTTCTTTGTATGAAAACAATGAAAGCCCTTCCCCCCTTGACAAGTTTTTCAGCTTTTTCCATTATCTTAATTGAAGATTGTCCCTCTCTGCAGTCTACCTGGGCATCTCCCTTCTGATCTGGTTGAACAGGGGGGGGATACTTTGTTTGTGAATATCTCTTAAACCATAAAGGTTATAGAGATAAGACTTATATCATTCTTCATGTTTTTTTAATGCCTACAAAATAAAATAAAGTTAAAATGAAGTATTACTATCCCTTTAAGTATTACTATCACTTTAAACACACTGGAGAAAGTTAATGTGTAGAATGTGTAGAACTTGCCTCTATATATTTTTTTCTTCATTCATACTGTTCAAACCCTATTATCTGTTGTAAGGAAGTGTGAATTAAAGGCAGACAATAATGTATCTCAGTAAATGCCAACTACATCTACAGTGCTAAACATATAAATAGTTACCAGAATGCTGCATCAGGAACACCTACCAAAGTAACTGTTAAACAAATTGAGTCATCTACTCATAAAGGTATAGTTTCCAATTAAGGTGTTTAACAAAACAAACTACTTATTGGAGGTAGACATCCTTCATATGATACATAGTATAGAAAAGTTAGCACCAGGGAAAAAGAATGGATATACCGACTATAATATGTGGAGGTACTTGGTGATTAAATATGAAACATATCAAGTAATAAAAGAGAATCACTATTCAGGCACTCAAAACTGTATCCCTATAATTATTATCAGCCAGCTTCAAATTTAGGGATTAGAATTACATTAAAAACAAATTCTTTATTGGTGAAATTAAAAACAAAGAAAAAAGGAAGGAAATTATTAAATGCATATACTAGTAGGAGTGTTCCCAATCTGATTTAACATTAATTGAACTATAACGGCTTTTTAAACTTGATTAAAAAGAGAAGGTCAGTTGTTGTCCCTGTATATCCAAAGGCAACAATTGCACTAAAACAGACTCATATTACTATAAAGAAGGCTCTGATTTTTCAGTCCTCACTAAGGTATTAATATTCTATCTACTAAAGCGGATTTTAACCTTAATATTATTAATATTAATACCTTATTAAGGTCTCCTGAAAAATCAGAGCCTTCTTTATGGTAATATGTGTCTGTTTTAGTGCATTTGTTACCTTTGGATATACAGGGACAACAACAGAACTTCTCTTTTCAATCAAGTTTAAATAGCCGTTACAGGTCAATAAATGTTGACTCAGATGAGGAACACTCCTTACTAGTATATGCTTTTAATATTTTCCATCCTTTTTTGTGTGTGTTTTTAAAGTGGAACTACCACCGCTAACAAAGTTTCCCCCCAATCATTACCAATCTGGCGAGTAGCTACTCAGTTGAGCTAGTCGCCAGAATTATTACCACCTTAACGAGAATTATCCATTGCTCCCAGGTTGACAAGCAGGACGAAGCGCAGACATCTTTCCATAGTGACATCTGCGCGCCTGCGCTGTCCCAGCCTGCTCTAGGAGGTATTGCTAGGAGTCGTTCGGCTCCAAAAGGGGCTTATGGAAAGATATCTGCGCTCCTTCCTGTCTGTCAGCCCGGGAGCAATGGATAATTCTCGTTAATGCAGTAATAATTCTAGAGACTAGCAATACTGAGCAGCTAGTCTCTAGATGGGGAATTATTGGGGGGCAAGTTTGTTAGCAGTGGTAGTTCTGCTTTAAGAAAAGGTTTCTTAACGGGACAAAGAAAATTACAAAGATTATGCATTCATATGTTGTTACTCTTTATTCGCCATTTTGGCCACCTATACTTAAAGGGACAGTAACTTTTTGAGTAATATTACTTATAATTTTTTATTAAATTATAGTTTCCATTTGTGGTCACAGGTAGTAACAATCCTATCACTCTGTATTGAGCTCTAGTCACAGTCTACTTGAGTTCATTAGTTAAAGGGATAGTAATACTTCGTTTTATCTTTATTTTATTTTGTAGGCATTAAAAAAACATGAAGAATGATATGTCTCATCTCTTAAACCTTTATGATTTGAGAGATATTCACAAGCAAAGTTCCCCCCTCCCGCCCCTTTTACCTAGTGTAAGCCATTTCTTCTCAGATGTGGAATCTGGTTGAAAGACCAGACAGATAACAGCAGTGGACAATCTTCTTCCTATGAGAACAATGAAAGCCCTGCCCCCCTTGACACGTTTTTCAGGTTTTTCCCTTATCTCAATTGAAGATTGTCCCTCTCTGCAGTCTACCTGGGCACCTCCCTTCTGCTCTGGCTGAGCAGTGTTACATCAGTAAAAGACATGGGAGGGGGATACTTTGTCATTGAATTACTCTTGCACTACAACTCTGACATAATTGAAATAACACTCTCCAAAGTCCAAATACTATAATGATTAATTAGAGCTGCTTTTATTATGAAACATTACTATCCCTTTAAAAAAAAAAAAAACACTGTCTTTTAGACAACAGATAGTGTGATCTAAATGTTTGAGCTGTAATAACATTTGAATGAAAATTAAACATAGCCTTATTTTACTCAAAGTAAAAAGCCGTATGACAGAAAATGTTTACTGACCCTTTAAAGCACTTCAAAAGGTTAATATTCTCAATAAAAATAACCCAATGACCATATTCTTTTATAATTAATTTAGTTATAATTATGCCTCAGATAAGACTATGACTTTTCAGTATATTCTTTAATCCTTACATACCTTTCTGGCACTCAGTTGGTTAATAGAAACAAAGTTGACCTTGAGAAGTCATCTTTATATGTTTATCTTTATAGTTAATTGGTATTTTTCACTCATTTCCATGTTCTGAATGACATTTCTTGGTACTATACATGAAAGTCTCTTCTCACAAGACACTTTGCTTTATAAATTAAATGCAAACAACCTGCTTAACATAAAATACACCTAAGTTATCTCATTGTAAATACATTTATTTAATTAGATACATTATAAGACAAGGAATCCACTCCAATGAATGGATTATAACAGACAGCCAATTTAATACTTCCATTCAGTGAAAGCATGAGCTATTCTTGTCCAATAATGGCTGTGAAACAAGGATAAAAGGCACTGATAAGATGTTCCTCTTTTGTTTGGAGATGGTTTTACCACCAGTTTCCAACCGTTTATCTTGTATTGTGTAAATACTCTTGAGAAGGCCAGATTAGAAACAGGCAAATGCTATAACAGTGAGGTTAGAGAAACATCTTCTAACATGAATAATATTACTTATTTGCAGCCTTTGTCATATTTTTAAGGGGTTACTATTTTATATGCCGATATTCAAATACTTAGAGCAGGCATATCAAACATGCAGCCCTTTGCTCATTGATCTGTAATGCTCTGGGCTTTTTTTGTAGTTAATATGGACTAAGGTCCGGTTCCTGCAAGTTTTTACCTAAAACAGCTCTTTGAGAGCATGAGGGTTGTCTAATATATTGCAATAAGTTGGACCCTCTTCTGCCACTGCAATGTTTACCATACCCTGCATAATGCAAAATAAATGAGGGTCTCCTCATTCAGATTGTTCATCAAGCAAGTGGTGCCCTGATCCTCTTCTCCATGTATGCCCTGTGCAGTCCTAAGGCACTTGACAAACTCCAGTGACATAGCATGAGGTCATCACAGCACTCATGCCCCAGGGCTTGTCAGGTGACTAGGACAGCATAGAGCACACAGGGAGATGCAGATCAGGGCCCCGGTTGCTCCATGAACAAAATGTGTGAGGATATAATTGGTTACTTTGAAGCATACAGAGTATGTTAATACTTTCAGCCACAGTAGAAAGTCCAGTGTGTTGGCATTCAATGTCAATGTTTTTTTTTTTTACCATGGTGTACTATTAAAAAAAAGGTTGCGATAACAAGTTTAGCATGTTGCTAGCTTTAAAATGACATGTTGCTGTTTAAAATGATACCTTGTTAAAACAACTGCACCCCCAAACTACCCGCACCTACCTTAACCATAACCTTACTACCCTAAAACCGAAGAAAAAACCACCCATCACTCTAACAAGTATACCACCAAAGTACTCTATCTTAACCCAACTACCCTAACCTGCCATAACATAACTATGCTAACCCAACTTAACTACTGCTTGGTAGGATAGTGTTAGACGCATTTAAACCACTCCATTGCAATAGGATACCCTTTACCACATCTTATCTGCTTGGTGTGGGAGGGTTCTCTGGCTACCAGTGGAACAAGGGAGTGAGATAGTGTATGTGAAGCTCTGTGACTGCCAGAGGAGTTTAGAACAAGGCCACAGTGTCATGCAGTCTATGTGTGGTTCTGTGACTATAAGTAGACAGTGGAACAAATTTGGGGAGACAGACAGTGTATGTCTGATGCTGTCACCCCCAGTGGACATGTGAAATAAGGCTGATGTGTCAGCCAGTGTAATTCTGTGGCTATCAGTTGGGACACTGGCACAGAGCTGGAGTGTCAGACAATATATGTGTGGTTCTGTGATTATCAGTGGATGATGGAACAAGGCTGGTGTTTCAGACAGTATATCTGAGGTTATGTGACTACCAGTGGACAACAGAAGAAGGTTGAGGTGGCGGACAGTGTATGTGAGGCTCCGTGGCTACCAGTAGAACAAGGAAGGGGTGTTAGACAGTGTATGTGTGATTCTATGGTGCCTAGTGGAGAGTGAAACAAGGCAGGAGTATCAGACTGTGTATGTGAAGTTCTGTGGTTACCACTGGTCAGCAGAACAAGGCAGTGTGTCAGACAGTGTATGTGTGGTGTGTTGGCAAGCAGCTGACAGTAGAACAATGATGGGGTATGAGATAGTGTTTGTGCAGTACTGTGACTAGCAGTAGACAGTGGAAGGTGGCTACAGTGTCATATAGTGTATGTGTGTTAACAGAGTGTGTGTGTATGTGGGGGGGGAGGCAGAGGGAGGTGGATACTGAGAAGGTAAGGGGAAGTTGAAATTGACGAGAAAAAAGGGGTGGATACTGAAGAGAAGTTAAGGGGAGAGTGGGGTATGTAGGTCACTGGCAATATTCTAGCTTTTCTTCCTATAATCACACACCATATAAGATTTTGCAGCAATATATTTGAGTTTGACATAAAAAAATAAACACAGTTTTGACAAATTAAGGTGAAATTTGGAAGTTAAGAAGTTGGTGCCAGTCTCCACAAACAAATTTGTCCCCTATTTTAACTGGTCGTGATATCAAAAAAATTAGACAATGCTGCAGCAAAATATAACGAATGGCTATCATTTGGTATCAAAATAAATCTTAGTCCACCTTGCCCTTCATTTATCGCTTGTTGATCAGTGGTCCCATTCCAAAAAATACTGGGCATTTTTCTTATCTGCATGTACCATGGAAGCTGGGGACAGCTCAGGACAGAATGGATTACACTTTTTCTTTAAATCTACAAAAAGCAACAGCAGCATGCTTAAGCAATCAAATCAAACTATGAATAAAAAAGAGAAGTATGGAATTCACTTTTTTGTCAGTTGTGCAGGTCAAGTAAACACAGTGAACTAAAGATTTAGCTTAAATATTAAAGCTGAAGATATGAGCTAATTACACTATTAAAATATTTCACAAAAAATGGTTAACTCTGTTAAGTGTATTCAAAGGAAGCATTAGATGACAAAAAAGGATGACCATACACACAAAGCATGTTTAAACAAACAATGTATTGTATTAATAGATAAAGAAAGAAGTCAGTCTTGATCTGCTTCATATGAATTATCTAAATGTGAACCATGGGTATAGCATATAGTGTACCAACATTCACTTGTTTCAAAAATGTGGGTTTTGTTGCATAGTTTTGTTGTGAGTGTAAACTTGCTTGACATGCAATACCACCGTTTGTATTTTGCCGCAATAAAAAAAAAAAAAAAATGAGGGCTACCAGATACCTTCCTTCCCTTCCCCCAGGAGGACCAGTCAGGACCTTCTGCCTACAGTATTGCCCTGAAAGGACCTTGAGATTCTCACAGGGCATTACCATTGGCTGGAGGCGGAAGGTCCTGACAGTACATTAAAGGAAGCGGGTGGCAAATGCAAGTATGCCACCGCAGGGAAGATGGGGACCTCAGTGCAAGTAAGCATTATTTTGAGACCGGATTGTGCTGGGGGGAGGAAGGGAAGGTAACTGGCAGCCCTCATTTTTTTTTTTTAAATTATGTCAAGATACAAATAAAAAAAATGATTGTGTATAATACTCACCCCCCACTTCACATTCGGTGAAGAGGAATAAACTTGTGCCTATTATATCCAAGATTGTATGGTATATTAAAAGCTGAATTTATCTAATGCATTAGATAGATTTGGCTTTTAATTAAAAAACAGTTTCTGTAAGCCACAAAAGATGGCAATATATAATAGACAGAACTTGCTTAAAATGGGGTTCCATGGCATAGCAAGCAAACAAACATATTTTGGCAAACTATGCAACAACACCCTCATTTGTGAAACAAATGAATATGTTGGTATAATGTGCTATATACAATTCACATTTAAGTAATTTGTATGAAGTAGTGCCATGCTGCCTTCTGTCTTTGTTTTGTTTCTAATATGTGGACTGTAGAAGGTCCCCTCTTTCCTTAATGTACTTCAAATTTTGTTCACTTTTTGTACATACGTATATTATGGTGTTTTAATGCTGGGAGTATTTTCCTTTCCCTACAGTACATTAAAAAATAGCTAATCAAGCTCACATGCTCATTTGAGTGAACAAAACATTTCACTTACAAAACAAAGTTGATTGAACAAGAGTAGTATGTTCAATCAACTAAAACATTACATTAAAAAAGTAGTAATTTTTGTGTGCATGAAGCATAATCAATCAAACCAATGTTTCAACAACTGAAAAAATGGGATCATTCCAGAGAAGCTTGTTTGATCAAACAAAATTAATGGTAAGTTTGTATCAATTCCTACACTGTTATAACCAGCATAGGCAGAAGGAAAGCATCTTAGAGAGCAAGAGATTAGGTAGTCTCAGGTGTTGAGCCTAGTCTAAGATTCCAAATTGGTGAGACAAGTAGTGATACAAGAACAATATCCATCATTAACTCTCATGGTAAGGTATAAGAAGACAATGTTAGTTTCTTAAAGCATTCCACCACGTCCGATTCTGATCCCAAGGTCTAATCTCTGGCAGTGTTGGGTATAAAGCTCAAATGTCAGTTTCATACTACATTAAATATACTGTGAAAGCAATATTGTATCTGAGTTAGGACAAAACTTTACACACCAAAAGTGAAACAGGAAAATGGCACTTCTCGCTGAGCTGGAAACTGTTTGTGTAAAGTGCAGATTTTCAGTTTACTTTTTTCACCTAGCTCATTGCATTGAAATCAATGGGAATACTGAATTTCTCCCTATTCACGTGGAAATTTTCCCTTCTTTTCCTGCAGGGATAATACAAAGGGGTGTCATGTTCCCTTACCATGTCATTCTGTGTTTGTGAGAGGTACAGAAAACAAAATATTTTGAGCTATTAGGTCAGTCAAATAAAGTAAAGTTGAAGTGCAGTTTAGAGAGTCTTGTAGGCAGGAAATCTGTTCTCTGTGTTTGGGAAGTCTGGAGGACTCTGTGAGACAAGACGGGAGAAAGGAGGTTGACCCCAAATACCCCATAATTATAGGTGACTGGCTAGGAAAACACAGGCAGCTGTGATCCAAGTCCCTTCCTATCTATTATTATCTCTGTGCTAAGGGAGTCTGAGGGTGTATGAACAGAGCAAAGGAGGTTTACTCCAAAGCAAATGCTGGCAGGGATCCCAACGCACATATATACTGCAGCCTAAGGCCATCTTCCCCTCCCACAGACACAGTAGAATGGCCATGCCACACATTCTATTGGTGTTTATGGAATGCACTTGTGCTGGAGCAAGTGTGTAACTGTCTGCAAGCTGATCCTGACACTTCATCATCTCAGGCACTCGTGCAGCACACTGCTACAAGTTCTCTCTGCCATCTGTTGAAGAAGACATCAAAGGGGTGAAAATTCTCCTTTTGGAAATAGTATTTATTATTTTTTATTATTTTGGGAGTGTACATTAATATCGTATGCTGACTTCCTGTTTTCTTTAAATGGACTCTATGACAAAAACAATTTGCCACTTTTTATTTAGAAACGAGTTTTTGAGTTATTTAGGTTTATATATGATGCTAATTAAGGCAGGTCATGCAGGCACTTCCTGTCTTAGCTCTACATTACCTTCCCTGACTCAATGACACTGTTCAGTAATGCATTGCCTACTTCTTTCCTTAAATGGTTAAGTGTCAGTGAGTGGGGGCGGTAATGTATGTTAAGACAGGAAGTGCCTACACGGCATACTTTAATTGGCATAATAAGGGGTGTGATTAGGGGTGGGGCAAAGGCAGGGCTAGGGGCACCACAGAGTGTTGTGCCTAGGGGCACCTGAGATGTAAATCTGGCCCTGATTTCTTTCTAGATATCTCTATTTTGACTCTGCTGAAGAGCCGCTGGCCGGTCACATGACCAGAATCTCATCCTGTCACCTATACCGCTGGCGTCTCTTAAAGGGGCAGGAGGTGGGAAACTGTAAAAGCTTGTATCTCTCAAACTATACATGTTTGAGAGCCAACATGTACATCACTGAATTTATATTGTAGTATCTACAATATTAAAGTTTGTTAAGAACAAGCATTACTATCACTTTAAATAATGTCCAGCAATACTAATGGCAGGGGTAAGGCGAAAGGAGTAGTCTGATGCAGTATGTGAAATGAATGATGGCCCTTCTCCTTCTGAGAAGGCAGTTTGTTAAAGTCCCATATAAACTTCCACCACCACCAACAATATTAAAAACACATGTAAGAACACTGAAGACGACGAGTCGTATTCTAGTGTTGATGGCATGGAGGAAGGTATAGTAGTTCAACCAACTGCTGCATCTGACAGTGACCGTAAAATACCAGTCTTCAAAGTGGCAGCACTGAGGGGGAGGAGATTGTTACCAAATACTACTATTGGACCACTGCTAAGACCACTGGTTAATGTTTATGAATAATCTAATAATAATGGAAAGCTAATAGTATGTTGATCCACAGGGAAATATCTGCCATTTGAAGTCAGGGAAGGACATTTTGGGCCCATTTGGGGATTAATGGGAAATTGCTTTAAAGTTGCTTTTCCTTCTTCTGGCCCAACAGGGGTGATATGCAGGGCCGGTGCAAGGATTTTTGTATACACAGGCGAAGGTGCATTTTGATGCCCCCCCCCGACCTTGCCACAATCCCCTGCCCCGCCCACATATTTACCTCCACACTCTCCCCACCTCCACAATGCCCCTTCCACAATGCTCCCTCCATCTCCACAATGCCCCTTCCACAATGCTCCCTTCATCTCCACAATGCCCCTTCCACAATGCTCCCCTCATCTCCCCAATGCCCCTTCCACAATGCCCCTTCCACAATGCTCCCCTCATCTCCACAATGCCCCTTCCACAATGCCCCCTCAACTCCACATTGCCCCTTCCACAATGCCGCCTCAACTCCACATTGCCCCTTCCACAATGCCCCCTCAACTCCATAATTCCCTTCCACAATGCCCCCTCACCTCCATAATTCCCCTTCCACAATGCCCCCTCATCTCCATAATTCCCCTTCCACAATGCCCCCTCAACTCCATAATTCCCCTTCCACAATGCCTCTTCATCTCCATAATTCCCCTTCATCTCCCCACCTTGAGTCCCTGGTGGTCTAGCGGCGTGCCACAGCTTAGAGCTCTGTGCCTCCTTCGGCACAGAGCTGAGGCTCCCGCGCCCTGCTCTCAGTAATGCAGAGCGCTGGGAGATGATGTCATCTCTCAGCGCTCTGTATTACTAGAGAGCCTGGGTCTCTCTGCGGTGTGTAACATAGACGCTACGAGGGAGCGCTGATTTACACTACCAAGCGCTCCCTCGCGGCGTCTATGTGACACACTGCAGGAAAAAAAACAAAAAAAAAACACAACTTCCCTCTTTTCGGCGCCCCTCCATTGCGGCGCCCTAAGGCAGCTGCCTGTTCTGCCTTAATGGCAGCGCCGGCCCTGGTGATATGGCATATGGATATATGTGCCATCTGTAAACAATGTTTTCATATTTTTTGTTTTAACCCCTTAACGACCACTGATGTGCCAGGACCGTCACGGCGGTCCAGCACTTAAGGACCAGTGACTGTCCTGGCACGTCATGGAGTTCAGGGATCCCGGAGCGGCTGCATGCCGCTCCGGAAGCCCTGAACCGGAAAAAAAAAAAAAAAGCCCCGTGGTCCTCAAGTGCCGGCCGTGCGTGCCAGTCCTTAGGGGGTTAACAAATGGCATCTTTTTAAAGTCAGCAAATTAATTGTTTATATTATGTCATGCCCTATATAATTTGCATGTACTTCAAACATATTGACACGTACTGGTTTAATTATATTTCTTTTGTTGATATAACCAGGATGGTGCAAAAGAGAGGAGTACATATTATAGTTGTGACTGTCATTTTTATACTTGCTTGCTTGACTCTCAGCAGCCCAATAAATTGCCCTACAAAAATTAGGGCTAAAAATATGTTTTGCTTGTCTAACAGTCTAAGAAACCTTAAACAAAATATATTAAGTATATATAAAGTAAACATAAAAGATATGACTCAGCTTGGCAGCAGCCACATTCACACACAATTATTAAAGGGATAGTAATACTTAAGATGAAAAAAATATTTGTTGTAGGGTTTATGCAACACCATCCTATGGAGATTTATGGTCTATGGCCCAGAGCAGTCCATAGGATGGTGTAGCAACAGCACCACTGTAAATTTTCAGGCCACTGTGATTTTGCACCTAAAAAAATTCAAGTTTGAGCTGTTATAATTTTTTAATAAAATATCTCTCAGCAGTGGGAGTACCCTTGTTTTACTCAGGTGGATAAAGCCTACAACATATTTTTTTTACAGTTTAAGTATTACTTAAAAGAAGAGGAAAAAAAAAGGAACCAAAAAAACTCAAAATTAATTCACCTTCCTCACAAGCAGGCACTCGTATTCTGCAGGAAACATTATTCTTAGATGTTTTGTTAGGCCTGCATTTGGTTTGTCTCCACAATATTACCATGTGTAGTCATAGGGTGCAAAGCATGGACACAAATTCCCATATTTGTGCCTGCATAGAATTACTGTCTGGAGGGGGTAATGGCATTAGTGGTGGAATATGGAACAGGAGACACTGGTGATGGTGGCTGCAAAGGCTGATGGGGGATTACTGCTGGGTGATGCAAGGTCTCTGAGGCCAATTTGGTCTTCTTAGTAGTGGAGGTTTTCTTGTGCTTACATTTTTGAAGAGGGGTAGTAGAAGTAACAGCGGGATCAGCACCACAGTAGTGGCACGGGAGTCATACTTTTCATTTTTTGGCATACACATCAGCATGCCTATGCTGACTATGCTTTATTAATGCAAATGTGCCAAGGTGGGATCCCTCCTTTGCCCTCTTAACTGTGCGTTCACACAGGATACATAAAACGTTCACACAGGATACATAAAACATTGTAGTTTCCTGCACTGTTCCAGACCCAGGGGGAAAAATTCCCATGCCCAGGACTTCAGTGTAGGAAGAGGCAGGGCCGGATTTACATCTCAGGAGCCTGTAGGCACAGATATCTGAAGCGCCCCCCCCCCCGGCCATCTCCACAATGCTCCAAATCTCCATGTTGCCCTCACATTGCCTCCCCCCAATTGTCCATTTCCTACTTCCCTGGTAGGAGATCTGTTGTCTGTGCCTCCTTTGGCACAGTCCTGTAGTTAGTGACGCTCCCAAGCGGTCTCCTATTCAGGAATGCAGAGCGCTGGGAGATGATGTCATCTCCCAGCGCTCTGCATTCCTACAGAGCCGACGAGGGAGCTCAGCGCTTACAGGACTGTGCCAAAGGAGGCACAAACTACAGATCTGCTAGGGAGGTAGGAAATAGACAACGGGGTGGTGCAATGTGAGGGCAGCATGGAGTGGGCGCCGGCACAGTCAGCGAGGTGGCAATTTTTTTTTTAAGAATTAAAAAAAAAAATCCCATTGGCAGGTGCCCCTCGGTGGTGTGCGCCTGTAGGCAGGTGCCTACTTTGCCTTATGGCAAATCCGGCCCTGGGAAGAGGATGAGGAGATGATGGTCTTTTGTCTGAAACACATGCTGCAGAGCCTGAGTCTGATGCAGCAAGCAATTTTCTTTGGGCTCTGCCTCTTCGATTCTCCTCCTCAAACCTCTATAGCTTGTCCCACCACCATTAGCTGGTCCCACCACCATATCTTCAGGCCCTGGTTTAGGAACCTGGCCCTCTTCCCACCCACTCACAGGATTCTGCCTCTCTTCTTGCCCACTCACAGGATCCTGGCCCTCTTCCTCCTAACCACTCACAGAATCCTGCCCCTCTTCTTGCCTACTCACAGCCAGAACCTGACCCCTCACGGGAAACTGCACCTCTTCTTTCTGGCCACTCTCAGGATGCTCCACTATATCTTCCTGCTTCCCACTCACAAGAAGATCTTTGTCACCTAGTACACCTGCCTCCAATTTCCCCATCTCCCCATGATAAGAATATTTATCCTCCAATTCCTCCCTGTCCTCTCCAAGTCTTTCTTGTAGACATGACGGAGTACTTACATTTTTCTTTAGAATTTTTTTCTCATAAAAACATGTTTTACAAAAAAATAATTATAAAACAACTTTAAAGATAAAAAACTAACTATAAATTACCTTCACTAACCTAGCACTAAATGAATTTGAATGCCCCTCACTGCCCTAACACTAACTTGGACAATTAGAATGTTCCTAACTAATACTACATCTCACCCAAAATCACACACTTCACACAGTCCAGTAATCTCATTTTTTATTTTTTTAATTGCTGTCCTCTCCTTGAAATATCTCTTCGTCTCTCTATTAACAAAACCAGCAAAGAAGTGCGGGAAATTCTTGGCTTTGATAGTGCAGGCTGGCAGGAAATTGGGGGGGGGGGGTGTTTTTCTGAGGCAGTAAATTCACACCTTATAGAAATCAATAGTACAGAGTGGCAGAAAATTCTAAGTTGCGAGGAAACAAAAGATAGGGAGGAAATTCACCAGTTTAGTGGTAATTTCCAGTGGGAAAAGGAAGAAAATTGTGTGGCGTTTTTTTGTGAATTTCCCCAAGGGATAAAAATGGGACTTTTCTCCCATCCCTGATCTGAGTCCTACACCTAAATGGACATCACTTTTACTTGATTGACATTTCTGAGTAAAAGAGAGGCAACTTCAGAGGTTTAGGTAACACATTAGACATCAGTGACTCTACATTTACCCTGATATGCTTTTGAACCCTGTGCTAGACCAAGTCCAGTGTTTCATACAGACTAAAGTGTAAAAGTCTTACTTTTAAGTGGAGGTGACTTTGAAAAGGAAAAAAAAAAACCTAACAAATACAATTAATCTGTACATATAATCCACTTGGATGCTAGAGAGGTCTCCAGAATGTAACAAAGGAATGCATTTGAGATCTCGTTATCATCCAGAGGGATAAACAAGGTCATACCTCTTCAAGGTCCCTTTAAAAATAGTGTTTATAATTTACCTTATTATACATTAGAGATTTTAATCGTTTAACAGGTTTTACAGGTGGAAGAAAGGGATAAGAAACCCTGTGATAATTTTACCTTACAACACCTTTAGGAGCAAAGATATTAAACAATTATTGTAGTTGCTTAGTACAAATCAAACAGAAGCATGATAAAATAATCCATAGAGGTTGACAAAATCTTTTCTAACATTATATCTCCTAAAGCTGATCTGACTAGTGAGCCTGTGATTTATTCTTCACTGTTCACACATTTAAAACTCTGCGCAGCCTCATGCGAATTCCCTGCCAGGTGCCGACTCAAACACAGAGATACATTAATTGTACTTCATATGCAATCACTGCACTAATTAAAATCCCATGAAAAGCAATTGAAGCTACTTGTTAGCGCACTGGAGGTTATGTTTTTGAGTACTTATAAAAACACATAAAGATTCAGGATTTGCCTCCTTGTGCTTCCTACGCATCCAAAAGGATGTATTTCCATGAATTTAAGGCTTCAGAAATAAGGCTCTTAAAAACATTTCAATCATATATTGCAGTTCAGACAACTTCAAATTAAACATAATGGATTCTGGTTAGGAATTACACAGCAGTTTTGGATAAAGGTAAATATGGACAGTTATCAGTATCTCACAGCACAAAACAATTGGATAAATGTACAAATTAACCAACTCAATTCCTTTAGCTTTCAACTCGTGCATCTCCTCCCTAGGGTATTACTAGAGTCTATAATCACTTCAGCACATACTGACATACACACAAATGCAAGAGAAGTAGATAAAAATAATGAGTTTAACCCCTTAAGGACCAGCGGTCCCGGGGTGTGTGGTCCTTTAAGGACCAGATAGGGAATATCGGCGTGCCACCCCACGTGACTGATTGAGGGACTGAAAGTGATCACTCCGGTCTTGGAGCGATCAACTTCAGTCCCCGGTATTACTCACCGCGTTCCTGCAGGAGATGACGTACCAGGACCGTCACTGGTCCTTAAGTGCCGGACCAGCGTGACGGTCCAGGTACATCATCGGACGCGAGGGGGTTAAATGCAAATATAATGAAAGTGGGAAAATATTTGAATTGTTTAAGTCTGAAGCATTAGAAAATTATTTCTTGAAATACAGGGAGTACAACAAAGATTGCAAAAAAGGCAGTCAGGTTAGCAAAAATATATACTAAAACTCAAATTGTAAGGGAGAGCAAGACTTATAGCAAAAAATAGTAAAACAATTAATAAGGAGTGTACTGGACCTTTCAAAAATGAGCTGTGTGAGTTGATAAGGAAAAGGCTGATGTTCTGAACACTTTATTTACATCAGTATGTACCAGGGAGCAAGAAATAGTAGCAGAGCATGAACAAGTAACAAATAAAACATACCATTATTAGATATTGGGTTAACACAACTCCTCCTAGTGTCTCTGTTTGTCAATATGAATTCAGCCTAGATTGTAAGCTCCTTGGGGCAGGGTCCCTTTCCTAGTGTATGATTCCCTTGCTGCACTTTCCCTCACAAATAATGTAATGATTGTACTTAACCTTAATGCTCCTAACCCCAGTTCTGTCGTTTTTGTATTGTATTATTTCAACTTCTGTTAAGCGCTGTGTACATGTATGGCGCTATATAAATAAAGATACATACATACAACACAAGGAGAGGTCGAAGGGTTCTTTGGGAACTCAGTGTAGTGTTAGCAGGACCCCTCTTTTTACTCTTTAAAGACTATCACCACAAGCTGTTGATTCAAGATTGTCATAAAGCCAATGTAGTGTCTTTATTTAAAGGGGATCTATGACCTATATACAATATATTATTATTAGTTAGATTATTTAGTGAATGTTTAAAATTGTATTCATTTTTTTAAAATGCTAATTGGGCAAAAATTAATGTTTAAAGAGTGCCCTGCACCCTGCTTCCGGATAGACTGTGCTTACCTGCTCTGTACCGCAGTATGTCACTCTACCTCTGCTACTCTCCCTCTATCCAGCCTCCTCCAATGACGGAGGCTGTCTGTAAGTTGGAGCAATCTCGCTGGCAGAGATTGATATCTAGCCAATGAGATTGCTCCAGCTTAAAGACAGAAAGCTTCTGTCATCAGAGGAGGCTGGATAGAGGGAGGGAGTACAGTGAAGAGCAACAAAATTAAGGGAATGGATGTATAAGGAACATCTAGACAAAGTTGATTTATTTACTCTTGTCAACCTTCTGGCTCACCTCCTACCTTCTCTCTACGCGGCCTCTTCCGTGTCAGCCTTCCCCGCTCTTTCCTGCTAGAGTTCTGCCTGGTCCCTGTGCTCTTTCCCGCGCCTGTCCGCTCACTCGTATCGGATCTCCCTTCTTCCGGGTTTAGGCATTGTGCGTCATCGCTTGGTGACACCACGTCGCCAAGCCTATATCAGGCAGCATTCTCGGGCCGACGGAGCACTTTCACAGTGTTCCTTAGGGAGTGTGTACCTGGTGCCTGTTCTGAGAGAGTCAGCCTAGTCTCCAGTTTGCTCCCAGTATTCACTTTAGGGTTCCTGGTAGTCCTCTGCCAGAGTCCCTGTCCAGTCCTGTTCTGGTATAGTTTAGGTTAATTCCAGTGTTGCCTTGTCTCTTCCCTAGTGATTCCTGTGTATGACCTTGGCTCCGGATTAGACCACTGTTCTTGCCTACTGATCTTGTCCAGTAAGACTACCCGTATATGACCTTTGGCTCCGGAATAGACCACTCTCCTTGCCTGCCGATCTTGTCCAGTAAGACTACCTGTGTATGACCTCTGGCTATGGATTTCACTACTTCATAACTTACGAACTGTGTGCTACCTGGGCTTTCCTGCAGCCTCTGGTAGTCCAGAACTGTTCTGCTGTCTACCTTCTACTGGCAGCCAATGTTTCATGAACACAACCCTCTAGCAATGCTGTCCAGCACTCCCTCTCCTGCAGGCTCTGGCCTGCGTTTGAAAACTGTACAGAAAAGGTGACTAAGAGGAGATCTTGTTACACTTTATAAGTGTATGAGAGTTCAATACAAGGATCTCTCTAGTGAGTTATTCATTTCAAGGCCTGAGCATATAACCAGGGGACACCCCTTGAGATCAGAGGAAATGAGGTTTCAACTTCAGCAGAGGAAAGGGTTTTTACAGTAAGGTCTTGTTACAGCTTACCTTGGTTTCAGTGTCATCTACAGACACGAGGCTTCAAGCATGCAGCAGGCCTCTTTTTTAAGTGTTTGCTTCCTGTAGTCTCCTCTTAACTACTCCCTCCCTCTGAGCTACTCCTCCTACTTCCTGTGGGGGGTTTAAAGGGCAGTCTGAGTCCTGACTCAGTTTCCCTTGCGGTGTTGTTTACAGCAGTTCTATTACCTTGGGCTCTGTGTATGACCTGGCTAGTCTTCCATCCAACCTAGTGCTGACCTGTGGCTCTGTCTGACTATTCTTTTGCTTATCCCTATAGTGGACACCCAACCTGGTGAAAACCTGTGGCTCTGGCTGACTACCTGAACTGTGTATGACCTGGCTTATCTAACTACCCCCTCTGGTGCTGACTTGTGGCTCTGTTTGACTACTCTTACGTTTGTTCCTTGTATCTAGCAGACACCCAATCTAGTGCGGACCTGGGGCTCTGGTAGACCAGCTCTGATTCTGACTGCAGGAGTGAGTCAGAGTTCGCACCATTCTGACTGCAGGCGTGAGTCAGATATCACTCCCTACTACTGCAGGCTTGAGTCGGTACGCCCACTAAGTCGGATCAAAATCCTGTGTTCCTGCTCCTGTTCCTGGCTCCTGCAGAGACTACCAGTGGCTAAGGCCTAGTCTCTAGCACTGAGGTTTAGCCTTGCATCCTATTACTTCTGATAGCAGGGTTGTTGGCTTAAACCCTTTGTCTGTTCCTTTGTATGTATAGATGTATATATTTTCGTTGTTCATTTTGTCCATAAAATTGCATTAACTATACCGTACTGACTTCTGTACTTTTCTGGGTATTTGCGACAGGTCTGTTAAATTATAGAATTCCTTGCCCAAGGATATGATTATGGCAGATACAATGGATACTTTTAAGAGAAGATTAGATACATTTCTTTGAAAAGGGAACAAACAGGGTTATACTATGTATTAGTAGGCAAAACAGGAAGGTCTGATAATGATGTATTCGGCAGCAGTAAGGCTATCTGATCCTCATGTCTCTGGTTTATGAGCCAAAGGTTGAACTTGATGGACTTGTGTCTTTTTTCAAAATAATTTACTATGTTACTCCCAGGTAGATAAATCAGAGTGACCAAGCTACTAATTTCCCATCTTAGATCATTCAGGGACATCCTGACAATGTGGACTATTGGTGTTTCCTGAGGACTAACGCTGAGAATCTCTGCTTTGTGGTCTAGATTTATTGATAAAACTCTGCAGTTAGATAATCATCATCATTCCTTTAAGGCTTGAGGCAAACCAACTGCTTTGCAATAACCTGGAGACCTCTTTAGAATTCAAGGGGTTATATAAACATATTTAAAATCTATGGGAATTTGAGGAATTTTTGTTTATCATGTATGGGACAGTTGGTTTGCTCTATCATCAGAAGTAAGTGATTGAAACCCCATCAAAAAAGATTTATAATAATATTAATATAGAAATTTAGGAGGTCAATAGTGTGGTTCCTAAAAGGAGGGGATTTTTTAATTTATATTTTTATTTTCACTTAAATACACAGGAAAGGAAACATTCACAAATTCCAAGCAAAAAAATTAGCTGTATGTAAACAACATGTAATGGACATTGCAGGTAAAAAAAAGAGAACTAGAATAGACAAATACATTTAAAAAAAGAATATGGAGAGAACAGTGAGCATATGATGGTGTGCACACATGAAAAAATGCTGATTTTTCAACTATAACAGTCTGTGTCCTCCTATGACTGATAAGACAAAAAATCTGACCCTAAACTGAGCTGTTTAGTGTACTGTTATTGGTTGAACTACGCTATGACTTGGGGGGAGGCTTTCCAATCACGGGGTCAAATGCATTGATTTAGTGGTATGTAATACACAGTAGACTAAACATAGCAGGATGTGCAGAGAGGGTGAATCTAAAATTGTCCAGTCTAATGCTCACCTATCTGGTCCTTCTAGGGTGAAATACTTTATTTAAAACAGCATTGAAGACAAATAAAACATTCCCCAAAAATCCATGGATTTAAATAAAGCTTTTTACTCTTTAATCCTAGAGAAACACTTCTTTGGAGATGCCACTACTATTTAGTTTGTTTAAAAAGTCCTGTTTAAATCAATGGAAATGTTCTTTCCTTTTTACGGTATAGTTGGTTGGCTCCTGAATCCTTCATCTAATGCTTTCTGAAAATAGATATTTTTACATTTTAAAAATTAACCTTTCATTGCTGTGTGGCATGACAAAAGTATTGGTGAGAAGAACAATTATCTTTAATTATACCATATATTTACTTTTATAAACCTAATGTCGTGAATACTGTAATTTATTAAAGCTTTAAAACTTTGCTTTAAAAATATTCAACAAAATAAACCCCACTGAGATATCAGCAAGCAGAAATTGCCTAGCTTATTCTATCAAAAAGAAAATGTCAAATATGGCTGTTATCGTGGAAAAACGGGGTTGAATTCTTTATTGTGTACTCAGAGGATTCCAATATACGATTTTGACTGCTTTACAATTTATAGAAATTTAGATGTGTTCAAAATATAATCCCTAAGGAAATGAACAAAGTGTTGTGGCAGTAATAGAACAGTAAGCTGAATTTAACTGATATCATTTTTATAAGATTAAAGGTTTCTTTAATACAATTATATACTTACTACTACAAATTGACAGATGGGATGTGCATACCATAACCTTGGGGATATGTAGGAAAAAGTAGGTCTGCAATGAATCATGTCTGCAGAATTAGTAATTTCATTGTGTTATTTGCAGTATATGAAGAATATTTGTAGTGTTATAGATTGATGCATTGCTCTTAGAGCATACCAGCATGTTGGAAGATAGTCAATTTATATATTACACAATGGAGATTCCATGCATAAGCAAAGTACATGATTATCTGTTAGCACTGTCCATGGAGGGGAAATGACATCCCCTACTACTAATAATAAACCCCATTTACCTTACTATGACCAGAAAGTCCTAATGGCCCCTATGAATTTACCATTTAATAAAGAGAAAACAGGACTTGAAACTACTCACTGTGCATGGTAATCTTAAATTGGCTCATGCACATTGCCTGTGTCCATTCCTGTTGTTACATGTTGTATAGTGGAAGGAGGAGGAGCCAACAATCAGAACTGGGCCAAGCTGAAGGCTAGGGAGGGTGGGAAAATATGCAAGGTAATGGTGTTCTGATATTCCTGCACAAAGAGGAAGCAGCTCCTCTGTCTATTTTGTGTCACAGATCAGTGCGTAATAATACTTTGGGGCCACCCAAGGGTTTACATTTCCTAGCACCCAACCAGTAATTTTTGGTTTGTTTTGGTTTATAATATTCATATAAATGCCAACGGCCATACGCCCAAAGACAGCTTTCGGTAATTATAGGTTAAACCAAGAGCATCATGGGGGGGGGGGGGGAGAGAGAGAAATTCCATTAACCCTTTGAGTGCCAGAGGTGCAATGCATTCTATACCCCTCTGGCACTCAAAGGGTTAATTTAAATTTAGTTTTTAACCATTTGAATCTAGAAATATCTACACTATCCCAGGAATTAAAAGCCACATTTAAATCAAGGGAAATTATTTGTTCCCCTTTTGTGAGATGGTTTTGAGGACTTCACTTCACATTTTTCCTTTTTGCATATGGCCCGGCCTAAACCAGTTAACCAAGGCTCATTGAACACGTGATCTTTTGTGATTGGATTCTTTATTATTGTCTTGTAACCTACTAAATTGTACGGTTGCCAAGCAATGATTTGAGCCAAGTCCTCTGCATGGCCAAGAGATAAAGGGTTACACATGTAAGAAAACACAATTGGAGCGCCCTACATTGGCAATACCACCAGCAATTACATCACAGCCTTCCATAAGCCCACTTCAGGATTTTCTTTGAAGACTTAGTAGAGTTTCAAATGGATTTCAAAAAGCATTAAAGCTTTGTATAATTTAATAAATCTGGCTCATTGTATAAAGAGAGAAGGAGACTGGAGGCAACCTGATGAGAATATAAAGCAGAGAATAAACCCTTTGCCTGTGGCACTGCAGACATTAAAGCTTAGTAGATTTACTTTTTAAAATGGTATGCATTAAATCACTCCCTTCCATGGTTGCCACCTCAGTGCTTTAATAAGGCTGCTTATGAAAGATGCATACTGCAACTGTTGTTGGACTACATCTGAGCTTCAGTTGAGGATGATGAAAGTTATAGTGCAAGAACAGCTCCAAATCAAAAGTTTGCCCAATCTTCCCATAGTGGTGCAATGGTTCTTGTGTCGACCTACAGTATGTATATTTTATAAGTAAATATATAAGTGGAATTAAAGGTATGAAGTGTCAACTATACTCTATTAATGCCTTTTATGTACTACCTTTACCCAGGGGTAACCAAGTGCATAATTTCAGGATATTCCTGAAAGGGCACACATGGGCTCATGTAAGTGACTGAGCAACTGATTAGTTCGCCTGTGCTACAGATGGGATATCCTGAAAACATGAGTTGATAGCTGTCTTGAAGACCAGGGTCAGCTAACCTTGGTCTATATTTTCCTACCTGCTTCATATCTACCTGCTTCATGGTAATTTATAACTAAATTCTAATATCTTATCTAAACCATTTGATGACCGGAGGAGCATGCAGTTCTATGCACTGCACACCTCTCTTGTCTTAGTGTTAAAGATCATAGCTAAAATGATTACTTTTAAGGCAGTTAAAAATTATGGCTTGTGACATATCAAATTCCCAAGGCTTGTACATAGCCTTACTCACCTGAGGTCATATTTGGATTTGCAAAAGAGGTGCAGTTCTGGAGAAAACTGCACCATAGGACAGAGCTGTCCAAGTTCAGTCCTCAAGGGCCCCTAACAGGCCAGGATGTAAGGATTTCCCTGTCAGTGGCTCATTCATTGTGAGTGACCCACCTGTACTTAATCAGGGAAATCCTTACATCCTGGCCTGTTGGGGGCCCTTGAGAACTGAACTTGGACAGCGCTGGCATTGGAGACAAATTGAAATGCTTATTGATTTAAATGGTGTTTTAACCCATTGAATACTAAAAGAAAGTCTGTCCAAAAACAGAATCGAGACAGACAAATATTTATGTGTATATGGAAAAAAACACTCCCCCCCCCCACACACAAACACACATAAACAACCAACGGGGTGGGTTAGGCCAGAGCAATGTTATTTTCCCTGCACCAGTTTTATACCACTTTACAAGCTAATTATTTATCCCCTTGGATGCTTGAGATATATCCAATGCATTGCATAGCAACTAAAGGGTTAAAGCCTTTTTTTTCCCTCTGGGGGGTGGATTTGATATAAGCCAAAGTTATTTTCTGTGCCAGGAATCATGTATGGGTCTGTGGTTTGGGCCATGTGAGGAACAGTGGTGTGGCCTTGGGCTGAGCTAAGGGCCCCTAGAGTGCCTTGCCTAGGAAGCCTACCATGTAAATCCAGCACTGACCACCAATGCACCTTAGTGAATATAAAACTCCTAGAACAATCTCAACTCATAAGGTAATTAATTGTTGGGCTACATACTGCAACACAGTGATTAACCAAATAAGAGGTATATTCCAATTATAAATGTAATCATCTGAACAGTCTCAAAAGAAAAGTCCCAACTGGTGATGTTTCAATTAATTCAACATTTAAACACATAATGGTACAGTATCCTACTCTTTTGTCCTTCCTCTCTTGGCATTTCTACTGTATTTTAGCATCTGTGGCGCGATGCAGGAAACGTGCGCAATCGCTATTTCCCGTGTGAAAACCACTAGGGAATAGGTTTGCGCATGATTTTGTTGAATTGCGCATAAAAATTCAAGATTAGCGAACGGCTGCGTATATTTATTTTTTGTGGGCGTGGCTAAGATTAACGAATCTGTGTGAGTGGAATAGCAAATGCGCCTAATGCAAGAACTGCTATTGTGAATTAATTTATATGTCTGCGTACTGTTGTCGTAAAATTGAATTTTTAATGCGCAATTCAAGAAGCGTTCGGTATTTAGCTTCCTGGGTTAGAACCTGCGCAAAATCTATCTGCGCACAAAAATGCCTTACTCTGATGCGAATGTTTCTTGCATCACGCCACTGATCCCATGGCCTTTCAACTCACAGGGTCTGCATTTGTAAGAAGCAAACAGAAAACACAGCAAAAAGCCTTTAAGAGTAATTGGTATTCCCATTTCTGGGTACTTACAAGAGCAATAGGCTTTGCCATCCTCCCTGTATAAGATCATATAATAAATATACAGTAATTCCAGATGCCTTTCTGCTGTTCCTGGTCTCCGTGTATGGATCTTGTTATAAAACAGTGGTAGAACAATAAAACAAAATACCTGGGCTGCTCATTAGAAATAACCCCCATTTAATGGTATCTTATATCACAATAATATATATTAACCCCTTAAGGACCAGGTGGGTTTAAACTAGAGGACCAGAGCAATTTTTGTGTTTGTGCAGCCACATTTCTCTTATACTGTTAGCCACACAAATTAAAAACTGTTCTTTTAAAGGATAAGTATTTTTTATGCCATATTAATGGTATAACCCATAGAATAATTTGACATAAAAATGGGAAAAACATTTTGAATAAAAAAAAAATATGTTATATATAGTATAGGTTTTCCTGCGATTTTCTGAGAAGTTAGAGGATTTTTTTTAAATGGAACTGAACAAAAAGTATGAATGTTCAGTCATACCTCCAAAATGTCTACTTTTAGGCAGGTAATGTCCCTCTGCAACACAAATCTCCATGTCCCTCTTTCCCTCCCTAGTGTCCCACTTTTGGGAGATAAGACTTGTGATGTGTATATAAGTGTATTACATTGCTCCACAGTAATAAAACTCACATTAAGGTTTGTTTAAAATTAAATGTGTCTGTTTATAATTACTCTGTGTAAATAAAATGCTTTGGTCATACTCAAAATCATTTATTTAGTTACACAAAGGTGTGACAATAGGTCATCTAGTGACCTACCCCTGTTCCTGCCCCCAGCACTACCATTTTAAATAAACTGCCTCCCTCTTTGGCCATTCATAGTAAGGAAGAGAGAGGCAGAGAACACTGACAAAGGCAATGTATAGTATATTTTGGTTTTGTCATTGGCTCAACTGGCATATGCAATCAATATAGCGTTACCCCTCTTGCATTCAAAGGGTTAATATTTTATTTCTGAAGCTCAGAAAAACCTGCCCTCTCTAGGACCAGATAGGTGTGAAATGCATTATTATATAGTTTTCAGGTGAGGGGAAAGTAGGTTATTTTAAAGCAATGCTTTGTTCATCCCTCTGGTACTTAAAGGGATAGTAATGTCAGAAGAAAAGTATTAACTATATGGTAGATACAATTAAAAGAGAGCACTTGCACTTATTCATATCTCTCAAACCATTATGGTTTGAGAGATATAGGAAAATAAAGTTCTCTGCTCCCTCCCCTTTCTGCTTCACGAGCTGTAAAGCTGTCAGAAACAGATTCTGGTTCCTGGGTCAGACGGAGGCTCTTCAGCAGTGCTGCCATAGCGATACCTAAAAATAAATACTTAATCGGAACAGTCTACAATGTGTGCCTGGTTTGCAAGCACACGTTGTAGAATATACGGATGAAGTATTTATCTTTAGATATCATTATATCGGCGCTGCTGAAGAGCCGCTCCTGGTCAAGTGACCAGAATCTGCTTCTGACAGCTTTATAACTCATCAAGCAGAAAGGGGAGGGAGCGGAGAAATTTACTTTCCTATATCTCTCAAACCATAACAGTTTGAGAGATACAAATAAGTGCAAGTACTCACTTTTAATTGTATCATATAGTTAACATTACTATCCCTTTAAAGGGATAGTAATACTTCGTTTTATCTTTATTTTATTTTGCAGGCATTAAAAAAACATGAAGAGCGATATAAGTCTTATCTCTCAAACCTTTATGGTTTGAGAGATATTCACAAGCAAATTTTCCCCCTCCTGCCCCTTTTACCTAGTGTAAGCAATCTCTTCTCAGATGTGGAATGCAGTCCATAGACCAGACAGATAACAGCAGGGGACAATCTTCTTCCTATGAGAACAATGAAAGCCCTGCCCCCCTTGACAAGCTTTTCAGCTTTTTCCCTTATCTTAATCGAAGATTGTCCCTCACTGCAGTCTACCTGGGCACCTCCCTTCTGCTCTAGCTGAACAGTGCTACATCAGTAAAAGGGGCGGGAGGGGGACACATTGTCATTGAATTACTCTTTAACTATAACTCTGACCGTATTGAAATAACACTCTCCAAAGTCCAAATACTATGATGATTAATTAGAGCTGCTTTTATTATGAAACATTACTATCCCTTTAAAGAGTAGAAATATATAACCTTTCCACATCTAGGATGCCAGTTGTCCCCTAGTCTGAGTGAAAAATACCCATTTCATCTTCTTGGATGTTAGATACATCTCCAACCTATTTCTGCTTTTGATGACATCTAGGATCCAAGGCGTTAAAGTGAATTACCATGTTTTACCAAGTCTGCTTCTATGGGAGCAGACTTGGTAAAAGGCCTGTGTAGCCACAAAACAGTCACCCATTTTGTAGGGGAGCCAGAAAATGGACTACCATGATGGGCAGTGGACTGGAATAAACCCCAAAATATGTGACTCTCAACCACAAACGTTGCAGGTTTTGCATGCTGCCTTCATTGATCATCTGTGTTGGGCAGACACAGAGGGTACTATATCTCACAGGCCAACTAGAGTAAACTGTGAGACTTCAGATGCTGTTAGTTTACCTCTGCTTCATCGGCAGGTTTGTTTTCAGGGAAGCAGATATGCAGATTGTCCACTATCATTATGATAGTTCCCTTTAAAAACTGAGGCTGAAGTACAAATACTAGAGCAATTCTGAGGCAAATCATATGCAACATAGGGACCAAAAAAAAACCCTGTGTTGCATATGGTTTGCTTTCCAAGTCTTGCTTCTAAGTCTTGTATGAGAGTTAGCCAGAGAGTTCTATATTATACTGTTACTTTGTAATGGTATCTGTTATAGAATTATAACTATATTAACAACCACCGTTCCATGAATTGTGTACTGGAATGGATTGGATGAATCTTGTCCTGTCCCTGTCACCTTACAGGTATTGGTATCTGTCTTTACATCAGACTCCCTATTACTGAGTATTGGTAACACATGATCTTGTTTCTAGATGTGTTCTAGAAATCCCTCTCTTGGCTACCCATTAGGTAATGTATTTCTCAAAAAATTCTTCTTCTTTCCTTTAAGTGTCTTCTTTGGCACCCTCTTATATTTCTGGTCTTATCTATCATTATACCCCTTCTAACCACCTGCAATCTTCTCAGTTATTCCTTCTGTCCACTCCTTCCACAAGTCAAACCACCTCTCTGCTATTATAATTTTCACTTGCTTCCCCCTTGAAATGGGAATGCACATCCTGTTACCATTTAACAAACGTCCACACAGAACTTCAAGCAGCTCCTAAAAACGCACCTGGTCAAGGTGGCATCTCAGTAACAATATTCTCCTTGTGCACAATGCAATTCACATGTTATTCTGTACTTGACTTTCAAAAGCCTCGTCTATCACGGTACCCGTGCTATTGCTGGTGACATTCTGTCAGTTTTACTTCCTGCTGCCTCTTATTGGTTGGTGTGGCTTTGCCCCGCCCAGTATTTGTCCTTAAATACTGGGCCTTGTCACTTCTCCGGTGCCCTTTCATGGTGTTTCCGTTGCCAGTGCTTGTTCCAGTTATTCGTGTGATCTCTGTGTATGACCTGGACTGCCTGACTACTCTGCTGTATCCGTTCCTGCTCTGTGTACCAACCTGGATTGGCTGACGTTCCTGCTCTGTGTACAGACCCGGCCCGGCTGACGTTCTTGCTCTGTGTACCGACTCTGATCAGCTGACTGCTCTGTGTACCGACCCGGCCTGGCTGACGTTCCTGCTCTGTGTACCGACTCGGATTGGCTGACGTTCCTGCTCTGTGTACCGACCCGGCCTGGCTGTAGTTCCTGTTCCGTGTACCTAACCGGTTTGGGCGAACATTGTCCCGTGTATCAGGGCCTGCCTGCAGTCCCATCCGGTCTCTAGCTTGGAGTCTGTCATCTGGTGTCCTCTCTGTCCTCGGACAGATCCTCTGTTGCCTCGTTGCTGCTCAGGAAGTCTAGTTTCGATAACCCAGTCACTTATTGTGTCGCGTGGGCGACACTCCGGTGTGGTAGATCCATCTGGTTGCACCACGGTATGCTTGACCTTTTACTGCTGCAAGCTGAGGTTGGTCTTACCCTGGGCACCTCAGGCTGCTCTCACTATCTGGCAGTCGACACTAGGTCTGAGCGTTCATTAACCCCTTCGGGGTTGGTGCCATTTTCCACCGGATTTCAGTAATTGCAGTCTCCGCTGGGTGTTCCGCTGAGCATACAGTTGCAGTCCTCCGTTACTGCTACAGCAGTCCACAGCTTGTCCTGGGCCTCCGTTTACTCCTGTGGCATCACTCACTATTCGTTCACTCTCTGCAGAGTGAGAGATTTGTGGGCCTCGCGCTATTAGGGCCTGTCAGTCTTCCTGGCCTAATAGTAACCATTTCACTGCTGTCTTGTTTGAGTATCACACGTACTATACCTGACCTGTGTCAGTATATTATTGTTGCTGTTATATACATATACTGGACCCGTGCGGGTATTGATTACTGTAACCTGACCTGTGTCAGTACTATATTGTGTACATATATTACTGGACCCTCGAGGGTTATTATTATTCTGTGTTTTTTCAATAAAACTGTGTTTTATCTAACCTACTGTGTCTGAGTGTCAATAAAACCATTACATTGTCTCTGCACTTCTCCCCCTACTGTGTCTATATTTTTTCACAATTACTAATTAGATTGTAAGCTCTTTGGTGTAGGGTCCCCTTCCCAATATATTATTCACTTTACTGAATTTTAATAATGCAAGGAACACACTTTAGTCTGATGCCCTTATCCCATCTTATATTTCTTGTGTTGCACGGTTTGTCATAAGTGCTGGGCACATGTCTACTACTCTAAAAAAAGACAAGGACTTTTTGAGACTTGAGGGAGCAAATTTGGCTTTTTTAGAATTCCTTTTTTCAACTATATTTTCTCCCTAATTCATTTAGTACACCCACCCAAATTATATATATTTTTTTTAAGCATAAGCAGGGCTTTCTTTTGATGCCACACATATGTATAATCCACAGTTTTATTTGATAACACAAAAATGAGAAAATAAATGAAAAAATAAAACAACAACATTTTTATAGGTTTTCCAGTGATAATTTGTGCTACATGTGTTCATTTTTAATAGGGACTTGATAAAAGGCATGAATGGTTGTTCATACCTCCCAAATGTCCCTTTTTATGGAGGTCCTGCCCCTCTGAGTTGTAAATCCCCATTTCCCTCTGATGTCTCTCTTTTTGGAGATGAGACTAAGTGATGTTTATATAAGTGTATTACATTTCTCCACAGTAAAAAAACTAACATGTTTGTTTAAACTTCATTAAATGCATTCTTAAACTAGTCTCTGTATATAAAATCCTTTTATCTTACTCTAAATCAATTACTCAGTAACACAAAGAGGTGGCAGTGGGTCATCAAGTGACCAAACCTGCTCTACCCCTAGTTCTGCTCCCCAGCACCCAATTAAAGTACAAGTGCCCCCCACTTTGGCCATTTTACCTGTGAGGATGTTTGTTCTCTGTGTTTCTCTTCCTCACAATCACAGTGAGATAAAGAGAGGCAAAGAACAGTGAGAAAATCAATCTATTTACATTGCCTTTGTCATGTGGTTCCCCTGGCACGTGATCGCTCACTGTAGCAGCGATCACATGTGAAGAGCCACCAGGATATGGCTGAAACTGACTGCTCTGGTCAGTTGAAGCTTTCCCGGCATAATCAAAGTGCACTGCGATCATGAAGACTTGACATGTCAGGACTGTCATCTGCCCTTAAAGGACAGATTACTGTGACAGTCCTGGCACCTCACCCATAACTAAGGGATTAAAGACCTCTCTCACATTCAAGGACTTAAAAATCCCATTTAAACAACAGAATTTGTTGATTTTTATTTGTTCCCTATGGTACAGATTATTCACTATATTTCTTAGCCTCACTCAGGAAAGATGCTAAGAAATCCTCTACCTGCAAAATAATATTTATTTTGTTTCTGATACAAATAATATTTTTATTGTTTTTAAGGTGTTTTGCAACAAATTGAGTTCCAAAGCGTAGCTCTTCATATATCAACATCATTCCAAAAGTCTACCAGGTGCATAACAATGAAAAAAACAACAGATACATTTTCCAGAATCAGATGGCAAATATGGAAGCATACTGTTATGTATGTATCTCTATATAGCGCCATACATGTACACAGAGCTTTACAGAAACTGCAACAGTACAAGACAAAAATACAGAACTGGGTAAAGACCGAGGCTAAAATGTGATCATTCACTGCATTATTAGCAGGGGGAAAAGTGCAGAAAAGGGAATCATACATTGGGAAAGGGACCCTCCCTGCTCCAAGGAACTTACAATCTAATTAGAAATCATGACAACAGAGACAGGAGGAGGAGAATCATAAGTGCAAGAACAAGGCTTAGTGAAGGAAGTGAAGAATGATTCTAATGTGACTATCATTGTACAGAAAGAGGATATTGTTACTGATATGCCTCCTTAAACAGGTGGGTTTTTGTAACAGTTTGTTTGACACTCAGACACAGTAGGTTAGATAAAACACAGTTTTATTGAACAAATTCAGAAGCTATAACCCTGACGGGTCCAGTAATATATAAAACAATATAGTACTGACACAGGGCAGGTTACATCAATATATATACCCACACGGGTCCAGTATATGTTAAATACAGCAACACAATATATTGACACAGGTCAGGTAATTTTCGTGTGATACTCAAACGAGGCAGCACTGAATGGGTTAGTATTAGGCCAGGAGGACTGACAGGCCCTAATAGCGTGAGGCTCTTTAAGACTCTCACTCTGCAGAGAGTGCACAAATATCGAGTAATGCCACAATAATCAACGGAGGCCCAGAACAAGTTTGTGAACTGCCGTAGCAGTAATGGAGGGCTGACTGTAAGTCCAGGAAAGGCAACCAACGGAGACTGCACAAATAGTAGCTGGTGGAATCGGCACCTTCCCCGAAGGGGTTAATAACACTCAGACCAGTGTCGACTGCCCGATCAATTCAACAGCCTGAGGTGCCCAGCGTAAGACCAACCTCAGCATGTAACAGCCTGAGGCACCCAGAGTAAGACCAACCTCAGCGTGTATGGCAGAAGAAGGGTCAAGCATATTGTAGTGCACAGGTGGAAGGAACACACCAGCAATGTCGCATGCGCGACACCGACAGATAACGGAGACTAGACTGCAAGCGTATAGTGAGGCCACAGTGACACTGTCCGGAGACAGAGAGGAGCCTGGGTAACAACCCCAACCGAGGACCGGATGGGGCCATATGCAGGACAGACACATGGCTAAGAAGCCCAACCGGGCCGGGATATAGAGCAGGAACGTCAGCCAATCCGGGTCGGTACACAGAGCAGGAACATCAGCCGGGCCAGGTCGGTACACAGAGCAGGAATGTCAGCCAATCCGAGTTGGTACACAGAGCAGGAACGTCAGCCGGACGGGGTCGGTACACGGTGCAGGAACGTCAGCCAATCCGCGTCGGTACACAGAGCAGGAACAAGATGCAGAATAGTCAGGCAGTCTGGGTCGGTACACAGAGCAGGAAAGAGATGCCGAGTAGTCAGGCAGTCCGGGTCGGTACACAGAGCAGGAACGAGATGCATAATAGTCAGGCAGTCCGGGTCTGTACACAGAGATCACACAAAAACAGGAACAAGCGTTGTTAACGGAAACACCACGAAAGGGCACCGGAGAAGTGACAAGACCCAGTATTTAAGGACAAATACTGGGTGGGACAAGTCACTTCAGCCAATAGGCGTAAGCGGAGTGGAAACTGACAGAATGTCGCCAGCATAGCACAGGCACCGTGATAGTTTTCAGGAGATGCTTGAAAATGGTGAGTGTGGATGACTGGCAAATGGTGATAGGGAGGTAATTCCAAAGTCGATAATAGCATAATATGAGGCTAAGAAAACGTTTTTTCAGCCAATGGAAATGCACAGTGGTTCTTACCTTACAGCCAGGTAGATCTTATTGCAGGTGATAAATCGATCACTTACTGATTTTATCTCCCAATGTGTCCATTAGTTATAACAGGAATCTGTAAGACAAAATTAAGTGATAAATGATAAATCAGTTGTCCTACAGTCTGGGTCATACATTATTACATTCTATAGGATCAAAGAAACAAAATAAGTTACACATGTATCTCCTGCAACAGAATCTATCCCAGGACAGATAATAACATTACAATCTAAATCTAAACTGAGATCCCCTTTTAATCTAATCCCAGTAACTGAAGATGGGTTAAACTTTCCACCTCAAACGTGAACCATAAGCACAAAAAGAATAATATTTCCTGTCTACCAGTTTCTTTCACTGATATTAATGATAACAGAAAGCAGCTACATTTTTGATGCTAGCTAGTGCAGGTAGACAGGCAAAGAAAGAGAGCTGGAGTTGCTTGAGATAAGCACACTGATGATAGCAATTACCAGTTGTTTTCTGGGAGTGGGTGTGAAGGGAAAAGAGCTTTTGCAAAAACACTTCCTACCCAAGATGGCTGGCTGAGCCTGAGAGTCTACTGACACTGAGTGACACCTACTATTCAGATATACATAAATACGTCACACTATCAGGAACAACTTGACATCCTGTGTTACTTACACACACACACACACACACAGATGTCTTGTAGAGTCTAGTCCTTAAAAGGTGAAAGCATACGAGAAGTTTCACAAAATTGATTTTACGGTTTACAGAAAACTGAATTACAGTAAAGGTTAGGGAGAAAGTTACTGGGGTCCTGACTAACGCATTTCATGCCAATAAGCACCATCTCAGAGTGAGCTAGTAAGTGGTTTTCACCTTCATGAATATAGATAAAGTAACTTCACATTCTGGTTTTTGATACATTACTGGAACTAGTGGGCCCATAGAGACAGACTGTGTTATCATCATCTACATACACCTTTCCATTACACAGAGCTAGCAAAGTTAACCACTGTAAAAGCAGAACATAAGAAATAGTCTATTGGCACTGCACTTTTTCCCCACCTGCCTATAGTATTGATTAACCCCTTAAGGACCAGAGGAGTGTGCATCCTTCCTACCCAAGATGGTTGGCTGAGCCTATGATTATTCCCACACTGAGTGACACATACTATTCAGATATACATAAATACACCACACATGCAATGCGCTGCACACCCCCTCTGGACTTTAAGAGGTTAAATACTTTGAATATATATCTATATCTATCTATTCATGTGAATAGGCAAAATACACAATTATGATTACTATATCCATTTTCATAATGACATTATGACGGGTTCAGACAGTGTTAACCTAAGTGGTAGAAGAATTTCAAAAGCATTGTTCCGCAATACGTTTGAAATCCCTCTGACACTCAAAAGGGTTAAACTCATGGTTTAGGCTCGTGTCCTCTGTCTCTCCTCTCAGCTACACCTGCTCATTGCTGGATGACTGAACAGAAAGTAAATTACCCTTATGGATTTGCTTTTTGGCCCTGTATACTACTAAGAGTTGACAAGCAGAACTAATAGATTTACAATCAATTAATTATATGCCATGAAGGGAGTAGGAGCAGTGTGTTGTAGGGAATAGAATTCAAAGCACAAGGAAAACCTGCGCAAATGCAAAATATCGATAATGAATAAACACTTAGAAACCAATCCATTGTGCAAAAGGTCTATAGATAAATCACAGGTATGTAAAGAAAAGGGAATGACCTATTCTCTCAAAAACTTCCTTTAATTTACTCAACAGCCTCACAAAATGGTCAGGAATTTGTTCTGAAAATCAGCATAGAAACTGATAAATAGAGGAA
The DNA here is from genome assembly GCA_037306005.1 of Rhinophrynus dorsalis. Classification (NCBI taxonomy): domain Eukaryota; kingdom Metazoa; phylum Chordata; class Amphibia; order Anura; family Rhinophrynidae; genus Rhinophrynus; species Rhinophrynus dorsalis. The sequence continues at coordinate 376,440,444 of CM074721.1, read as the reverse complement.
GGGATGAAAGAGTACTCCAAGAAAGAATGCTACAACACTCTGAGTATGAGTTATTAAAATAAATGTATTGATAATTAATAAAAGTCTTGCCACTGATTAGATGTTTACATAACAGTATTCATTGTAGTGTGTAAGGGTAGTAAGTGTGTGGAAGGATAGTAGTGATTAGGAAACTGCAAAAGCAACCACCACAGAAGAATCCAAGGAGAGTTAATGAATGAAGGGAAAAGGGTCTGCTGTAGAAACCTTAACAGGTGTGTGTGATCCCCAAGATCCTCCACACTACATGCAAGAGCCCCTGATGGCATGTCCCCTAAAAGCCACCTTCTCCCAAAATACGTACACCGATCCCAAAATAAAGTACACTCTGGTTGACAATAGTGGCATCTGTATTTTAGTACAGAGTAGTCCAAATTAATCTCTGTGGTTATGAAGGGAGGAATACACTGAAAGAGAGGTCAAGCAAAATCAAAATGAAAGGGGGTGGTAAGAAGCTGCAATTGTATAAGATATTCACTGATGTTTTTACCAAATCCTTGCTTCATACAAGATCAATCATAAATCAAAAAATAATGAGGTGCATCAAGCCTTAAGGGGTGACCTTCCACATGACTTGGTCCCTTGTCATGGCCTTGTAATTCTTATACTGCTTGTATATAAGCTGCATTTTGCAGATATTCTTAGCTGCACTTTTTATTTATGAGCATCAGAGTAACACATCCCCTATCTTCGATAGTGGGAAAGCAGAGCTGGAATGCCATTTACCCCTTCCTCTTCACACTGAACATTCTGCATTCTCCTACTAACAGTTCATTCACCCTCTCTCTAGTAATGACCCGATTATTCCTGGAAGAAGCCCTATACACAATGGGAAGCTGGGGGTAAAACATGCATCAGAACTTTACACTTACTTTATGGAGTTGGGAAAACAGTATCATATGGTCATTTCTGCACAAAAAGACTCAATAGTGATGACACATCCTATTAATGTTTATTAAACGCAACCAAGTTATTTGAGAGATGTTCAAGAGAGAGACGGATCACCAACCAATGGGGTGCAAATTAGAGACTAACAAAAAAATAACGTGATTTTTGGATTTTTAATACAGGAAATTGCACAAATCCAGGCATGGCAGATCATAACTTTAGATAGAGCTATTATTACTTATTTTATAAAATGCAAACATATACCACAGTGGTGTATAATGTGGAACAGATCAGAGGGGTTTTAGTGATCCAGAAAAGATGATTCCAATTGAGATTAGGATCCTGTTCTCAACAACTTAAAGGGATAGTAATACTTCGTTTTAACTTTATTTTATTTTGTAGGCATTAAAAAAACATGAAGAATGATATACGTCTTATCTCTCAGACCTTTATGGTTTAAGAGATATTCACAAGCAAAGTTTCCCCTCCCTCCATTTTTTCCTAGTGTAAGCCATCTCTTCTCAGATGTGGAATCCAGTCCATAGACCAGACAGATAACAGCAAGGGACACTCTTCTTACTGTGAGAACAATGAAAACCCTGCCCACAAGTTTTTCAGGTTTTTTCCCTTATCTTAATTGAAGATTGTCCCTCTGTGCAATCTACCTGGGCACCTCCCTTCTACTCTGAGGTGAGCAGTGTTACATCAGTAAAAGGGGTGGGAGGGGGATACTTTGTTATTGAATTACTCCTGAACTACAACTCTGACAGAACTGAAATAACACTCTCCAAAGTTCAAATACTATGATGATTAATTAGAGCTGCTTTTATTATGAAACATTACTAGCCCTTTAAAATCTAAGAGGATTTTAATAAAACAGTCTTTCAGAAGCAACAAAAACCTGGGCTTAAAATATATTACCTGATCTTGCATATGATTAAATAATACTCTGGGCCTATAGATTAGTATAAATAAAATCATCTTTTTAAAGTATTGCATTGTCATTGCTACCTACAAAATACTTCACACATAACCTCATGTATTTCTTATAATTCAAAATATACTGCATAATTGTTGCAGTAATTAAAATCACCTCTGAGAAATGTAAAATGTTCTTGATTGTATATTTGCCTCCTTTGGCATACATTCAGTGTGTAGTATGTATAGGGAGGCCAGAGTAAGGTAGTGTGAGCAGAGTCTGGGAAAGAAAGCGGGCTGTGCTTTGGTAGGGGGGCTAAGGCAGGGAGATTGAGGGGGCTGGAGAATTTGAGAGACAGAAGGACCATAGCATGGGAGAAAGAGGGAGGGCAGATAGGTATGGGTGAAATATTTTGACTCAGAAAAGAAACAGGAGAAAAATGCCACTTTTCTCACAGCTAGAAAATGTTCACAAAAAAATTCCAGTTTTTTCACCTAGCTCATTGCATTGAAATCAGTGGGAAGACTGAATTTCTCCCCAGCATGTGCCAAGTTTCCCTTCTTTTCCTGCAGGCCTAGTGAAAAAAAAAAAAAAAAAAAAAAAAAAAAAAAAGGTGTCAGGTTCCCGCAGCATGCATTATGTGTTTGCAAGAAAAAGAGAAAGCAGCATGTTTTTGAGCTAGAGAAAGCAGGCTAATAAAGTGGAGTTGAAGCTTAGTTTAGGGAGTCTTGTAGGCATGAAATATTTTCTTTGTATTAGGGGAGCTTGGGGGACTCTGGGGAAAGGAAGAGAGAAATGAGCTTGAGCTCAAATACCACAAAATCTGGAGTGATTGACTAGGAAGACACAGGCAGCCATTACCCAAGTTTCTTCCTGATCTGGCTGTTATCTTTGTGCTATGGATGTCTGGGGGTGTGAGGAGGGAGTAATGGAGGTTTAACCCAAATACCACAACATTTTGTGTGATCAAGTAGACACAGGCAGCTGTAATCCAAGTTCCTTCATTACCTGGCTGCTATCTATGTGCTGGGAGAGTCTTGGGGGGGGGGGGGTGAGGAGTGGTTAAAGAGGATTTACCCCAAATACTGCTACTGACTGGGAAGACACAGGCAGCCATGATCCAAGTTTCTTCTTGATCTGGCTCTTATCTCTGTCCTAGGGCAGTCTGGGGAAAGAAGCAGTTGAGTGTGTTTTTTATTTTTGTTGCCAGCGGTATGGATAAACAGGGTAGTTAATTAAAATAAATAAAACATAAATGCATTAAAATAAAAAAATCATATGCGACAGACTCTGACATGAGTGCTGCGTGTGCAGTAAATTATGGTGATCCCTCTCCTCCAAAGCAAGATGCAGTTTGTCAAAGTCCCACCAAAAGTTCTACCACCAGCAGCACCAGTACTATTAATAAACCATTGAAAAACACTCAGGATGACACAGTCACAGTCACATTCCAGGGCAAGAAGGTGTAGCAGCTCAACCAACTGCTGCATCTGACAGTGAAACAAACAAGTACAATAACACCTGTCCTGATGTAAAAATCCCCCAAAGGGAAAAAGTAAAAAGAAATGGTTTGAGACCTCTAAATGAGTAGAAGAATATAAGTATCTGTGAAGAAGCAACAGGTGATGCCAAAGACAACCTTATTACTGATGATGATGATGATGATGTAGATCTAGAATATTTACCTCCAGCATCCTCCTCTTCTTCAGATACAGATGAAGCTGAGAGTGAGAGAGATGTTGACATGGCCAGAAAGCAGAAAAGGAAAGGCTCAATCTTCTGTCATTGAAAACAATTGGAAAGTCTGACCCCAAGCAAAAAATGCCCAAAAAAACACAATCATCCTGTCAGTCATCATAACGGCTTCCAATCGGAAGACCCACTTGGCCGCACACAAACTAATAGTGTTGAGTAACCACCAACAACAAAGATTATCAGCATGCACAACCTTAGATATAAGTGTGTCTGCTGCTATTGGAACTGCAGCACATATGACACCTAGTAGTAGTACAATTTCAGCAACATCTAGCCCCAGTAGTAGCAGCAGCCACTCAGGAACCCTGCTGTCTATGAAGTCCACAATATGAAGATACTTTACTCACGATCCAAAAGGAAAGAATGTTGCCATCTGTTGTCTGTGTAAGTAGCATGCAAGCAAGGTAAAACAGGCTCACACGCAAAGCACAACCACAGGTCTGACTGGGAGACACATCATCAACAGGTCAGAGGTGCCACATCTAGCAGCAGCAGAAGTACTCCTAAATGTTCTGGGGTACACTATAGAAGTGGTGTTGATGTGTCTGAGAGTGTGTCAAGATTTTCTGCTCCTGCTCAGGTGTATAACCGAGTTTGCTTTTGGAGTCAGAGTGCACACCACTGCCACCACCTCCACAAGTTATGTTGTTAAAGAAATAAAGTTACACAATTCTTCCACTATGTACTGACATCCCACACTTACTAAATTCTTAGAAAGAAGTCAAAATCTATCATATACATAGCAACAGTTGACGAGGCTGAAAAAAGACATGCATCCATCAAATCCAGACCATACCAAGACACTCCTGTTGATCCAGAGGAAGGTAAAGAAAAACCTATTGAAGCCATTTCCAATAAAGTCCCAAGTGGAAAGAAAATGTAATTTCTGACTCTAAATGGCAGCCAGATATTTCCCTGGATCAACAACATATCTGCATTGAAGGCATCTGTTGTAATTCTCAATATTCCTCTACGCTAGATAGGTATCCATTACTTTGTTTGAAAGCAGTTATAGTATTTTGAAGCCCAGCATTCCGAGGCAAAGAATTCCGTAGCTTTACCACCCTTACTGTTAAAAACCCCTGCCTTTGTTTTAGTTAAAATGACCTTTTCTCTACTCTTAATGGATGACCTCATTCTTAGCTCAGCTCTGAGTAAAAAAAAAGCCTGCACAAAAAATAATGCAGACGTATGCCTTTGGCCAACATATTGATGGCTGACATGCTGTCCTTTTCTTTTGTTGAAAACAGTGGCATTAAAGAACTGGTGTCATGTGTTGCAACCTGCTGGAATATCTGAAGCTGCAGTTATCTTTCCAGTATAGTTGTGCCAACATTACTTAAAGGGGTAGTAATGTTTCATAATAAAAGCAGCTCTAATTAATCATCATAGTATTTGGACTTTGGATAGTGGTATTTCAATTCTGTCAGAGTTAGAGTTCAAGAGTAATTCAATGACAAAGTGTCCCCCTCCCGCCCCTTTTACTGATATAACACTGCTCAGCCAGAGCAGAAGGGAGGTGCCCAAGTAGACTGCAGAGAGGGACAATTTTCAATTAAGATAAGGGGAAAAGCTGAAAAGCTTGTCAAGGGGGTCAGGGCTTTCATTGTTCTGATAGGAAGAATATTGTCCCTTGCTGTTATCTGTCTGGTCTATGGACTGGATTCCACATCTGAGAAGAGATTGCTTACACTAGGTAAAAGGGGCGGGAGGGGGAAACTTTGCTTGTGAATATCTATCAAACCATAAAGGTTTGAGAGATAAGACTTATATCGTTCATGTTTTTTAATGCCTACAAAATAAAATAAAGATAAAACGAAGTATCACTATCCCTTTAAGCAGGAAGTTAGTGTTGTGGGCAAAGGACAAAGGCACTCAGCCTGCTAACAATTTTTTGAAGGCATATGTTGCTGCAGGACTCACAACTTTTACTTTTAGATATTTTTCCACTGCAACCCTCAGAAGTAATATTGCGGCAGGAAATCTTGCAGTCATATAAAATATAATCCGCCTGGGAAATTTATTGGCAGTTACGAAAAGGAGAAAAATTTATGTATTTTATAGGTGGGAATTTTCTTTAAAAAAAAAAAAAAAAAAAAGCAGTAAAGAGCATGAAGAGAGAGACAGAGAGAGAAGAGGATGGAGGGAGAAGAAAGGAGAGAGAGCAAGGGAAAGTGCATGAAAGAAAGAGGGGGACAGACTTCCAGCTAACCTGTCTGAAGAAATTCTCCTATCTTGCTCAGATGAGTGTCCCAGGTATATAGTTTTGTGATACACATTTGAAGCTGTTTGGCTTGTTCATCCTTACTTTCAAACACTACATACAGTAGGGTCTGCTCAAATTGTAGAAATGTCCATTGCCTTGTTTTACCTCTGTATTGATGGCAGTGGCGAATGAATGAGAAGTACCTTCAGCTCATCTATGTATCCAGTGTAACTCTTGTGACTCCTCCCCTTCTGGTTGCATTATATAAGCCAACTGCGGAATCAGAAGAGGAACAGTATAATGCAGTGGATTTCTCCCTCAGTCCCCTGTCACATGAGTTGTAAAATAGCACACAACTCTGAATAGCCATCTTTTTTACTGATAAATCAGAGTATACCAACAGAACTGACATAACTATAAAGCTTCAAGCTTTTAGCCCCTTGAATACTATAGAAATAAAAGCTCCATTTAAACCAGATGGAGTTTTCATTGTCCTACTATGTTGAACTTGAAGTTGGTTTCCACCAGAATTGCTGCACTTTAGATTGATTAAGGCCTAACTGTTTTATACTATATGGCATTTAACATTTTTGCATACTGAAGTAGCACACCAATGAATAGTCATGATCCTGTATATAAACACCAAAAAAAAATGATGAGGGGTTATCAGTACTTAAACACCCTGTACTGCATTACAGCAAATGATAATGCTAGTAGTGTTGAGCGAGCACCCCGATGCTCGGGTGCTCTGACCGAGCACCGCCGGAGGCTCGAGTGCTCGGCCGAGCACCCGAGCCCCATTGACTTCAATGGGGCGACACGAGCATTACACCAGGCACCCCCTGCTCTGATGAGGGGAGGGTGCCTGGTCAATGCCCCCTTCATCTCCACAATGTCCCCCTTCATCTCCGCAATGTCCCCCTTCATCTCCGCAATGCCCCCTTCATCTCCGCAATGTCCCCCTTCCACAATGCCCCCCTTCATCTCCACACTGTCCCCCTTCATCTCCGCAATGCCCCCTTCATCTCCGCAATGTCCCCCTTCATCTCCACACTGTCCCCCTTCATCTCCACACTGTCCCCCTTCATCTCCGCAATGCCCCCTTCATCTCCGCAATGCCCCCTTCATCTCCGCAATGTCCCCCTTCCACAATGTCCCCCTTCATCTCCACACTGTCCCCCTTCATCTCCGCAATGCCCCCTTCATCGCCGCAATGTCCCCCTTCATCTCCACACTGTCCCCCTTCATCTCCGCAATGCCCCCTTCATCTCCGCAATGCCCCCTTCATCTCCGCAATGTCCCCCTTCCACAATGTCCCCCTTCATCTCCACACTGTCCCCCTTCATCTCCGCAATGCCCCCTTCATCGCCGCAATGTCCCCCTTCATCTCCACACTGTCCCCCTTCATCTCCACACTGTCCCCCTTCATCTCCACAATGCCCCCTTCATCTCCGCAATGCCCCCGTACCTCCAGTCCCTGGTGGTCCAGCGGAGCGTCTTCAGATCTGTGCCTCCTTCGGCACAGATCCCCGCCACCCGAACATGGCGGGCGAGCACATGGCGGTACTCGACGAGTACCGCCATGTGCCGAGCAGAGCGATGCTCGAGCCAATCCGAGCATCGGCCGAGCACGCTCGCTCAACACTAAACGCTAGTTTCTGAGGCCTAAAATCTAGTCTTACGTACAGAGATGGAGGATATCATTATTGCCTTTTACTGGGCACCCTGACTCTCACTACTTTGACAGTCTTGATAGCAGTCTCAGAAGTGTTAATGCTGTATTGTCTGTAAATGACAATGTTGAAGTCCTTCTCAATACAAGGACAGTAGATACTAGTTTCAATAAACAAGCACTTGTCTCTTATCACAAACAAAACAAACAAAATTAACCAAATTTTGTTTCTATAAGTTATTCTTCACATGCATTACCAATTACACATGCATTGCTTCCCCTCTAACACTCAAAGGGTTAATAATGCAGGGTAAGGATTAGATTGAGGGATGTAACATTAAATATTATATATTATAGATGCTAGCTGGAAACATGTCAGATTATATAACTCAATTTCATGTTAGAATTTAGTGTTCGTTTAACTAATGTAAAGCTAATATTTTATAATAATAAAGCACCACAGATGTTTGCTGAAGGGAATGGTGTTTTATGAAGTATGAAATTTATTTTGCATGTTTGCTGTCACACAGACATTCTCAGACAATAGGTATAAATCTAGAGGACTGTATGTATGAAAGCAAATGGTGCTCAATTTATTTGGATTACTTTGGAACAGCCCTGTGCATATCATGCAGCATGAAACAGAAGTACTATTGTCCTCTTGCTTACTACATACACAAACAATTTACCCTAAGCAATAGTTAATTTGCTTCATGCCAACTTGATTCTTATAGAAGGTGGAGGAATTTGTGCAGTGACAAATTCACTTGGCTGTCTTAGCATCCTTCTTCTTTCTGCTTCATTTACTATGTAGGTAGTGTGAAATTCTTACACTGATTATCCAATAATACAACGTACTGCTGTTTTCTTGGTCTAACTTACGACCTGCCCTCACAATGATTTATACATATATTGTGATATCATACCTCCCAACATTTCAAATGGCCAAAGAGGTACATTTTTGTTTTAGTTGGTGTTACTGAGGGCGTGGCTGGTGGGCAGGGCATTACCAAGAATTTATAGGTGATTTCATGACCTACTGACATCTCTTTCTGTAACTGAATATATGATCTAGAGGAACACCAAATTATAAATTAGTCTGTGTAAATAAAATAATGTGAGTGAGTTATGTGATTTTGATGGCTGTGGAGTAATGTGATACACTTATATACACACCCAACAGTCAGATCTCCTAAAATGAGGGATACCAGGGTGGGAAAGAGGGACAGAGGGATTTGGGACTAAAATAGGGACGGTCCCTCCTAAAAAGGGACACTTGGGAGGTATGTGATATGCATTGTCTTGTGTTGCTATTATATAATAAATGCATCATTACATAAGCAGCAGCACTAATCACCCAGATGCTCACAAATTTCTTCAGCAAACTGTCCTAATAGATAAAGAATATTCTACAGAGATGAAGGATCTCTTAGAGATAGTGATCTTTTATTTTGACGTCTCCTATTTTTTTTTTTTTTTTAATTTCAGTGTCCCAGACAGTGAACTCCCTGAGTATGTTTCGTGATAGCCTTCTGTCAGGTATAGTGATACAATATTAAAAAAAAAGGTAGTAATAATGTGTGGAAAAGTAAAGTATACCTCTAGTCTATTAACCCTTTGAATGCAAGAAAGGTATCCAGTGCCTTGCAAAGGAAACCTTTCTGGCACTTAAAATGTTAATTGTAATATACACAGCATAATGTGCTGCAGGGATAAGGCATTGTATCACTATGCCATTTTCAAAGTCACTGACCAGAAAGCTCTCTAGAAACCATAATCCAGAAGCCTATGTCAGTAACGTGAAAAACAAACACAAATAAAAAATAAATATGAAAAAATTAATAAATGTATGGCAAATTTGAATTTACATATTCTGCACTTCTAGAATATGTAAATTCAAAATTAAAGGTTACTATCACTTTAAGCACAAAAAAGTGGAGCAATTCTGAGGCAGCCTTACAGCACCGTAGGGAATAAGTAAACATTCTAAAATGTCCCATTGATAACTATTGAGTTTGAGATCTCTATGGGATTCAAGGGGTTAAAAGACTCAAGTGAATCTGTGTTTGCCCCCTAATATACAATTTGGTTTGCTCTAGAGTTGTTATTTTTACTTCTGTGAATTAGGGCCATAATGAGACACAGGTCTTTTCCTCAATGTAATGAGTCTTGACCTGTCACATGTATAAAATGTGTAGATATACAGTGCATTTTCCTAAGAAATTGTACTATTTAATCGATACATATGTCCTTTTGCGCAAAGATCATTACATTATTCTATAAATAAACCCCTCCATTTTCCTTATTGTAATGTGCTTTGTAGAATTAGCAATATATATATACCAGACACTGTTACCATCATCAGCACACCTGCCCTCTATAGATTACATCACCTGCAAGTATTTTTCTGAAGAGCGTTGCTGTCCTCATTGGGTGGCCAATTGCAATACTGGAACTGTTTTTTCCATTTTTCTTGACTTTTATGTGAATTCACATTTTTTTATATATCTATATAAAGCTATATATGTTTTACACTGTTGGTATATTGCATTTTATCTAGAATTTGCGACTTGTTAGCTGATTTTATTTGTTTTAATAAAAGATTATTATTGATTCACAGAGATTTTAAAGGGGACATGTGATTGTTCTATAATTGCATGTTTTAAGGCTATACTTGTGAACAAATACAGCACAAACCAGAGGGTCACTAAGAGACATGTAGGGATGGGTAAAGGAAAGAAAGAAAAGTGAGAAAAATGAAACACTTCAAAAAGTTAAGTGAATCTGTTTTTTTACCACTGTGAACCTAGCCTTGTTCCTCTACAACAGGACCACAAATACTAACTTGACTTGTCCCTTGGTAGCCACAGAATAAGATATACTGAACCCCCCCCCCAACCTTGTCTCACTGCCCTGGTAGCCATAGAACAACTCATACTGACTCACCTTCCCTCCACACACACACACACACACCTTTGTCCAACAGTAGACACAGAACCACAGATAGTGAACTCCTGGCCAGGATGGGGAAAGGTGAGGCCCACTACATCTCCCATTGTTGGCTGGTGGGAATGATGGGAGCTGGGGGTCCTCACATTGCCAAAAAAACAACTGTGACCCTCAGCCCTGTCCCACAAAGCCATAGAACCACACATACTAACCCCTAGCCTCGTTCCACTATACTGACAGACATACAAAGAAAGACTGTGACATGCACTCACCAAGAACAAACAGAGTGTTTTGTTCTAAGGCATGCTGGTTTCTCATCGGTGCTACAAGTCATGATTTTCACTCCCATGTGCCACTGCAGAGAGAAAATTTCCATGTCTATATCAGACTAGTCCCACCTGCAGGCAGTCCAACTTTGAAATACAGGCAAATCCTCTCTGCACAAGAAGAACAGCACAACCAAATGTAGGCTTCAGCCTATGTGGGCCTCATCTGTGTGATGTAGCCGAATCCCTGTAGTCACACGGAGAGCAAAGGCCCATGCATGTGACACCTTTCCAATTTAAGGAGCTGGACTTTCTGTGGGAGGGACTAGTTTAATATGAATAAGGACATTTCCTCTCTGCAATGGCATATGGGATCGAAAAATGTTACTTGTAGCACTAGTGACAGGCCACCATGCCTTTGAACACTTTATTTTATTTGTTCTTGATGGGTGCTCATCACAATATGTGTTATTAAGTCCCACTACACTGGTAGCCACAGGACTACATGTACCAACTTCCAGTCTTGTTTCACTGCACTGGTGTAACCAGCCCCACACATACAGGACACAATGTTCGAAAAGTCATCATAATGAAAAAATTGTTGGATCATGCGTTGGTGGTAAAAGAAGCAGGAGAGATTCCTCCTGAGACCACCAGCCCTGAGCACTCAAGTGCCCCAGCACCGCTCCCCATCCAGAGAGGCTGGCATCTGTCTTCACTGTGGTCCAGTAGGGCACCAGGAAGGGTCTGCCTTACAGGAGATTGTTCAGGTTGAGTCACCATGAGAGACAGGGATCTCTCCAGGAGATCTGGATGGCCCTTGCAGGCCAGGATCAAAAACCTCTGATGTTCCCTGGTGTGAGCCATGGCAAACGGAACTGCTCCTATGGTGGAAATTAACTTCCCCACCAAGGAAGACAACTTCTTGGCTGGAATCGGATCCTGAGACAGGATAGCTTGGACCTTCAGCGCTATATGATGTGCCACTGCATCTGTCAGAAACACCATCCCTCTCTGAGTGTTGTAGAGGTGGCCCAGAAAGACCATCTTCTGAGAAGGAACAAGGTCTGACTTGTCTAAGTTGATGATCCACCCGTGATGGGAGAGAGCATGAATGCAGTGCTGCACCTGCTGCTGAAGAAGTTCCAGAGACGAGGTCTTCAGAAGGAGGTTGTCCATCTATGGAGTCACCCTGATGCCGTTCCGATGTAGGACGGAGATCAATGCTCCTAGGACTCTGTTGAAGACTTGAGGAGCCGTGGTCAGGCCAAAGGGGAGGGCGGAGAACTGGAAGTGCCCTCAGTTGCAGGCAAAGTGGAGATACTGCCGACTCTCTGGATGAATTGTGATGTGCAGATAGGCATCTTGAAGATCCAGAGAGGCCAGAAATTCCCCAGGAGACATGGCCGCTATCACTGTGCACAGAGACTCCTGGCAGCAATGGGACCTGACCACAAAGGAGCTGAGATCCTTCAGGTCCAAAATGGGGCGACAGCCCCCATCCTTCTTGGAAACCACAAAGAGGTTGGAGTAGAATCCCAAGCCCCTCTGCTGAGGGGGAACTGGCTCCAGGACCGCCTTATCTAGCAGGGCCTGAATAGCATCCTCGACTTGGATCTCTATTGCTGCTTAGGCTTAGAGGAGGAGCGCGGAGCCTGAGGGACCGTCTGGGTCATTTGGTGCAAGTCTGCCTGAAAGGAATAAAAAAGCCGATTCCTTTTAACAGGCGCCTTCTTCCTCAAGACCACTGGCAGCTGAAAACTTTTCCCTCCAGTGGCCTCGTTGATGAGATCCTTGAGCTCAGGCCTGAACAGGGAGGATCCCTGAAAGGGCAAAGACAGGACAGCCTTCTTAGATGCCGTGTCAGCCGACCAGATCTTAAGCCAAAGACCTCTTCTGTCTACCACAGACATGGTAGATGCCCTGGCTACCATACACACAGCATCAAACAGGGCGGCAGAGACATAATGCTGAGCCTCAGCAATGTTAGCGAGAAGTCGCAACATGTCAGATGTAGGGCTCCCTGATGGACAGCAGAATTGAGCTGTTCAGTCCAAACAGCCACAGCCCTATTTACCCATGCAGCAGCAAAGGGCGAAGGGCAGAGCCCGCTGTCGCAAAAATAGCCTTGAGTCCAGTCTTTGAGAGCAGAGGCATCAGCCACTGGCAAGGCAGTTGATTTAGAAAGCGTGGAACTGGGGCATCCACTTTGGGGGATGAACCCACTGAGTGAGGGCCGTTTCAGAAAATGCGTAGAGTTTAGCAAACTTCCTAGACACAGAAGTTTTCTTGCCTGGAAATTTCCACTCCTCTGACACCAAGCGGTCAAGGGTGGGGTTAGATGGAAAGCAAGCATGGGTCCTAGCAGGCTCCTGGAAAACATCAGAGGGGTCAGAAGACGCCTCCTGCACCAAGGGGATGTTCAGGGTGGACAACACAGCCCTGATCAGGCCCTCAGCCGAAGGAATGGGGTCCGCCTCAAAGGGGTCCCCAAAAAACTGAGAATAAGGAACAGCTGAACAGTCATCATCGTCAGAGTCCACCAACTATTTCTCCTCAGAGGAATCAGACACATCAGGAACACCCGGCGGTTTAGGCAGGGAAGATATGGGGCAGAGGTCTGCAACAGGTGGAAGACCCCCTGTAAAGTGAATGGAAGGAGTTGTAAGGTGGACCGGAGGTCCCTGGTAGTAGCCTTAAACTCTTGCATCCATATTGGCTCTAGTGCATGGCTGGAGGCCCCAGCAGGGGATTCAAGGGCAGCAGCATATGCTGGGCAAAGATGACCTGAGTATTCTCTAGGTAACCCTGATTTGCATGAGGAGCAATGAGCAATGGGGGACACAGACACCCCAGTATCATTAATCTTAGGTTTAGCCCCAAGGTTTAACGGAGTAGACATTCTCACAGAGTCAAAACGGTCAAAGTATCAAAACACCCACAATAAAGTGTGTATGATAATTAATGCGCCCAAGAAACACTAAAACAAGACTTATCTGGTAGGAGAAGGGTTAAGCTGTGGAGGAGAGAAGGAGAGTCCAAGTCCTGTGTAGGATATTCGATCTGCGAATACACAAAATGGCTTCCACGACGGGAGCCAATCGGAAATGAGCGCGCAAAGGGGGCGCTCATGGGAAACGTAGTTTCGATGACAGAGTACTCCAACAGTGCCCAAAGCCCCCTAAAGCCCCCAACATCTCAAGAACATTGACCAGATGACAGAGCAAGGGAAAACCCACAAAATGGGCCATCTCTGACCTCGCTACGTGGAGCGGTTGCAGAGATATGTTCCAAACTGTAAAGTCCCATAGAAGTGAATGAAGCAATGGCGTCTATATGGTAAACGCGCACCTTAAAGACGCAGAACAAAGTAAACGAGGTGAATACCAAAACGTAAAACCACTCAAAAGCCCACTAGAATTAAACAGTAGACCCAATAAACACTGGTCCCAGTAGGGAAAGTGCCCAAAAGATGCTAACCAGCAGCAAAAGGGTTAAATTACCACAGAAACTTGCTCCAGACACCTCACAGACATACAGATAAACCTAATGAGTGCATGAGTATGTAATAGGAACTCCAAATGAGACCCCTGTGCGGAGGGGAAACCTGGGACATGTGGACCTCAGCACTCAAAGGGTGATCACCTTTTTCAGCAGGTCTTCTGTCTTCAGATTACCATATATCAAAAAGAAGCCTCAGAAGGGCAACTCCTGGGGAAAGAACTTGCATCCAAGATTTTCCTCCCAGGGCTTAGGTCCACAAAAGCACCTGGTAAACTGAGCTATTCACATTTGGGTGATGGGAATTGTCAGTGATGGTAATCCGCCTAATGGTGGGATCCCATATCTAACAGAAAATAATAAAAAGCTAAAACTATAGCCACACTTTTCTCTTGCTTGTGTCTTGACCAAGGAACAAATCTTACTGGTTGGGGACTGGCTAGCTGCAAGCTAAGGAGAGAAGGTAGGCTCCACCCAGCAGCCACGTCTCAGAATTGTTCCTGCCTATTAAAGGGGCTGATCGCCAATCCAAAGTTACCAGTAACCTGTATTGGATGACAGAGAAAATGTCTTTGATTTTGTCTTTGAAACGAAAATTTTTCAAAGAAAAATAATTTTTTTGTCTTTGAAACGACAAATTACTTCTCACTCCTGCGAACAGTACTTTAATTTGTCTTCACCAATTTTTTGTAGGGGGAAAAATGACATTAATCAGAAATGAATATTTTTTTCAGAAAATATCTTACAATATGATGGTAGATTAAACCATGCCCACTTTTAAGATGGCTTTTTCCCTTTGACAGAGATGGCAGAATTGGATGCAAAAAATGATGGAAACATGTTTGAGATTTGACGGATCATGGTGTAAGAACGTTTTTATTCTGATTACAGACAATTCCAGTTACCACCCCTTTCTGAACAGCTTGCCCATAGAGTTTAACACCCCACAGCAGGAACTAAAAGTTCTCTCAGTAAATTTCTTGGGGTTAGTGAAAAGGAGGATGTTTTAGAGGGCTCCCAGCCACAGCAAATTGAATGTTTCCCACCACATTTGCCTTAAGAAAAAAGAAGAAAAAAAAAAAGTAAGTGTGGCCCCGTTTGCTTAATCAATGTAATGTTTGTTCTTAAGTCTGATGCTCTGAGCCTTGCACTTTTATTACGATTCTTGTAAATCATGCATATGTACGGCTCTACATCAATAAACATAGACATGCACATCAATGTGTCCAGTCAGTGCCCTATATTAACCCTTTTGAGAGCTAGAGAGGTATCCAACGCATTGCACTGGATACCTCTTTGGGACTCAAAAAGGTTAAAGGAGCAGTATTTTTTTCTTTTTTTTTTTCTTTTTTTTTTTTTCAAAAAACCATTCAAAGCCGTTATACTATCTGGGAAGGGAACTTACTTCCTGGAAGTTCAGTCTGACAAGAAGTGACTCAACATTTACTATCACATTCTATGGGAAATAATTTCAGTGACACACCTCTTTCATAGACGTCAACAGAATAAATATCTGAAATCTGTTCACAACTGTACAAGATTAATTAGAAATAGACAAAATGTTTTGCCTCAAAAGTAAAACAGGAGAAAACCACTTCTCACCACGTGGAAAGTTTCTCATAGAAAGTAGCATGTTACCATCTTTGTCATGACATTGAAGTCAATGATAGGAGTGAATTTTCCCCACACACACCTGGAGAGAGTTTCACATGTATTCCCACTATGCTAGTATAAAAGTAATGTCAGATTCCCACATGTCATTCTATCCTTGGGAGGCAGCCATACAACAACTGTATTTTGATGGTAACCGAGATAGGAAAAGAGAATGGAGCTGGAGTTGATTTTTGTGTGTGTGTGTGTGTGTGTGTGTGTGTGTGTGTGTGTGTGTGTTAGGGGGGTGTGAAGGGAGAAACTTTTTTTTACTGATCCAAGTTCCTAGCTGACTTCGCTGAGCCTCCACTTTGAATGAATGACAACCTGACATATATTTTGTAGACAGATAAAAGAACATTGTACACTCAAGAAGCAGACATTTGAAACTTTGTTGACACTCACATCTATACCCACACAAGTAGTTGAGGGGCACACATATAGTAAGGTGAGTGCAACTGTTGATTCTGAAGCCAACAGGTCTATCCTCAGTGTGAACTAAAAACTAACATTGCTATCAAGTTAGGAGATAAGGAAAGCTGTCCCAGAGACAGACAGGGACCTTGACCTGAGCTGAGACTAAGGCTACAGCAACAGATATTAGACAGACTTACATGATACAGTATTTTGAGCAAGAAAAGGAATAACACCACATGCAAACAGTTCTGTTATGTAAAAATCAACACTACTTTTATTATGTCTGGCAAACATGCTATAGTCAGAGGTAAGGAGTAGGAGTGCAAGCACATGGTTGTAAAGTGGTACTCCAAAAACTGACTGTGGCCATAGTTGCTAAAGTTTCTACAGTAAAGAATAATGATTATTCTTCTCCTGAGGAGTCTTTATAAAAGTTTCACCACCACAAGTGGTAGTACTAAATCATTTGAGAACTGTGAAGATGACAAGTCGCACTCTAATGCTGTTGCCATAACAGAGAAGGGTTTAGCAGTTAAACTGACTGCTTCAGCGGATGCTGACAATAACAGTGAATCTTCTGTAAATCAAGCTAAG
Source organism: Rhinophrynus dorsalis (assembly GCA_037306005.1). Lineage (NCBI taxonomy): Eukaryota > Metazoa > Chordata > Amphibia > Anura > Rhinophrynidae > Rhinophrynus > Rhinophrynus dorsalis. Next base: position 376,423,588 of record CM074721.1, on the reverse strand, counting down.
AAAAGGAAATAAAATGTTAAATACATCAAAAAGCCTGGAATAGCGATGTAGCGGGGAGGAAAAAGATGATAACCTAATTATTGATGATGGTGCTGATCTAAAATTTAAACATGCATTAAAATGGAGGAAGGCATTATCTATGTGAAATGTTGGACCTCTTGATCTTAAGCCACACTCCCTGTGAAGAATTACCAATCAATGATAATGATGCAGCTTTGGACACCTTATGATAAACTAATGAAAGTGTTGACTCACAGCATGTTTATATGCTACAGTAATCTAATGTACAAGAAAATGCAAGCTAATCGGTGTTATTTTGTCGCATTACTTCTCTATCAAAAGAAAGTTTAACCCCTTAGAAGTGCTGGAGACCCTTCAAGCATCCAAGGAGTTAAAATGTGAACACAAAGCTTGGAAGATCTAAATGGAGGTGTGTCATTCTACTGTAAGGAACAAAGCTGACACCCTTAATTACCTTCCATTCAAATTGTCTGGAACTATAACATTGCCCCAAAACATGCTGCCAGCTAATGAGAAGAAAAGATTCAGTTGTACCGGGTTCTGCTTCACTGGAGGAACAGTATGTGAGGTTTGATCCTGGCATTCACTGGGCACGAAAATACTTCTGTGTGAATGACAGTCTTAGCTACTCTGAATTAATGCGCACCCGAGCTGAAAACAAGTAGCCAGTTCTTGGTTCACTTCACAGTGATTGAAGACCAGGAATAATCGCCTTTTCATATTTTATTTTGTACTGGTGAATAATGTTTCTGGAAGTTAAGTCTTTATAACAACAGGAACAGGCTGGGTGAAAGACAGTATTTGGAATGCATTTTGTTATTACATTAGTTTGGAACATCTCCTATATAATAATTCATTAGGATGCCTACATTCGAGCAGTCTCTGCTGCGCATGATTGCATCTCGTGAGTGAGGCGACACAAGACTGCATCACGTGGAGCAGTGAGGTAGCGGCTTCTTAACATTACCCAGACCTGGGCCCGTGTAAACGGGCTTTTACACTAGTACTTATATAAAATAATGCTTCCGTGCTATATAAATATATGCTATTCACAACAAAAGCACATCATTTGGGTTAGTGCATTTCCAGGCAAATATCACATGGTCCCTTAAATGATAGAAAGCTCAACAATACATTGCTTTGTTCTAGCATTCTAGTGGTTAAATTACCATTTTTCAATCAGCATACTAGTCAAATAAGTGAAATATAAGTGAAATATTGTAATGTGCCAAGTATAATTTTGATGCAAAATAACTTCATAAGTGCTTAATGCATGGGCGTCCAATTTCAGTCCATAAGCCAGATATGGTCCACATGACACCAGCGTGCAGGCGCCTGGGATTTTTATAAACAATATGTTTTACCTAATTAACTAGAACACATGAAAAAAAAATTGTACAGTGGCACTGTTGCTACACCATCCTATGGAGATTTATGGTCTATGGACGAGAGCTGTCCATAGGATGGTGTAATAGCACCACTGTACAATATCAGGCCACTGTGATACTGCACCTAAAAAATTCAACTTTGAACTGTAATAACTTTTGATTAAAACACCATTCAGCAGTTGGAGTACACTTTTTTTATTCAGGGGGATAAACACTACAATATATATATTTTTCATATCAAGTATTACTATCCCTTTAACTTGATCAGTAAATAAATTAATCCATATTTTTGCTTAGCTGACTGACTATAGTTCACTGTTTTTATCAATAAAAAAATGTAGCCCTCATGTGGTCCATAACTGAAAACACCTGGATGCCCGTTTAATGTATATGTTTAAAGAATTGTGCATTTCAACATGAATGCTGTGTTAGTAGAGTCCCATGACATGTAACAGATACACAGGCAGGAAATGTGGGGGAGCATTAGATTACCATGTGTACAAGAAAGGGTAAATACCTCAATGTTGTGTACAGCACATTATGGTACAAAAGGGCTTATAGGATATTTCAATTCTCCAGCTGCCCAGTTATGAAATGAGCATATTTACCCAATCATTATATGCATATGAAGAGCATGCTTTCTACAGATCTGTAGTCAGAACATGAAAGGTAGCTATATAGTATAAAAATCTTTATACAGTAAAACAAGACAAATGCTGTTCAAATCAATATACCCACAAACAGGTTGACTGTGATTATGCTATATAAAAGCATGTGAGCTCAGTGGAAGTATAAACTGATCCATAAAAGCACTTTTCTTTCAGTCTTCTTACTACTTTGCTGCTCCCTCAAAATATCCACTCATAGGTAACAAACATAAAAAAAGAGATGAAACCATGCTGATGGTCTCTCATTCCACTGGTGTACTCACAGTCAGTCCAGGTCTATACAGATGGAGAACATCTGCCCGGATGTGAACCCTTTCAAAACCCTCAATCACTTAAGCTATATGGACTTTTCAAATGATCAGTCAGTTGCCATATATTCCAAGAAATAATATTTTTTTTAAAAAAAACCACTATATTATATATACCCCACATAAAGAGTACTTAACTGGGCACACTGGTAATAATTCATTTATACCTATGGAACCTATGCAAGGTGTGACATGGATCACTTATCGCCATATAGCCTTATTTTGTTTGCATCACTTCCACTGGTCTTCCAACCTGTTCAAAAAATCCAAATCCAAACTCACAGCCACTTTACAACCCTGCCCCAAAAAGGCCTGCCCTTGTCAGCCAAGGCCCCACAGGGCTTGTGTCATGGCAGCCACTGCCACCCACTACACAATAATGGGGCTGAACTATTAATCACAGGCATTAGCTCTGAGTGGTATGCAGCAGGCAGTCACAGCACACCAAAACATACAGCACACAATACTCCACAAACACGGAGAGCACAAGCATATTCACAAGGTGCTTTACCCATAGTACTAGGTTGGGTGGGATACAAACGTGTGATCCGGGTGTCAGGTATAGAAACCACTAAGAAGCTTAGTGGTTCTATACCTGACACCCGGATCACACCTTTGTCCCTGCCCGAAAGCCTACTTTAGATTGTAAGCTTTTGGGCAGGGACCTCGCACCTAATGTTTCACTCTACAAAGCACCTGTAACCCTGTATTGTTTAAAACCTGAAATTGTAAAGCGCTGCGTACACTTGTGGCGCTATATAAATAAACATATTAATTCATTCATTCATTCAAGAAGCAAACAGACTTTAATGGAAACATGCTCTGTGAAATCTATGACTGGTACAAACATATGACTTGAATTATATATTCACATATTCCAACTACAGATAATGTGCCATATGGACTAACCATGTGATCGTGTTCAGGAAATTCAGCCCTCCCTGTCCATGATTAATCATCTGTGAACCACCTTGAATAGAAACACTGAAAGAGTATAAAACAAATTTAAATGTAAAGAAGCCATTTGAAAATAAACAGCTTATTTCAATGTTTCACTTTCTAAGCTCCACGGCCCTTTCATCAAGAAATCAAAAGGCTGTTCAAACTTTTACTAAAGACATTCAGTAAGGTGGGTGTGTGGGGAGGGACCTACAGACACCTTCTGAGGTATTAGAGAACCCCACAACACCCTCGGTAAATATGCAAGAGGAAAATACTATGTTGAAGTGACTGTATCTTCAAACAGCATTTTAATAAAACAATGTTCCTGTGTGAATTTATACTTTAGCCTGTGCAAAGAATAATAAATGAGTTAATAAAAAGAGATGGTAAAGTAACTTTTAGCACCTTTGTTTTTTTTTTATTACAAAAGAATCTACTCATTTTTTTTCTCTCTCTACTTACAATAACATTGTTAAACTGGCTTCAATCCACATTATAATTTTATGCATCATTCAGAGTTATTTGCACAGTTCCTCATTATCTTGATGGAACAAAACGCCTTTATCAAAAAATATGCCAACAAATGGCAGTGACGGTCTAGGTAGAATCACACGCTGGTAAAAATATAAGGTAGCAAAGAAGAGCAGATGAGGCAGCCATCATAAAGACCTTACAAAGATATATTGAACAAAATAAGTGGCTTAACTACTTACATTCAAATATTTAACCACTTAGATGCTAGAGACATCTACAACACATTGTGAAGAAATGCATTGCAGTTGTCTCTGGCATCCAAGAAGTTAAAATAGGAAGCCACGGACATTAACCCGTGCCAGAGGGGTACACAATGCTTTGGGTGTTTGTTAGAAGCATCTCCAGTGTATTTCTTCCCAACTGTTACACATCACTCTGGCATTCAGACGGTTAAAGAGATCTTTAGCATCCAAGGAGTAGAAAACAAAAAATGGTCAATGTGTGGCCTAAGAATTAAAAAAATAATTTATCAAAGTGAAATATTCAAAACAGATAGTAAATCTGATACAAAGTGAGGCTACACAATGTAACCAATTTTGTTCCGAGGCTCAGTCAGTCAAGAAAATAAAATAAAACTACACATTAGTAAGAAATTAAACGAGAAAAAAAATTAGGCTGTGATGTTGTGAGAAAAAAAAAAATCACAATTTCTCGATAGTGAAGCCATATTTCACTGCTTTAGCTCATTAGGTCTCATGTAGAGATGGAAAGGTTTGCCAAAGAATTAGCTTGTAGGGAACCAGGATAGTTGGCAGTAGGAAATAATAGCTTGTTTCATTTCAGTCATTAGATTGAGACTAATTTGTAATTTTTTAACTTTCACATTTTACTTTCATTTCATTACATTTGATCCTCTTCAGTAAACCTGGAGAAGCACATTCCAATGAGATTCTGAGAACAGTATTAAAGGAGAGGTTACACCATGATAGGAACTATAATCCAGTTATATGTTGCCCAGCCCGGTCGCTGTTTGTGCTCGCAAAAAGTATTGCATATATAGATCTATACACACACACATACATACACACACACACACATCCTATATAATCATTCGCTAGGATGCTTGTCAGAAGCCGTCATGCGCAGTAGAGACTGCCCGAACGCACAGAATGCTGGGAGTTCTGTGCTGAGAGCATTCTGTGCTTTAGGGCAGTCTCTACAGTGCATGACTGCTTCAGCGGCAGGATGCACACAGGACTGGCCTCTTACCCTTTTGAGTGACAGAGGGGTACGCAACGCAAAGCAATGTGTTGTGTACCCTCTGGCACTCAAAAGGTTAACATCACCCGGACCTTGGCCCGTGTGCACGGGCTTTTACACTAGTAGATAGAAAAAGTCTGCATCTACAGCCACACACACTTAGGGTCGGCAGTAAGGAGGAGATATTCAAATCCTCTGTATACTGCCTGTCCAGAACATACTGGGGGGGGGGGTGATTTATCTCTGCAAGGAGTTGGCCCTCCCCCACTATCTCCTCTTCCTAAAAACATACATGGCCTTATGACCCCCTGCCACTCCTGTGAACATCTCTGCAAGGAATTGCAGGGGCCTTCAATACACACACACACGCAACACACACACGTACAACACACACAATACATACAGTATGCACAAGACAAAAAGAGACAATAGACATATACATGTACAATACACACAAACCCATTACACGCAAACATACAACACACATATACAATATACATACATGCACAACACACACACAGTACACACATGCAATACACATACACAACACAAACAGAAAATATACACACACAATACACGCACAAAAACACAAACAAAACAAACACACACAAATACATACACACATTACACACAAAACACACACAACACATCACACACAATACACAACACATACAGGTGCACAATACACCACAACACACAAACATGCAACACACAAACAATACACATATAAATACACAATCACAATACACACACGCAAAACACATGCACAACACCCATGCAAACATCTACGCAAGCAACACACCCACACGTGCAAAACACATATGCACAACACACATGAAAAATACACACACAATACACACACAAGCAACACACACAATATACACATCCAAAACACACAAAAACACACGCACAACACACACACGTACACCACACATGCACAAAACATACACTCAACACACACGCACAAAAACACACATATGTAAAACACTATGAGCAAACTGCTATATGCAAAACACAAGATGCTATATGCAGTTCTCTATACGCATAACACAATAGGCATAATTCTATAAGCAAAACTCTGTATTCAAAGCTCAAAACACTTTACGCTATATGCAAAAAGCATTATGATATTCACAATATGCTATACACAAAACATTATACACAATACACTATAAGCAAACACCTATGTGCAAAACGATATAAGCAAAACTCTGTGACCAAAATGCTATGCGCAATACACTATACGCAAACTGATATACACAAAATGCTATACAAAAAATGCTATATGCATAAAGGAAAACACTGCATGCAACACATGCACTACACGCAAAACAGACGCTCTCACTCACATACTCTCTCATATGCTCACTCCCACATACTCACGCTCACTGATGGAGTTGTGTAACACAGTATGTTGTACACCTTTTTGGAGCTGAAAGGGCTAAGCACTGACAATTCAACAATCCAGTCATTAAAGGGATAGAAATGTTTCATAATAAAAGCAGCTCTAATTAATCATCATAGTATTTGGGCCCTGGAGAGTGTTATTTCAGTTCTGTCAGAGTTGTAGTTCAAAAGTAATTGAATGATAAAGTGTCCCCCTCCTGCCCCTTTTACCGATATAACACTGCTCAGCTCATAGCAGCAGGATGTCGAGGTAGATTGCAGAGAGGGACAATCTTCAATTAAGATAAGGGAAAAAGCTGAAAAACCTGTCAAGTGGGGCAGGGCTTTCATTGTTCTCACAGTAAGAAGATTGTTCCTTGCTGTGAGCTGTCTGGTCTATGGACCAGATTCCACATCTGAGGAGATGGGGCTTATACTAGGTAAAAGGGGCGGGAGGGGGAAACTTTATCATTCAATTGCTCTTGAACTACAATGCTCACAGTAATGAAATTACACTCTCTATGGCTCAAATACTATGAAGATTAATTGAAGCTGCTGTTTTTATGAAACATTACTATCACTTTAAGAACACTGTCTCCTTTCAGGATTCACCTGGATGTCTGGGTAAAATAGTAAATCCACTTCATTTTTAACCCTATTACTACCAAACACATCAGATTATATGTTTGTGTACTTATGCATACAACTGCATGGGACTTTTGTTTTAGTTTTGGCAGGGGTTAATTACTTTATTAACCGCATGGGCACAGCCGTGCCAATATTGCTTATTTATATATATATATATATATATATATATATATATATATATATATATATATATGTATATATAAAAACATACACAATCTATATGTATCTATTAATTGGTCGGGATCACCAGTTTATGGTTGTACCGTTTTCATTCATTCTGTAATGGAGGCCCATGCTCCTCTAAAGGAAAACATTCAGTGGCATCATTCTCACAGACACAAACCTGGTAGCTCAAATGGTGCAAATATATATTTTTAATTTTCAATTCTCTGGAAAACCTAGGGTATTTAAAAAATAGAAGATAGTTGTTCATTGTGAGTGGGAAACTGCTATAGTATTATTTAGGCTATTTTGGTAGTACTACTGGTATACTTTAAAGTAAATGCTGATTATATAATTTTTGCTACGAGAGAAGAGAAACTTCTATCAAAATGGTACACTAATTTCAATGAGAAAATAAATGCGGTTCTTGCACCTGGATTCAAACTTTATTTATAATTCCCCTTTGAGCAGACAATACCTAATAATACTTTTTAACCCTTTAAGGACAAGCGAGATGAGAAATGCACCAATTCAAAATATATTGCACAACCTTTTGGGCCTTAGAGTGTTAAGATATTTATTGTCAAAGTGCACCTGGAGCTACACTGATCATTCTTTTTTCCTGTTGTGTATAATGTTGTATCCCTGCTTTACAGCAGACCCAACACTCATGCATAAAGATGGAGGTAAGAATTGAACCATACTTATGCAGACAAAAACACAACCATGCACCTTCTTATATAAGCAGGGATATTTTGGCATTGGTACTCCAAGCCACCATCATCACTACTACTTTTTTTGCAAAAACAAAGGCCACATGGCACCAGTGTTTGTTTTTTCCAGAAAAAGAGCCTTGTTTGTATGTATACATCAATTTACAGAAAGTAAGCATTCGCTGAAATGTGCATTTTAATATTTATTGAGCTCTTTACGGTTTTGTTGTGGTGAGGCACATTAGCACTTGTTTGTTGATCTTATTTTATTTTGTGTGTCTAAGGCAATGGTAGGCAGGATTTACCCAGTGTACAAGGAACGGACAAGAAACAAGTATTTATCTTCTTTAGTTTAAGGTCATTGTTGGAGTAAGAGAAGCCAGCTACTGAACCAATACTAATTGATATATGCTTAAAGGTGACTCATCACAAAATTGTTTCCTTTCAGCATGGTTTCTCACATAGGAGCAGACTTCCTTAACTAGCTGTGGATGCTTTCTGCATCCCTGCTGTGCACCTGAACATGGGTCAGAAAACTGCTCCCATGGTAGTTTCTTCAGGTAATTTGCAGAAATTTAAGATGGAGAAGCAGGAATCTTAGAATATAGTTTTTGAGACTGTGAATAAACAGGTCAATAAGCTGCAATGGGAATTGTTGAGTCCCAACAACTGCTACCAGTTTCTGACATCACTCAAAGCTCAATCTCCCAGCCAGTCACAGGAGTCAGGTGTTTACTGTTTTTTTATTTATTTTTTTTTACCCCTATAACAGCTTCTTTATTCCTGCTTTCTGACCCCTGGCTTCCATTTTGACCTTGATCCTCTGCTGCATGCCCCTGACCTTGGACTGCCTGACAACTGTCACCCCCCCCCTCTTTGGCTTGTTTGTTGGAGTTTTGCCTCTGTCTGCTCTGCTTCTGAGTAAGTCTCATCTAGCCATACACCTGTGTACCTCTGCCTACTGCCTTTAGCAGACTGTCCAGCTTAGCCCTGTATGAGCTATATACCTGTGCCTCTGTGTACAGTGCTGCATCTTGGCCTAGGCCAACTAGACCTATACCTAGGGCGTCACTTTACAAGGGGCAGCAAGGGTGGCGCTGGGGCCCCAAGTGTACCTGAGAGCAGCTACAAATGCCGTGGCCACTAAAGTTTCTGTAATTTGATGACCACACTGAAGCCAATGAGAGAGGAGAATTTTACAGAATATTCCTCTCTCATTGGCTGTCAATTGTGTATGACGGGCTGAGAGGATGATGAAGCGCCAGGCAGAGGAGGCCTGGTTGCAAAGCACAGCACAGGAGGAACAGTCACTGGAGGCTACAGAGGCAGAGGTATCCAAATCCAAATGGTTTGAGGACATATTTTGTATATTTAGGGATACATTGTGCATTATTCTGTATCTCATATATGTATATCAGACCGGCTGGTAATCGCACTAGGCTGCACACTTTACTGATTTTCAGACTGTTTAGAACTATATCGCTGCATATTCTCCAGTTGGATTTCAGACTAAAGTAACTATCTACACGAATAGAGCCTACAGAAAGCAGGTTATTACATCTATCTCTAAATGAATTGCCAAGAGAAATTAACACTAATTACTCTAGAATCATTCCACAGAACACATATACAGTATTCATCTTTATTTAGATCTTAAAGGGATGGTCGGTCTTACACCACACTAGGTCACGCAACAAGTATCCAGTGCGCGATATAATATAGTACCCACCTCAAGGTTTACTAGTAAGAGTTTGATTTCTACACAGATGTATATATAAACCTTCATAAATCAAAAGCTAAGGTTCAGCAATGTGGCTTATAAAGGAATGGCATTGCTAACTTATTAAGGACAAACATTATACTATACTTTGTTCTAGTGGAATTAACGGATTTCAGGTTATAGAGATATAGCTTCACTCTAGTTTTTACAGCTAGTACTCTATTATGTCATGCACAGTACTTTTAATTAAGTGTACATATCAGCCCTGAATAGATAATTTCAAAAGGTATTCAGGTTACATACCCTTTGTTGAGTTATACTATAAGTGGACGGCCTCATGGTCCCCGGGTTGTGACGATTTTAAACACTGAAAAGTGAAATCACTGTCTGTTTTTACTACACTTATTCTTTCATTTTTTGGATTTAATAAGTTTATTTGGGTATATCTAGTGGTTTCTTGATACTTGGTACATTAGCAGACATTATTGAACTGGTCTTGTTCTCTGTGGACTTTATGCCTGAATCTTTTCAGTCTTCTTCATTTCTTATATAGTTATACCAATTTCCAGGGAGCCACAGGAAAGGGTGGGGTTTACAGAGGAAGGGGCGGATCCTAAAAAGGAAGAGGTGTAACCTGGGCAGGAAGGGTGGTGCAAAAGAAGATTAGGGGGGTGAGTGAGTTTAGTTAGGCCTAGGGCAGCACAAAACCTAAATACACCATGCATGTGTACCTCTGTATCCTGCCTTCAGCAGTCTGTTCAGCTTAACCCTGTACAAGCCTTACACCTGTATAAGCTATATACCTGGTGTACCTCTGCTTCCTGCTATCACCAGTTGCTCTTACTCTGTGTCAACTACTACTACCTACTCAGCCATCTCTCTAGATTTGTACCCTGCCATTGGGTTCCATTATCTGTACACCATTTCCAGAATAAATAAGCTTTCTGCTACACCTCTGTGAAGCAATCTCTTCTCAAAGTTCCAGTAAGCTCACATTCACAGAGTTAACCTGTTTTGTTAGACAAAAGAATAATGCTTATGAAAGAAATACATAATACATAGGCTAAAGCTTTATTTATCTTTCCAGTGAAGATAATCTAAAAACTGGCTTCAGTTTAGCAAGTTATGCCATTTTATTAGATAGATAGATAGATAGATAGATAGATAGATAGATAGATAGATAGATAGATAGATAGATAGATAGACACACACAAACATATTCAACAAAGGATCGGCTCTGCCTACTTCAGGTTTGTGTGTAGATGAAATATTTAATCCCCTACACAAAAAGCAGTGTACTCCTACATTTCACTTTAAAATTCCATGTGTTATCCAGTCTACTCTTTCATATACAAACATAGTTTTTTTCTTATAGAGTTTGCACAAAGTATGACAAGCTAGTTCATGCCAGTATACCTCATTTGGGGCTAGTCCTACACTATCTGTGCAACTGCACTGTATTTGTCATTTACATTGGCTGAATCTTACCTGATGTACTTTGCAGCTGTTATAAGTGAATTCCCAGTCATACACACAGAGACACTGTGGAGCGCTTCCACCTAACTGGAGAGGGATGGGCGAGGAGCTCAAATCAAAGGAAGTAACTCCTTGTACACTGAATGAATGCATTAATGACCATGTTTCTATTGTGCCACAAGTGTACATATCACCCTACTATTTATGAGTTTAGACAATGCAGGGTTACACAAATGCTTTACTAAGTTAATCTATGGGAAAGGGGTTCCTGCTTTGTTTATAATCTAAAATGAATAAGTAGTCATAAGGGGTAATTGCAGAATGCAAGAATCGTGTTCTGGTCAGGTTAGGGTTAATCCTAAATCATAATTGCCTTGAATGAATGAATAGTGAAATGCCATTTATTTTTTTGAAGACAGCAAGATGTGCACAGGCACAGGATGGGAGGTAACAGTCCCCAGGTATGAAGAAATTCTTGAAAAGCTTTTGTTACAAGAGATCTGTAAACACAACTAGTCTATATATGTCAAGGATACTCCATTCTGGGACAAGTCCTACACTATCCATGCTGCTGCATTGTACAGTAAAGTATATGTCCTTTACACGGGGTACCTTAGCATACTTTGCACAAACTTATAACGAAAACCTCTATTTTAATTTAATGGGTAGGTGGCTGAATAAACTTTTATTGCATTTTAAAGTAAAACGTTTAGTGCTTTTATATATACACACACCATCTTATGATTTCAGGTACTTTTAGCTCATATACCCACTTTTTGTACATAAGTCTCTTTTCTTGTATCGGTTTTGATTGATAAGTCTGCATACACTATTGACACATGATACACAAAGTAATAATTCAATAGTAAGTTCATTAATCTACTTTTGAACAACAAATTGTACAATGCATTAAAACTGACACACACAAAATGAAACATATGACATTTGACCTTATTGCAAACCATGGTACATTAACCATTGTTCCAGTTCTAAATGTCAATCTTTGCTCTTGGCATCAAAGCAGCCAGTTGTATTCCATGAAAGACAAAGTGATCAAATTTACAAGAGAGGACAATGTTTTTCACCAATCTGATTTCATTGTTAGACAGTTTGTATTAACAATGGTTGTGTTAATATTATCATCCCATGAATAATTATGAGCCAGCTAAATCTCTCCTCTTTCTGAATATCATTAGAAGTCAACGTACCATGAAATAAAGAAATTAGTTTCATATGATATAATGAAGGTGTGTATTTCACTAAGAAGTGTGATGTAATTCACTTGACTTGATTCATATTTATTGGATTCTGCCTCCGTTCTTATAGAATCATTTGTTCAAATTTCTCCAAGAAGGGGACGCAGGAAATTAAATGTTTCAAAAACAGAATGAAGCAAAGGGAAGGTCAGTGTAGAAAATGATTCAGTAAACATTATGTATTGTAAGGTACTAGTAGGAAAGAATGGGCTCCACAGCTGCCTCCACTGCTCCGGAGCCGGGAGCACAGACAGTTGGTAATCGGTCCAGAGCTCCCCGCTCTGCATCAGCACGTTCGGCCAGTCCCTGCTGCGCATGATTGCATCTTTCATGCAGTCTCTACTGCGCATGTGCGCGTTCATACACAAGAAGCTTTTCAAGTTAGATAGATACCAATACTTCATATAATTTTAAAGCAATACTTGAAAAGTAGTGTTCTTGATTAGTAACAATGTGCATGTATGTCGTCAGGAATTAAGATCTCTCCCCTGTGCAGATTAGACCACAAGAAAAAGTGAAAATACTGCACTTTTCATTGGAATTCCCACAGAAGGCAAATAGTGCGGTTTTTCTGAATTTCCTGTTTTTAGGCAAATTTCTTAAGGTGGAGGAGCCGACATGGCTGGAACTCAGACATCAAGGTGACTATATGTTTTTGTCACACACAAACCATACCTGGGGAGATCCTTACCATTTGTTTAATTACTATGGAGAGTCCTGACTCCATAAGAATGTTTTTGGGTATCATCTTTGCAGAAAAAATAATATGGGATCAGTGGAACCCATATATTTTTTCACACTCTTCATTCTGATCTCATCAGGATGGAGAGCTGAGGAATAGTGTTATCTATCCATGAGGATGGAGAGCTGGGGGATATTGTTATCCATCCACCAGGATGGAAAGAGGGGGTTAGTGTAATCCATCCATCAGGATGTAGAGCAGGGGGAACAGTGTTATCCATCCATGAGGATGGAGAGTTGGAGGATAGTGTTATCCATCCATGAGGATGGAGAGCTGGGGGATATTGTTATCCATCCACCAGGATGGAAAGAGGGGGTTAGTGTAATCCATCCATAAGGATGTAGAGCAGGGGGAACAGTGTTATCCATCCATGAGGATGGAGAGTTGGAGGATAGTGTTATCCATCCATGAGGATGGAGAGCTGGGGGATATTGTTATCCATCCACCAGGATGGAAAGAGGGGGTTAGTGTAATCCATCCATCAGGATGTGGAGCAGGGGGGGAAAGTGGTATCCATCCATGAGGATGGAGAGTTGGAGGATAGTGTTATCCACCTATGAGGATGGAGAGCTGGGGGATATTGTTATCAGTCCATCAGGATGTAGAGCAGGGGGATATTGTTATCAGTCCATCAGGATGTAGAGCAGGGGGGATAGTGTTACCCATCCATGAGGATGGCGAGTTAGAGGATAGTGGTATCCATCCATCAAGATGGAAATTGTGGGCAGTGTTATCCATCCATGAGGATGGAGAGCTGGGGGATATTGTTATCCATCCACCAGGACGGAAAGAGGGGGTTAGTGTAATCCATCCATAAGGATGTAGAGCAGGGGGAACAGTGTTATCCATCCATGAGGATGGAGAGTTGGAGGATAGTGTTATCCATCCATGAGGATGGAGAGCTGGGGGATATTGTTATCCATCCACCAGGATGGAAAGAGGGGGTTAGTGTAATCCATCCATCAGGATGTGGAGCAGGGGGGAAAAGTGGTATCCATCCATGAGGATGGAGAGTTGGAGGATAGTGTTATCCACCTATGAGGATGGAGAGCTGGGGGATATTGTTATCAGTCCATCAGGATGTAGAGCAGGGGGATATTGTTATCAGTCCATCAGGATGTAGAGCAGGGGGGATAGTGTTATCCATCCATGAGGATGGCGAGTTAGAGGATAGTGGTATCCATCCATCAAGATGGAGAGCTGGGAGATAGTGTTATCCATCCATCAGGATGGAAATTGTGGGCAGTGTTATCCATCCATCAGGATGGAAAGTTGGGGGACAGTGCTATCTATCCATCAGGATGGAAATTTGGGGGATAGTGTTATCTATCCATGAGGATGGAGAGTTGGAGGATAGTGTTATCCATCCATGAGGATGGAGAGCTGGGGGATATTGTTATCAGTCCATCAGGATGTAGAGCGGGGGGATATTGTTATCCATCCATGAGGATGTAGAGCAGGGGGGATAGTGTTAACCTTCCATGAGGATGGCGAGTTAGAGGATAGTGGTATCCATCCATCAAGATGGAAAGCTGCGAGATAGTGTTATCCATCCGTCAAGATAGAAATTTTGGGCAGTGTTATCCATCCATCAGGATGGAAAGTTGGGGGACAGTGTTATCTATCCATCAGGATGGAAATTTGGGGGATAGTGTTATCTATCCATCAGGATGGAGAGCAGGGGGGGATAGTGTTATCCATTCACAAGGATGGAGAGAGGTGGAAAGTGTTATCCCAGCTTTTTTATTTTGAACATTAACCTTTCCATTGCCAGCGTAATCAAATGTGACAGTCATTGCAATGAACAGGTTAATCCTGTTTTTGAATGGTACGGGTTAGTGGGGTGTGGTTTTAGGTGCTAATGGTTAACCCCTCCATTGCTGCAATCCAATAACAGAGAGGTTAACTATTTCTATAGATACTGTGGTTGAGGGTGGCAGGGGGTTGTGTATTTCAGCAAGATCACTGCAATCTGATTTGTTAACCACGGGTGGTAGGAATGTGGATAGGGTGAGTGGGTATATAGGGAAGCAGGAAGGGGACTAGGGTGCTATTGTTCCTCCCTTCTTTACCAGGCCAAGGGAAGCAGATAACGTCCAGCCATTTTCCTTAGCCTCACTTTGGAGCATTTTTCAGCAGTCAACAAGAATTCCAATGGGGTTTTTGATGGGGGAAATAAAATTAATTCAGCAATCCAGCTCTTAACCCCTGTCAGAATAGGATTGCAGAACTGAGCAGCAAGAAATATCTACTGAACCTAAAATAGCTGTTCTGCAAATATTTCTGGCTGTAATCGAATCTCAGCTTTGGAACGAACACCTCTCTTTTATAGATTGAGCATTACAAATGTGCTTCAAGAAAAGGATTTGTTGAATTCACTGGTTGCAGATAGTAAATACTTCCAGATTGTGATGAAAAATACAGGGATGGCGATAGGAGCAGAAAAATTTTGCACCGTTAATCGTTGTATATTTACCTTGAATTGCTTGAAACCTGAGGGTGTTAATGATTAATTCTATTTAAGTTGCTGTTCATAATTGTTGCTCTCCTATGACTTTTTTGTTGTTACTGTAACTATTCTTTTCCTCATTTAGTACTCTGTGATTTCCTACGCTCCGTTGTGATGCTTTTTTGGTTTCCATGGTGATTGTTCCTTACCACTCTTGAGTGAGTTTTTAAATGCTCATGTTTGAACTGCGAGTATTTGTTCCCTGATTAAAATTTTGTGAGACAACTGAAACATTGGATGTACTTACTGTGTTACGGGAAACTACATTTTAATTCTGTGGTGTGTGCCCGGCACAGCCAGTGGAGAGATCCAGATGGCCAGAATATGTGTACAGTGCAGAAAATGTATTATATATAAAGTTCAGCAAGCGAACATCTTAGAAGAATTGACATCAGATGTGCTCCATAGATCCATTTATAGCAATAACTGTTTAATCCCTTGAATGCTAGAGGGGTCTACAATACATTGCTTACACATTGCTGTCCACCTGACAGCCACCATTGCACAATTTTTTTTTTATTAATTCAGTCCACAGAGTAGAAGGATTACTAGAATAAAATTCATGTGCTGATAGATATTGATTGTGTCTGACAGACTATAATGCTACTGTCAGGATAACTACTGTTTTAACACATTGGTATAGTGATGGGTTTTAAGATCGTCCATGACTGGTTATTGTGCCTTTTTAAACTAGGGTCTGTGTTTTGTAAACTTATATGGAGTGTGCAAAATATATCAGTTTGTATCTCTTGTTGTCTCACTGTACATGTCTCCCATCCCCTCTATGAGCAGTATGGAATTTTAGAGATGGGTGAAAAGTTTTGTTTTGGGACTAATACTGTGTGTCCACCGAGCCCATGCACATTTAGGAGTACTCCTACTGCTCATAAATGTTGCATGTCTGACCTGCTGTTAATGTGTCTCACTGTCTCTTAATAAGACTTGTGGTTGTGCTTCTGGTGGGATCTCAAGGAGGAGGTGCTTAGATGTGATCCTGCTTTCGCTCTGATCTTGGATCATGGGTGAAGTATCTCCATACATGAGATTTCATAGATTGATGAACTACTACTACTGGGCTAAATGTTGCAAGAATACTTGCAGTACTTTTCAGTGGCACTTGCCATTAGAATAGCAGCAGAAACACTTCTAGTTAGGGTAGTGGTTGTTGATCAGTGTTGCTGCTTAGTCATTTGTGCATATTTTGCTTTTGAAGAAAAATGTTTTGCCCATCTATATGGAATAGCAATATATCCTTTTTCACATTTCAGCCCTGAGTGCCGCTTTCTTTGATTTGGTGATTATTATTTGGTTTGCTGCCAAATTGTTCCATTTTTACATTAAAACCGCTCTTTCGCATTCAACGGGCTTACATACATCGCACCCAGCCTATGATACCGAGCTTGGTAAACAGTACGAAATGCTAGTGTACTGCCATAAAAGTACAGATGGTGTATTATCAGCCACGGACAAAAGAAGCAGTTATCAAACCATAATCTGATTCTTATGGTTTGCCCTTTAAAACAGGGGTATTGTCTGGTTATATGGCCAGTTTGCTTTTCCCCAAGCTATTTTCTTGCAGTCATATTCATGTACCTTATCAGAACTTGCCAAGATTGATGCAGCTTGGCTTTCTTGCTCTGTATCTGTAATAGAAGGAGGATAAAGATAAACACTGCTGTCCTTCTTTCCCCAAGGGCAACAGAACAGCATATTCTCTGTCTAATAACCTCTTATCTACAAGGACAACAGAAACATGTGTTTTACGTATACCGTGACATAAAACTAGACTGGTATTGACCTTGCATTTCAAGTGCTTATTTGGGTTTAACCCATAAATGTCATGTTTTCAGCTGTAAAGTGATTTGTAACAATTTGTGTGCCAGAGGAGTATGCATCGCATTGTAAATCAAAGCATTATGTACCCCTCTGGCAAGGAAAGGGTTAATGCCCTCTATTTTAAAAGTATGATTAAGGGGGCAAATTCTGCATCAAGATATTAAGTTCTAGCAACATAATCAAAACATGAAGCTTATTAGTTCATCTTCAATGCAGCAGGCAGTAAAGGTATAGTAATGTTGCACAAAAACAGCAGCTCCAACTAATCTTCATAGTATTTGAGCCACAGAGAGTGTTATTTCAATACTGTCAGAGTTGTAGTTCAAGAGTAATTGAATGATAAAGTATTCCCCTCCTGCCCCTTTTACTGATGTAACTCTGCTCAGCTCAGATGTGGAATCTGGTTGTAAGACCAGACAGATAACAGCAGGGGACAATCTTCTTACTGTGAGAACAATAAAAAAAACTGCCCCTCTTGACAGGTTTTTCAGCTTTTTCCCTTTTCTTAATCGAAGATTGTCCCTCTCTGCAGTCTACTTGGGCACCTCCCTTCTGATCTGGATGAGCAGTGTTATATCAGTAAAAGGGGTGGGAGGGGGATACTTTATCATTCAATTACTCTTGAACTACAACTCTGACAGAATTGAAATAACACTCTCTGAGGCCCAAATACTATGATGATTAATTAGAGCTGCTTTTATTATGAAACATTACTATCCCTTTAACTTCTACTTGTGGTAATGTCTTGGGTGTTAGAGACCTCTCTGATGAACTGCAATCAGGGCCGGCGCTACCATAAGGCAGTTTAGGCAGCTGCCTTAGGGCGCAGCAGAGGAGGGGCGCCGAAACAGGTAAAACAATTTTTTTCCCCTGGCAAGGAATGGAACCCCCCGAGAGGTGAGAGATGCTGAGCGATCACACCCGGGACCCAGTGGCATACACTGAGGCAGAGCCAGCTCTTAGAGTCTTTGACAAGGCATGCTGTTTCGGCAGTCAGGCACCAGCCGACAGGTCTGTGTCCCGCATCCATAGCCTGCGCTACATCTAAGGGAACTTGGCATCCGCCTAGGGTGCACCGGCCCAGGGGGCACAATGTCCGGGCCCCAGGAAACTGGTAGGAGGGGAGCACACAGCACTCCCCCTCCTGCCAATCACTTCTCGTAGCATGGCCACGCAGACCGCGGGTTGAGGATCTTCTGTATCCTCTACCCAGTCTGAAAGGAAGTGCTCACTAGGAGCAATGAACAGCTTCTTGTCAGACCGAGTAGAGGATACAGAAGATCCTCTACCGCGGTTCGCTTGGCCACGCTACAAGGAGGGAGGTGAGCAGGAGCACAAGGGGGAAGAAACACACACAATGGCCTGGGAAAGGGGACAATGGCAATCACAGAGGAGCTGGGGAAGGGGATACAGAGATACTCAGAGGGGCTGGGGAAGGGGACAGTGACACACACACAGAGGGGAAGGGGGGAGTGACACATACAGAGGGGAAGGGGACAGAGGCACCCACACACAGAGGGGCTGGGGAAGGGGACAGTGACACACACACAGAGGGGAAGGGGAGAGTGACACATACAGAGGGGAAGGGGACAGAGGCACACAAAGAGGGGCTGGGGAAGGGGACAGTGACACACACAGAGGGGAAGGGGACAGAGGCACACAAAGAGGGGCTGGGGAAGGGGACAGTGACACATACAGAGGGGAAGGGGACAGAGGCACACAAAGAGGGGCTGGGGAAGGGGACAGTGACACACACAGAGGGGAAGGGGACAGAGGCACACAAAGAGGGGCTGGGGAAGGGGACAGGGACACACAGAGGGGCTAGGGAAGGGGACACAGAGACACTCAGAGGGGCTGGGGAAGGGGACAATGATGCACACAGAAGGGCTGGAGAAGGGGACAATGAAAAACACTGAGGGAAAGGGAAAAAAGAGACATGCAAATGGGCTGGGTGGCGAGAGACTCGTAAAGGAGCTGGGGGGAGAGACATACAAAGGGGATGGGGGGGAGACACACAAAGGGGCTGGGGGGGAGACATACACAGAGGGCCTGGGGGTAGAAAGAAACCAACAGAGGGGCTGGTGAAGGGGAAAATAGATACACAAATGAGCTGGTTGGTATTTTTTGTTTTGGGGGGTACAAGTAGCTGTTCTTGCCCAGGGAGCAAAATAGTCTAGCACTGGCCCTGCCCACATCACCCCCCGGTGGGATAATAGAGTCCTGACTCCAGTGCTGTATAAACTGTTAGTTTGGCTCAGCCTCAGGATCACTCAATGGTTCTGGCAGCGTCATTCAGTCCAGATAGTGCCACTGAATCCACTCTGTGCTGCTCGGTAACAGCCTCCTTACTCTCACCACCACCAGCCAATTAAACAGGAGCATATTTGCTTCGTTCGTCCTCATTGGCTGGTTGGGGTGCGTGTGGTGTGAGACAGCAGGGACATCGGCGCTTTATTGTGCACATGTGACACCTGAGTTCTGAGACTGTGAGTGAGTGAACCCAACCAGGGTAGGACACTCTATGTCTGTGACTATTGATTATTCGTTTTATCCCTCCTCTTCCTATTTTCTTCCATCTGAAGTCACCAGTGCTGTAAATATGCACTCTGATTTACAATATGTCTGTAGACACCAACCAAGTGTAAGAGCATAACTGATATTTAGTCTAAATATCAGTTATTCTATACTTGGTTGGTGTCTTCAGACATATTGTAAATCTGAGTGCATATTTACAGCACTGGTGACTTGAGCTCTGTCTATGGACACAAGACCCCACCATCATATTTACTGGCTGAAATTATTTCAAGACCCCACCATCATATTTACTGGCTGAAGTTATTTGGTGGGGTCTTGTGTCCATAGACAGAGCTCATGTCACCAGGGCTGTAAATCCTATATAATAATTCGCCAAGTTGTGTGTAACGCCCGACATGCGCAGTAGACACTGCTGCGCGTGCGGCAGTCATACGCAGTAGAGACTGGCCGCGCCGTGGCTGTATCAGCCGAGGCGCGGGCAGTCTCCACTGCGTGTGACTGCCCCGCGACCGGCTGCCAGAGGCTCTGTATCAGCCGAGGCGCGGGAGACCCGCGACCGGCTGCCAGAGGCACTGTGGCCCGTGTAACGGGCTGTTCAACTAGTATACAATATGCCGGTATACACCTACCAAGTGTAAGAGCATGCATAACTGATATTTAGTGTGTGGTGTGTGTGTGGGGGGGGGGCAGAATTCATCTTTTGAACTCGGCAGCACAATGTCTTGGGCCGGCCCTGCACTGAGGCACTGTGGGACTCGGAGTGCACTGATGTCACAGGAGCTTCACCCGGATTGAGGGCATTGTCCCCGGAACTAATGTGTCCCCGGAATGAGCCTTCAACTCAGCCATGGAACTTTGTCATTGGTTGCGCTCATTCATGTTCAATGGCCACATCATGATGCTCACGTAGTGTTCAGCGTAATCCATCCACGTTGGCAGCAGTAGTGAGTGAGTGAATGAACACGCTGCGGCTGTAGTGTTGGTTTGACAACTGAGTCAGAGCGGGAACCAGAACACCGGCTGTGAGACTGAAAGTATCAGAGTCCTGGGGTACTGAAGCTGCTGCATTTGTTTAATTTATGGATATGTTGATTTAGTGCTCGGCCAGGACGCTTACCATGGGAATTGCTTGTGTGTTGGACCTACTATTACCAGACTTAACCCTTCAGTGCCAGAGAGGTACCAAAGCATTGCGTCACAATGCATTGTGTGTACCCCTTTATGGCAATCATAGGGTTAAATTACACCTTCTTAATCTTAACCTTTCCTCCTTGCGCACTACACTTGCTCTACGTGTTTTTTAGCACATATAAAAAGGTGCAATCTCTAAAGTTTATTTTATTGCTCTACTCATTCTTATTGTGATTAAAAGTGAATCACAATATGTTATGCATGAGTAGAGCAATAAAATAAACTTTAGAGATTGCACCTTTTTATATGTGCTAAAACATATAGAGCAAGTATAGTGGGCAAGGAGGAAAGGTTAAGGTGTAATTTAACCCTTTGAGTGCCAGAGGGCTTCACTGGGCACCAGCATCCCCTCCCCACCCAAATAAAATGCAGTGTCCATGGTGCCCTGCTGACTATTTGCTTCCTCCTCCCTCCCAAAAATATTTACTGGAAGGAACTGCAGCTAGCATCTTTTCATTCTTTCCCCACTCCACCCTTCTCAAAGTGTGCCAGGGCCAGCATAATGGGCAAGGGATTGTGGCAAGGTCGGAGGGGGGTCGGTGGATTGGCGGGGGGGGCATCAAAATGCACCTTCGCCTGTGTAGACAAAAATCCTTGCACCGGCCCTGACTGCAATGCTTCTGAATACGTTGGAGACATCTCAAGGAGCCAATGGGTTAAAAGACAAGTTAACAAAATGCAAGAATCAAAGATCTGCAAAAGTATTCAGTAAGCTTAAGAGGTGTGATTCTGGATCAATAAGCATTAACTTAAATAGGACTTTTAAACCACTGAATACTAGACAGGTCCTTCATTCAGTGCTTTGCAAAGGGGTTAACCCTTTGAGTACTTTGCATACCACATCTGGCACTCAGAGGGTTAAAGCATATTAAATCAATGTGAATTCTCATTTATACCCTTTGGTATAGTTGGTTTAATCTAGAATTTCACTTTACACCTCTTAACCCTTTGAGTGCCAGAGAGCTATCCAACGCATTGAGTTGCAGTGCATTGGATACCTCTCTGATGCTCAGAGGGTTAAGCTTATTGAATACAGCCTTTGTCAGTCCAGAATACAACGCAGAAGTAAAAAGTGAAGGAATAACATCCATTTGGAACATCCACATGACTTAGATGCAAACTCTCCAACAGAAATGTCAGTCTCGATCCAATGGAGAACAATAGTGTAGAAGACAGACATTAACCTAATAGTGCGCCCCTTAACTAACAGTAAGTGTTCTGAGGTACAGTCCTTCGTTTGGATTGCATGTAGGACAAATACTTAAAGGGATAGTAATGTTTCACAAAAACAGCAGTTAATCTTCATAGTACTTGGGCCATAGGAAGTGTTATTTCAATACTGTAAGAGTTGTAGTTCAAGAGTAATTGAATGATAAAGTATCCCCCTCCTGCCCCTTTTACCCAGTTGTAAGTCACCTCCCCTCAGATGTGGAATCTGGTCCTGGGACCAGACAGCTCACAGCAAGGGACAATTGTCTTACTGTTAGCATAAGAATAACCCTGCCCCCTTGACAGGTTTTTCAGGTTTTTCCCTTATGCTATTTGAAGATTGTCCCTCTCTGACTTCCTCCTGGGCACCACCTTTCTACTGTACGCGGAGTAGTGTTACATCAGAAAAAGGGGTGTGAGGGGGATACTTTATCATTCAATTAGTCTTGAACCACAACTCTGACAGTATTGAAATAACACTCTCCATGGCCCAAATACTATGAAGATTAATTTGAGCTGCTTATATTGTGAAACATTACTATCCCTTTAACCTTTTGAGTGCCAGAGAGGCATCCTGGTACTAAAACAGGGGCAGTCAATTGTTGGACCTAAAGCAGTCAGGGACTACAACTCTCTACTGGCTGCAGATCACGTGAGTTGAACTCAACAACAGCAGGAAGTCCAACACATGACCACGCCAGTATAAAAGGATCAAGGATCAAGTTTCATTATGAAATAAAAATTAAACACACATACACAGACTGAAGAATTATACCTGAGAAGTAGAACAAGTACATTGCTGCTACTGGTAGTCACTCTATTCAAAAGTTATTACAGTTCTAACTGTCACAGTGCTGGACTAATATCACTTTCTATGGAGAATTGTAGCCATTGTCTTACCTCTCCCATAGAATTCAACAACATAACTGGATACTAGATAGACTGCATGGACACCAGATGGAACTCTTGCTAATAGTTTAAAATAATAAAACAGTTTAAACTGTAATGATTTTTGAATGAAGCAGCTCCAAGTGGAAAACCACACTCTTTAATGAACGTCTAATGTTTCTTCTAAAGGGAAACAGACAGCTTAGAAGAGTGTACCCTGTATAAACATATAGAGGGCCTTGAAATATAGTTAACCCTTTGAATGCCAGAGGGGTACACAAAGCAATGAACTGCGTACCCCTCTGGCACTCAAAGGGTTAATATATGTAACAGGTATCACTAAATGAAAATAAAATATAATAAACACAACTTCACGCCATAAGCTTTCAAATGACCTTTTGCGGCTTCTCCTTCTCAATATAACATAGATTTCCTGTTATTTTCAGCATTCTCACTTTACAGCTACGGCAAGTCTGTGTAACAAATCTGTGTCAGAGCTGGCGTCCTAAAGGTGCACAATTGTACCACAAGTGTCAAGTCAAATGCTCAAAGTGCATTGCAGGTATCTGTAATTCCACCACAAACCAGAAAGATTACTCCAAAGGTGACTGTATTTTGGAGGGAGACTTGAGTACCGCAATGCATCTCTAGCATTCAAGGGATTCATTTTATCAATGCTGTGTATAGGGTTGCCACCTTTTCTAAAAAAAAATACCATGGCATTCCCTCCATAGACTTAACACTGGACAGAAGCCAATTTTTTACCAGCCTGCCGGTAAAATACCGGTTGGGTGGTAACTCTAGCCGTGCAGTTGTTTTGCTCCTCTTTTTACTTTATACACATGCCTCATAGACGCTGATTTAAAGGAAGAGTAACTTTATTTTTACAACAATTTTTCTATGCACATAATATGATACAGTCAAATTGTATATACTTTTTTTGCACATTTATGTCCTTGACAGAGCTACCTGGATCTGTTTGAAGACAGTTGCCTGTCAGGGAACATGAAAGTAAGTTGTGATACAATATAAAAAAACATACAATGTAAAATAGAAAACACCCACAGAATTGAATGCTACAGAGAGGCTGAAACATGGTATTTCACCCTGCTTTGATGGTCTATTGACTAGATAACTCACTGGAAATGGTGATCGGGTAATTCACTGTCAGGACCATAAAAGCATCCCATATAATAATTTGCTAGGATGTTTGTCACAATGCAGTCATGCGCAGTAGAGACTACCTGCATTTGGGCAGTCTCTACTGCTCATGATTGCATCGCGTGAGTGAGGTCACGCCAGACTGCATCGTGTGGAGCAGAGAGGTAGCAGCCGCTTAACCCTTTGAGTGCTAGAGAGGTACACAACGCATTGCAAAGCAATGCGTTGCATACCTCATCTGGCACTCAAACGGTTATCATTACCCGGACCTTGGCCAGTGTACACGGGCTTTCATACTACTATAAAATAAACTGACAGTGAAATTAAAGTTATAGGCAGTTTGTCTGTACAAAGTATGCACTTGCAGAATATCTGAAGTCAAATTAAGATGTTACTGGTAATAGAAGAAGAAACAGAGCAAATCTGGAATAAACCAATTGCATAGTAGAAGGACAAATAAAAAGTCCCAGAATTCCCTTTATTTAAATTGTGACTTTAACCCCTTAGTGACAGCCGCATGCGTACGTGGCTGTCACCTTAACGCCTGTGGTACATTTTTTTTCTTCTTTCAAACAAGTCCGGAGTCCCCGAGCGGACTCGTTTCTGCGTGACAGTTTCTGCATGACGTACCTGGTAAGTCATTTGTCGTTAAGGAGTTAACCCCTTGAATGCTGGGGATGTTTAAATGCATAGCTGACACAAAGTAAATGAATAATGTAGTTTCTGGAATCTATGGACTTTATATATAAACTAGTTTAAAAGCCCATGCACACGGGCCACAGTACCACCCAGCAGCCTCAGCTGGTGCCCAGAGCCTCTCTGCTCACCAAGCAGTCCCAGGAAGGTGCGCAGAGAGGACTCCGGTCTGAATTCGGAGCGCCCCGCTCCGTATCAGCAGCAGTCTGTACTGCGCATGACTGAAGCCCGAGCAATCTCTACTGCACATGACTGCAGCGTACACAGTCTCTACCGTGCTGCACACAGTCTCTACTGCACATGACTGCAGCGTACACAGTCTCTACCGTGCTGCACACAGTCTCTACTGCACATGACTGCAGTGTACACAGTCTCTACCGTGCTGAACACAGTCTCTACTGCACATGACTGCAGCGTACACAGTCTCTACTGCGCATGATGGCTTCTGACAAACATCCTAGCAAATTATTAAATAGGATGCAAAGTGAGGGATTCTGAAGCAAACCATCTGGACCATTGTGGGGGGATGATAAAATTCACTGATTTAAAAGGGGCTTTTAACCTCCTGAATCCCAGAAAGGTTTCCAATGTGTTGCATAGCAAAGTGTTTTGGATTACTTTAGCATACCTAGCCCCTTTGAATGTTTCCCTTGTTCCTTGTTTAAAGAGATAGCATCTTCAACCAGTCCTGTCTGTCTTGGTGGACATAATTGCTAGTAGGACCACATTTTCTCTAATTCTTCTCACTGTATATGGTAATCTTAAATAGGCTTATGTAGCAAATGTTAAGTCTGCACCAATGGTCATTAAATGCAAGCTGACTGAAGCTGGTTTCTGATCGTACCTCCCAAGTGTCCCTTTTTAGGATGGACAATCCCTCTTTGAGATCCAAATCCCTCTGTCCCTCTTTTCCAATCTTGATGCCGTTTTTTTTTAGGAGAGCACACTGTGTGGTGTGCATAGAAGTTTATCACATTGCTCTACAGCAATAAAACTTACATTATTTGTTTAAACTTCAGTATATGTGTATATAAATTAGTCTGTATAAATAAAATAATTTGCTCTTGCTCTAAATCATGCAGTTAGACAAAGAGGTATCAATAGATCATGAAATAACCTAAAAATTCTCTGTAATGCCCCACCCACCAGCCATGCCCCCAGCAACACCACCTACAACACAAGTGTCCCTCTTTGACAATTTGAAATGTTGGGAGGTATGTCATATGAACAAAGGGCCATTAGGATCTTCTGGCCATAGTAACATATGTGGGATGGGGGTTTATTATTAGGATATACAAGTTAACCTGTAACTGCCATGCCCACCTTAAAAACAATTAGCAGAGAAGAGAAAGAGACAGATTTGTCCAAGGTCAAAACAGCTTCAATTATAACATAAATGGAAAATCCATCATAGTGATATAATGCCAGTGACATGTGGGTGACTGATGGTTTTCCTACTTATATCTGACACTTAGAATATTTGAAAATAAAGGTTGTCATAATACAAAAGCATGATGAGTAGAGTCTGAAGAAAGATAGGGATTTTTTGCTTCCTCTACTTTCTTAGCTATACTGTTCCAACATGAACTCATCAAAAGTGAACAGAAAAGGCATATCCCGTTATTGTCAAAGAAAGAGAACATTCGATTAAAAAGGAATTTGGGTATATATAACTGTGTATATGTAACTGTGACTGGCCCATAGAAATAACATGGATATAATCTCTCTATAGAAATGTCTGGTGTGCAATGGCCTCTAAAATGTACATGCATTTAAATCATAAACCTAAGACTACTGGGAGAATATTTTCTGCTACATTTAAATCAAAAATGACCTTTTTTCCATTGGTTTGCCTCAGAATTGTTTCACCTTTGGCTTTATATTATGTCTGCAATGTTTCACTTTAACAAGAAAAAAAATGGAAGGCAAATGAATCACTTAGGAAAGCAGTTGAGTTAACATCTAGATATGTACAGGAAGATAGTTTAACAACTGTGTTGAAGTCAATGGCCCATATTTATAAATGAAGGCAAACTGTAGTTATTCTGGAGTAAACCAACTGCACCATACGGAACAAAGGAAAAATCCTGTTAATTTAAACTGGTCTTTGCAATGATTTTGGAGACCTCTCTAGCAACCAAGTGGTTAAAAAGTTCTATTCAAGGGCACAGGAATTTGTATTTGTCCCTAGTGGTGCACTTGGTTTACTCTCGAATAACTCAAGTTTGCCTTGATAAATATGGGCCAATGTTTGTTTAATGTAACATTTTTCCCAGCAAAATAATTTGGATGCTAGTCAGAGATGGGAAGCTAGTCAGATGATTACTGTCACCTCAGGAATGAAGGTATGGTCCTCACTAATCACTGAGGTACAATGCTACTTGAGATGAAAAAATCTTTTGACATTTGGTTAGAGTACTGATTCTCCAGATGTGAAAATTCCAGTTCTAGCAAAACTGATCAGAATGAATGTTTTCTACATACATACACCTCAAGCAGTCCTGACTTGTTCACATAGTAGTATACTACATTCGTACACCTCAAGCAGTCCTGACTTGTTCACATAGTAGTATACTACATTCACATACCTCAAGCAGTCTACACACATACACTTCAAGCAGTACGGACTTGTTCACATAGTAATATTTTACATTCATACACCTCAGGCAGTCTTGACTTGTTCACATAGTATTATTCTACATTCATACACCTGAAGCAGTCCTGATTTGTTCACATAATAGTATACTACATGCATACACCTCAAGCAGTCCTGACTTGTTCACATAGTAAGTAGTAGTAACCTGCTCCTCCATTTCTCCTGCAATATTCAGGCAAACAAAGACCCCAACATTAACCTTTTCTGAATGACATTGTCGGTCTGCAAACCTGCTCTTATCACTTCTCCTGTAGTGCAGAGCTGTCCAAGTTCAGTCTTCAAGGGCCACCAACAGGCCAGGATGTAAGGATTTCCCTGACTAAGCACATGTGAGTTAATCAGTGGCTCATTAATTTTTACCTACTCACATGTGCTTCATCAGGGAAATCCTTAAATCTTGGCCTGGTGGTGGCCCTTGGGGCCTGAACTTCCACAGCCCTGCTGTAGTGGATTAGAACAGCATATTAAATGCCATATGAAACACTGTTTCTTGAGTCATATTTACATACCTCCCAACATCTCATATGGCCATAGAGGGACACTTGTGCTTTATGTGGTGTTGCTGGGGGCATGTCTGGTGGGGCACTACCAATAATTTTCAGCTTTATTCATTACCTATTGTCACATTTTTGTGTAACTAAATAAATGATTTAGAGGAAGACCATAGTATTTTATTTACAGACTAATATATAAACACATATACTGAAGTTTAACCCCTTAATGAACCTAGACGGTCATAGCACGTCATGGGTTGTTTTGCGTTAACGACCCATGATGTGCTATGACCACCATGGAATTCTGGGCTACCCCCGCGGCTGCACACTGTTTGGGGAGCCCGGAACCGGAAGGGGGGGGGGAAGGCCCGTGGTCCTTAAGTGACGGCCGCGTGTGCTTGCTACCGGTCCTTAAGGGGTTAAACAAACATTTATGTGAGTTTTATTGCTGTGGGGCAATGTGATACAGAAGTACAGAATAATTTTGCTCATCTCTAAACTCCACAGGTATGTTGTATGTGCAGGGTAATGCTTTGCAAGTGGGGTACAGGCTGGATATGTGTGGGCCCCATTAGTGCCAGTAGTCTCACAATAAATACATCCACAATGTCTTATCTAATGGAAATAGGCCAGGTGGGAGGAGTAAAGGATTATTTAAAGGGGATCTATCACCCCTTTACAAGTTAGTCTTAATAGTTAAAGTGTATAGGGAATAAGTTTAAAAAACTGTATTAATTTCATTTTTAAAATCTCTATTTGGCCAAAAGTAATAAACTCTGCCCTGCACCTACTTCCAGACAGACTGCGGTTATCTGCTCTGTATCCAGCCTCCACCAATGACAGAGGCTTTCTGCCTTTAAGCTGGAGCGATCTCTGGCCAGTGAGACCACTCCAGCTTACAGACAGAAAACCTCCGTCATCAGAGGCTTTCGGTCAAATAGAGATTTTAAAAATGAAATTAATACAGTTTTACACTTATTCCCTATACACTCTAACTATTAGGGCTAACTTGCATAGGGGTGATAGATTCCCTTTAATAATCCCAGTGTGTACACCTATATTTCAAGGGATTTGCTGACTCTAAGATCAAACATTAAAATGGGTACTGGGATAAGAAAAGTGGGTGTCCAGTGTAATATCATAAGCACAATTCTTGTGTGGTTCAATCACTAGAAACATTGAAACATAGAATTTGACGGCAAATAAGAACCATTCGGTCCATCTAGTCTGCCCATTTTCCTACTGTAAAAAAAAATAAATAAATGAAAAAAAAATAAAGCTCAAACCTTTTTTGGTCCTTGGTCTTTTCTTACGTTAAGGACCACCTTATGCCTATCCCATGCATTCTTAAATTCTGTCACTGTATTAACTTCTACCACTTCTGCTGGTAGACTATCCCACTTATCTACTACCCTCTCAGTGAAGTAAAACTTTCTTACATTACGTCTAAACCTGTGTCCCTCTATGGACCACTATACAAATAGTTGAATCCCATGATGTCTTACTGCATACCTTCTGCACACTGATCACCAAGGACCACTTCAGGAGGAGGTTGGTTGCAGACCCATTGGGCAGGCAAAGTGGACGTTAGCTACACATGATTTGTCGATCGATGCCCACGTGAAGCCCATAGATGGAGCTATGAGTATCTCAAAAATTCAGTTACTGCTGCAGTATAGACTCTCCATGATGTAACTTACTAGTTACAATCACTAATCAAAGATTTTTTAATTCTGCAAAATGTTGCTGCTTATATGTGAAAAGGGCAATATGATAGCAGTCTTACCTAGTGTATGGTGACGAACACAGCAGTTTCAAGTGTGAATATAGTCTTACACCACCTTCATAGTGGCTATATGGGGCTGAAATAGGCATACTGATTAGGAGTACGACTTGTCATATTGATCATATTATACATAACTACTCTGAAATAAGAAAAAGTTTATTCACAGGTCTGGCCATCATCTTCAGTTGAAAGGATGTTCATTCCAGATCTATGATGTTAACAGAAACTCATAGCCATAAAGCAGAATTATGATCAGGCAGTCATAGTACATAGATAAGAATGTTCATTGACTAACTTCCATCCTATACATCATCATCAACATGATTATCCCTAATAGTCTCTATAAGTGATACCAAACTGTATTTTTAAAAGGAATAGAGTGCCCATTTTTGGAATATCTCTGATATTGCTCAGCCATTCTAAATGCAACACCTGTGCAGAATCAGACACATCCCAAAAAATGTGCTATGCTGGCCATTTAAGAATGCAGTTTGACTCCCCATGATCTATATATTTCAGTCATTAACTCTTAGAAATATACGCTAATTATTTTTTCTCTTTTACGGGATTTTTTTTTCTTTCTAGCTGCTCTGATTTTCATTATACCCCAAAGGAAAAAACAATAATTACAGATTTCCAAGTTCCAAGGTTGCACACCCCTCTGTTCCTTAAATGATTAAAGTTGCTTTGCATGCAACACATTGCAAGGTTTAGCGCAGTTATAGCATATGCACTATTTTTGCTGTGTTGTACTATTCAATTAGAGTTCTCCTTTGATCCTTTTACCCAAAACATTTGCATCCTGACATGACCAGTATTTAAACAACTGACAAATCTATTCATCATATTAATTTTTGATGTGACTTCTCTCCTTTGGTCACTATAACAATAGAACCATTTTGCTGACTGACATCCTTTGTGGAACTCTTGACTTCTGTTGCCCACATTAAACATGACAGCTCTGGCAAATGCCTTTGCTCCCTGCTCACCTTTCACTTGAAATGCATTATTTGTTATACCAAACATTGCAAACCAAGCAGACTATTTCTGCTAATAACTGTATTAGATTTAGAAAAAGCATTGCAGTTGAACGTACATTTTGACTTTGCTGGTTCTTTGTATCCAAACTACTATTTGAAAAATAGACCATTTATTTTAAATTCAAATACTATTACAGCTACATTTAAGCAGAGTAGAGGTTCTATTTGCATAGGTCTTCAAAAGATCACACACTTTGAAGAAGCAAGATGAATCACATCACTTGATCAGCCAAAAAATCTTGGTAACAATAGCAATGGCTTGTCCTTCAAATTCCTGGCGAGTCATGCACTAAGGTGTGAAAGTAGGGAAAAAGAGGTGATACAGAGGATATCACTGTCTTTTAACTCTCCAAGTCTTATGTTATTCTATGGAGCCCATTCATTAACCCTTTGAGTGCCAGAGGGATACGCAACGCAAAGAGCTGTTCCTGCTGAGTAAAACAAGGTCCCCCCATTGCTGTCAGTTATTTTATTCAGAAATTACAAAAGTTAAAATAATCAGAAGTGAATAGACTTTGCGTTTATTTCCTGAAAGTTCTAACTGACAGGAAGTGATAGGCAGTTTCTGTTGAAAACTATAAGTCACTGACTTTCCCCTCCATTAGAATGTAACAGAAGAACTAATTGGAATTTGATCACTAGAGGGCACTGCTGATGTAAATAACACGGGTTTAAACTGTAATAACTCTTGAAATATGCATCTGTCAGCAGCAGGAGTACCCTTATGTTTCTCAACAGGAAATGCCCTACAATATATGTTTTTTATTAAAGAAAAAAGTTTATTGCTCCTTTAATGGAGTTTTTGTGCAGAGATGGATAAACCCATTCCCATCATAAATCCTTTCAATGCTAGAAAGGTCTCCAGCATATTGTGGTCAGCTGAAGGAAGCACAAGTGGCATGATTTCAGACTTAGTATAGTTTATTTTAAATTGAGATATAGCACTATATTCATTAAGTACTTCCGTCAGTCTGGATAAAGATTTCAGCGGGTTCGTAAGCATTAACAGCATATCTTCAGCAAAGCAGGAAACTTTGGAGGAGCCGCTAACAATTGGGATTCCCACAATCTGCTGATCCCCATGAATCATAGCAAGAAAAGGTTTCAAAGCTAGGATGAAGATAACTGGGCAATACGCAACCTTGTCTTGTACCGTTCAAAATTTCGAAGGGCTGAGACATAAAACCGTTAACAGACACCTTTGCTGACGGATGGTGATATAGGCTAAGGATATTTTGGAGGCTGTTGGGACCCAGACCCAGATATTTGAGCAGTGCCCTTAGATAGGGCCAACCAATACAATCAAATGCCTTCTCAGCGTCCATCGAAACAAAGATAGAAGGCAAGAGTTGGCGTAAAACCGTTTGCAGTAAACCAAAGACCTTGGTGGTATTATCTTTCATTTCCCTACCTGGGACAAACCCCGCCTGATTTGGATGTATCACTTGAGGGAGAAAAGTCTTCAACCTATTAGCCAAGATTTTGGAGAAGAGCTTTAGGTCATTATTGAGTAAAGATACTGGACGATAATTACTGCAGAGTGACGGGTCTTTATCCGACTTAGGGATCACCGAGATGTGGGCGGAAAGCATATGTGATGGAAAAATGTGTCCAGAATGAATGGCATTAAAGGCAGACAGCATATGCGGAAGGAGGGGAGTCCTGGAAACCCAACCAGGCCTGGGCTCTAGAAAGAAGTATGACTGTAATTTTTTCCCCTTCTGGATCAATAGGAGATCTGGTAAAGCTGAATTTGAGCTCACTTTTTTTTTTTTTTTTTTTTTTTTTTTTTTACTGACTCATCAACTATGTAACTGGTGACCAGAGACCAAAAGCGTACTTTTCCATTTCAGTCTATGGAATGTTTTAGGTCTCAGATTAAAACTCTACAAAGACAGCAAAGTATATATAATCTCCCATAATAATATACTACCACTCCATTAACCCTTTCAGGACCAGAGGGATGCACAGTGCATTGTTTCCCAACACATTCCTCGCTCCTCTGTGCTTGAAGTTAAAAAGAGGCGGATACTTTCAATGGAAATTTATTTCCTAAGTGATCACTTAATGGGATAGTAATGGTTCATATTGCACATAGCGCAGAAATCTGAGCAAGTATTATTGTTGTGCTCCATAATGTACATTTGTCACATAACTTGCTATTTAGTGTGTAATATAATGTTAAAGATTATCTCTCTCGCCCCTTTCCATTAAGTCATGGTTTTTGTCCCAGATGCGATGACGGATCATTACAAGGGACAATCTTCATGCAGTATTAGGTAAAACCTGCCCTCCTTTGTCAAAGAGGACAGTTTTTTCCTTATACTGAATGATGGAAAACTGATCCTCGTTGTGATCTGTCCGGTCAAGGGACTGTACAACAGAACTGAGGGGAGGCGGCTTCACATCAGGGAAAGGGGCAGAAGGGATCATCTTTAACATTATATGACACAATAAGTAGCAAGTTATGCAGCAAATGTACATCGCGGAACAACTATTAAACATGCTCAACGTTCTGACCTATGTGTAATATAAACCATTACTATCCTTTTAACACAGAAAAGGAAAAACTTGAGTGTTCCAGGTGCTCTGTTTTCAATAGAAAAGTCCTAAAGTAAAAAAAAAAAAATGTCCTCCAATTTCTCCTGCAAGTATGTCTATACCACCTTAAAGGGCAAATATAATGCTTTAGTGTCCGCTCCCACGAAAGAAGATTTTATCACATCATGCAGCCATTCACTACTGCCAAACATTCGAGGGAAGGGGGGGGTCAGGAAACTGGGTCCTTCAGCTGAAATACATGCCATTCATGGGTTGCATGCATAGACTATCTGTGTGGTACTGTGAAGCCTAATACAAAGGGTCTATAGGGACCTGCATCACACTGGACAAGGAACTGAGCAGTTCAGGCTCTTCCTCAGGGTTATCCTTTCAGACCCTTTCTGCTTCCTCAATGGTGCATTTATCCCTGGCTTCATCTACAGATCTTCTCCAAGGTAGGGAAAGGTGAAATGCTAGAGAAATTTCTTGAGGGGAATTTTGCAGAAAACAAAACAATTTCCCACATTTTTTTGCAAAAATTCCACCAATACAAAATACATAAAATTTCCAACTTTTTAACACTATCAAATTTCCAACAAGAACCTTGCCATTTTTCACCTATGTTTCTTATGACTTCAAGATTTCCCGTCACACTATTACTTTTTCTGAGGGCTGAAGTGGAGAAATAAACAGCTGAAAGTAAAAGCTGTGAGTCCTACAGCAACATATGCTTAAAAAAATTGTTAGCCAACGATTGCCTTTCCCTTTGCCCACTAACTTCCTGCTTATGTAACATTGGCACAACCAAACAATTGCAGCTTAGGTGAAACATGACATAAGTTCTTTAAAGTCTCTGTTTTCAAAAAAATGAAACGGGCAGCACGTCAACCACCAATAGTTTGGCAAGTTTACTATTCCACAGGAGTACTTTTGCATTGATTTTGTACAGGTGTTAACTTCTTTCTAAGAACTTAGTAAGTGTGGGATGGCAGTACATAGTGGAAGATCTGTGTAAGGTTATTGTTTTAAAAGCATGATTTGTGGAGGTGATGGGGATGGTGGCAGTATGTGTAGGCACTCTATCATCTCAAAAAATAAACTCAGAGTTATACTCATCTGCAGCAGGAGCAGGAAATCTTTGCACACTCTGTGAAATAAAGTGGAAACTGATTTTATGTACCTGTCTGAGTGCTTATTTACAAGTTTCCCATGACACTGACACATCAGCAGCACTTCAATTATGTACCCCAGACTGCAGGGTTCATGAGGGGCTGCTACTACTACTGGGGCTAGATGCTGCTGCAATTGTACTATTACCAGGTGTCACAAGTGCTGCACTTCCAACAGCAGCAGAGGCACTCAGGGCCAGATTTACATCCCAGGATGCCATAGGAAAGGCACTCTAGGCACCCTTATCACCACCTATGACCCCCCCACCCCTAATCCCATCCACTGTTTCTTGGCACAGAAAATACCCTTGGTCTATAATAAGAATGAAAACCTCTTAGATGCTAGAGGAATCTCCAATGCATTGCTCCGCAATGCAGTGGAGCTCTCTCTATCATCCAAGGGGTTAAATAATAGCCTGTAAACTGGGTTAAAACAGGTGCAAGTACATTGAGATTGATCTCACAACTCAGAATGTGGGTTTGGCCAGCATAGCTGTGGTTCCCCTTTAAATTTAGAAATGTAGGCAGTTGCCTACTCTGCCTATTGGGAAATCCAGCCCTGGAGGCACTCCTCAAAACCAAGGTTGTGGATGTTGATAACCTGTGCGGTTACTGGTTACTCATCACTATTCCTGTTGGTGTGGCTGTGTGGGACTTGGACTTGGAAGCGGTGATGGTGCTGATGATAACGGACAGGATGACTGTGTATTTTTTGCTACCTTTGCTTGTCCATATTCAGAGTTTCCAATTGTCTTCCCAAAGAGTTTATAAACAGGCACAGTGCTCCTTTTCAGTGGTGGAAGATTGAACCTTTGCCTTTCTCGTCATGTCATCATCTCACTCATGCTCAACTTCATCTGTATCTGAAGGAGGATGCTGGAGGCATATATTCTAGATCTACATCATCAGTCACTACATCCTCAGCATCACAGACGCTTCTTCCCCACTACTTTTAAATTCCTCTAAAATTTTAGCTATCTCATACTATATTTTTTACTTTTCCCAATGCACACTACTACTTTCAGGACAGGTGTTTTTGTGCTTGCTTGTCTCACTGTCAGATGCAGTAGTTGGTGGAGCTGTTACACCTTCTTGCACTATGCCGCTAACACCGGAATATGACTTATTGTTGTCTCTAATGTTTTTAGATGGCTTATTAATAGTACTGGTGCTGGTGGAACTTTTGGTGTGACTTTGACAAACTGCTTCTTGCTCTGGAGGAAAAGAATCTCCATAATTTATTGTGCACTCTGCAGCAACCATGGCTGCAGTCAGTTTTTGGAGTACCACTTTACTCCCATGTCTCTGCACTGTTCCTACCCCTTGTGTGTTTGCTGGACATTACTCAACTATTGTGTGTGTTTTTACTGTAAAGTACACAGTAGAACTGATTATGTGCAACGTCTTGCCTTGGCCCTCTACAAAATATTGTATCTCATCTAGTATCAAGTCTGCTACAGTCTCAACTTGTATCAGGGCCACAGTAATTGTCATTTTTTTTTTTTTTTAATCAGCGCCCCCTATACCTATCAGAATCTTAAAAAAATAAAAAAAACACTCACTGTTCAACTGCTTCTTAACTAGACTCTAGCACAGAGATAAGTGCCAGATATGTAAGAAATTTGGATCACCTCTGCCTGTGTGTTCCCAGTCAGTTATACAGAATTTTGGAGTAATTCTTCTTTGCTCCCTTCTCACACACCCGTCTCCCCTCACACAGATATAACAGCCAGATCAGGAAGGAACTTGTATCACATCAGCCTGTGTACGCTCATTCACAAAAAAATTTTGGTGGTGTTTGGGGTAAACCTCCTTTGCTCCCGTCTCACACACCAAAGACTCCAGTAGGACAGAAATAACAGACTGATCAGGAAGTAACTTGGATGACCACTGTCTGTCTTTCCAGTCAGTCACACCAAATTTTGGGTATTTGGGGATAACTTCCTTTCTTCCTTTCTGTCCCCCAGAGTCCCCTAATACAGACAACACATTTCCTGCCTACAACACTCCCTGAACTAAACTTCAATTCCACTTTATTTGCCTGTCTTCTCTAGCTGTCACAGTTTAGTAAGAACACTCAGGCAATCAGGTAAGGTTAAGATCAGCTTTATTGAGAATAATAAATCAATAAATAAGAATCACCCTATTCAGGTCCAGATAAGGACAGTATCGTGGTACTTCCCAAATCTGACACAGGTAGGATGAACAGAAATGAGTGGCAAGCAAAATATACAGCGAGAACTAAGTAGGCTTGACTGGTAACTGGAACACAGTAAACCACAGCAGTACCAAACCGTGGAAAGGCCCTCTTATTCTGGCGGTAGGTGACTGCAGGGCAAATCCCTAGGAGACTAGGGGAGCAGAGGCAACACAGAGTGGTCACTGGAAAGTGACAAAGTCCCTAGCACGTTAGGGATTGTGGAGGCAACACAGATAGGATACTGGCTAGTGACCGAGTCCCTAGAACGCTAGGGATAGCTGAGGCAGCACAGATAGGACACTGGCAAGTGACCGAGTTCCTAGAATGCTAGGGATAATGGATGCAGCACAGATAGGACACTGGCAAGTGACCGAGTCCGTAGAAAACTAGGGATAGCGGAGGCAGCACAGATAGGACACTGGCAGGTGACCACAGATACTCGCAACACAGTCTCCCAGGTGACCTAGGGAGTGAGAGGCCAAGCAGGCGCGAGAGGGTACGCACCTAGACAGGTCAGAAGCCAGAATGCCAAATCGGTACACACAGAGGTAGTAGCCAGTCTTAGTCAGCAATGGAACTGGATACTCAGCCAAAGCCAGATTGGTACACACAGAGGTAGTAAGCCAGTCCTAGTCAGCAATGGAACTGTCACGGTTTTTAAGAACTCTCAGACAATTAGGTAAGGTAAAAACAGCTTTATTAAGAATAATAAAGAACACAGGATACCCTTCACAGGTCCAGATCCGTACAGTACCAAGGCACTTCCCAAATCTGACACAGGTCAGGGTACAGAAATAAGCAAAACAGGCAATAAAATAATAGCAGGAACAGATAACTGGAACCAGGAACAGAACCTCAACAGTACCACCTAGAAAGCAGCCTACGAGCTGAGAGTAGGTACTGTAGGGCAGAATCCCCAGGAGTTGGGGAAGAGCGAACAGGAAACCAGAACACTGAAGAGTGACACGGTCCTGGTAACTGGAGAGCACACTGACTAACACTGGTCTGCCCTAGGTTAGCAGGTAGGATGACCAGAGGTAGGACTGACCAGATGGACAGGGAGGATCCCTGAGGACTGAACAATGGAGGGAACTCAGGCAGGCACAGGCACAGGACCAGTCCAGAGGACTGAGGTAACCAGAGGCAATACTGACAGGAACAGGCTCAATTTAAGGAGATATAGGTAACCGAAGGCAACAATGACAGGCACAGGCTCAATCTCGGGAGGTATAGGTAACCAAAGGCAACGCTGACAGGCACAGGCTCAGGCTCAGTCTCCTGGGGTAACCGCAGACTAAACGGACAGGCACAGGCTCAGGCTTGGAAGACTGAGAAGAGGAGGCTCTACTGACACGCACTGGCTGGGCACTAGCCTCGAAGGCTAGGATAATGAGAGGTCACCAATTGAGCACAACCACAGCCAGGATCGGAATAGCTAGCGTAGTCAGTCAGACCTGGGAATACACAGAGCACTATAAGCCACAGCCTGGATCGGTACACAGAGAGAGAGAGTCAGCCACAGCCTGGATCAGTACACAGAGAGTGGCAGTCAGCCACAGCTTGGATCTGTACACAGAGAGCGGTATTCAGCCAAAGCCTGGATCGGTACACAGAGAGCGGTAGTCAGCCACAGCCTGGATCGGTACACAGAGAGTGGTAGTCAGCCAGTGCCTCGATCGGTACACAGAGAGCGGTAGTCAGCCAGTGCCTGGATCGGCACACAGAGAGCGGTAGTCAGCCAAAGCCTGGATTAGTACACAGAGAGCGGTAGTCAGCCAAAGCCTGGATTAGTACACAGAGAGCGGTAGTCAGCCAAAGCCTGGATTAGTACACAGAGAGCGATAGTCAGGCAGTCCGGGTCAGCAACGGTAACACGGCAACAGAGACAGGAGCAAGGTCAGGCAAAACCGGATCATACACGCAGGAATCAAAGCAACAAACGCCAGATCAGGAACACCACGTAAGGGCACCAAAGGTTTGACAGGACTGAGCTTAAAAAGGCAAACACTGGGTGGAGCAGAACCCAGCGGCCAATAAGAACCCAGCAGGAAATAGGCAGGACGTAGCAATGTCGGCAGAACGTGAGATCACGGGCACCATGATAGGAGCGGGTTCTCAGCCAAAGCCAGATTGGTACACAGAGGTAGTCAGCCAGTCCTAGTCAGCAACGGAGCAGGTTCTCAGCCAAAGCCAGATCGCTACACACGAAGGTAGTCAGCCAGTCCTAGTCAGCAATAGAAAACAAAAACACAAGAGTGACAGGAGCGAAGTCTGGCAAGCCGGGTCATACACGGAGCAGGAACAAGCAGCAACTCAAACTCTAGGTACAGGTACACCACGAAAGGGCGCTGAAAAGATGACAGGAGAGAGTTTAAAAACTCTAGCCCTGGGCAGAGCCAGAGCCCAATAACCAATAAGAAATGTGCAAGGATCATGGGCACCGTGATACAAGTTCAAAAATTCTGCTTTCTGTTCCTCCCGCAAAAACAGAATGGAATGCTGTGAGACCCTGACACTGTTTTATACTATGCCTGTGGGAAAAGAAGATAAATTCTGCCTTTCCATTAATTTCAATACAATGAATTAGATAGGAAAAAAGCAAACAAAAACCTGTAGTTTTAGTGAAAAAAAATTTAGCTCTCAGCAAAAAGTGCCATTTTTTTCCTGTTTCTCTTTTGAGGTGAAAACTTTCACCCATCCCTACTGCCATGGTAGCGGATTTGCTAGTGATGCACTATCCCATGATCAATATCTTAAAAAATATTATATTTTAAATGGAATAAGCATCATAGTTAACAGTTAACTTGACCCATACATTAGACAACTCAATATAAAAAACCATTAATACTTTATCAACATTTCACATTCAATTTTAGTAAAGTTACTCTCTTTTTCTGCAATATGCCAAGTGCTATGGATATGAGGTTCCTTAATTCACTCATTAGGTTATTGCTGTGTGTCATGTTGCTTACAAAAAAAAATAGGGACTTTAACATAATCAATTTTTCTAAGACAGGAATGGAATACATCAGACCAATAGCCCTCTTTTTCCAGTTTTCCACTGTGGAAGGAAAGTTGGACTTTTACACTATTTAGAATCCTAATTTTTACCTTTATACCCACAACACGTAAATAACTTGAGAAACACACTGAAAAACAATATTTCCCATAGACACCCCCAAAGGGATAAAATGGCACATTTTATAACCTCATTCCTTATGTTATGGACAAATGCCAGTATTCAACAAGCTGGAGATCTGTAGTTCTGCACCACAGTGGATAATTGAACATTCTGATCGCTGTAAATTCTGTTTTTACCCCCTTGCCTTTCAGAGAGGCATCCTACGCATTGCTTCACAATTAATTTTAATGGGTTAAACAATTCATTTGATTCAATGGTTTCATCCATTTTTCTTCCACCACTCAGTTCTCCCTTCTGTCCCCTTTTTTTCACCCCCCCATCTCCTCTCTAGTATTTGTGATGCCCTCTCTCTTCCCCATTCCTCCCGCTTTCTTCTTCCATCAGTATCCTCCCCACCTTGTGAAAACTATGACTCTCAAGTATTGTTCCATTCTTTGCTGGTAGTCCCAGAAACTTTTATGCACTGACCTCTCAGCCTCGTTCTACTGTGTACTGATAGTCACACACCATCTGACATGCTAGACTTGTTCCACTGGTAATCATACAAGTAGTTATTATGTCTGGCACCCTAAACTTGTTCCATTGTCCACTAGTAAAATCACTGAACCACATATGCCTCCCCCAGTCTTTCCCATCTTTCTCCCACCCCCCACGTCTTTAACCCCCTTTCTTTACCCCTCAGGTATTTTCCCCTTTTCTTTCCCCCAGTGCCCGTCCAAGGTCCCCCCTTTCTCTTTACTTCCCCCATCTTTTTGTCCCCAGTTGTTTTCTCATCATTCTCTCCCCTCCCAGTCTTTCCCATCTTTCCCTCTCTCTTCCCTCCACTCTTTCCCCCCTCTCTATCCCCCTACAGTTTGTTTCCCCTCTCTCTCTTTTTTCCTCATGCTGTTTGTCTGTCCAATCTTCCCACCAGTAGCAGGTTGCATAGTAGGCAGGTAAAGTTGCAGGTTCGGACGCACAGCACCCACCTAAAACTATCCCTGGGGACACCCATGAAAAGTTGCATGGCTACATGGGAATCATTACAGCCCAATAAAAATCACTATAACCATTTAGCATTTTTGTCATGTGTCCATTTTTTAAAAGTATTGATCTGGTAATCTTAGCAATGGGTATTTTGGAAAGGTTATTTGTCCCGAATGCACACCTAGGAAAATTCTTGGTCCAAGTTCCAAGAAAAACACTGTAGAGCTGGGAATGGGATTGTCCTAGTGAAACATTTTGCTCCATTGTAGGAAAGGTTTAAATGGGTGGGTGTGACTGGGCAGCTGAAAGGAGGCGTTTGCCATAAAAGGGGTTGGAAAGTGGACAGAATGGAGTGGGGAAGACTGAATGGACTGGAAATTGGCAGGGATTATATAGCTGAACTCAGGCTCTGTCCATGGAGACTCGGTAATTCAAATTGAGAACCAGAGTCTCTAGGGCAGATGGGGAGTATTCCCCTATAGCGCAGTACAGAATTGCCCATTTAGCTTCCTAACTAAGACCCAGAATGCCATGGATAGCGCAGAACTAGCACTCAGCATGGTTGTTGTTTTTTTTTTTCACATACTGTATATCATTAGCATTTGTATTGCATCTCCTCAGGATTAAAACTTGTAAAGATTTTTTTTTTAAATAAAAGTCTTGGGTTTCTTATTTCTGCTGCATTCGGGGAAGGAATACAGAAATTAATTAGTCTCCTGGAGATAAACTTTTCCTTCTTTCATTTGCCACAGGAAAAAAATAATCAATTGTGGGTCATGGCATGCAATAATTCAGCTCTCTAAAGCTTGTCTTGCCAGTCTGCAGTGCTGGAGTGTGCAATACGCCAAGGTCTTGTACTTGTGGGGGAGACGGTATGAAGGACAAACCAAGATAATTAATTTTAATGGGCAGTTTAATTGAAGATACATTTTTATTTAACTCCTCTAATGGTAAGGAGGATCTTTCACCCTTTTGCTGCCAGACAAGTAGTGCATTATTCTGTACTAGTTGAAGAGCCCATGTACATGGGCCACAGTGTCACCCAGCAATGGCCATGGTGCAGTTTGCACAGTAGAGACTGCCCGGACCGTGGCTGATACAGAGTGGGGCGCTGTGAATTCAGACCGTAGTCCTCTCTGCGCACTGAAGGAGCCCTGCTCCATCATCAGACATGGCGAGTCTGTACTGCATATGACTGCAGCTCGCGCAGCCATATCTACTGTGCATGACGGCTTCTGATAAACACACATTTAGCAAATTGTTATATTAGGATGCCCCCCCTGCTTACACTACAATAATTAGGTTACACAAATCCCTAATAACACCTACTTATTTCCTTAATCATTATTTTGTGGACTGGCTCCCCAAAAGTGGTTTACTAACATTAATGTTTAAATGCAACACACTATCATGACCACGGAGGCAGACAGGTTTCTTTGTAGAACGACTGTAGGAAACACAATTCTTATCACTGAAGGCTTCACAAGGCAACCAATACAACACACTTGGGTTCTTGGTGTCCTGAAAAAAAGGTTAGCCTCTCTGGATATGACTCACTCCTTGCAAAATGGATTCACATTGGCCATTAATCAGGTGCTTTGTCGGTCGTAATTATTTGTCAATTCTCTTCTACAATTGCTTCTTCCTTCCTATATACACTGATGAAGGAAAAAAAAAAAGTGTGTTCAGAACATAAGCCTTTTCCTTATCTTCCCTAATCAACATACCCATGTAATTTTTTAAAGGTCCTATGCACTCCTTGTTAAGTTTTTTGCTATTTATATATTTGAAACACTTTTATGGATTAGTCTTGACCTCCTTTGCAATTCACATTTCATTTTTTTTTTTTAAACTAACTGCTTTTTTCCAATCTTTGTTGCACTCCCTGTATTTTATAAAAATACTCTGTTCCTTTAGACTTAAAGTTTAAAATGCTTTTTTCCTGTCATTTGCTTTAACAGTGGTTGTGATCTACTTTTATACATTCCTCAAGGGTATAATAATATCTGGGCAGTGTAGAAAAGTAAGCCCACCAATTGGGCCTTGAGAATGGGGTGCGATGCCTGGGTATGTAAGCTGTCACTAGTTCATTCATGCTGTGGCCGAAGCTATGGTTAAAGGTACTGGCTGCGAATCCAGATATAGGAATGAATACACCAGTGTACTGCAGTGGCACAACAGACTTTCTTTATGAAGCTTGATGGGTTTACCTGTGCAAATCTAATGACATGTTGAGACAGACTGTGGCAGAACTGGATCACTGAGACTGGAGATGAGTAAGGCAGAAGGCAAAGAAGCAGCACTGGAGTGTAGAGGCAGACTGGCAGAAACTGGGAAACGGACTCTGATGCCGAGTAGGATAGACAATGCACTGGTAGTACTGGGATGCTGAGGTGGACTGTGGCAGAACTGGAACACAGAGTCTGATGCTGAGTAGGAACAAAGTCCGCACTCCGATAGTTGTATCCAAAGTGAAAAAAATCACAGATTTATTTGAAAATTAAAAACTTGAAAGACATGGTGACAAACTCAGAAACACCACCCCACCAACTCCTAACACTTTTTGGACCTAAATGGTCCTTACTCATAGGCATGACGGCCGGAAGTATTGGGGATGTAATTAGGCTACAATGTAGCAACCCCTTCCTCCTTCGTTCGTGTCATATTAAAATCCGTACTGCATTAAAAACCAATCGGAAAAAATATCCGATTGGTATAACATGGGGAAAAAACAAATCCACTTATTTAATAGACTAACAGGGATTTCAGATGCACTAACCCGAAAGTGACACACATAGAGCTCTATCACAAAATTACTCCATATGAAGATAAATATACATCATGACTATACTCCTGCAATAATGATAGACATCTGCATATGAAAAATAAAATAACTACTGAAATATAGATCAAATAACT
The DNA here is from genome assembly GCA_037306005.1 of Rhinophrynus dorsalis. NCBI lineage: Eukaryota > Metazoa > Chordata > Amphibia > Anura > Rhinophrynidae > Rhinophrynus > Rhinophrynus dorsalis. Next base: position 376,379,486 of record CM074721.1, on the reverse strand, counting down.
TATAACTCACATCAGACACAGATACATTCAGTAGAACAGACTTGGATCTGTAAGATGAAATATTGCTACCCAGCTTGTCCAGGTATATTCTGGGGAATTCTTTCCATTTTATCCTTTTAATAATTTATCACTGTTAAAATGATGCCGTTAACATTTTGAAGATAGCCTTTTTAAAATGACACTGTAATCTTTTGCTTCTTGAAACTGATCTCAAATGGAACCTGTTGTGATCTAGGTTTACTAATTGATCATTTCATTGAATATTGTACATAGCGTCTATGTTCTTTTTATTGTTAGGTCCAATAAATTATGTCTCATTGACACTCCCACCATCTGTGAAATGTAACTATCCCTAAGGATGCTAATAAACCTGCTTTCCTTAGAAATCAGACAGGTTTCATTACTCCAGTTTATAATTGAACTAGTGTAAAAGCCTGTGTACACGGCCCAAGGTCCTGGTGATGTTAACCCTTTGAGTGCCAGAGGGGTACGCAATGCATTGCTTTGTAATGCGTTGAGTACCCCTCTGGAACTCAAAGGTTTAAGAGGCCGGTCCTGCTCTGCGTCCTGCCTCCAACGCAGTCGTGCACTGTAGAGACTGTCTGAAAGCATAGAATGCTCCCAGCACATAACTACCAGCATTCCTACACCTCCCAGCATTCTGTGCTCCTAGCATTCTGTGTGTTTGGGCAGTCTCTACTTCGCATGACAGCTTCTGACAAACATCCCAGAGAATTATTATATAGGATAGTTAGAATCTCCCATAATTATAGTATGCCCAAGATTTGAATTTGCAGTAACATTTTAAGTCACGGTTGGCTTCAATTTCTACACACAAGGACTCCACATTATCACCAATTTAATAACAAATATCTCCGCTTAAACTTTGATTTAGCTTTAGTTTGAAGTATAGATACACCCCCCTCCTCATTCGTTAAAAAAAACCCTTGCATGACACATTGCAAATCAATGTGTTGTTGTACCCCTTTGGCACTCACAGGGTTAATACTGTGTCTCCTAAACATGAAATAGTCCTCAATATTTACAGCCCAGGATAGTGTATCCTTCTACCATGTTCCAGTTATATCATTTATGACCAAATAGGCTCAATAACCACCAGTATTTCCAAATCTTACATTTTGCCTAATATACTTTATTGCATATACCAACATATACATAATTATTTTACCAACTACATGCCTATAGGGGTTTCATCCCTGTTAACTACATCCACCCTTTTCCACACCCATGACCTTATGCTGTCTACACTATTATTAGCTGCAACCCTCTGAGTGCCAGAGAATGCAAAAGAGGTCTCCAAAACACAGTAACATAGTAAATTAGGTTGAGAAAAAAAGACTCAAGTCCATCAAGTTCAACCCTTGCCTCATAACCCAGAGACATGAGAATTATTTAGTTTTCCTGCTGCCAAATACTTTAGTCTATCAGAACTTTGCCTACTAATACACAGTATAACCTTGTATGTTCCCTTTTGAAATAAATGTATCTAATCTTCTCTTAAATGTATCAATTTTATCTGCCATAACCACATCCTTGGGCAAGGAATTCCATAATTTAACAGACCTTACTGTAAAAAAAAAACATCCTTTCTCTAATCTTAAGGGGTTGCCCCTGATTATTTGCTCAGTCCTTGGAATGAATAGCTCACTAGAGAGATACTTGTATTGATCTCATATACTTGCACATTGTGATAAGATCTCCTCTTGGTTGTCTTTTCTCTAGAGTCTAGTCATTCCTCATGTGTCAAATCCTCCATTACTTTAATTTTGTTGTTCTTCGCTGTGCTCTCTCCAGTTCTAGTATATCCTTTTTCATAACTGAGGCCCAAAACTGCACTGCATATTCAAGGTGACGTCTTACAATGATCTGTACAATGGCAAAATGATCTTATCTACTCTTGATTCAATACACTTTTGTATGCAAGACAGGTTAAAATACATTTTAAATCAATGTGAATTTGGGGGATTTTTATTTATTCTCTGTGAAGCAGTTGGATTACTCTAGAATTCCTCTTTTAGTTTATAGAATGGAGATTAGTTTACACAGATTAAAGGTTTCAGAGAGCAAGAATGAAGGCAATGGAATATATTAGGAAAGGAGATACAAACTGGGTTTATGTACATTAGATTAGATCAGACATTAGCAGATACTGCCCATGTCACATTTCTGTTACCCATGTTGTTTCACTCACCTCCTGACTGGCAGCACTGATCCAGGTGCAGGAGAGTTGTGTATGACAGCCTGCCAACATGAGCGACAGTCAGTATTATTGTACAATGCCCACATAGATCAGGAATTCATTGAGATTGCACTGAGCATCTCAACCTCCAGCAAGGACTAGTTCCCCATAAGCAACTTTGTTCCAAAAAAAGCTTCATAGAATGGATATCATCATTTTCTATAGGGCAGTTCACATGGGTTCCTTCAACAAAGATCCCATGTGAGCTAGGCCTTACGGTGCTCCTGGGTGAATGCAGAACAGAGGCATTTTACTGCACTTTGTGTTCACAATGGACAATAGTCACCAATATGATTGTGGCATTAAGAGATGACATGAGGCGCGTACTAAAAAAAATCAGGAAGAGTGTTTCACCTATGTAAAGGGCTCTTCAGAGAAAGACCACTGAAGGTTTGTTATAGGATATTTGAGGAAGTTTTGTAGCTAAATGCAAAAAATGTTTCATATATATATGCAAAGATCTGCAGTGCAGTGGAAAAATTGAACTGGCAATGTTTTGCTTGAGAACCAACAGTTATCTGGCACAGGTAAAATGAAACAGACATTTTGTAAAGAGATACAAAGACAGAGCTACTGCTAAATATATATCAGATTTCACCCTTGCTCCGTGACATGTGTTGCACCTATAAAGCATAATGAGGTATTTCTGAACATCATTAATAAACAAAGATAGTGTCAGCACCCTGTGGAAGAAGGACATCATAATCTATGAGGGTGAAAGTCCCCATACACAGCCTACATTGTTGATGAACTCAATGGGATTGGTAATTGCACTGATAAAATCCCATATGCTTTCTACCCCTTGAGGACAAGAATGGTTGCATTGATCCTCAAGGGGCAGTGCATCCTAGAAGAAAACTGGGATAAGTACAATAGGATGTTAAGCATATACAATAAATCAGATTGCTGCTTTATTTTTGTCCTCACATCTATTATTCACAAAAATTATTAACAGTATCTCTGTTCCTATGGCAACAAATACGCTTGTTAGATTCTTTCCTCTCAATGTTTCCTCCTTTGATGATGTAAGCAACTCAAATTTCACCCAATAATAATAAATAATTCATAAACATATAGAGCTAAATATGCAGATGAAAGTCCTCCAAGATCAAAACAATAGCTTTGCATACTTTACCATTAATAAAAAGTTTAACTAAAACAGCAGGAGAGAGACTTTAAAAGTTTGTTAGATTGCTCTTGCGGATCAAATAGATAGGATGCTCAAATCATGAGTTGGAGCTGTGTATCATATTAGGTCATAAGAAGCACTGCAGAAAACACAAGAACACTACCACACATACTACACAGTGGATCTTCAATCTTTGTATGACAATAGTCTCCATGCCACTCCTGATCCCTCCCAAAACTCTCAGTACATACGGTTCCTTCAACTTTCCTACAAGCAGAACTATCACCCCAAATAAAGTACCCCCCCAAAATAATTATTCACATAGCGATAAACTTAGAAATAGTAGTATTATCCAGCATAAGAACAGCGTTATTAAGAAATCTTACTTCTTCTGAGACTGACGACCAGGCATCAGTGCAGACATCTTTGCTTAGAGACATCTGCGTGACTGTGCTGTCCATCCCGGTCTCCTTTAGGAGGTGTTTCATTGTACTTTAAGGTAACAGGAAGGGACTGATGGTGCAGGCATGCAGGTGCCTCTAAAGCAAGAAGCCTGCCTGTCAGTCTCAGATGAAGTACGATTTCTTAATAATGCTGTACTTACGCTGGATAATAGAACTATTTCTAAGCTTATCGTTATATGAATAATTATTGGGGGGGACTATATTTGGGGTGATAGTTCCACATACAGGGAGACTGATTTTTCATCACCATTTGGTGGTTTAAAGAAAGAAAAAAGAGCAGAAATAAGATCTTGGAAAGCACGAGTCACAGATGTGGTGGCCATGCAGTAGATGGGGCAGACGTAACGAAAGTAAAGAATAAACACACAAGTAGAAGTTTACATTTTGTTCATTTAACAAAAGACCATCTCCTGCAATTTCCTCTCAGCACTGATAGCAGCAGTAGGAAAAGTGAATCCACTGGAAAATTCAGGACTTTAATTATAAATGATAAATGATGTGCCTAACATGAAACAAATGATCCTCGTAGAAATAAAGCTAAAGTCTGAATAGATTTGAGTTAAATTAAATAGTTCAAAAAACAAGTAGTAACAAATTTTATTAAACTTTATTTTAATTAAGTGTTTGGATAGTAATGTATGCCCTAATGGTAATAACCTAATTCTGTTAACCATTTTCAGTGCTTGTACTGCTTCCACTTGTTCGTAGATGCATAAAAAGAACCTATTGAAATTAATATAAACAACAATTCAAACAAGCTATTCTGTATATATAAACTCTCTATATTTTTATACACATTAGGTTCCTTAAGAACAGGAATAAGAAACCAGGGGGGTTAAGCACTTAGGCTTTATAAAGAGGTAATAAGGGGTAGAAGACTTCTCCAGAGAGATTAAAAAACTGTTTAGTTAATCATTCTTCTCATCCTTTTTGCATCTTCTTCTCTGTGTCTAATTCCTCTTCCTTCTTTTAAAGGTATAGTAATACTTGAAAATAAGTTTATTTTATTTTGTAGCCCTTAAAAAAACATGAAAAATGATATAAGTCTTATCTCCCAAACCTTTATGGTTTGGGAGATATTCAGAAGTAAAGTTTCCACCCCTCAGATTTGGAATCCGGTCGCTTGACCGGCTGTGCCTCTCCAGAAGTGCTGAGATCACCATCTTTAAAAAGAATTTCTTAATTGGAATTGTCTGCAAAGTGTGCTTTCAAGCCAGGCACACTTTGTAGACTGTTCCAATGAAGTAGTTCTTTTCAAAGATCGTGATCTCGGCACTGCTAAAGAGCTTCCGGTTGCTCTGTGGACCGAATTCCAAATCTGCCCACTAGATGGCAGACTTGGCTGAAATAGCCAGGAAAAGAGAACTTTTCTTTATTATACATGTGAATATCTCCCAAACCATAAAGGTTTGGGAGATAAGACTTATATAATTTTTCATGTTTTTTTAAGGGCTAAAATATAAAATAAAATTATTTTCAAGTATTACTATCCCTTTAAGATATTTAGATGTTATGGGAGTTTATATCAAGAGAAGATGTGTGGTTATATTGTAAACATTTTCATAGCAGGGTGGATAGCTACAAATGGCGAGAAAAAAAATGGGGGGAGGGAGGGTGGTATTTGGAACTGGGATGTGGGAGGGGGACGGTAATGGATTACGGAGCAACAGCAAAACCAGCCGATACAAGGTGTTGTTCTACTTTAATACAATATATATATATATATATATATATATATAACTGATGATAGAACAAATCAGGGCAGCAACAGTGCTTTGTTCTATGCGGACTTCATCAGATACTAAGCTGAACTTTGTCTTACATTAAAATACAATTGATAAGCTAACAAGAGAGAATGTCATGCAGAGAACAGTATATTATGCTTAACTACAGAAATATAGCAGCTGGAGTCCTGTATAAAGATGTATCGGCACACATATTCCCTATCCTTCAACCAATTTTCTATTCAACTGCAAGGGTCATCCCCTAGCCCCAATTTCCTTATTTTATACCCCAGTCTCCTGTGTGGCACTGTATAAAATGCATTTGCAAAATCTAAATATACATCAACTTCCTTACCATTATCTAGGTTGCTACTTACTTCTTCACAGAAGCTCAAAAGATTAGTTTGGCATAATCAATCCTCATAAAACCACGTTGATTCCTGCTAATAATCTTATTTTTTGAGGTGTAATCTTGATTCCTGAATATCATCTTCTTATCACTTCTAGCAGTTTTCCCACTACAGAGGTTAAACTCACTGGTCGAATTCCCAGTGTATCGCCATGCTTGAGGACTTTCTGGATCTACGACGGAGACTGATTTTCTGTGTTTTCATCTGCTTTCTTTCAATCACAGGTCACTAGGCCTGGTGAAAGTGAATCAATAACTATTAAACATAACAACCCTCCTATATCTGAACGTAATTCCTTAACTAATCTTTGGTGTATGCCATCAGACCCAGATGCTTTATTCATCATAACCTTTGTCCTCAGTAAGCCATACACAGGACATGGAGGAAATGTGGTCCTCACCATTTGGCAAAAGCCCATCATTGCTGTCACCTTTCTAAATGCAGAAGCAAAAAAAAAAACTGAAAGTTATATGCCTTAACCTCAATAATTAATTCACCTGTCTAAAGAAGCCCAAAACCACACTTTAGCTGTTTGCCATTTGTAAACGTCTGTAAATTTTAGGATTTATTTCTCATTTTCAATTTTAGCTCAACTAATTGGTTGTTTGCAGATGCTTTTCCATTATTTGTATGTTTTAAATGATTCATCTGGCCCATCTGACTTAATTTAAAAGTGTGCATATTATTCCCTATTTTCTTGCAAACCTCTTTGTTAAGCCATATTGGTCTTAACTTGTTCCATTTGTATTTATTCAGTGGTATATATGTGAATGCATTTGTTTGCCCACAAGTATTCACAATAAATTCCATACCTTTTCTTTATTTGTATCTTTGAAGATTCATTCCCACCAAATATCCTCCGATACTGCTTATAGCATTGTAGAATTTGCCTTTTTATACTTAAGAATGATCATGATAAACCCTTTTTAAATGGTTTTCTCATAAAAATGTTCAAAGGACACTATATCATGGTCGCTGCTGCCCAAATGCTCAGTTACCTCTATACTTTACTCTATTTGAGAACTTTGTGATAACTAGGTCTAGCAAGGCCTCATTTCTAATTGTCTCTTTACTAGTTGGGTTATTAAAATGCCATTAATCATACTTATAAAATGTTTTCCCTTTGTTTTTATAGACATTTCTACAGACAATTTCAGGGTTCTTAAAATCCCCCTTTAGGATTTCCTAATGAAAAAGCCTTGTCCATTTGTAGTAGCAGTTGGGCTTCTTCCAACTCCCCAATATTAGGTGGCTTTTCCATGAAAATCTCTTTAGCATGTATGTCTGCAGCGTGTATGTTACGCCACAAGGCTTCTACATTCCATTTGGACCCTTCATTAATACCTTGCCTTATATAAAATGTCAGGGCTTGACTTACATACAAAATCCAAGGGAACTGGGTATTTTTTTCCCACTGTAGTGTAGTTGGTTTGTTTCAGAATTGCTTCATTACTTCTTAGTAAATCAGCCACGGTGTGTTTATTCATGTCATATAGTTCCTCACTTCCTCTTCCATAAATATCAACTAATTCTGCCCAAACACATTGTTATCCCTAACTTGTCTATTATGAAACAAAGTGCAGGCTGATCTAACTGGTTCTCAGAGTGCCCTAACGAGAACTATCAACAAGGAACTGTGAAGAGACTGCTCTGAATTGTTCACTCTGCTTGAAGATAAAAGAGATAGAGTGGCAGAGACCAAAAGATTGAGCCGCCATCTTTGACTCTTTTTTTCAACACATTACAAAACAATGCTTTGCACACTTTTCTGGTCCTTAAAAGTTTAAAAGGGAGAGCTGGAATTTATAGACAACATAGCACACATTTTCACCATACAGACTGTCTAAAATGAGACAAAATATGGATAAAGGGCTCAAGGTTCAGAAGAAAACCAAACGCCCTTTAGGGGATGAATGCAAATTGCAAATTATTTATATTGGCCTTTTAACCCCTTGAGTACCAGCAAGGACTCCAGGTAATTGCTTACGAATAGATTGCAGACTACTCAAGCATTCAGTGGTTTAAAACCCTCCATCTAAATAAATGGACATTTGTATATTTTTCCCTGTGATGCAGTTGACTTGCCCTAGAATTACTCGTTTATTAAAAAAACAAAGGGTCCAAAGACATCCATGAACAATTCCAACTAAATCCCCTTAAAAAAAGAGGAGTTTAAATTTGGCTATTTTACATTAGCATACTATTAAGCCTTTGAGCGCCAGAGGGGTATGCACCGCATTGCGGAGCAATGCATTGCATACCTCCTCTGGCACTCAGTGGGTTTAGAAAAGTACCAATTAAATTATATTTCCAATGTAAATTCCATAGACTCTGACTATCATTGACCTGGATTATTGACTTGGTTCAGACTACTACACAAGAGCACCTGCTGAGTATCAGGCTGTCCAGAATGTAAGGATGCAAATTACAGTGCCCATTTTAAGATGGCCAACATCATCAAGTTAAAGTTCCTGGATACTAACCATGAATATCAGCTGAAATCTCAGTATGCAGTAAATAACGTCATACTTTCTTAGAGCAAAGCACACTTCAGAAGAATTTGTAGGTCACTGAAATGGTCAAGGGTATGCAGCTGAAACATTTATTACTTGTAAAGGTCTCTGTATGAAATGCATCAATGCTGAACTAAGATAATTCCACAGTCATCCATCATACTTTATTTTTTTAGCATATAAAATAAAAGAGTGCAAAATTCATCATGTCTTGCATATTCTGACAAGTATTTTGCTATTCAGATTGTACTTTTATTTAGTTAGGACTGGGGAATAAGGTATAAATGCAGTTTTCTTATGTCTAGTTTTGTTCTGAAAATACATTTTCTGTCTTTTTTTTATACCCACTTGTAGTTGTGGAGGACATTTGGTCAGGCCGTATCCAGTGAAGATTAGGCCCAAACTGTGAAGAGAGATATCAGAATTCCAAATTAAACAAACTGCAATCTCTTGCATGTCTCCCATCTGTTCAAATGGCTAAAAGGGGGCCACTTTTGTTTCAGGTGGTATTGCTGGAAGCCTGGCATTACTGAGAATGTCTTATGTTATTTTATGACCTATTAATGTCTCTTTGTGCAGATGAATACATGATTTAGATTAAGACCAAGTTATTTTATTTACACATATTAATTATAAACACATATAGATTGTAAGCTTTCGGGCAGGGACCTCCCACCCAATGTCTCACTCTACAAATCACCTGTAACCCTGTATTGTTTAAACCCTTAAATTGTAAAGCCCTGCGTACACTTGTGGCGCTATATAAATAAACATATTCATTCATTCATTCATTCAAGTTAATACAAACATTAATGTGAGTTTTTTTAGAGCAATACGATACAGTTATACACACACACCACACAGTCTAATCTCCCAAAAAGAGGGACACCAGGGTGGGGAATAGGTACAGAAGCATTTGGGTCTCAAAGAGGGACTGTTCCTCATATAGAGTACACATATATATGAGAGGCTGCCGGAGAGGTCATATATTGGAGACCTCTCTCGAAACAAAAGGAATAATAATATAATACGTATATTAAAAAAAAAAAAAAAAAAACAGCAACTAGGTAATGGCAATGAAGGACAACTTCAACACAAAAATATCGAAGTGCATGTGCACGTGGTAGGGAATTGCCTTGCACTCCTCCTCTTCTGCATTCTTATAAAGAGGAATACAGCCTTATTTAAAAGGATAGTAATGTGCCAGCTTCAGTTAGTTAATGTAGCTGAATGGTTCTTTTGGGGTCAGTGTATAGTGTATTAATGGCAAAGTGCGTATTTTAGAATGTACTGTACCTTTGGGTCTATATTTACAGCATTTTGCATGTCAACATAATGAGTAACAAATGCAGTTACAGATGCAGTCTTTGAGCTGCCTGTGTTATTTCATTATTTGTCTCCCTTTAAGCTGACCCAGATGCTCTTTAAAAGATCTCCTCTATTCCTGTTCTCTAGTATTTTTCTTTTCCTAACTTTGTGAGATGCACTCCCGGGTAGAGATATGAGGAAAGAAGAAAGAGACAGCGTAATCTCCTCTATGTGTAGAATCCTCAAGGATCATACATACACGAATATATATAGAAAAATGTCCCCTTTTCCAGGGTACTTACATTTTTTAGAGGCCTGTCCTGCCTCTAGGGTAATCAGCCTTAACTGGATCGGACCTCCAGTTATGGTCAACCTCTGGGTTCTTATTTGCCGTTCGTCTTTCCACTCCCCACGTTTAGGGCTTCTTCATCCTCTCCAAGTTGTCCCGATATTTCAGTAGCAATATACTCACTCCGCAGAGGGAGAGCGGGACTTACCCTATCTTGTTCCCAGTGGACCCATGGATAGCTGAAGCATGTCTATTCCCTGGTGTTCTTCAATGAGTTCCTCACTTTTGGTTTGGGTTCATCTGGAGCTCCTCCAGGAGATGGAGGCAGCGGAGTGATGTCTCCATAGCAATAGTGCGGAGCTCACAGTGTACCCGAGCAGTTCCAAGTTAAACAAAGCTTTTTGGAAAGGCTCCAGAAAACTGGAACTCATTGAAGAACACCAGGGAATAGACATGCTTCAACTATTCACGGGTCCACTGGGAACAAGATAGGGTAAGTCCTGCTTTCCCTGTGTGGAGTGAGTATATTGTATTTTTACTCTTCAAAGTATGACCTACATTTAATTGCAGTTGATAATTTTATCAAGTGTTTTATCTTTAGATTTCCATGGAAGTCTATAGAGAAATGTATTATATGAAACCACTGAAAGCACTTTAACTGCAATGTAATCTAGGTTTATGTCAGATAGTTAACCAGAGAATATCATTACCAAACATTTAAAATAATATTTGATTTTTAGAGCAACTTTGGTTATCGAAAATTGAATATGATCTGTCTTATGCTTAATGATATCTATATGAATAGACAGAAGGCTTTAGCTGAAATCCATCAAGCTATAAGCAGATCAAGGAACAAGGAAAACATGATTATTTTGTACTTTTGCCCTTCATCTATTCAGCAATCATATCTGGCCATCATTTATTCATCATGAGCGATAGCTAGGTATCTTTATGGAGATCCTCCCCCAGACTCTAGCTCGCAGACCCTTTATAATCAAAGGGGCCAAAACATATGCTATATGTGTGTGTCACCTGAATGGTGGCATTTACATCATTTTTCACACTATTTCTATGCTCTTATATGCAAGGCAGGGAAACAGGATTGATCACTGATATATACCAAAAGGTATCCATCAACAACCTCAACAGAGCAGTGTAATTGATAACACTACTTTAGCTACAGCTTGGGGAATTCCGCCTAAGACAATTTCCTAAAATTAAAATGCAACATAAATAAAACATACACCTGATAATGATAGTCTGTGTTTATCCCAGAAACATTTGCACTGAACATATACACAATATAAACTGATTTGTATGTATTGTGTAAAAGCCATAAACACTTAAACATACTGTATAGTCTTTTAAATAAGTAGACTATTACAGACATTTATAAAGTTTCTACATATGTAGATTATGAAATTCATTTCAGCTGAATGTCATAAGGAAACTTTGCATTTCTCTTTTGTAAAGGTACTAGAAGGATTTACATAATGATATTCCAGAGCAGGGACTAGTCTAAGAACAAGCAAATACCATTATTTTGTTCATTCTTAATAAATATAACTTTTTTCCCATCCCTAGAAGTTTATATTTTTTGCAGTGGAAATTTTGGTGGCTAATCAGCAATTTGCTACTTTTTCTGTGAAAATTCTGCACCTATATCCCTACAATTTCCACCTTTTTAGTAACCAAATAATTTCCTGACAGGGGTGGAGTAGACCCAGTATGTGTGGTTCTGGCTATAACAGTGCAGTGGGACAAGGCTGGACATCAGTATTTGTGGTTATCATGGGACAGGCCTGGGGGTCAGTAAGCAGTGGTGGGTAACGTAAGGGAACGATGGGACTAGCAGTCTGGCAGCAGCTGGCCTCTCATTACCTATTCTGATTACCAGGTAGTGGGACCAGGTGAGGTGGTCAGTATCTGTGGTTCTATGACTACCACGAGACAAGGCTAGAGGGTTAGTATGTGTGGTTCTATGGCAAACAGTGCAGTGGGACATGTCTGGGGGCGAAGGTTCTGTGCTTCTCTCTTTTGAAACTTTATGGAGTCTCCCTAAGGGTAATGTATATAAATTATGTGGGTACCGTACACTCTGTGCCTAGAGAGATCAGCAGCACCTAATGGATGAGGCATATGTATTCCCTGCGCAGAAGAGATTTGCCTTGTATTTTTGGACTGAGCGGTCCTTATAGGTGGAGGCAGCTCAATATGCAAACTGGCATTTCTCATTTGTAATGGCACTAGAGAGCTAATTAGTGAAAATCCTGAGTGGTGAATGCGGTGACTAGCCAGAAAACAATTATCACTGTACTCCTGTATACTGTTTGACACCCCTCTCTCTTTCCTGTACTTATCCTGATCCTCACGGTGGGTGGTTGGCTGCATGCTGGTTGCTTCCACTTCCTGCTATATCTTGGAAGTTGTGTGCGCGTATGCACGCTGCTTTTGTAGTCTCCTGTGCTATTGGCTCTTGATTGCCCTGCCTTCTGGACAGACTATTTAAGCAACATTAGCTTCCTGTATTCTGTACTCCGTTGTGACCTTTGCTTGGCTGCTGATTCCAATCCATGTATGAACCTTGGGTTTGTCTGACCACCCGATCCATGTATGAAGCCTGGCCTTGTCTGACTATCCGATCCGTATATGCACCTTGGCCTTGTCTGACTACCCGATCAGTGTATGAACCTTGGCCTAGTCTGACTACCTGCTCTGTGCATACCTTGGCCTAGTCTTTCTACCCGCTCCGTGCATGTACCTTGGCCTTGTCAGACTACCAGATCCATGCATGTACATTGGCCTAGCCTGACCACCCACTCTGTGCATGTACCTTGGCCTTGTCCGACTACCAGATCCATGCACGTACATTGGCCTAGCCTGACCACCTGCTCTGTGCATGTACCTGGGCCTTGTCTGTTTACCACTCTGTTATGAACCCTGGCATTTTTGACTACCTCTCTGTGTGGCCTTGGGTTAGTCTGTTGCCTCCCAGGTCTTGCCAGCGTTCTGGATTATTACCCTGGGTATTGGCCTTGGATCCTAGCTTTCTAGGGTATCGCTTGTCCGCCTTGGACCCTAAAATTCTAGGGTTCCGTGTAGCCACCAGATACCCTCTCTCCATCTTGGGTAGACTGCGTTCACTCTCCTGGAGAGAACTGTAGGCTAGGTTCTGTACCATACTGCTTGTCCTTATTCCTAGCAGTGCAGGCTAGGTGCAGTGTTCAGCTCCTGGGTAGTGGACTGTAGCGCTGTCCTCAATCCTGACCCCGGGTAGGGTTGGGGAAGTACTTTATTTGTATATTTTCCTTAATAAAGTGGTGTTGCTCTTACTGTTCCTGTCTTGTGTTCTTATTTACCCGAATCACCGTGACAACAAGCAGATGCCATGGTTTGGTTCTCACAGTGAAGACAGGAGATCAAAATGTTGCCCGCATGAAAAGGGAGGCATTCTGATATCACTTGGTCAAAGTGTCGAGACTGCGCTGACAATATTTAATATAAATGTTTCACAACTCAAAGATTATGTGTTCAGTATATTGCTTAGCATGTCAGTACATTTAGAGATAATTGTTTAGGGATGAAACACTGAATGATTTGTTTTATAAAGAGATTCTACATACAACAGTGGTTCACAAAGCATACAATATTTAATATATTTGAAAGAAACCAATTAATTGTGCATCGTTCTATAAGCTGCAGATATTTCTACAAATCTTTGCTAATATGACCTTTATAAAACTGTACACATATGTAGTGCCAAGATAGCCAGCCCCTAAGAAGCACCATCCAGATGGAGGGATACCGGGGATGAAGGAAGCACAGCTCACAGCAGTGGTGGAATATATGCTGCAGTAGTACAGCTCCTGGGCTAAGAAAAGGGAGGATGAGAAGAAGGGTGCTGGCACTCTGATGAGCTGCCCTGGTTGCAGAGGTCTCCTTCGGGAGCTGGTTAGTGCCCACTGCCAACATCTATTCATTACTTTGTTCACAGTTCTCTTCCGGATGGCTCTTCTTAGGGGTAGGCTATCTAAATGTTTTGACATATTAAGCAATGTACTGAATACATAATCCTGGAGTTCTGAAACATTTATTCTAAATATTGTCAGCGCAGTCTCAACACTTTAACCATCCATAGTCTCAACACTCTGACCATGCGATATCAGAATGTTGCCCTTTTCATGAGGGCAACGTTCTAATCTCAACGTTTTCTACAAGGTGATATTTTTATGTGCCTTTATGTATGTCGCCCAATAGAGGGCGACATTTCAATAGTGAACCAATATGGCAGGTGCCACATTTTATAGCATACTACAAATCGCTGCTTGCTTTTGGTGCTAATTTCCAACGAAATGCAGGCAAGTAGACTTTGCTTTGTTTTGTTTGTTTGGGACTGTTAACAGTAAAAGCACTAAAATATAAAAATCCAGAAATATACAGCAATAAAAAAAATGACACTATGGATGCTTTAATTTCAATTAGATGTGCAATCTAGACTGTTAAACTGTGCTACAAATAACCAAACAAAAATGTTGACCTATGTGCAGGCCCTAGAATGATAAGGAACACCTCTATGCAAAAAGTAAAAAAAAATATTACAAAAGATGTGTCAAACTTCAGTAAAATGGGTCTTATTGTTAAATTCCCCTGAAGACCAGAAGGGTCAGCAGATAAAGCTGGGATATCCCTCCTCCCCAAAAAAGTGAACTGGACTATATTTGCCCTTTAGGAGTTGACATTAACACCCATGGTTTAACACACATGATGCAGCAGTTTTGCTATAAAATCTATTTTCTTTTGCCCTGATTCACGTGCCCCAGAAAGAGACATCTGTTCAGCAATATAAAACTGTTACTGTACCCACTGAGCTGGGATGTGGTTGTGGCCAGCATAGCTGTGGCTTCCCCTCAAGACCTGACATTCTAGCACGCTTCCTAATGGGTAGTTCAGCACCGAGTAAATGAAAAGTCAAATCAAAGGTAGTAAAAGAAAATGTAGAATGGATTAAAGAAAAGGAGAGGGGGAAGGGACAATAATTTGAGGAAGAAAACTTGTGTTCGCTGCATTTATCGGTTATCAACAATAAAGTAGGCCCCATGGATTTTAGAATACTAGTTTGGTCAAAAGTTATAAAATGGTTGTATGTTATGCTAAATAAAGCAGTGTCATCATCAAATAGAAGGAAGGTGATGTTGAATTCTGGTGATGATGATGGTGCAGATGAGCTTCAATTTTCTAAACAGATCATTTGGTGGGGGTGCTAAGTAAGATGGTGAATGATGTGCCTTTATTCTTTAGGCCTACTTTACTTTGCCACTAGAATAACTGCAGCAGTAAGATTAATCCCTGTGAATTCCCCCATAGAAAACAATGATATGTATATTCTGTGAAATGTGTTTTGGCAACAAACTAGCTTTAACAAAGACACTATTCTGGACTAGGCCTAAAAGATGGTTCTTTAGTTTTATACACGAACATTGGTAAAAGTACATGTAAGCGATCCCTGGTTTAGAGATTAATTTACATACCCAGTCTGGCAGATGGACATTACCCAACTATAGCAGTGTTATCCCAGATATACCATGTTCTTTTAAAAGATAACCTGGTTCTTATACATGATCATAAAACTAAAGGTTGTATTCAGGAAGCTAAAGCGGTATCATTTTGGGACTAACCAAATTCTCACTGATTTAACTGGGGCTTTAACCAATCTAGCACTCAACTGGTTAAGAACCTCATTCAAATAGAAACTTTATTTTGTCCCTTCTGGTACAATTGATTTTCTCCAGAAAAGGGTAGTCCTTCTTGAGCACACCAAATCTGTACTACAGGGAACTAACACTGCATATTCCTAGTGAATTAAATGGGGGGTTTAACTCTTTACATGCCATAAACAAGTGAAGCAATGTGCTGAGCTACCCTTTGGCATTCAATGGGTTAAAGCAATGCACTTGAGACCTCTCTAGCATTCGAGTTAAAGCTCTGATTAATCTTCAAAGTATTTGGGCCATGGAGAATGTCATTTCAATACTGAGAGAGTTGTAGTTCAAGAGTAACTGAATAAAAAAGTATCCCCCTCCCACTCCTTTTACGGATATAACACTGCTCACTTCAGTACAGCAAGACTGTCCGGATGGATCACAGAGAGGGACAATCTTCAGTGAGGCATAAGGAAAAATCTGAAAAACCTGTCAAGGGGGGGCAGGGTTTTCCTTATGTTCACAGTAAGAAGACTGTCCCTTGCTGTTATCTGTCTGGTTAAGAGACCAGATTTCACATCTGAGGGGAGGAGGCTTAAAGTATCCCCCTCCCGCCCCTTTTACCCTAGTGTAAGCCGCCTCCCCTCAGATGTGAAATCTGGTCTCTTGACCAGACAGATAACAGCAAGGGACAATCTTCTTACTGTGAACATACTGTGACAGGTTTTTCCTTATGACTCACTGAAGATTGCCCCTCTCTGTGATCCATCCGGACAGTCTTGCTGCTCTAAGCTGAGCAGTGTTACATCAGTAAAAGGGGCGGGAGGGGGATACTTTATCATTCAATTACTCTTGAACTACAGCTCTGACAGTATTCAAATAAGACTCTCCATGGCCCAAATACTATGAAGATTAATTGGAGCTGCTGTTGTAAAACATTACTATCCCTTTAAAAGTCCAATTAAAGCAATGAGAACAGTATACAGGAAGGGAACATTTAGTCAGCAGTGACCACAGTATGGTATCCTTTGAAATTTGTTATTAGAAACCCATTAGCAAGTGTTGAACCAAAACATATGGAGCAAGAGTTCTTAATAAACACATTACTGAACTGGAAAAAATGCATAGATGTACAACAAAACTGATAAAGGTATTGGAGGATCTGAGTTATAAAGAGACTAGCCAAACTGGGTGTGTTTACATTAGAGAAGGGACATCTAAGGTGGGATATGACTACCATTTACAAATATATATTGGAGTTCAATACAAAGAAATCTCCAAGGAACTATTCACTCAAAAAGCTGTGCGAAGAACAAGAGTCATCAATTAAGACTAGAGAAAAGGTGTTTTTGACTAAAACAACTGAATTTTTTTTTACAGTAAGGGTAGTAAAGTTCTGGATTTCTTTACCTCGGATGCAGTGCTTGCAGATACTATAATGGCTTATAAAAAGTAATGGATAGCGATCACGGAATAATATTGAGAACTATGATAGCTGGTTTCAGATCAGATAAAAGTTATCAGGGAAATACCTGACTGCCTTTTGGATCCAGGAAGGATTTTTTTTTAGAACACTTGGGGCTTAATTGAAAATGTCTTCAACTGGATTTTTTTGTTTTCCTCTGGATCAACGGGGTGATATGCCATGGGCTTAACGTATGTCTTTTTTCAGCTTCACCGGCTTTGTTACTATGCAATTGCCCCCTATGTTGCAGATAGTATGCCCCAGAAGTACTTCACTTTCTGTTTGTGCATAGTGCCCTCATGGTTAAAGTGACAGTAATGCTTAATTTTATGTTTATTTAATACTGTAGGCATTACAAAAATATTAATAACGATGTAAGTCTTATGTCTCAATCCTTTATGGTTTGAGAGATATACCTTTTTAAATTACCTCGTGAGAGAAGTCAGCACTCTAGCTGACAGCTTCAGAATCTGGTCATTTGAGCCGAAATCACACAATCTAAACAAATACTTCATTGGAACAGTCTACAAAGTGTGCTTGCAAACCAGGCACACTTTGTAGACCGTTCCAATTAAGTATTTATGCCTAGACCACAAGATTTAAGCTCTGCTGAAGAGCCTTCATCCAGTCAAATGACCGGATTCTGCAGCTGTCAGCTAGAGTGCTAACTTCTCTCACGAGGTAACTTTAGCACGGTATATCTCTCAAACCATAAACGTTGAGAGATAAGACTTACATCATTGTTAATATTTTTTTTAATGTCTACAATATTAAATAAACAGAAACTTAACTATTACTATTCATTTAAGGATAGTCAATCTTATTTAGAAATTGGCTAACAATTGTAGATGAACTAACACCTGTAGAGGGACACCCCAGAGAGTCTAATGTAAATATAAATGTTTACCATGTATTGGAGCATTTCTGAAAGCAAAGTATTCAAATTCTAAAATACAAGTGTACACAAGTTTCACTTGGTCTTAAAGTGAATCAGTCACTACATAGCTTTTAGACTTAACCTTTGAGTGCCAGAGGGGTACTCTGCAATGCGTTCTGTACCCCTCTGGCACTCAAAGGATTAACTGAATGTGCCAGAGAGGCATAGAACACCTTGCTTAGCAATGCGTTGGGCAAAACCAGCCTCCTTAAACTTCCTGTACTTTGGCTTTTTTTTTTTCTTCAATCATTGGGTTATTTTAGGCATTTTTGGTTCGGCAGTTAGGGACCCTAGCCTCAGCAGAACTGAGTTCTCTGGTATGGGTGGCAGAGCTTGCACAATTACTTGCTTGTGCTGAAAATGCTTTTCTGTTCCTCTTTGCTCCTTGTGCCATAATATATCAGTTTCCACCAAAGTGGTGGAATAAATTAATGAGGAGGAATATCCATGCACATCCATTAAAAATTTATTCTACCACGCACCTAAAGACCAGGAAATGTGACAGATCATCTTGAATCACTTCTATTTGCACAACTTAAAATTACATTTCTTTGACTAAAAAAGGAAAGGTCAGTCTTAAGGCTTCTCATTTAATAAACCACCTCAATAACTCTAGATAAAGAGATTTAGATTTCATCTGTCTGCTTTTCCAGACACCAATATATTACAGACATGGATATATAAAACCAATTTGCAGCTAGTGCTGCGATATGAGAACATTTAGGATACAGCAAAAACGATTTCCTCATAGAATTCATTCCTTAGCTATAGACAAGTGATATACCAAAAAGAACACCTTTACACCATGTGTGACATTAATTCAGCAGTGTAACAACTAAGGACCTAAGCCAAAATATAAATATTAGTGCATTAAGGAGTTTTGGGGAGAAAATAAATCAATGACCTTTTATCATATTTTAAAGGGATAGTAATAGTTAATTTTATCTTTATTTTATTTTGTAGGCATTAAAAAAACATGAAGAACAATATAAGTCTTATCTCTCAAACCTTTATGGTTTGAGAGATATTCACAAGCAAAGTTTCCCCTCCCACCCCTTTTTACCTAGTGTAAGCAATCTCTTCTCAGATGGGGAATCTGGTTGTAAGACCAGACAGATAACAGTAGGGGACATTCTTCTTCCTATAAGAACAATGAAGGCCCTGACCCCCTTGACAAGTTTTTCAGGTTTTTCCCTTATTTTAACTGAAGATTGTCCTTCTCTGCAGTCTATCTGGGCACCTCCCTTCTGATATGGCTGAACAGTGTTGTATCAGCAAAAGGGGCAGGAGGGGGATACTTTGTCATTGAATTATTCTTGAACTACAACTCTGACAGAATTGAAATAGCACTCTCCAAAGTCCAAATACTATGATGATTAATTAGAGCTGCTTTTATTATGAAACATTACTATCCCTTTAAATTTTATTCTTGCAGCTTGACCTGGAATTTGATGGCATTTGCCAAATGAACTCATGTCTTCACCTCTTAGATAGGAAAACAATTTACTTTAAAATCACAGTACAAAACAAAAGTAAAATGGGTTGCAAAGCAAGGGATTAACCCTTTGAGTGCCAGAGAGGTATCCAACGTGATATGTATCTTGCACTCAAAGGGTTAAAATACCAAGTTATATCTATGGGAATTACTTTTCATACTTGGATATAATACAAAATTCTTATTGACCATTCAGAAGAAAAGGCCTGCCTACCATATCGCTAGAGTAGGAGATCATCAGAGACACAGGATTACTAGGCACAATCTTAGTCTATATGCCAAACTGCTAAGTGATGCAGGTATTAACCCTTTGAGTGCCAGAGGGGTACGGAATGCATTGCTCTGCAATGCGTTCCGTGCCCCTCTGGCACTCAAAGGGTTAATGCGGTTATTGCGTATCTCTGAGGAGGTTAACCTTTTGAGTATCAAAGGGGTACTAAAAGCATTGCAAAACACCCCCTGGCACTCAAACGGTTAACATGGACCTATCACCTTGAATTTTCTTTACATATTTGAAAACTTCAATCAAAAATCATAATTCACATATGAAATGTTACTGGAAAGTTTCATTAACATAGGAAATGACATTAGTATCGCAGTTAGAATACATTAGCATATGGTAACAAGCATCGAGACAACTTAGGTCTCTTCTTCAGGCATATTTAGAATGAAGGCTTAAAGGGATAGTAATTTTTCACAATAAAAGCAGCTTCAATTAATCTTCATAGTATTTGGGCCATGGAGAGTTTTATTTCAATACTGTCAGATATGTAGTTCAAGAGTAATTGAATGATAAAGAATCCTCCTCAAGGCCCTTTTACTGATGTAACACTACTCACCTCAGAGCAGCAAGGAAGAGAGGGACAATCTTCAGTGAGCATAAGGAAAAACCTGAAAATCCTGTCAAGGGGGGCAGGGTTTTCCTTATGCTCACAGTAAGAAGATTGTCCCTTGCTGTGAGTGGTCTGGTCTCAAGACCAGATTCCATATATGAGAGGAGGTGGCTTACACTAGGTAAAAGGGGCGGGAGTGGGAAACTATCATTCAATTACTCTTGAACTACAAGTCTGACAGTATTGAAACAACACTCTCAATGGCCCAAGTACTATGAAGATTAATTGGAGCCGCTATATTTGTGAAACATTACTATCCCTTTAATACAAAATATGTGACAGGTTATATACTCATGTAAATAAAATATTGTACTTGCACTGAGCCAGCTACAGAGGGATGTCTCTACTGCAGCCTAGGGAATGGATTTACACAAGACAGTGTTGTAAAGGAATTCACTTTCAGTGGAATTTAAATGTATAAACAACTTGCATGAGTGTTAAACCTGAAGAGGAAACCTAAATATGTCTGAAGACGACAGCCAAGTTGCCTTGAAAGCTTGCATCCTAGAGCCACTTTAGCTAGCCAATAAAGATATCACTTTTACTCTACCAGTCTCTTACTAGGCAAACTCATACATGCAGTCAACTGCAAGGAAGCACACAATGGTTAATCCCAGTGCTATGTCCTGAGTTACATTACAAATGTAGCAAAATTCCCTGTTTCAATCCCAGCATGTACCAGCTGCAGACAATAAGAGGACTTCTTTGCAAATTATAGCTGTATAAGTCATAAATAGGTCATATGCAGTTTATGATCAGTAGGTCTACCTGCGCTTATTATGTCCTACTAATGGAAAGGTTTTTATAGTTTATACAAATGGGTACTTGAATGCACATTAAGGTTTTTAGAAGGATTCCATTTATATAAGGGACTTAAGACTTATATGTATCTACTTATGACAGCGTCAATGAATAATTGTAAATATGATTTCAGCACAATGAACCCTAGTAAATTTAGATTAAAGTGCACATTGAAGCTAAACAAAAAAGAAATACTGATTATGTTGTGCCCCTTTTGAATTCCTGATCCAAGTTGTTTTTGTTTTTGTATTTTACCACAGATTGTTAAAGAATGAAAAAATGTTTTGTAAAATATTTAAAAATAAAGGTTGGTTGATGTTTAATATTTTTTGTATTTATTTTGGGAGGTTTTGACTCCTCCTCTCTTGGGTGGTAGCTCACCAAACAGGGTGATAGATCAATTAGAGAAGGTATAAATGTCTCCCTCATTTCCCTTACAAGGATTTCGTTCACAGTAGAGGAATCGCTGGTTTTAACTGAAGTATGCAAAATACATGTTCACATATTAAAGGAAGATAGGAACTTGCCTTAAGCTGGGGTGCCTTGATGGGGCAGGCAAACTTTCCATATTCTTGGCCAAAAATATAACACTAAACCCTACTGTTTTATTTGTAGCAGGTCATAGGTTGCTTGTTTGTAAAACTGAGACGACCTTTTTTGATGGGAGTTTTTTGTCTAACAACCACTGAAGGGCAACAGATTGTCCATCATTGATTTATATTCTAAGAAGCTTATTATTATGAACCAAATTGAAATATTGGACTATAAAGCCATAGAATGCGAGAGAGGTCTCTAAGCTGTAGCTTCTCTATCATTCAATGGGTTTAAACCCTTAAAGACCATCGGTCCCAGTGTGTGTGGTCCTGTAAGGAACAGATAGCAAATTCTGACGTGTCGGCACACGTGACTGATCACCTGTGCCGGCACGTCGAACAGGGGGCTGATAGTGATCGCTCTGGTCTTGGAGCAATCAATTTCAGTCCCCGCTACTATTCACAGGGCTCCTGCAGGAGCGATGCAAGTAAAAAATACGTGAAGTGCCAGGCCTGTCACTGGTCCTTAACGGAAAAACAGCAGTGATGGTCCTGACACGCCACTAGGGGTTAAGGGGTTAAAGCTTAATTTAACTTGATGGGAATTTTGATTTGTCCCCTAAGATGCAGTTGGTTTGCCCCACAACTGCTAATCATTTTGCTAAATTAGTCTAATCTGTACTAAAAAAATGCAAATATATAGAGGTATCCAGATGTCCTAATAGATGTAAAATAGATGTCCACTAGTTCAGGGACACCAGCGTGTGACATGTGGGCCAAATGCAGCCCACCTGACTTCAGGGTGCACCTGACAGTTTTTAAAAATATATTTTGACATTTAAGTAACTGGCACACATGAACTAGAAGACCAGTAAGACCTAATCCCATGCTTATCACTATTGTGAAACGCAAGAATAGATGTATGTTATGTGCTAGTTTCTAATTAGTAAGATAAGTACTTCAGCAAATAAAGAGTAGACGTTGGGCAGACTAAAGACTAGTTATTTCTCTATTGGTAAACATCATTGATATTTTACGAAACCAGAAATAAAGGGATGAGCAAGATACTGCTTGCCCATATCCTATTTCACACAATGCCATTAGAAAATATGGTGATTTTACAGCATCCCAGACCTCCATCACTATCTAATGTTGTCCAGTGGAAAGTAAAATAAATACAATCAGTTAAACTTCAATGAGGCAAACTGCACAAGCTGTAACTTATATAACCTTATTGATGACTGCTTGTTGACATAGTATATCTTGACTTGTTAGAAAAAAATGCTATTTTGTTGGTATATAGGACCATATTCAAGAATAAAGAGAAGCAACTGTGGAGCAGGCTAATCACACCATAGGGGACAAATACATTTAGCCATAGGGCTTTTAAAATATTGAATGCTAGAAAGGTTTGCAATGCATCACACCACAATACCTTGGAGACCTTTCTAGAGTTCAAGAGGTTAAACACCAGTTTTAAATCATTGAGAACTTATGGTGGTGTTAGTTTGTTCCAAAACGGTTTCTCTTTTGTTTCCAGAATTCAGCCCAAAGATCTTAAAAAATGGCCACATGACTAATGCTGCAGCTTAGTAAATACTTACCATAATCCACCAGACTCATGTGCACGCAAAATTATAAATGTGTTCAATCACAGTTGTTATTATTTAATGATTGCCAGAATATTCTGCACGGCTATACAACAGGTTAACAAATTATTAAGACAGAGTCTGATGTATTAAGAGGGACAATTTTGGAGCAAATCAACTAAACCACAGGGAACAAATAAAAATGCCTATTGATTTTTTTTAATATAGGTTTTTATTGAGGTTTTTATCCAAACAGCAAGTATACAACATACATTAACAATGTAATCCCTTCATTGATTTGCAAATGCTTTGACAACCTGTGTAGCATTCAGGGGTTAAAAGCCCCATTCAAATAAGTTGGATGATTTGTTTCTATGGTTCAGCTGGTTTGTTCTTCGAAAATTCCAAATGACCTTGAAATGACATTAGTAATTGGTTTTTGGTTCCTTGTTATTTGCCAGTTTGCTGGCGACTTTGTTACTCGGCTTCATGATTAAATCTAGTTACCAGCATTTATACCTATGGCTTGCTTGTGTTTTTTCTCTAAAACATTTTTATGATACTTGCAATGTTAATATGTAAAACATTTTCACTCCTATCACTATTACAGATTTATTTGCTTATATTCTGTTTATAGGGAATATGATCATGTTAATAATGGTGATTACAAAATGTGACATGGATAGCAGCAGTGTATTCCATTTATATTTTGTATTTTATTATAAATGTGCTTCCCCCAACAAGTGGGCTTCTCTTCTTGATGAAAGTTACATATTCTACAGAATAATACATTTTGTGTTTGATATAATCATGGAAAGATTTAGCCGTCTGAACACCAGAGAGATATCCAATGCATTGTAGAGTGTTAAAGGGGATGTATCACCCCTATAAAAGTTAGCCTGAATAGTTACATTATATAGCAAATATGTGTAAAAGTTAATTACTTTCTTTTTTTAAAGCTCTAGTTGGTCTAAACTGAAGTAATAAACGCTGCCCTGCACCTACTTCCTCATAGACTGTGGTTACCTGCCCTGTAACCGCAATCCGTCACTCTGCCTCTGCGCTTTCATTGGCAGAGATCAATATCTAGCCAATGAGATTGCTCCAGCTTACAGGCAGAAAGCCTCCATCATCGGAGGAGGCTGGATAGAGGGAGGTGAGCAGAGGCAGAGTCGAGGGACTGGGGTCACAGAGCAGGTATCCACAGTCTATGCAGGAATAGGTGCAGGACAGCATTTATTACTTCAATTTAAACCAACTTGCCAGGACCGCCACTGGTCCTTTAGGGAAAAACAGCAGTGACGGTCTTGACATGTCACTGGACCTCAAGGGGTTAAGGACTGGTGATGATTATGGCACGTCATATACTTTTTAATTACAGCACTCCTGCAGGTACGCTGTAAGTAAAAACAGGGTCTGAAATTGACCACTCCAAAACCGGAGCAGTCTCTCTCAGACCCCAACTTGGTGCGATGGAACATATAAGGTCACGTGTACCGGTGCGTCGGCAATGATCCAAGTGGTCCTTATGGGAAGGTAACGTCCCTGGACCGCTGGTCCTGAAGGAGTTTTAAGCATGATATCTGCAAAGAGCAACCAACTAATATTTCCCTGAAAAATAAAGGATTGTGCTGGACTGATGGGTACCCTTTTCCTGCTACATTTAAAAATAAAAGCATGTAGAAGGAAGCAAATTCGAGCACCACATTTAAATGTCAATACAATGTGAAGCAGTCACATTAAACTGCAGGTGGCAAGTGAACCTCTGGATACACTATGCATAATTAGTGCTCCATTGTGGCATCATAAAGAAACATTCATCTTTCTGCAATGTAATATCTGCCTTCATGATACTTAGATATGTCCTTAAGTAAAGTGCCTAACAGAAAAAGGGACCAAGATGCTGCTTTAGCAGAACAAGCTTTGAATCCACTGTCTCAAAGCAATCCCGTTATCTATGTAAATAAAATAAACATTTACAGAACAGTTTCACCACCTGCAAAGTGTGCATTCAATTCAAACGCCTGTTAAGATCAAAATTAACATTTTTCCAAGAAGAACCTTCAATACTTTCTTTCATAAAGTAATGATTTGACATTGCATAGTAGGAAGAAACAATGTGACCATGTTTTCATTATAAAACAAAAATTACACACAGGAAAGAGAAAAGGGTATTTCAAATATTCAGAAGAAAATTATATAAATGGATGCCCTTTATTACAGAATTCTAATGGTGTCATACTCAAAAAAATATGTTGTAGGGTTTATCCTCATGAGTAAAACAAGGGTACTCCTTCTGCAGAGAGGGGTTTTATTCAAAAGTGAATCCGGCTCAAACTTGAATTATTTTAGGTGCAATATATCAGTGGACTGAAAGTTTACAGTGGTGCTGTTGCTACACATTCCTGTGGAGGTTTATGGACAATTGACCAGAACTGTCAACAAGATGGTGTGTCAACAGGATGGTGTAGCAACAGTGGTACAATTTCAGGCCATTGAGATATTGAGTCTAGAAAATTCAAGTCTGAGCTGCAATAACTTTTCAATAAAACAAAACTCAGCACCGAGAGTACTCTTGTTTTACTCAAGAGGATCAATCCTACATTATATATTTAAAGAAATGGGTTAATGAAATGCGCCTATTTGTATACCCCAAAACTGAAAAGAACAATAATACTAACTAGCTTTCCTTTGATATTGTGGCAATGTAGATTCCTAATATTTATGTGTAGATATCAGTATTACACTTTCTGTTGGGGTACTATAAATTCTCCACTTTCCCCAAAAAATGAATAGGAATATGTGCAAAAAATGAATAAAAGAATAAAAAATGAAAAACAAAATTGATAGAAATATTGTGAATAACTGTCAAAACAACTGGAAATTATAAGATCAACAGGAAAGGGACCAACAAATACTGAAAAGATCTATAGTCACTTATCTCAGTTCTTCATATAAACAAGTTTATAATCCAAACAGACAACAACTGAAATGGATGGATGGATGAGATGACATGAAATGATGAGCGAAATGATGATGGTATACGTTCAATCAAATTCTTTATCAATTGATTCTCTTCTCAGTGCTGCACCTTAGGAGCATCCTCTTTCACACACATACATCCATAGTCTATAGATTAAGGGCGCAAGAGATAGAGAGAATTCATCTAAAAGTGGTGTTTATTAAATTAAAACACACTGCGCATGTAATCAAAAACACGTACAGAATATAAAATACAACTCGCTTATCTGTCTCCTGGCAATGGCATCCACGTTACTGTGCCCACTCCTCCGTCTGGTATTTCACCGTCAGAATCACCAGAGTCCTCTAGATGTGAATTAGAGCATCCTCATGGTACCATCCTGGATCCGATATTACAACTCCATTTGACGGATATTACGGTGGTGGATTTCTCACAGGGGGGCTTGCTCAGGAGCTAGTTTAAAAGTTATTTAAAAATAAGAAATTGAAGTCTGAACTCCACGCGTATCGCGGGCTTTTCTGTCCGCTTTTTCAAGGGTGATTCATTATATATTTATTTGCATATTAAGTGTTACAATTCCTTTAATAAATAGTTAAAAAACACTTGGT
Source organism: Rhinophrynus dorsalis (assembly GCA_037306005.1). Classification (NCBI taxonomy): domain Eukaryota; kingdom Metazoa; phylum Chordata; class Amphibia; order Anura; family Rhinophrynidae; genus Rhinophrynus; species Rhinophrynus dorsalis. Next base: position 376,352,386 of record CM074721.1, on the reverse strand, counting down.
GTTTAAATGTTATTGTGTTTTACAACCAAGACCGTTAAACGCTTAAGATCAGCGGGTTGGGCTTTACAATGCACACACACCCCTCCGATCCCAGATGTTGAAACACCTCACTTGGACCCTCCTATGCACAATGAAATGTGTGGTTTACAGTTTTCATTTTTAATTTGTGTTTAATCCCTTAAGGACCGGGAACATCTGAGTTCGATTTGACTTAAAGGGATAGTAATACTTCGTTTTAACTTTATTTTATTTTGTAGGCATTAAAAAAACATGAAGAATGATATAAGACTTATCTCTCAAACCTTTATGGTTTATGAGATATTCACAAGCAAAGTTCCCCTCCCCGCCCCTTTTACCTAGTGTAAGCCATCTCTTCTCAGATGTGAATCTGGTTGTATGACCAGACAGATAACAGCAGGGGACAATTTTCTTTGTATGAAAACAATGAAAGCCCTTCCCCCCTTGACAAGTTTTTCAGCTGTTTCCCTTATCTTAATTGAAGATTGTCCCTCTCTGCAGTCTACCTGGGCATCTCCCTTCTGATCTGGTTGAACAGGGGGGGATACTTTGTTTGTGAATATCTCTTAAACCATAAAGGTTTGAGAGATAAGACTTATATCGTTCTTCATGTTTTTTTAATGCCTACAAAATAAAATAAAGATAAAATGAAGTATTACTTTAAGGACCGGAGCAATTTTGACTATGTCTTTCTTCAACTATATTTTCTCTTTAATTCCTTTAATACACCCACACAAATTATATACTGTTTTTTTTTAAGAACAAGTAGGGCTTTCTTTTGATATCACAATTATATGAATACATCATTGTTTAATTTGATTAAAATAGAAAAAAAGAGGAGAAAAAAAAACATTTTGCTTACATTTTCCTGTCAGGATTTGCATACTATTAGTTCATTACAAAAAATACCCCTAAATATATTAATTTGCTTCTCCTGAATATAAAAGTACCCCATATGCCTAGTATTTCAACCCCTTCCTCGCATTTACAAGGTAAATATTACAAGATGGACGCCATTATTTCCAACCTGTAATTTTTCAGTGATTGGCATGTGAGCATCATAGCTTAGTTGACGGTGCCAGAACCAAAAATGTCCCACAAAGGTATATGTTTCTGAAAACTAGACAACATAAGGTAAATAATCAGGGGAATTTTGGAGTTTTTTATGCAGCTATTTTTCCAGATATATTTTTCAAAATTGTGTTAATATTTTGTTTTTTGCAGTTTTCACACTTACATTTCAATATTACTGTTGATATCAAGCACGGGATAGTTGAACATTTTAAAAAATGCATTGATTAGTATTTAGCTCCTTCTGAGTACGGCAATACCCCATATGCACAGGATTCTAAAGGCTTGGGGTAGCTACGGGGCCCAAATCGGAACAATGCACGTTTCTTGTTTCACACTTGAATTTTCACAGCTTGTGTCACTGGTGCCATGTCTCATTTGTGGCTGTGTACCAGTGTTCCACCTTAAAATTTTCTACCAAAAGTGTATATTTTTGGAAAGTCGACACCCCAGGTTTTCATTTTATGTATGTTTTCTAGTTTTTTACACAGCCATTTTACCACCTCGTAAATCTTGACATAAAAAAAATCAGCATTTTTCACACTGACTTCAATGTTGATGTGAATTTCAAGCACAGGATAGGTGTAGATTTTAAAAACTGTATTGTTTAGTGTTCAGCTCCTTCTTCTGAGTACGCCAATACCCCATATGCATAGGTTTCTCAAGGTTTGGGGGAGCTACGGGGCCCAATTTTGAACAAATATTCAATTTTCACATCTTGCTTAACTGGTGCCATTTGTCATTAGGGGATGTGTAACAGTGCTCCACTTTTAGATTTCCCCCCAAAATGTATATTTTTTTGAATGTAGACATTGCAGGCTTTCATTTTAGGTATGTTTTTTAATTTTTTACACAACCATTTTACCACCAATCCCTTGTAAAACTTGACATAAGTAAAAAAAATCAGTGTTTTTCACACTTAGATGCTGATGTGAATTTCAAGCACATGATAGGTGAAGATTTTATAACCTGCATTGATTAGTGTTTGGCTCCTTCTTCTGAGTACGATAATGCCCCATATGCATAGGTTTGTCAGGGTTTGGGGTAGCTACTGGGCCCAGATGGAACAAGTGTGTTTCCTTTTACAGACATGCCATTTTTACAGCTCGTGCCTTGTCTCATTTTAGGCTGTTTTAGTGCTTTACATTAGTGGTGAGTTACATTGCCTGAGTACGGCAATGCCCCATACGCATAGGTTTGTCAGCGTTTGGGGGAGCTACTGGGCCCAGCAGGGAACATGTGTGTTTCCATTATCAGAGATGGAAAAAACTTAGGGTTCTTTGCTTCCCATTATATTTGATAGTGTTAGATCTAAGGTGTTTTCAAAAATAAAAAAACAGGATATTTCAGGCGGAAAAAGTGGCCAAATAATAAAAGAAACTTTACAGCACTAATGCATTGTGCCTGTATGGTATTGCTTGAAGCGGTCACCAATGCAGAGGCCAGGTTTGGAAGGGCAATCAGGATAGTAAGTGGTGGTGTCTGTCCGTATTACCTTGCTGTAACAAACCCTGAAGCGCTTCTGTGGTTTGTTCTTTGGGGGTTGGGGGGGATTTTATAAATAAAGTGTGCTATCCCGGGTCTTGCTGGAATGATTACTGGCGCATCTTGAAACAAAAATAGGGAAATGAGTTGTAGCGGATACTGTAAAAAACTAAATTTTGTATTGGGGTTTGCCAGTTTGAAAAGTAAAAATTAATTGTGTACTGCAGTCTGCATCATATAGATGGCACCTTTTTTTGGACCATGCCCTACACTTTGCCATAGCGAGGTATGGATGCATTAGTTGATCACACAGATCAACTTCCCCCATGTTCTTGTTATAGTCCCTGATGCAGACCGGCTTTCTCAGTACCCCTCTCCTGCCACTACCAGTGACTGCCACTGTTCTGTCCTCATACATGGTGGTCAGCATGTAGACATCTTTTCTGTCCTTGAACTTAACTCCCAGCAACTCCTGTTAGCTCAAAGATAAGGACGTCCCAGTTTTTAGTTTTGTATCTACCAGTTTTTTGGGCAACACCCTACAATTGCGCCTAACAGTGTCACAGGCCACGGTGTCAAAACAAAAAAGAGATTTGAATAAAAGGGGACTGTAGTAGTTATCAACAAATAACTGATAAACTTTATTTAATAATGGGTAAATTAGTTACCAAACTATTTTCCCATTTGTTCCCAGAAATTCGGGGCAAATAGGAGGATCAAGTTGGCTGTCCTTGCCCTCATAAATTCCAAAAGCCTGGGTATAGCCTGTGGCACTTTCATTCAATTTATAAAATTTAACACCAAACTTGGAGCGCTTGGAGGAGATGTATTACCTGAAACCTAACCTGCCTTTATACTTCATTAGGGATTCATCTATACTAATTTGTTTTTTGGTGGTATATACTTGGGCAAACTATTTCTGTAAATGATTTATTAGGGGGCAAATTTTGTAAAGTCTGTTATACTGGGGGTGTTCTTTTGGGAGGCACAGGGTATTATCACTAAAATGCATAAAGTGCAAAACCAATTCAAATCTAGATATGGTCATTGTCTTGGAGAATATAGGAGTATCACATATGAGGTTTTTGCTTTTTTATGGCTTTTTTTATTATCCCCATTGCCATTATTAGGGCCCAGAATTGCTTAAATCCTGTGATGTCTGTGGGTTTCCATACTTCTTGCTCAACAACGAAAGCTGATGGGTTGGCGGCAATATACTGGGCTGCATACAAATTGGTTTGGGACACAATTTCCCCCAAAATGTCTTCCCCCAAAAACAAATCAAAAAACGGATCATGGGTAAATCCTTCCACATCAGTTTGAATTCCTGGGTTGCCTGTGAATTTTGGGATTTGTGGGTTTAAATTGGTTGGCGATACCCATTCATTAGGATCAGGAGGGGTGGCAGGTCTTGGGACATTTCTTTGGGCAGCACTTTGGGAAGGTCTTTTGGGAAGTCTTTGGGCAGTTGCTGGGGCAGCTCTTCGGCTCATCTTTTCTTTACAGAAGGATCAGCATCATCACTAGAGCTGCTCTCACTCTCTGAAAATTACGTTATATCAAATTCTGACGCAGTGTCTGTGGCTTCTGAGTCAGATGCCAAAAAGTCATATGCCTCTTCTAAACTATAACGCCGCTGCATTATGTACATCTACCCTAAACTAAATAAATTCCTAATTTCTCCTAAATAACTACCCACCCACTACTTAACTATTACTATGTACATTTCTATACCTAACCCCAAACAGTCACTATTCTGATAATATTTTTTTTCCTTACACTACTCCTAAACCTAAATCTATCCCTAAGCCTTATCCTAACCCACGTATTCCTTGAACCTACCTATCTAAACTAGCTTATAACACAAACTCAATTTTTAAATAAAATCAACTTTTTTTTTTCTTCCTAAGCTACTCCTAAACCTAAATCTATCCCTAAGCCTTATCCTAACTCACGTATTCCCTGAATCTACCTAACCAAGTACCGATCTAAACTAGCTTATAACACAAACTCAATTTTTAAATAAACTTTTTTTTTTTTTCCTATGCTACTCTTAAACCTATCCGTAAGCCTTACCCGAAACGCAAGTATTCCCTGAACCTACCTAACCCAATTCAACTACCTATCTAAACTAAAATTATTTATTCTAAAAATCTTAAAAAAAAAAAAAAACAATTTTTAAATAATTTGTTTTTGTTTTTTTTCTACTCTACCCCTAAACCTAATTCTAACCCTAAACCTTTCCCTAATGCATATATACACTAAACCTACCCAACTACCTAGCTAAACTACCGACCTAACCCTAAAATTTACTAAAAAAAAAATTATTAAAAAAAATACAAAGGGGATGGGGGAAGTACCACAGATCAGCAAAAGCTGATCTGCTAAAGCTGGAACAGGCTCTGGAACGCTGTAACACGATGTCTCTCTCCACCTCAGAAGTGTGTAAGATGGAGGGAGGCAGAGACGTGACAGGGACAGTATTTGTAAATACTGTCCCTGTCATTCAGCTTTTGCAACATGAGATTCGCTAATCAAGTAAATCACATGTTGCAACAATGCTGTTACTGACTGAAGCTAAGTGCCCCAGTATCAGAGCACTTAGTAACAGCCGGCCCGCGCTCTTCCATTGCTCCATGCAGCGGCGATGGGAGATTTTAACCCATGACGTACCGGGACCATCATGGGTCCTTGTGGAAAATCTACCCGTGATGGTCCCGGTACGTCATGGGTCGTTAAGGGGTTAAGTTAGCATCTCTTTAAGTGCCAAACACAAACAACTAAAATATAATCTGGGGTTATATACAATTAAATACCCTACAGTTCAAGCTAGCACATGGAGAACAAAAATCTAGTCTTACTTAGGATCTTTGTGGCATCTACTCAGGTATTTTGCAGGACTCCCTGGTCTCTATTGCTACAGAAGTGCATGGCTGGCTGTGGACTGCCTAAGATAAGGTAATGAACAGAAAAGGTAGTTAACTGAGAATAGTACTCCGCACTCTGCTTGTCATACCTGGGAACTCTCCAGATTTACCCTGGAGACTCCGGTTTTGACACAGCTTTACCACGTCTCAGGGACAGAGGCCGATTCCTCCGAATGTGGGGAGTTTCTATTGAAACTATGCCCACTTCTGCTCTTTCCCCCTGTGTTCCTCCTTCCCCAGGCTTCCTTTATATCTGCGTCACACTTTTAAGCCCTGTCCCCCCAATTTGCATCAAGCTCCACCCCTTTTGACGCAATTCGCACCCCCTACTGCACCAGAGGACTCCCCACCGGGGAGACAACAATTGGAAGTTCCCAGGTATGCTGCTTGTCTTTTCTCTCATGAAAAAAGAGCAAACAAAACTGGTCCCGAATCAGGACAGTCTACGCATGCACTAGTTTAGGATATTTTAGGAGGTAACATAAAATAAATAATTTTATAGATTCTAGATGGGAGTACATAATGTTTATATATAAAACCATTTTTGCATGTAAAACTACACCAGTAGCTATATAAAAGGAGTAGATGTTTTTTTCTTTGTTTAACTAAACTGCAGTTTTCTTTTGTGATCACTAAGTGGTTGCTACCTATTGACAGCTGTAAACGAAGAGTACAATATCTCCCATAGACAGCAACAGAAAATGTGAGTTTGTCGTTTGGTCACCAGTTGGTGCTATTGCTAAAAGCTGGATTAATAGAAAATGCCACTGCAACTTCTGAATGAAGTATTTTCCAGCAGTGGGAAATATATATATATATTTTTTTTATTTGTTTTTTCCCCTATTACTTCACCTCTTTTAACCTTTTGAGTGCCAGAGAGGTATCCAAAGAGTTGGATACCTCTTTGGCACTCAAAGGGTTAACTGCTATACAACATGGTCAGTTGTATGCTAAATTGTATTTGGATACATTCTTCCATTCTTGACAAATGGCCCCATGGCATCGATACGTTTAATAAAATGTAATTTTATTTTGTGTCTGAACATTCCCAGCTCTACTCAGTGTCTCTCTGTATATCAGCATAATTCACTAAGATAAAGAGATCCAGGATGTGCTATACAGGAGAAAGGACAATGCTCAGTGATTTAAATTGAGATTTTTTAAACTCTTGAAAATTAAAGAGGTCTTCAATGCATTGCTTCACAATGTGTTGAAGACATCTCTAGCATTCATCTGGTAAAAAAATATTATTTAACCCTTTGAGTGCAAGAGAGATATCCAATGCATTGCTTTATGCATAATGCTGGTCAATGACGCTCAACTAGAAATGAGCCTTCCACTGAATTTAACTGGCTCTATAGGAGTGGTGTCCTACCCAGGGTGCAATCTTTTAGCTCACTAGTGCCTTACACAGAGTGGAAATATTATATAGGGATATTAATTGTTCACAATAAAAGCAGCTCCAATTAATCTTCATAGTATTTGGGCCATGAACTACAACTCTGACAGTATTGAAATAACACTCTCCATGGTTCAAATACTATGAAGATTAATTGGAGCTGCAGTTTTGCGAAACATTACTATCCCTTTAAGATATTTCCACTCTGTGTAAGGCACTAGTGAGCTAAAAGATTCCACCCTGGGTAGGACACCACTCCTTGGCCCAAATACTATGAAGATTAATTGGATCTGCTTTTATTGTGAAACATTACTATCCCTTTAAGTCACATCATACTGATCCTGCCAAAATGGCAGCCCAGCCACAAGGCAATTCCTTTCTTAACAAGACACATTATCCTTGGGATGGGTCATCCAAAGGGTAACGGGGAACAAGATGTGGACCACTAGCTCATAGTGCTACACAGGTCAGCTATACATCACGAGGCCCTAACTCAGTGGTTCTCAAACTCTTTTTTGTTCAAGGCACCCCTAACATGCAATCTGCAACTTTTGTTCCACTCCTAACATGTTTAATGTAATTTATCAAAGGCACAACAAAGGGTACAATTCATAAATTTACAGATATTAGGTCTCACAATCCTAGTAATAAAAACATATTGTGGATAATTCTTCTATATGTCTACTTTTAAAAGACAATATTCACATTTTTGTCATAGAAAACATGGGGCACCCTAATTTGATGTCCGCCGCACACCAAAGTGCCACCCTGGTTGAGAATCACTGCCCTAACTGTATTGCACATCCCTCTGGTACTCAAGGGGTTACGCACAACTCTTACCACAACTTTCCCCTTTCAGTGCCATAGGGGTATGTAATGCACAGAAATGGTTAGGGACTGATACTTTTTGTGGGCAAGAGGGGGGAGCAGAGAGGATGCTCTCAAACTTCAGGGTTGTTGAACTGCTGGGGATGTGGAAGGGAAGCCCTCCCTTGCACATCACCAGCAGTTCGACAACCCTTCATGCTAACAAATACATTTTGCCCCCCACCCCCCGCAAACTTAATTCTTAGTGAATACGGCTATGTGGGTCTCCATCGGCAATGCAATATGCTCCCTACACATCACCAGAAACACACTGCAATAGTATCTCCCCATGTTTTTAAGAATGCCTTTACACCAAAGTGCCCACTATTCTCCATTTGCTTTATTTAGCCTAGTCAGCCTTTGGCTCTCCAACAGTTGGATGGTTGGGAAGACTGTATTTCCCGATGTTGGAGATTACCCATCCTAAGGTTTACTACCCCTGATATCTCCTACCCTACTCATATCCCAGTTTTTTCCCTCTCAAACAGTTGGGAGACATAGACTAAGAACAGTCATTTTGGCAATGTCCCTGTCCCTATGAACCTAAAGAAGCTTTTTATTTAGAAATCCCTGTTAAAGTCAGGATGTCGCACTAGAAAAAAATATAACACACTTTCAAAAGTTGACAGAAAATGGATAGGAGGTTAATGTTCTAGATTTATGAAGCATTGAAACAATGTGTAATTCAACAGTCCTTTTACTCTTCTTTCTGAAACAATCATAAAATTACCTGGAACAAACGTGCCCTCAATTTATGTGGCTTTTGTGTACTTCTCTCTATTAACCTCCAAGTCAGTATTTACAAATTGTATTGGGTGGATTAACCACTTCGAAATGAAACAAAATGGATTTTCTACCACTGAAGTCAATGCCTTTGCTTTTCAATTCAATGGTTCTAACATACAGAAGAAAAAACACTGATGGCAGAAATACTATAGCAACTTTGAATGTTAAGCATGAACATCCAATTCACTTCATTTTGGATTTTATCTTCCAAAAATAACCAGCAGTTCCAATAAGAATTAACAATTTACTAAAAGAATAGTAAAAAAACAAAAAAGTCCAGTGACATACTGATAAAAATCATTCACAATGCATTGGAGACCCCCATCTAATGGGTAAAAGGTAGAGTGGAAAACATCCCATCTAACTCACCAGCATATGTCTTCCTGTCCTGCTCCCTTCGTGTTGGACTGTATTGTTCTTTTAAAGATATGAATAAAGTTTTCAAGTTTTTTTTTACTACCTCCAGGTAACAGCTGTTTTAATATACAATCAAGATACAGACTGAGAGGGTGTTCCTTTGCCATTTGCTTCTTGTGTCAATAAAAGGTACATTGTGTTAGAACAAGATTAAGACAAACACTCCAACAGATTAAGGAATCAAAATAAAACTAAACTATGTTTTTTTGTTTTGTCCTCAGAGCTTGAAAAAAAAGTTACCAAGCATCCTGTGTTGCCATGGCAATGGGGTAAGTCTTGCTTTCAATCTCTCCTACTCTGATAATCAGAGGGATACATAAAGAAGGAAGCGAAAGTAGGATTTGGAGATCAGCTGAAATTACTGGACCCAGAGAAAATCGCAATGCCTTGCGTACCCCTCTGGCACTGAAAGGGTTAAATGTGCAGTTGTATCCAGTCTTCAGAATAGAAGTTCCAACAAATAGCGCAAAGTGATTAGCTAAAATGCAATGAAAAAAATATCAAAAAATATATTAACCCTGTGAGTACCAGAAGGATATTCCAAAGTGTTCAATACCCCTCTAGCACTAAAAAAGTTAAATCTCTGTATGGAATAATCTATTTCATGAAATAAACTATAGCTCTGAAACTGTCTTCCAATTCCATTCACAGTACTGACAACTTACCACTTGCTACTACTTTACACAACATTAGAAAAGACCACTCCAGGCAGATCAGTCGCTATCTACCTGTGTCAACAGGCAAGGAACCATAAAAGTCTTATTCAGCAGTTGCAATGGTATCCTTATGATTCTGCAGTGTTGGAAGTCAGATGCAATCATCTACACATTTTTAACCCTTTGAGTGCCAGAGACGTACACAACACATTGCTCTGCATTGCATTCCGTATCCCTCCGGTACTCGAAGGGTTAATGCCATGCATGTGCTATGTTTATATATGTATATGTAAATCCATTTTGAATAAAAACGAAAAAGTAGCAGTTATAGAGAAAATAAACTTTACAGGTCTCTATTGTATTCCTCTCTACGTGTTAGAGGCATCATTAGCATACATGGGGTTAAAAGGCCAATTAAACTTAATGGCATTACAAGACTTTGTATGTTTCCCCTATGTGCAGTTCATTTGCTCCTGAATTGCACCTCTGTAGATTGTTAAATACTCTCCTTTGTCTATAGGATAGTAACGGAGGACATAATACATTTTTCCAATTTAATGGTGAAGATAATTAATATAATCAGATGATATGGTGGATAACAGGTATCATTATTATTGATCGCGTCAATGTCATACAACTTCCTTTCCACAGTGGCAAACTGGCAATAAAAGAACTATTGGACTCTAGCTGATGTTTCTCCCCAGTGGGAGTTTTTCTGGTGCCTATTAATAAAGATCTAAACGTGGAATACAAGATGTGCAGCCCAAAGGGGCTTCAAAAACCCTTACATGGAAGAAAAAGTAAAACCGCTCCTCCATGTTCCATAACTAAGTCCAACCAGCTGGTAACAATATGGGAACTGGGATAGATAAACATTTTTTATTTCTCTCTAGATATAGGCTATCTCCAGGCATCCATCAGGAGTGAATGATTATGATATTTTGTACTTCTTTAAACTATTCAGTGACACATAATTGATCACAAACAAACAATCATAAAACTAACAACACCTAATGATAATTATACTTCCAACATAAAATCTCTAATCACAAAACAATTCAGTAACAGTATGACTGCCTTTTATAGTGAATGAAAATACCCCAAGTCCCTCATTGGCCATAACTGCTCTAACATAAATGTCTATAGAATTATGATGCAAGTAAAACCTTATTCACTGATATGGATTGGGTTCATTAGAAACCAGACAACTGTATAGAATTCTAAAAAGTAAGTCTCTTGAGGACAATATGACTAGCTGGCTTGCAAACAGCTGCAATGTCTTTCCTCAAATAATGCTCTATGATCCAGATATTCTGTTCAGACTTATTCAAACACCATACAGTGGAAAATAGGTCACTATTATGCACTCCAATGAACCATTTTCTTGCAAGGATTCTTCTATTGCCCGTATAACTCAAAAATAGAAACCCAAGCTAGAAAAAAGTTAAAGCAGAAGTAACACCTTTTAACAATAACCCACCCACTTTATTTAATTACTAGGGCCAGAAAATCTTAAAGGGATAGTAATGTTTCATAATAAAATCAGCTCTAATTAATCATCATAGTATTTGGACCTTGAAGAGTGTTATTTCAATTCTGTCAGAGTTGTAGTTCAAGCGTAATTGAATAATAAAGTATCCCCCTCCCATCCCTTTTACTGATGTAACACTGCTCAGCCAGAGCAGAAGGGAGGTGCCCAGGTAGATTGCAGAGAGGGACTATCTTCAATTAAGATAAGGGAAAAAGCTGAAAATCTTGCCAAGGGGGGCAGGGATTTCATTGTTCTCATAGGAAGAAGATTGTCCCCTGATGTTATCTGTCTGGTCTAGCAACCAGATTCCACATCTGAGAAGAGATGGCTTACACTAAGTAAAAGGGGCGGGAGGGGGAAACTTTATCCTTCAATTAGTCTTGAACCACAACTCTCACAGTATTGAAATAACACTCTCTATAGCTCAAATACTATGAAAATTAATTGGAGCTGCTGTTTTTGTGAAACATTACTATCCCTTTAATGGCCAACCATGAATTGTGTGCTTGTGCCTGTTCAAGTGGTAATATCTTTAATCAGTTCATGGAGGTGAACTTGACAGCTGCTGGCAGTTTTGTCAAACTGAAGCAGGTAGAGTGGATGAGCCTACTTAATCCTTTAGGGACTAGAGGGGAGAGCAAAGCATGGTTTACTCTTCTAGTCTTTAACAGGTTTAGATTACCATGTGCAGTGGGCACAGTTTGCGTCCAGACGTCCTACTAGAAAATATCATGTCCTGCTCCATGGATGGCATCCATGACTGACTAGAGATGTTCTCTCTTGAACACAGGCACAAGTCAAAAAATTGTAGAGGACATTATGATTTTCTGGCCATAGTAAGTTAAGTGGGGAGATTATTATCAGGATGGGTTACTTTTCCTTTAAATTCATCTTATGTTTGCAGGATGGAACAGACTTGAAAGCTGCAGTATATAAATGGCATGTTGAGGATAGATATGAAAACAATTGAAGAAATCCCTGTAGAGTTCGCTGTATCTGATGACTGGTGGAGGGGCAACACTAAGGGCCATATGTACAAAAGGAAGATGGAACAATTATGAAACAATTCAACTACACCATAAGGGACAAACATACATTTCCAAAATACTATGGATAGGCAAAATGTTTTGCCTCTGAGAAACATGAGAAAATGGCAGTTCATGCTGAGAAATTCCTGTAAAAAGTTGCATTTTCTTGCTTTTCCATTGCATTGAAATGAATAAGAATGAATTCCCCCACACCAGCATCACATGGAGAGAGTTTTCCCATGTATTCCTACTATCATCGTATAAAAGGTGTCTCAAGTTCCCTCATGTGGTCAGTCTTTACTAGCTGTATTTTGATGCTAAAAGAAACAGGGAGAACGGTGATGGATTTTATTTTTAGGAGTCTTGGTGGGAACCAATTTGTTCTCCAAGTGTGAAGGGGAAAAGAGTTGAAAGAACACACACCTCTTGATTAATAAATCATATTCAGTAACAGACAGACAGTCATGTGTTCCAAGTTAATACAGGAGTTGGCTGAGCATTTACAGTGACTGACTAATAAAATGTGCATACAGGTACCACATACACCCAAGAGACAGACAAGTATAATGTGACACTCGCTACTACAACTGCAAGAAGAAGAGGGACAAACATATAGTGAGCAAACTGCTGATTCTAAAGCTAACAGGTCTAGCCTCAAACTGTACTGTACAGTAAAAACTGACACACATTCATGTTAGGAGAGAAATAAAACTGCTGCTGAAATTGTAAAACTAGCTATTTGTACAGGCAGATAGAGAAGAAGTCACTTGCTGTGTCTGGGAGTGTGTATGTCTGATGTCTTTGTAGACAGGGACAGTTTATTAAAAAAGACAAATAAAGTTTGACTGATATGATGGGTGACAGACAGGCAGGGATCTCGACCTGAGCTTTCAGTGAATCGGACAGTGACAGATACAAAAGACATAGACGTACATGATTCATTATAGTAAGAGGGGCATGACATCACTCCACAGACTAACGGCTCTGTTGTGTACTTTACAGTAAAAAGCAACACTACTCATTATGTCCAGCACTATGGACAGCATTGAATGCCATAGGGATGTGCATTGTTCACCCTTGCAGCACTCAAAGGGTTAAAATAAACAAAAATAGTACACCAAGCACTACATAATTATCCCCTAACCTATGCGTCAGCCCAATCAACTAAACATATCAATAAACATCAGAATTAACACTCGATTGATAACCAATATAACATATATATAATATTATATACGGGCTGGATAGTAATACAAGCATAAAGTACTTTATGACGCAACTAAGGGTCCCCCTACCTATTCAAGTGTACACTTAAAAAATCTAATCCCCTGACAAATTACACTGACACCTAGGACTGTCAGCTAAAAAATGTATTGAGTCCGAAATTGAGCAATGAAATCACTGTTCACAACTTTCTTATACCACCACCAACTTTCTTGAGACAGAGAGCAGTGAGAAGCATAGAACAAGAACCGTTAATGAGCAATCAATGATCCCACGCAAACAAGGAAGGTGAAGGCAAGATTTATCAACCAGAGAAGAACCCTTTGAAAACAGGTATTGAAGGGATGATGATAGCCTGCTAATTCAGTATCCCTGTTAAGGAGAACAAGTACTTATTGTGCCGTGTGCTCTTCTATATCATACATGCACAAGATTTTGTTGTACTCTGAGTTCTTATATATTATTTAATATACAACATTGTGACATTGTACTGTGAGTTCTCACATTTATCATTGGATACTGAACTTTGAGATGTCACATAACATAATATTGTGATACTAGAAAGAAAACTACGATACCTGGAGAAAAGATCTATTTGGAAACTAATAACATTGGTGTTCATTTCATTTTTTGAGGTGGTATAAGAAAGTTTTGAACATTCAGTTTATTGCTCAATTTCGGACGATTTTTAGAAAACAGTCATAGGTGTCAGTGTAATTTGTCACGGGATTAGATTTTTTAAGTGTACACTTGAATAGGTAGGGGGACCCTTAGTAGGGTATGTTTGTGACATTATTGTTCCATGACAGACTGGTGACCTGTAATTGGAAAATAGATAATAAAGTACTTTGAGCTTGTATTGCTATTCAAAGCATACAAATATGTTGTATTGTTTATCAATCGTGTGTTAATTCTGAAGTGTATTTGAATTTTAGAGACATGTTTAGTTGATTGGGCTGGTATATGAATACTGATCGGTAGATGTATATCTTACTAGTGCTCCGTGTGAATCCGTGTTCAGGATAGGGTTTCTGATCTGTAAGATAAGAGCCGGAGGTTGAATCATGCGCAGGGATACAGTATGAGACATAGGCAATTTATATTTATGAGAGGATATTTTTAAGAATCATATGGCGGAATTGTTGGTGATATAAGTGTTTAGTAGCGCTTGAATTGAACCCTGTCACTGGGTTCAATGATGAAAGTGCAGCAATGCACTTCTCATGAATGAACCCAGTGACAGAGTTCACTTCAAGCGCTACTACTGGAGCCAGCTCATACAGCCGATCCAGTAGTGAGAAATGAAGGCATAAAATGCCTTCCTTGTCGGCCCATGGATCATCTATCCTTCTGGATGGGTGATCCATTATAGGAGGATATCAGAAGGGGTCCTGATGCCCCCCTGAATCATTGTATATTAATAGAAAGCGCATATAACCTATGTTATACATAGGTTATCTGCACTTTCTTAACAAACCCCGGCAATTGCCACCTGCATGGATCACCTATCCTACTGGATAGGTGATCCATACAAGGGGGTGTCAGGAGGTGTCCTGATGCCCCCTTGAGGTTTGAACTATATATTTTCATTAAAAAGATTAATAGCATGATATACACAGGCAAGGTATACAGCCTCATACCTTACCTTTTAACCCAAAATGCCTAATAACAGAGTCCCTGTTAGAAAACTGAACTAATAAAAACGTAAGAAAAACGAAATTCGTAAGAAAAAAAATTGTGTGAAACGAATATCATAAAAATCAGCAAAATGTAAGGGAAAGTGAAAATATCACCAAAAGAAACTAAACTGCATAATGAACACAGGTACCGATTTGTAGCAGCATGAATTAATATTGGGATGCCAGCACATTGTAGAGCTTTCTATTCATTTACATTTGGTTTCTTTTGGGTTTCAACCATGTTGTTTTGCCGTATAATAGTATCCTTTGCTCTATTTGATCATACTCCAATGCTTTGCAATGTGCTTGAGACCCGCTACAAATTGATTAAGGGTTTTTACTCCATAGGAAAATAGAGGGAGATCCCAAATTCGCCAACCCGAGGCAGGTGAAGTTGAGACAGTGAACTCTGACAGCAGACACTGCTATGGGAGTTTAGTGAATGTGTCGAAGTGTCACATTAAAATATCAACACACCCCCCTTGCATACGAATGTGTCTCATTATTCAGTATTTCCATATGGAAATGAGTCATTATGCTTCATTACCATATGGAAATAGGCCATTGTCGATGTGATGAACGAAAATTCGTAAACCTGTCGGATTGATGTCGATGTGGGCATCTTTTTGTTGGAGTGCTGGTGATGTAATGTCGATGTGCCTACGACATTGCTCCAACACTAGATTGACATTTTTATCCCTCATAGAATTTTAGTGTATCTAGGCCCAGATGTCACTGGAGACGTCATTTCTACTTTATCACCTCTTTATCGAACCTTAGCGTATCTTCCTCAAGGAGTCACATTCTAGTGTTGTTGCCATAGTGGAAGAGGGTTTAGACGTTAAACCAACTGCTGTGACTGACAGAGACCGTAACATCCATCTGCAAAATATATTAGTGAATGTTCTATAAATCCCCCTAACTAGAAAAGTAGAAAAAAAAAAAAAAAAGATTTAAAAAAGTATAGAGAAATATGAAAGTAGTAGGGAGGAAGAGCACAATGCTGATGATGACCTAAATATTGATGATGATGTATTTCTAGAATATAACCCTCCATCATCTCTACTTGATATGGCCATAACTTAGCCAAAAGGAAAAGGCTCAATCTTCCACCAATGAAAACAAGCACTATGCCTCTTTATATACTCTTTGAGAGTCAGTTAGAAAGTCTGACTCTGGACAAGTAAATATGTATAAACATATATAATCATCATGCAAGTCATCATTGTCAAGGCTTCAACTCCAAACACCACCCAGTTACAAACACACACACAATGGTAAAAAAGTCACCATCAACAATGGTAGCTATGATGTAAGCTTCTGCTGCTGTTGTAAGTGCAGTGCAATGGACATCTACTGCTACTACAACTGCAACATCTAGCCCCTGTAGCAGTAGTCCCACAGGAACCCCTCAAGTCTTAAATCGACAGAATGGAGATACTTCATTCGCAATCCCAATACAAACAATGTTATCTGTGGGGAAAAAAACACCCTGCTGTTGTTCTGCAAATACAAAACATGAAGGACTATGACTATGTTTGTTGGAGGAAATTAAAAGTCAGAGTGCCAGTACCTACTTCCACTATCACTTCTACAAGTCACGTTGTTAAAGCAATAAAGTTCCTCTATATACGGCCTTGCCACCCTTACCAAGATCTTAGAAAGGAGTCAAAGGCCGCACAAATATAATCCAAAAGAATGCCTGTGGAATAGCAAATTTTGCCAAAATTCTGGCATTTGACATGTTGCCTTTTACTTAGGTTGGAAATGGATTTAAAAAAAAAAAAAAACTGATGTCATATGTTGCTATGCCAAAGTTGTACAAGCAAGTGGTTAGTGTAATGGGGAAAGAACAGCAACACAGCCTGCTAACAATTGTCCAAGATTTTGCTGTGTCCATAGAAAGCATACGAGAAAAATGTCAAAGGTCTCACAGGCAATTAATTGGCAGTGGGGAAAAGGAGGACATTTTATGCATTTTGTATAGATGGGAATTTAGCAGAAAATAAGCAAGAAATGGATAGGTTTCTGTGAAAATCCAAGTCGGGGAAAAAAAAGTAATTTATAACCATCTCTAAATTTAAATGGGGCTTTTAACCCCTTGAATGCTATAAGTCTCCAATCCATTGGATACATCTATAGCATTCAAGAGATAAGAAAAAGCTTCATAATATATCAAAGGGAGTTTTTAACCCTGTTAGTGCCAGACACGTGCTCAACACATTGCAATGTGTTGCATACCCCTCTGGAACTCAAAGGGTTAACTGTATCATGTGGTGCAGTTTAGCCATAGAATTACTCCACATAGGCCTGATTGCAGTCCAGATGAGAATGCAGTTGTAGATTCATTTACATTGGTGCACTAAGGCATTGCTTCTAAATTAGGGGGTATACTCCCGGGAGAGAGGTTAGATTATTTCAGTATATATATTTATATATTATAAATAATTTGGGCTTTTGGAAAGGTCTGCAGAAAAAAAAAGATGTAAAGTGGATATGTAAATTGCAGATGACTAGTAATCTTAATACATGTGAAAGGGGCTGAATTGATTTCAATAAAAGCAGAGCAATGCGTAGTGTACCCCTCTGGCACTGTAAGGGTTAAGATGCCCAAATATTTAAGCAATCAGTTGTTCCACTAGAACAATCATGCTTCCTGTTCAATCCCCATAACTTTGCATCGCTCTTAACCAATGCATTGCCTGCAGATCACTCATCCTTTTAAAATGAACTAGAAAGAAATCCAAGGCAAGACTTGACTCAAAATATTTTACCCTTTGAGTGCCAAAGGGCATTCCAATGTATACAGAACACCCGACACTCAGAGAGATAACCCTTTTAAGGACCAGTGCAGTATTCAATCCATTGCAAAGTAATATGTGGCAAACCCCTTTGGTCATTAAGGCGTTAGAGACACTGCCTGGCAATGCATCTCGGTTGCCAGGAATGAACAGGCATGATTGCCCATTGCTGTCAGTGAGGATGTATGTCTGAGATTGCAAGAGAAAGCTGCATGAACAAGCACAGAATCTTCAATAGACAAAGAGTTTAAGTTGCAGGGTCTTATGTATTACAATGGAATAGTGCAGTTTTGGGGTAAACCAACTCCATCACAGGAGACATCGAAACATTCCTTAGCCTTCCTTCCTTAATTTTTTTTTTTTTTTTTTTAAACCTTTTGAGTGCCATATGGGTATGTGATGCATTGCAATGCGCTGTGTACCCCTCTGGCACTCAAAGGGTTAACCCCCTCAATGTAAGAGGTCTCCAAAGTATTATGAAGAAATGTGCTGGAGAGGTGTTAAATCAGCTGGAATTTTTATTTGTTCCCTATGGTGCGGCTGACAAGATGTCCACGCTCCGTGCTGCTGTCAGCCCAGTAAGAATGCATATTTCTATTGAATAAGGTCATAGTTCTGGTGACTAGCACTACTAAGCTGCTAGTCACCAGATGGGGAGTTATTGAAGTTAAATTGTTTAAGAGGTGGTAGTTCCGCTTAAAAAGCTATGGGGATGGAATAGGTAGCATTATTGTTCTAGTGGAACAGGATATTGCTTAAATATTTGGGCATCTCAGTGTGTTGGAGACCACTCTGGTACTCGGGGTGTAGAGGAAACATTTGGAGGATTCTGTGCCACAAATGCTTAAAAGTAAAGTGGTTCTCAATACCAAAGCATACAACAGCACATGAGAATAAGGACAGATACAATGCCTGGGACAAGTCCAAGAGTGCAACATACCAGAACCAATAACCAGGCTGAAACAAGCATGAAGCAGCAAAAGCAGACTCATATAGAATGGGACAGAAACAGGACTGGCTCAGCAGCCACAGGTAAAATTGCAACAAATCAATATAAGCCAGCAAAGACAAGTGCAGATTCAGTAGAGTAACTGCAGATCTATTAAGTAGCAAGCAGCAAATAATGCTGTGGACAGGGACCTGACTGATTTAGCAACGAGACTCGTTCAGCAGCAATGGATCAATGCAGGAACTGTAAACAATACTATGGACAGGAACAGGACTGGTTCAACTACAGCAGATCAAAGTAGCAACAGGCAACATACAATACAGTGGACGGGAACAGAACTGGTTCAGCAACAATGTATCAATGCAAACAGCAATCTATACCATGGACAGGGATAGGACTGGTTCAGCAACAAGGCTGGTTCAGCACCAGTGGATCAATGCAGGAACAAGGCATGGTCAGGAACAAAGCTGTCCAGTAATAGGAGAACAGCTAACAGAATGCACAGTACTAGGCCAAACAGGAAGCTCTGTGCAAGCCCCACAGCAAAGAAGAGGTGACTATAAAAAAAGAGCAGGTTATCACGGTGCCGTGATTCCTGTTCTGGCGACATTACTACTTCCTGCTTCTTCCCTGCTAGTCTCTTATTGGCTGCTGGGTTCTACTCCGCCCAGCATGAGCCTTCTTAAATTCAGTCCTATCATTCCTTTGGCGCCCTTTCATGATGTTCCTGTGCCTGGAGTTATTCTGCTGTATGACCCGGTTTTGTACTGATTCTGGCTGTGGCTGACTACCTGCTCCGTTGCTGACTAGGACTGGCTGACTACCGCTCTGTGTACCGATTCTGGCTGTGGCTGACTACCCACTCCGTTGCTGACTAGGACTGGCTGCCTTTCCGCTCCGTTGCTGACTAGGTCTGGCTGACTGCCGCTCCAAGTACTGACTCTGATTGTGGCTGACTCCCTTTCTGTCCTGGCCTAGTGCCTTGCCATATTGCTCTCCAGGGCCTGTCATTGATACCACGCCAGTGCCTGCCCGAGTTACCCTACGAGGGTCTGTCTGTGTTGCCTTATTGAGGTCTGTCAGTACTGCGGAGCCAGGGCCTGCCTGAAGTTCCCTACGAGGGCCTGTCAGTGTTGCCTTATCTGGGCTTGTCAGTGTTGCTGCGTCAGTGCCTGCCCAAGTTGCCCTAAGAGGGTCTGTCAGTGTTGCCTTACCAGGGCCTGTCAGTGTTGCTACTAGGGCCTTTTAGTTTTGCCTTACCTGGTTCTTGTCAGTGTTGCCGTACCAGTACCTGCCCGAGTTGCCTACCAGGTCTTGTCTGTGTCGCTATGACAGTGCCTGGCCAAATTGTCCTAAAGGGTCTGTCTGTGTTGCCCCGATTATTCCTAGCCTGAGGCGTGTGACTGGTGCATTCTTGCCTGCTTACCTTCGGTTGCCCTAGCGTGCTAGGTAATCTGCCCTGCAGTTGCCTTCTGCCTTACTGGTGGAGTACATCTTAGGCTTGGCACTGCTGAGGTTCTGTTCCTGGTTCCTGATGCCTATTCCTGATTTTAGTATCATTATTTTGTTTTGCTTGTCTCATTGCACCCTGACCTGTGTCAGATTCGGAAGTACCACGGTACTGTTTGAATCTGGACCTGTGAGGGGTGATCTCGTGAACCTTATTATCTTTAATAAAGCTGGTTTTACCTTACCTACTTGTCTGAGAGTTCTTACTAACCGTGACACAGGTGCTAGGAGCTGGATTGAATACTGGAATAGGCCATAGGTAAGGCAACCAGTGATCTTTGCAATGGACTTGGGTCAAATTCACCTCTATACTACAAAACAAGAACTTTAGTGCATCTCCCCCAGTGCTTCTTAGTACATCAGCCTTTATTAATTCATTAAACATCAGTACAAATGTATTTAAGGGGAACAATACCTATGGGAACAAGTGACTCTTGATATGTTAATATGTTAGAAGTATTTCATACAGCAGTTGGGAATAACAATTTTACTTATTTTTGCATAGTGTCTGTTCTTGCCTTTATTTGCTGAGCATCACTTTGTACTTAGGTTTACCTCCACACAATGAATAGCAGATTGTCTGAATGAGATTTGCCTTCAAGTGAGAGAAAGTTCCACCCAATGAAATATGAAGATAGTAATTTGGCCTGTTCAGTTATAGACTACAGCAGAGTTAAAATTAATTTGCAAGTCCTTCTGTTAAACACCTCAAGAGACAAGTATTTCAAGGGCATAGTTTCCCTAAAGTGCTGTGAATATAAAGGATTAGAAATTTTTTCTACTATTTTTATTAGTGTAGACTTAGATACCAGTATAAAAATGTAATATCAACCTAGGCAAAACTGACTATGGGAAGAAATGTATTATAATGAAAATAATCCAATTTTTTTTCCTATAAAAATTGGTCCTCTCAGAGGCAGTACAATTAATGTACACAAATATATTCACAGTCAACACAAAGATCTTGCAACAGAATTTTTAATCTTAAAGACAAGAAAGATCGATTGTTGCTAACAGAAAGTAGGTTTTTCCTTTAAAGGGGCATTACCTCCTAGGGCAAATCTGAGATAAGTACAATAGTATGCTAAGGAATGAGTAACTAAAATAGGTGTGTGTTTTAACGGTTGTCCTCCCATTATAAAATGATGAAAATCATGTAAATAATATATTTCCATTTAATTGGGGATTTCAAATCCCTTAACCCTTTGAGTGCCAGAGATGTATGAAATGTATTGCATTGTAATATGTTCGATATTATTATTATTATTCTTTATTTATATAGCACCAGCTCATTCCACAGTGCTGTGCAATTGGGAATAGACATACACAGGTATTAAATAGTACAATCAGATTTGAAGAACAGGAGGATCAGAGGGCCCTGCTCGTGAGAACAGTCTACAGGAAGGTAGTTTGACACAGAGGGAGTAAGTGCTATTGGGTTTAAGTGCCTCCTGCCACATGAACTGCAGTCAGTGGGTGGGAGTGAGAAGTGCTGTTGAGTGCAGTGGTCCGGGAAAGGGGTGAATCTTGGCAATAATGTTTATGGAAGCAGTAGATAGGCTTCCCTGAAGAGGCGAGTCTTCAGGGAGCGTGTGAAGATTTGAAGGCTGGGGGAGAGTCTGATGGGGCGGGCTTAAAGGGATAGTAATACTTAAAATGTAAAAAAAATATGTTGTAGAGTTTATCCCCCTGAGTAAAACAAGGGCACTCCCACTGCTGAAAGGTGTTTCATTCAAAAGTTATTAATTTTCAAAGTTGAATTTTTTAGGTGCAATATCACAGGTGCCTGAAATTGTACAGTGGCGCTGTTGCTACACCATCCTATGAAGATTTATGGTCAACTGACCAGAGCTGTCCATAGGATCATGTAGCAACAGCGCCACTGTACAATTTCAGGCCACTGTGATATTGCACCTAAAACATTCAACTTTGAAAATTAATAACTTTTGAATGAAACACCTTTCAGCAGTGGGAGTGCCCTTGTTTTACTCAGGGGGATAAACCATACAACATATTTTTTTTACATTTTAAGTATTACTATCCCTTTAAACATGTTCCCCATTTCCTGATGCAATGAGGCTTTTTCAATGTCTATTCAGGCTCCAACTCTCAGACTGCCCCACTGTGTGATGCACCATTACAGGAATTGACCAGACAGCACTTCACTGTGTGTCCAACCGGATATGACTATTTACTGATGACACACACAGAGTGTATGGTGGCTGTGGATAATGTAGCCTCACGTGAAGGCACAGATTGAGATCCAGAGCATGTAACACTGGGGGAAGCCTCATTACCATTAACCATTTGTGTGCCAGAGGGAACTGCATTTCTCTTCAATGTGTTGCTTACTCCTCTGGCACACAAATGATTACTAACATCTATCTGAGATAACCAATTATTTTGAAGGAGAAGTAAGGCAGACACAGAACTGGGGATGAGATTTAGTACTTTAATTGAGTGGGGCTTAATAAACAGGTCCTTGTAGAGAATGGGCGGGCTGATATGTACAGGTCTTCAAGCTTCATGTATCAGCCCACCCATTCCCTGACAAAGCAGTCCCACTGGCAATGCACACACAATACATTTACTCCACCCATTTCCAGTCCAGGGAGGTGCAGGCAGCATGGATCCAGAAACAGGTCATGCAACACACATTTATAAATCTTTCTGCTGGATAAAACTAGAAATATTTAGCTTACAGTACCCTAGGAATAATGGTCTCTTCATTTGCTTAACAGATCCTCCATACAGCAGTCATTTATATCTATGTACCTGTTTTATTTGCATTGATCGCTGTTGCAGTCCACTCCTAGCAATTTAACTTTAGGATATGATAAAAGACTAGGGAGGCAAGTCTTTCATAAAGGTTTAAGACAATTGTTATGAGGAGATATAAACTTAAGGCAGATTTCAATAGAGATCATCGCATGCAAGAAAATGCAGATACCAACCTTGGCAAGTCTATTTATCGGAAATGTACCTCAAGTAAAAAGTGGCTCAGTTTAACTGAAATACTTACTTAGGTAGATGACCTTATATGTAGGACCTTATCCTATCCTGAGTAAAATAATTTTAGCTCACAAGTGCCATGCACAGAGAAGAAATATCCTGAAGCATATCATACGGATCCTGTCCAAATGACAGTTCAGCCACTAATGGTGCGACGCAAGAAACGCACGTATGCGTAAACATGTTTTAATGATTTTATTTATTTATTAAAATGATTTTGCGAAAGTCGAAATCCAGGAATATGATTTCCAGAAGAGTTTTGAATTGAGCATGAAATTAAAACATTTGCGACCCCGACACAGAGACGTAAAAAACAGTCGCAAATACACTTCCTGCATTAAACACATCCTCTACTTCACTCAGACAGATTCGCTAATCCTAACCACACCCACACAATCACACCCACAAACACAAAATGTCTGCACAGATTCGTTATTCAAGAATTTTCATGCGCAATTCAGTAAAAACATGCGTAAATACATTTGCTACAGATTTCCCCTCAAAACATTACGCATACGTGTGTTTCTTGCATCGTGCCGAAAGTGCCAACATTTCCTTATTTAACGAGAGAAGCAGATAACCCCAGACATACAGCTTGGCCTTCTTGGGTTTCATCTGTGAGGTGCAGATATTCTTTCTAGGCATAGCTAGAAAGAGCAGCTAAACCTCACTGTCAAGGTTCAAGAAGGCCAAAATATAAGTCTAGCGTTAGCTGCTTCTCTGGCACTGACTGGCACTCAATTCATCGATGGACTACCATTTCAGGAAGGATCAGTACAATGTGCTTTAAGAAACTTCTTCTATGTGCACAATACCTGTGAGGTAAAATATTGCACCATCGTAGGATAATGCCTGCAGAGCCTGCTACTTTCCCAGGTTCATTTCCAATTGAATATCCCTTATCCTTACCATTACAGATACAGGTATAAGACAATACTGTACACGTCCTCTTTACCAGATTATTGAGCTTTTCTCTAGTGCTCG
Organism: Rhinophrynus dorsalis; assembly: GCA_037306005.1. Taxonomy (NCBI): domain Eukaryota; kingdom Metazoa; phylum Chordata; class Amphibia; order Anura; family Rhinophrynidae; genus Rhinophrynus; species Rhinophrynus dorsalis. The sequence goes on along the minus strand of CM074721.1, from coordinate 376,328,043 downwards.
AGGTCTTGTTTTGTGCTACTGAAGATCTCTAAAGTATTTCAGCACACTGGAGACAATTCTGGCATCCAAGGGGTTAATTTGCTTACTGTGAAAATGTATAAATAAAATAAACTCTCTCTCTATGCAGGAGTATGTGCTTATTCAGCAATGGTGAACATAAAGTGCGTTCTCCATAGGTTTTCCTTTTGGCTACAAGAGCTGTGCAATGCATTGCTCAAAGAGTTAACACGGAGAGCACAGCTTGTGTGAGAGAAGAGATAGAAAAGCTGGAATACAGCGTGCATTTTAGCAAACCTTAGGAGAGGGCACTTATTTCAGAGAAAACAAAAACTGCAAATATGATAACAGTGAAAACTGGAAGTGTAATCAAACAGTGTGAATAATAGAAGTATTAACTTTGCAAAAACTGTTTTGTATGCTGACAGCAGACACTAAAGAATTCTTTTCAATGGCCAAAACAATGCAGTTTTTTTTATTGAATGACTGCATACAGTCGTTTCTCTATGCAGCAGTGTTTATTAGGAGCCTTTCACAGAAAGCTAAATAAGAGCAAATGGAAACCAAATGTATCATGGGAGAAGAATAAAAATGACTAATTTTCAAAACAATTTTAAAGGGGGCATTTAATCCCATGAGTGTGTTAGAGAACTGAAAGGCCAAATGAAAGTCCCAAGTGATTTAAATGTGGATTTTAGTTCTTGAATACTAGAGAGGTCGACAATATATGGATTCTTAAAGGGATAGTATTGTCTCATTTTCATAAAGTTAAACGTTGTACCTATTAAAAACCTAAACTAAACACTCCCAGTCCTATCTCTCAAGCCTTTATGGTTTGAGAGATATTAGCCCCAAAATTTCCCCCTCTTTCCCCTTTTCCTGACGTCAGCACTCTAGCTGACTGCAGGGGAATCCGGTCCCGGGACCGTCGGAGGCTCTTCAGGCACACTTTGTAGAGCGTTCCAGTTAAGTAACTATTTTTATGTCTCTGGATCTCGGCTCTGCTGAAGAGCCTCCGACGGTCCCGGGACCGGATTCCCCTGCAGTCAGCTAGACGCTGACCTCAGGGAAAGGGGAGGGAGGGGGAAACTTTAGTTGCTAATATCTCTCAAACCATAAAGGTTTGAGAGATAGGACTAGGAACGTTTAGTTTAGGTTTTTAATAGCTACAATATTCAGTTTTATATAAATGAGACAATACTATCCCTTTAATGTGCTGGAGCCTTCTCCTGCACTCAGGATATCAAAAGCACATTTTAACCCTTTGAGTGCCAGATGGATGAGCCACACATTGCAAAGCAATGCACTGCGTACCCCTCTGGCACTCAAATGGTTAACAAGAATTCATTACAGGACTCAGCTGGTCAATGAAAGTATCAGCATTACTTGGCTGGTACCCATGTGGGCCTTCCTGTGCTTGGTTCATTGCAAAGAGCATCACAGCATTTCAGTCAACAGCATCTCCAAAGGCTACCATGCATACATTTCACTGCTGCAAATAGCAATGGTCACCAGGGAGTTGCAGTGATCTGCATTGGCACTCCTCATCCCTGTCATATCAGTACAGTATGAACTGAGCCATATGGTGCAATGCAAGGCAAGCCCTTAACTAAGGGGCTGTCAACTGCTGGACCTCCAACTAATGGGGATAAAGGGAGTTGTAGACCCCAAGTAGGCAACAGATAGTTGGGAATGATAAAATCATGGGTGACGGGGTGTCCCCTCCTTATAAAATAGCGGCTAGGAGGGTTGGTCTGGGAGTCATATGATTGCTTTACACCCCCCCCTCCCGGAAAAACAGTTGGAAGTCTGACAACTAACTACCCCTGCTTTAAGCTATAAAGTGGGTGTATGTGTCCGGTTGTGCATGCTCTCACTTGTAAAGAATTTTTATATATTTATATATATATATATATATATATATATATATATAAATGTGTGGAAGACTATTGGTTAGCCTGGATTTGTGGGAGGACAGGGTTTCTCCTTATATACCAGGTATATGCACCTTTGGAGTACTGCATTCTGGGTTCCATGGTCCCCCCCCCTCTTTCGGTCCCCCCCACCCTTTTTTTTCTTCTTCTTCTTCTCCCTCTCTCTCTCTCCTATAGGCCCTCTCTTAGGCCTATTGTACGACGGCAGGGAGCAATATTCTGCTGTCTATCTACCCGGTTTGCAGAGGTCCGACTACAAATTATATATATACATACATACACACACACACACACGACCCTTGATTCATCACATACTTATTTAACAGAGCTTGTTGCCCTCTATCACAGCTTAAAAGCATGTTTTCAGAAAGTGCTGTAACAAGAAATATACTGTTCTAACAGCTCTTTTCTAATGAAATCTTTCCTTACACTGCAGGTCAGTGTTGCAGAGAGAATACTATGGCTCATCAATCTGTTTAATGCTTTGTCTGCTCAGATGAATCCAAGGTTATCTCCTTTCAAAATGAATATAAAATCGGAGTGTATGCATGCTGTATTTCAATAGAAGTTACACAAAGAATATAAAATAGGTCAAGTTTGCCCCATGGTGCCTAATAAGCATTTGCAAACAAAGTAAGATTAACTTGAAGTCTATTTAAATTTTAGCACTAGTTAGACTTTGCAATGTTTATAAGTTGTTATTAATATATTAGATTAAGACGTGTTTTATTTGAAGTTATTATTTAACCCAGGAGTGGCCAAACTTGTATCAGCTCCACCCCTGGCCGCACCACCACTACTCATATTACTCCACCCACACTCCCATCCAGTGTTCCCTAGCACAGAAATTTAATAACATGTAAAAAAGCTTTTAACCTCTGTAGCATCCAAAGATCTGGGTAATAGCCAATAAAAGGGGTATATAAATTGGTGCAAGGACAATTAAATGTCACTGGACACACCCACAATCACTGGACACACCCACAACTCAGAATGTGGGTGTGACCAGCACAAATATAGTGGCCCTCAACATTTGGAGCTCTAAGCAGTGGACTACTCTACCAACTGGGAAATCCAGCCCTACAGAAAATGAAACTGCATTATGATGAATTATTTTGAGTAAGTGTAATGAAAGTGTGATGTGTTTCTATTTTGATCTGTGTTTGTGAGAATGTGTGTGTGGAAGTAGGACATTGGTGATATTTTCACTGCATTAACCTTTTAAGTGTCAGATGGGCATGCAACATACTACAAAGCAGTGTGTTGTATACCACTGGCACTTACAGGGTTAAATGTGAATCCTGTAAAGTGGTTAAGTTTCACTTCCATTGTGCCCCCTATAATGGAGTAGCTACCATGTTGCTCTTCAATGTGGCCAGTGACCCTGTACTTGTACACAGAAGATATAGTTGCCCTTCCTCTAATCTAGTACACAAGATGTAGATGATTTACCTCTAATCTAGTACACAAGATGTAGATGATTTACCTCTAATCTAGTACACAAGATGTAGATGATTTACCTCTAATCTAGTACACAAGATGTAGATGATTTACCTCTAATCTAGTACACAAGATGTAGATGATTTACCTCTAATCTAGTACAGAGGGGATGCACAGAAATTACCTCTAATCTAGTACACGAAGATTTAGCTATTTTACCTCTAATCTAGTACACACAAAATGCATGCATGTATGTTTTACAGCAAATCTAGTACAGAGGAAATGTACATATTTTAACTTTAATAAAGTGCAAAGAATATGTAGATATCTTTCTTACATCTAATCTAGTACAAACAGCATTCAGATATTGTACCATTAATCTAATGCACCAGGAGATATAGATCTCTTACAACTAATCTAGTTCACAGGAGATGTAGATTTCTAGTACATGAGATGTGGGTGTGTGGCACAGACATAGAATTTGTTGTCACCTGACTACTTATTTTATAGTATAGATACTGAATGTAAGCTACATCTATTCTAATAAATCAACTTATAATTTGTTATATAAAATTACATTCATGTATTACATTACTGGCTCATTGCTAATGTTCAGATAAGGGTTATTCATTTTCAGGAAGTTAAATGAGCAATTCTGGTGTACAGCAACTACACCATAAGGGTCAAATAACAATTCTCTTGAATCCCAGTTTGTTTAAATGGAGCTTTTTGGAACCCACTGAATGCTAGTAAAGTCCTTAACGTATTACAAAGAAATGAATTGGGAGAATGGCACTGTTACTATACCATCCTATGGACAGCTGTGGTCAGTTGTCCATAAACCTGCATAGGATGGTGTAGCAACAGCACCACTGTAACATTTCAAGCCATTGAGATACTGCACAAAAAAAGGTCTCTCAGCAGTAGGGGATACACTTGTTTTAATTAAGAGGATATGTCCTACAATATATATTTTTTACATATTAAGTGTTACTCTCTCTTTAAGAATGCCTATATCGGTTTCACTATAAACACTATCAAAAAAGTATTTGAGAAGAGCTATTCTCCAGTACTTTCACATTCTGTCTGGGTAACAGGAACAGCAGGATCGATTTCCTGCTCATTTCAAGTGATCAGAAGATCCACTAAAATGAGTGGGAAATTGATCACACTTGTCACTACATTGATTACTCCTCTGCCAGTGCAGAGATAGCAGGCATAAACATGGCAAAAACAGAGAACCAGAGCCAGTTTAACCCCTTAAGGACTCACAACGGTCCTGGCTGGTCATGGGTCCAACATGCGATAAGGACCCACAACGTGCCAGGAACGTCATGGATTTCAAGGCTGCACGCCATTCGGGGAGCCCTGATTCGGATCACTAAAAAAGTAAATGGTCCATGGCCTTTAAGTGCCAGCTACGTGCGCCTGGTCCATAAGGAGTTAATAATATAAATAAATAAAAGAGCACGTTAAAAAGCACACATAATATATATTTTTAAAAGTTAAAATATGAGCTGCATATGGTGTATAACAGATTAAAGCAGAGCTACCACATGTTAACAGCTTTAGCTTCAATAACTCCGCATCTGGCGACTAGCTGCTTAGTAGCACTAGTTGCCAGAATTATTACCTTGTAAAGGAGAAATAGCCATTATTCCCCAGCTGACAGGCAGGACGGATCGTGGACATCTTGCCATATTGACGTCCGCACACCTGCTCTGTCCCAGTTGGCTGTAGGAGGCGTTGCTAGGAGCCGTTCGGCTCCTGAAGGGACTGAAAGAGCAGGCGCACGGACGTCACTATGGCAAGATGTCCGCGATCCGTCCTGCTTGACAGCCGGGGAAGAATGGCTATTTCTTCTTTACAAGGTAATAATTCTGGCGACTAGCGCTATTAAGCAGCTAGTCTCGAGATGCGGAGTTATTGAAGCTAAAGTTATTAACATGTAGTAGTTCCGCTTTAATGTAACCCTTTGAGTGCCAGAGAGGAATGCAACACTTTGCTTTGCAATCTGTTTTGTACCCCTCTGCCACTCAAATGGTTATAGCTAGCCCTACGAATTTCTATCATGAGCCACCCAATGCAATGTGCAAAAAGAAGTGGATTTCTTATTATTAAAGGAAAAACAAAACCCCTCCTCACTTTAACCCCTTCATGACCACCCGATCCACAGCATGGGCAGCCATTAAGGACCAAGGCACATTTTGTTTTTTGCAGCAAGGTATTCTGGGATGGTGGAGTGCAGCAGCGTTCTCATCCCAGAATTTCATGACATGCCTTAAGAGGTTAAGCACACACACCTTAATTTGGACAGAAAACCCTAAAGGTGCGAATACACTGTGCGATTCAATCAGCCGATTTAATCTAATCTGGTTAATATTGACCAGATTGGCATGTGATCACACTGTGTATGGCATAGCTGGGAACTCTCCAGATCTGAGACTCTGTTTTTTCCAATGAATTACCGGGTTTCCTGGTCTCTTCAGTTGTGGGGAGTTTCTTACTAAACTCTGCCCACTTCTGCTCCTCCCCAGCCTGTTCCTCTCATTTCTTGCCAACTTCTTTTCCACCCTGTTCTGCCCACTTCCCACACACTGCCCTACCGTTATTAATCCCCCCCCCCCATTTGTGGCGCAAATTACGTAATTTATTTACCCAAGCAGCACCACTTGATTCCCTTACAGAGACTCTAGAAAAAAAAAAAGCTCCCAGGTGTGTGTGTGTGTGTGTGTGTGTGTGTGTATGGGTTACAACAATCAAGTTGGACTGTTCAAACTGGCGATTTGTCCCAGCCCCCTGACACACACATACACAGATAAACAGCCAATCAGATTGCCTGGATTTGGGGAATGTGTGGGGGGCATGACAAAATATCTGTTTATTCAGATTACTAGTTGGCTCCAACCAAAATTGACCTGCGTATGGACACCTTTAACCCACTACATATACATTTTTCATGTATTTGTTCTCCCAAATGAATGTTTAGTATGTAAAGACTATCTTGTCCATGGAGGAGAGACATGATGTTTGATTACTAAAACCAGGACCCCTAACTTTTCCCACTGAAGTCTTCCTTCCTAAGAAAACATAAGCAGGAGAAGTAATATCAAGTTCTAATTAAAAGGCTAGTTCTAGGGAACCAGTCCACACAGAATTTATTCATATTGGCCAGTAGCATTTCCAGCCTGGATTAAGTTAATTGGAGGTTTACTATTAAAAGGGGTTAGTGTTCCTTTACAGATATATAATTTTCAACAAGGTCCTTATTTTATAAGCCTACAAAGCCATGACTAGGAATGAATAAAGCATGTGTGAACATGGAGAAAATTCCACGTAGATGCAATACAGTTTGATAAGGGCCTTGTGTAATAAGAGGTGAAATTAACCTAAACCCCATGTAGTAAACCACATTCAACATTTCATCCCTTTGATTAAGCATCAGATAATCCCTCTGAGTCAGAAAAATCTGGACCAATGCTGGATGAATATTTAAATTTGACAGGAGTCATTTTTGTATTCCTGAGAGTTTGTTAATACCATATGCACGAAGGCCCAATGTCAGAACTCACAGAAATAAATGGTGCCATAGCTTTCAATGTAGTTCTTAAATTACACTTATACAAGTACACCATTTCACATGAGACTAGCATATTGCAGTAACCTGAGCATTTCACTGATCTTTCTCATTTACGTATATCTCCCACATAAAACTGAAAGGTTGAAGTTTAACAAATAAGGGAGAACTTTGAAATTCATTGCTATTGAGCAGTTTTACATTACCATTGTTATTAAACAGATTGCAAATGTATCCAATTATGACATGTAGGTGGGATTTTCATGATCATCATATGCTAAAAACCAGTGTGTATATGCCTCCCTTTGAATATATAATTCTTACTTCATATGAAAAGTGTGTCTTATTCACCACATTTCAGAAAAAAAAAATCACCATCCTATAATAATTATTTTAGTTCATCTCCTCCTGGTCTGTCTCAATTGATCCTGAATGAATTGAGGAGGGACAGAGTGAGAGAGACATGGTAAGGGAGGAAGAGAGTTGGACCATGTAAGCACAGGTAAGCACAGAGTATGACAAAGTGAGAGGAGACCAGGGCATGGTAGAAGGCATTCCCTGTCCACTGCTATGTCTGTAGTCTGAATGTACAGTGTAGAAGTGGATGCGAGTGACTCTTGCATTATTCATACAGGTATGTATGAGTCTGTCCCAGGGTTATATTGCAATATGTATGTCTGATCATTAATTATACACGTGTGTATATAAAAATAACATTATAACTGTAACAACATATTATATTTAACATACAGCAGAGTGGATTTCATTTCAATGAAAGCTGGCTCCTGCTCACATGGATGTACAGAAAGGAGAACCAATCATCAGTTGAGACTGAACTGTGGGTCCTATCAATGGGCTGCTCAAAGTTGTATGGATTCAGTTTTGCCCTCTCTATCATAATGCAGACATTTCCAAAACCTAATGACATATGAATGTGTTAGGATACAGTATATTTGATTTGCCTTGTTAGAAATAAATCTGTCAGCATGACAGTATAAAACAGGTATATTAGAGCGGATAAGAACTCTTCTTAGTGGAAGGCACAGGCCAGGGCATTAGTCTAACGGAGGAAGCTAACCCAAGGAACAGACACCCTTATGTACCCTTGACAGTCTTTCAAAGAAAAGTACCAGGCTTGAATTGGTATTGCTAGAACCTGGAACTGAAGTTACTTTAATAAACAGCAGTCTGTCAAAACTTTCTGGACTGCCAGTTATTATTAATGGCTATGGGAGAGCAGAAAAAAAGGACAAAACCAGTAAGGTTTAAGATAGCCCTTGGGAAGAGGGTCCTCTTTCACTGCTACAAGGATGGTAGTAGAGGAACCAGAATACGTTATTGGAATGAATTTATTGCTGGAGAGAATAATTTAAATTAATTGTGGAAAGTTTGCTTACAGTATACAGTGGAGGTACATGTAAAATGGATACCAGAATTCAAACTTCCTTTAGATTCAACGTCCAGAAGAGGGTACACCACATTTCATGATGAAGAATTAAGCATAATGAACTCAAGTGGTAATTCCTTGTGATGCTATCACAGAGTCAGCTCTAGTTAGGACATTGAATGCTCATGGAATCTATATCCAATGTGATAGAAGCACCTATGAATTCATGATAGAACAAGGGGTTATATGAGGCTTTAATAACCAGCTCGGTATCATATGTCATGACTACAATAGCACTGCTGTCATTGGTTTATTGTACGAGACACTTTGTACAAAATCGGGTTGTAAAAACATCTATAAATCATACACAGAACAACTGTCTGTAGCAACACTGCATAAACTTTGGGCATGTAATAATTACGTATAAATGATGTATAAAATATACATCAGGACAAAAGTTTTGGGGAATATTTATAATCTGAAAGTAGAAATTTTAAATTAAAATGTGCTTACAAATACCACCTTACCCCCAACAACCATTAGACAGTGACTAAATTGATGAATGTTGTCTTTTATCCACTATTATGGTTGTTTATTTTCTTTGTAATAGTGCTCAGAATCATTATCTTATATAGTTATAAGACGAGTCATGTTTGTGTCCAAACTATTATCTTGACCTCCAAAGATTTCCTGATTTTCTGCACATAGTCTACATTCCCAGATATATCATGATAAACAATGTGTCTTCTATACTATGTTGGGTTTTACTTCAGTAAACTCTAAATATTAGCTCTTTTTGTGCACTCTTGAGAGACTCCTTCATGGACCTGTGCAAGGGGCCATGAAACTGGCCTGCAACAGAGGGAAGATGCACTAAGGCATGATAAAGGGTAGATCATTTCCCCAGTGATGTAACTTCTCCTATGTTATTCTTTGGAGCCTATACACTGAGCTTTCTCAAGTGGGACAAATAGTAGTGCACAGGCTCCTTAGAACATCACAGGAACCTGAGAAGTTATCTTCACCCCTTAAAGGGGCACTAATGTCCCATAAAAAAAAGTTCTTGTTTTGTAGCATTTAAAAAAAATTAATTACATGGCACAAATCCTGTCTCTTAAACCTTTATGGTTTGAGAGATAATCACACCTAAAGTTTCCCTTCTCCTGATGTCAGCTGTAAAGCTGACAGCAGTAGATTCAAGTCGTCCGACTCAAGGAGGCTCTTCAGCAGAGCCGAAATTGCATTATTTAAAAAGAACTACTTCATGGGAACGGTCTACAAATTGTGCTTGCAAACCAGGCACACTTTGTAGACCTTTCCAATAAAGTAATTATTTTCCAATGTTGCAATTTCGGCTCTGCTGCAGAGCCGCCGGCTGTTCCCAGGACCAGGATCTCCTGCTGTCAGCTATATGCCGACGTCAGAAGAAGGGGATTACATGTGAATATCTCTCAAACCATAAAGATTTGAGAGATAGGATTTGTGCCATATAATTTATTTTTCTAAACATTACAAAACAAGAAATTTTTTTTATGGGACATTAGTGTCCCTTTAATGCATTATGAAACAGCAGTCTCATTCTGATCACCTTTGTCACTCAATAGGTAAACAAACATGTAAAAATGTGCCCCTGAAACCTGCTTCTGAGAGCAAAGTATTTCTTCATTGTGCAACTTCCATATGGTTTCCTTCCACTATTTGCTAGTGTCATATCTCATAAACATCACTTTCCTCCAGACCCTTCATCCTTTTATTATTAAAAAGTAAAAATCTTTCCAATCCAACTTCATATTACATTGATCTTCTGATAAAGAAAGCAGCTAGGATACTTCACCTTCAATATCATTATAGTTTATGATGAGCAAATCATCATGTTATGTTTCTGCCAAATGTCACTGCTTTTAACCCCTTAAGGACCATCGGTTCCGAGATGTTTCCGTCCCATAAGGACCGATTTGATCCTTGCTGATGCGCCGGTACACGTGACCTGTTGCGTGTATTGGTGCGCCGCTTTGGGGCCTGAAAGAGATCGCTCCAGTCTTGGAATGGTCAACTTTAGGCCTCATTTTTACTTACAGTGCTCCCGGTGGAGCTCTGTAAGTAAAAAGTATGTGACGTACTATGACCGCCATTGGCCCTTAAGTATTTAAGGACCATGACGGTCATAGTACATCATGTAGTCCTTAAGGGGTAAAAGTTAGCCTGAATAGTTACATTATATAGCGAATGTGTAAAAGTTTATTTATTTTTTTTTAAAGCTCTATTTGGTCGAAAATGAAGGAATAAATGCTGCCCTGCACCAACTTCTGCATAGACTGCGGTTACCTGCTCTGTACCCGCAGTCCGTCATTCTGCCTCTGCTGTTCACTTTTTCGCGTTTACTATGTCGCCATGATAAAAATGGCGACATGAGAATCTTGCACTTCATGACACTAGTGAAAGGCTGCATCCCTTTAAGCAGAATCGTATCACCATCTCAGCTCTATACTACCGGGTAACACAACATATATGTTTTTGACCTTCACTTCCAATTACTTCACCCGGTCAACGATGAACTGACAGGATCAGTAAAGTTACAGACTGCCCTATCACTGTTATAGCTACACTAACATACCGGTGGCTGCTGCTGAGCGCTGCCATGGCTCTCTCTCTCTCCCCTTCTCATTTCATGGAATGTCTTAGAGACAGCTCATGCAACCTCCTTGTGTGTACAGACAGTACAAGGATAGAGACCGTTATCTGTACTGTCTTTGGGCATTTTCTATTGGGCCCCATCCTGGATTCCCCACCCTATTCAATCACATGAGTAGGGGAGAGAGAGCCGGGGCAGCGATCAGCAGCCGTCGCTAGTATGTTAGTGTAGCTATAACAATGATTGGGCAGTCTCTAACTTTACTGCTCCTGTCAGTTCGTCGTTGTAACAGGATCCTAAGTCCTCAGATTGACTTAGCCTGCTATGCCGGGTCTCTCTCTTGCAGGGGCCGCCAGGGAAGGGTGATGTCTCCGGTGCTCCGCTCCAGCTATCCCAGGATGGGGGTCAAAAGAAGACCCTTGATACCACCCCAAACGAATGACACAGCACGCCAGTCAGGTTCCAAAACTGAACTCACTTTATTTTGGCTGAATTCAGCTCTTTTAAGCAGAGTTAATTGCATCAAGTCAAACAGTTAACAAAAGGGCACAAAACATTCTATAATTAAATTAACATGATTAAATTTAGCAACAATGGGCACACAATGTCACAAAGGGCTGAACTTCATGGATAAGGGGCAGGGGTAAACATGAGAACAGTGGAAGCCCAGACTCTGTGGAGCCTCTGCACTTTGGCTGCTTCTTACAGCCAGCCAATGAGCTAACGAGCTACCAGTTCAATTGGCCAATCCCGTGGCCGCCGACATTTCTCCATGTTATGGCAATGGAGTCCCTTTAAGTTGGTTCTTAGTCAGTCAGCCAATCAGAACCGGTAGGCGGGCAACCAATCGACCAATCAGGAAGCCGCCTACTTTCCCATGTAAAGTTTATGGGGTTTTTCTGACCAGGTTGCTCCGCATAGCAGCCAGGTTACCGTTCCGTTCTACCCGTGAATTCAGTCTTTTTGGTGGAACAAGTGAACTTCCATAGTAACGGCCTAGGGTCCGTTACAGTCGTTGACCAGGTGAAGTAATTGGAAATGTAGTTCAACAACATTTATGTTGTGTTACCCGGTAGTATAGAGCTGAGATGGTGCTACGATTCTGGAAAAATGTATGCTACCTTTCACTAGTGACATGAGAATCTTGTGCTGTCATGCAGTGTGAGATTCTCATGTCACCACTTTTATCATGGCGACATAGTAAATGTGGCATATGGTTGCACCCTCTCTTGCGTGTGACCTTTTAAAAGCATACCACCTCTGCTGCCCTCCCTCTATCCAGCCTCCTCAGATGAAGGAGGCTTTCTGCCTATAAGTTGGACTGGCCTCATTGGCAGAGATCGATATTTAGCTAATCAGAGCACTCCAGCTTACAGGCAGAAGGCCTCCGTCATCGGAGGATGCTGGATGGAGGTAGGGGAGCAGAGGCAGAGTGACAAACTGGGTTACAGAGCAGGTAACCACAGTCTATGAGGAAGCAGGTGCAGGGCAGTGTTTATTCCCTCGTTTGTGACCAGAGCTTTAAAAAAAGAAATTAATAAACTTTTACACAGATTTGCTATATAACATAACTAATCAGGCTAACCTGCATTGGGGTGATACATCCCTTTTAAACTGAAGACAAGAGGGGTACAGCTGTTAAAATATGACTGTTTGCAGGCATTAACCCTTTGGGTGCCAGAGAGGTGCAACGCATTGCTCATCTGGCACTAAAAGGGATAAAACTGGACTCATTGCTCCATTTTCTGCCAGTTCTTATACTAAATAAATAAGAATATTTCTTAGAAGATGCAAAGTGCATGCCAGAAAGACTTACACTGTCTTATAGAGGACAGGTAATTTCATACAAATCCTATACCTACTAGTAGGATAGACAACCTTTAGCATTTCAGGCTGTTAGGGACTAAAACTGCCATGATCATGCCCAACCAGCCAGTGATTAGTTGAGGATGATGGATGAGGTAGTCTTCAATAGCTGGTGCTACAAATGTTTCCTACTTGTTTACTAAAAAATTACAGCTCTAGAAGTCTTTATTGCATATCGTATACATTAAGAGAAGCAGAAATGAATGCTGTGTCATCATGCTCAGGGCTGGATTTCTCAGTAGACCACCAAGTTTTGAGGAAAACATCAGTCACAGCAATCCCAATGCTCCTCAGACACCAACTGCTGTTTTATTGACATTTGTTTAGCAATATACATCTTTTAATATCTATTATATCAACCTTCGGATGCTAGAGAAGTATCCAACACATTGCAAAGCAATGAACTTGAGACCTCTCTAGCAAATACAAGGGTCTAATATTTTTGTTGAAGGTTATAGGTAATTTGCAGATCTAAGCTACAAAAGTTGGGGGCTTGGTCATGTGAGTGGAGATGTGTTCATAGATGGAGTTAAGTGGACCTAAAATGCCTTGCCTAGGGGAATCTGAAATATAAATCCAGGCTTCAAACAGTGTGGCTTTTACAATGCAATGTTATGAACACCAAGCACCTAACTGGGAATATGCTATGTAACTAAGCAGTGATCTGTGGTTGCCAGAGTAGCCACATGGATGATCAGGCACCTACAAGTATTGAGTACTATGGGATCTTGATTGAGCATATAGCTGTTCTCATTATTACTCATGATTTTACTCCATGGATGCCACAAAAAGGCAAACAAGAAAAATTATATATTTTTTTCATGTTTTTTTTGGCATTTGACTTGCAATCGAGTAATTATATTAATACTAGTTGAAGAGCCAGTTACACGGGCCACAGTGCCACTGCCAGCCGGTCACGGGGCAGTCATGCACAGTGGAGCCTGCCCACGGCGTGGCTGATACAGTGTGCCCAGCTTTGTATCAGCCGCGGCATGGGCAGTCTCTACTGCGCATGACTGCAGCACCCGCAGCAGTTTCTACTGCGCATAACTTCGTTGTTGCACACGTTTTAGATAATTATTATATAGGATGTACACTGTGCTTCATGTACTGCACAAGAAAATGTAGAAGCATAAATCTGAACCAAAATCTCCAGCTTTCAACAAGTTTACTAACTACACTTCCAAAACTATTTGCGACCCTTATGTTATTGCATTTGCTTTTACAGCTTGATCAGGACCATGTTTACATCAAAGGCACTCCTAGACAAGGCAGCGTAGGTACCCTTAGCCACACCCATGATTAGTCTCACCCACTGTTTCCTGCAGTACAACATACCAGACAAAACAAAAAAGCTCTTAACCCCTTGGTTGCTAGAGAGGTCTACAATGTCTTGCAAAGCAATGCATTGGAGACTTCTCTAGCATACACAAAATGGCAAGTAAAGAGGCAAACTCATAAATAAACCAGCCACAAAACATGAGCAGTACAGTGGTGCAGAGGTGCTGGGATTGATATGACCTTACTTACAACAATGTGGGTGTAACCAACCGAAGGTCCTCTTACAATCTGGAGCACTAGGCAGTTTCCTACTCTGCCTAATGGGATATTAGGTTTCAGCATCACTTTTTTTTTGTGATAAGAAAAAACTGGCCCTCATCAGTGAATTAATAGGAAATAAAAATGTTGATGTAATTTCCTACAAGACATTAATTTTAGTACCTTCAAAAGTCACAGTAGATTTAACTAGAGTTCAGCTCACGAAGCTTACTTGGATTTAATAAAATAGATGACAAGAGGTCGAGGAAAAAAAGAAATCTAACGAAAATGTTAGTCTAGAAAATCATTGACCCGTATTATGCTACAGTGGTCTCCAACGTATTGCTCAGTTATGGTTTACATCTCTCCATGGGCAGTGTGCTGCCATCTGCAGGTGCATTAGTGATGGGGAGGGGTAAAGTGTAACCCTTTTTTTTTTTTTAGGATTACAGGCAAACAACATGCATGTATACCCAAATATACTTGTTTTAACCCTTCGTGTGCCAGAGGGGTATGCAACGCACCGCAAAGCAATGTGTAGCATATCCCTCTGTCACACAAAAGGGTAATAATTTAACCCCTTAAGGACCAGCGGTCCTGGGACGTTTTTGTCCTGTAAGGACCACTTTGATCCTTGCCAACACTCCGGTACATGTGACCTGTTGCGTGTATCGGCGCGCTGCTTTGGGGCCTGAAAGAGCTTGCTCTAGTCTTGGAACGGTCAATTTTAGGCCTCATTTTTACCTACAGAGCTCCCGGTGGAGCACTGTAAGTAAAAAGTATGTGACGTACTATGACTGTCATCGGTCCTTAAGTATTTAAGGACCATGACGGTCATAGTACGTCATGTAGTCCTTAAGGGGTTAATGAATACAGTTTTCCTCCCCTTCATTTCATCACATTGCTTGGACCACACGTAGACAGCAGAACACAGACCTGTGAGCCAAGTCCCATGCATATAATGGAAATCTAGCTTTAACTGATGAGATGCCATGCAACCCAACAATCAGGTTATCCTTTCCTCAACAGAGAGGAAAATGGCAGAGTATGAATGATTACCCGAACCTGTGAAATATAACAGATTCATTATGTGCTTGGAGGTATAGTCAAATGAGTTCCAGAGGGGTTAAGGGGTTAAAGAGATAGAGCTACTTTATTTTTATTTTTTTCTTCTCCTTATGGGAAGTGCACCACAGCCTTACATTTTATGTTTGTTTATGTGCCACCATTATTGGACTGTTCTGTACCTGTATATATTGTCAGTGGTGACACTGATTGGCATTGTTCTAATATAATATTTTATTAATAATAATAATGCAGCCATGGTAATATTGAGATTTAATTAGTCAGAACTCCTAAAATCATCTACAAGTGTAGTATTGACCCTTGGATCCCAACGTTTAAAAAAGCATTTCTCTTGGAGACCTCTTTAGCATTCTAGGGGTTAATTAAGTTTTTGCATCAGCGTGTATACTTTTTGGTCAATATGATTCAAGTTGCAGTTTTAGCAAGTTAAATCCCTAATATTTCTATGCTCTTTTTTATTATTATGCACATTTTTCCTATTTAATATTCTGTACTTAGAATTACACAAAGCCGTATGTCATCTATACTGGGTGGGGGGTGGGGTTCATGTCTGTCCTTACGAACCCCTCCCCCAAGTGGGGCAGGTTTTCAGGATCTCATGAACACATTCAAATTAATCAGTTCTGAAGGGTCTACTGGAGTTAACAACATGTGTTTAATTGAGGAGATCCTTAGACCAGGCACTGTTTGGGGGGGGGGGGGGGGTTGAGGAGCGGTTTGAGCTCCCTTGATCTCTACAATGACAATGTTTTGGCAATGACAAGTATCAAGCAATAGAAGCTAAGGTAGACTAGGATCCCCCTGGAAGCTAAAGCACATTGTATCATTTTGTTACATAGGGCTGTAAAGAGGAGACCAGACGTGTTCCATCTAAGGAGAGCAACAGGGGCTCAACTAGAGGGAGTACATAGGGTGTAATTGTACTGGGGCCCAGCTAAGGTAACCACATGTCCTGGATTGCCATGGACAATTCCGGATTTTAAATGTTTGTCCCTTGACCCAGGCAGCCCCCTTCTGGGACAATACAAAGTCCCACAATGAAGATTCCTGAACTAAGACGTCTAAACACTAGAAGAACGACAACCCATGGAATACTGTCACAGTAATGTCTCTGCCGGGCTACAGAAAAAAATGGCTCCAGGCGGAGACCGAAACAGTAGAGAGAGAACGGAGCCTTGATACGGACATCAATCAGGGCCTGCAGTGTAATTTTGTTTTAGTGTAAGGCTTTGGGCTTGATGTACATTTTGCTGTAGCCCACCACAAGTACCGCTTTTTGTCACAGCAGTCAATGGCCAATTCTCCCGCCAGAGTTTAGAACTCTGTGAGATGTTCTCTCTGCAGTGTCCCTGAATGGCAACATTTAAATGTGGCCACCTTAGGCTTGGCATCCAAGGGGGCCTTTTATGCCTCTGGGCCTAACAGGTTCTAGATATGACTGAAAATATTTTTGCGTTAGGGGGCCCTCCAATGATTAACTATGCCACTGGTGAGTAACCCAGCACCTGAGATCAATTAAAGAGTTCCCTTTAACTCTTTCAGTGCAGAGTTTCTCACCTTAGAGCAGAAGAATCAAAACAGTATTCCTAAAGGGCTGTGACAAAATATAGTTGTGGGAGAGGCCTATTTTGCACAGGAATTGAAGTCAAAAGGACTGAGCTAGCGAATACAGTGCTTTAGCAATATCAGGGATATCTGCAAAACCAGCACCGTCTTGGTCCTTTAGAATTGTAGTTTGATCCCCCAGCCTTTAGAGGGAGCACAACCAATGCACCATAGTGAACAAATGAGAATTCCCAGAGAGTTTTCCAGTGCATTGCAAACAGGGACATGAATCAATGGGGATTTGGGGTATTTACAGTGCAGTCAATACAAGCACCGTTTCAATTAATATATTGTAATACACTATGGTAGCAATTATATATTAGTGGTTTTAATTTCTAGCAATGTGAGCCACTCAGGAAAATAAAGAGGGGAAATCTGGAGCAAACTAACTACACCATAGGGGAAAATCAAAAAATACTACTGACTTAAATGGGGGGCTTTTAACCCATTCACAGCGAACAAATGCTGGCTGTGTGCCCCTGACTACCACTAACTTTCTCCAGCACATTGGCTTTATAGGAGGTTGAGATATCAGTACCTGCTCACATAGTTCCAATTGCCAGTCATGAACAGGGACTCTTTCTCCTTAGTCTTAAGGGAGCCCTGTGGGGTCAGCCATGGAATTCGGTGTTAACCCTGAGCTCCTGAAGTTAGCAGTAATATGGGGAACATAGAAAGCATTTTATTTAGCTTAGGAGGGTTTACTGTTCCTTTAAAACACTGGGACTTTGGGGGATTTTAACTTGTCCATCTAGGATGCAGTTGATTTGCTATCAGTTGCATTGCACATCTTAGCTTATGGAATATGGCACTATAGTATTTAAACTCAGGTATTCATCCAACATCTTGTTAGCAGCCTACCGAATAGGATTATCCTGAACATGCTGGCAGAAACCACTTAAAGAAGCAGCTACAGATGGAAGCTGGTATGTTTCATATTAGTGTGTGAAATGCAATTAGCTGCAATATGACAAGAAAGCATCTGTTACTCAGAAAAGCATGATCCAGAAACTACAATGCAAAATGGATTTTAATGGAATGAGAGAAATTAATTTTGTGGAGTTTGAGAAGAAAACCTGGAGCCAGATTTCACTCACAAGAACTGTAGTTACCAAAATAAAAGGCCGACCCATGCAGAAGGAAAAATCAAATAAGGAGCACACCACCGACACCATCTTGAGGTGTGGGGGGGTAAAAATGACCATTGATTTTAAAGAGAACCTGACTTGAAGAATACATTTAAGGACCCATGACGGTCCTGGACCATCATGGCTTAAATGATAGCAGCGTGCCTCCGTGCACGCTGCTATCATTCATTCCAGGCTGAGACTGAGCGCTCCGAGACCGGGGCGTTCAGTCTCAGCCCTTCTTTCTTGTGTCAGTTCATGTGATCGCCGTAGCAGCGATCACATGTACCGGCATAGTGACAGACAGAGGCAGCATGCAAAGCATGCTGACTCTGAGTGTCTCGTCTACCTCTGTCTCCCTTGCTATCAAAGTAAGGGAGACAGAAGTAGACGGGAGACACCTAGTGGAAAAAAAAATACAGCAGCTGGGGGTATTAACCCCTTCACTGCTGGTGCAGGAGACTGGCTAAATGCAGGTCAGTTTTTGACCTGCAATTATATACTTTTTTTTTTTTTTTTTTTTTTTTTTTTTATATAATTAAACAATATTGCAAGGGTGATTGTTCTGGAGCCATGTAATACACTTATATACACCACCAAATGCCAGGGATAAAAAAGTGTCAAAATAGGGTGGGAAAAAGGGACATGGGGATTTTCACCCAGGGGGTACAGTGGCCACTTTAAACTGCGCATTTTGTAGGTATGACTGACCGGTCATACTTTTCATGCAGTCTCCATAAAAATGTAACCCTTTGTGGCCAATTGATCCCAAGAGAAAAATCAAAAATGGTGTTTTTTTTACTTTTTCTTACATTTTTTTTCAATTTTCATAAAGTAATTGGTGGGTTATCCATATATGTGGGGTATCAAAAGAAAGCCCTATTTGTGCATAGAAAAACAGTATATAATTTATGGGGGTGGAATAAAATCCTAAGAGGGAAAACACTGTTGAACAAAGACATAGTCAAAAAGGTCAGAATTGCTCCGTTCCTTAAGGGAAAACGACCTCAGATTTTCCCGGTCCTTAAGGGGTTAAATGTTTGTTTAAGGCGGAACTACCACCTGAACACAACTTTAGCTTAAATAACTCCCCATCTGGCGACTAGCTGCTTAGCAGCGCTAGTCACCAGAATTATTACCTTGATAAATAGATTTAGCCTTTCTTCCCAGGCTGACAGCATCACGGAATGCGGACATCTTGCCATAATGATGTCCGCACACCTGTGCTGACAGTCCCGGCCGGGTCTAGTTGTGTTCAGGTAGTAGTTCAATATATGCATTAATAAAATTAGTCTGTGTAAATATAATTTGTTCTTGCTCTAAATAATTTATTCAGTTACACAAAGGTTTCAATAGGCCTTGAATTAACCTACAAATTCCACCCACCAGCAACACCCCCAGCTTTCCCACCTAATACAAAAGTGTCTTTCTTTGGCTGCCTGAAATGTTGGGAGATATGTGATCTCATTCCTGGCAGTGAAGTTACAGGATGTAATCTGAGCGACCCAAACATACATTGGCTGAAAGGAAAGAGAAGTGATGGGGAAAGGTGACAAGGAGTGGGGAAGGAGGATGTCCAGCACAACATGTTGCCTCTCACACATAGAAGTGGAAAATCAAGAGGTGATATTTACTTTATCTGGTTTTATTTTATTCAGGAAAAAATACAGCTCATGTTTACTAGGCTTTCTGTACCACCCCACACATTATATTAGGCATGACAGAATAATGGGGCTTCTAAACATGTGAATGTTGGAGTTCTCTAAAACAATGCATTAAAGCAGTGGTTCTCAACCAGGGTGCCGTGGCAATTTGGTGTGCCATGGACAGCAACTTAGGGTGTTTTCTATGAAGAATTTCACAAACGTGAGTATTGAATTTTAAATGATTATCTGTGGAAATTTTTCTGCACAATATGTTTATTTTTGTTAGCATAGTTGTAAGACCTTATAATAACTATATTTATGTATTGTACCCTTCATTATGTGCTTGATAGTTCCAGCACATAATTCCAGATTGAGTGTTAGAGGGTGCCTTGAAAAAAAAAAAAAAAAAAAAAAAAAGGGATTGAAAACCACTGCATTAAAGAGTGCTCTAGCTTTCTAGTGATTACAAGCCTCATGCTGGAAAGGATTATTTGTCCCTATGATGCAGTTTGTTTTCTCAGAAATGTAATTTCCAGGAAAAAATAATATGTTTATAAAATAAAATGTAAGTAAGCTCTTGTTTTTTCAGTTGCTGAAATATCCCTGTGTAATAGATGTAACATCACTATCTCCTTAGACTAAGGGCGAGATGTTCAGAAAGTGGTGGTAACTGAAATTGTCTATAAATCAGAACAAAAAAGTTCTTACACCAGATTCCGTCAATTCCCAGACATTTTTCCGTCATTTTTTGCATCCAATTCCGCCACCTCCGTCAAAGGGAAAAAGCCGTCTTAAAAGTGGGTGTGGCTTAGTCTTCCGTCATAATGTAAAGTATTTTCAGAAAAAAATATTCGTTTGGACGTCATTTTTTTGTCTGATTAACGTCATTTTTTCCCGACATAATAAAAATGGTCTAAACTTGGAGAAGAAAAATTTGTTTCAAAGACAAAAAAAGTCTTTTGTTTCTTTGAAAATGTTCGTTTCAAAGACAAATTGAAAGACAATTTTTAAAATCTTCTTACCGTCATTTTTAATTCTTTAGACAAATTTTCAAGCATGACGGATTTACTTATGAAAATATCATCCTTCTTTTACCACCAACTCAAGATCCGACAAGTTTTTCATTATGAAGACTTTTTGAACATCTTCCCCTAACACTTTGGATGCCACAGTGTAGCTCAGCACACAATGGAGACAGATCTGGATGCTGCCTACATTGGGTAACAGTGTATACTGTTCTCTGCTGTGGGCAATCCATAGAGGCCCCTTGAGGGGACCCCTATCATCTGTTTCCCTTGTTGGCTGCAGCCTGAGAGGACCAATCCTTCCACTGACCAAGGGATAACCTTCTAAATACAGAAATGTTAACCTTTGGAATGCTAGAGAATTAAAAAAAAAACTGATTCTCGGTGCATGTAATGGTGACATCTTTAGAAATTCAATGAAAAATATAATCCTATGTAAATAATTATAGACTAAAAGGCTTCCTCCATTTATTGTACCAACAGAAAGATCAGGGATTATGTATTCGACTTTCATGCCTAATTGTTATTTTTCTAGAAAAACATGGTGCCATTTTCTTTCCTACAATATATTTACATATACACACATCCATACAGTGACATGCAAAACTTTTAGGCAGGAGTGAAAAAATGCTGTAAAGTAAGAAGGTTTTAAAAAGACACGTTAATAGCTTATTTTTATCAATTAACAAAATACATAGTGAGTTAACAGAAGAAAATTCTAAATCAAAGTTTGTTGTTACCATCCTTTGCCTTCAAAACAGCATCAATTCTTCTAGGTACACTTGCACAATGTCAGGGATTTTTCTTAGGCATATAGTCAGATTGTTACGTTCTGGTTCTTTTGCGGGTTTTGTTCGCTCCGGCCTTCTCCATCTTGTCGTCGCCTTTCGGGTGCTTGCAGCAGCTTCTTCCGTTTTTGCTGGATGTGACGTGCAGCCTAGTAGCGGCTTGGTGTATCTCCATTGCTGGGTGCCTGTGTCAATTCCGGTCCGCGGCTATATATCGGGAGCTATGAAGGGTTTTCAGACGCGTTCGTATAGCGTCTAGTGTATAGTATTCTAATTGTTCTCTTGTAGCTTATGTGTATGATCCGGCCTGATTCCTAACTACTCTCTGCCTCCTGATTTCGGTACTTGCTCCTGTGTATGATGCGGTCTGGTTCCTGACACCTCTCAGCCTCCTGATTTTGGTCCTTCCTTCCTGTGTATGACACGGTTTGGTTCCTGACGCCTCTCAGCATCCTGATCTTGGTACCTTCCTTCCTGTGTATGACTCGGCCTGCTCTCCTGAGTTCATCTTCTGTCACCAGCGAGTACAGTGTGACCTACAGTGTATGTCCCAGCTTGTCCACTTCCTGTCCCTGCTGTCCATTGAGTTCC
This sequence comes from Rhinophrynus dorsalis, assembly GCA_037306005.1. Taxonomy (NCBI): domain Eukaryota; kingdom Metazoa; phylum Chordata; class Amphibia; order Anura; family Rhinophrynidae; genus Rhinophrynus; species Rhinophrynus dorsalis. The sequence goes on along the minus strand of CM074721.1, from coordinate 376,305,803 downwards.
TTTGGGCTGAGTGAGTACCCTTTTTCTTTGGAGATATTTCCTCCCTGGGGATTAGGGTAGTAGTAGTTTGGCTACACTGAATTATCGCAGGCCCCCTTTGGCTCAACCGAAGGGGACCAATCTGGCTTCGCGGCCAGCACCTTTATATGGCTGAGCCGCAGCACGACTCCTGGTAGGCAACCACCGAACCCGAGCTTCGCCCCCTAGCATTGCACTATATCATCTTGCTCCCTAATTTCTTGTTGGGGGAGGCTGACCTTTCTTCTTGCTTGTTTTGGGGTATCTCTTTCTAGCCTAACTTCCCCACTGTGGAGGTGTTAGCCGTATAGTATTTGACAATGATTAAAATAATTATATCAAACAGGTGCCAATGATCATCAATTTAATATGTAGGGTAAAACACAATCATTAAATGGAACAAACAGCTGTGTAGGAGGAATAAAATTAGGTGGGGAACAGCCAAACTCGTCTAACAAGGTGAGGTTGCTGAAGACAGTTTAATGTCATATACCATGGCAAGACTTAGCACAGCAATGCAGACTTGAGTTTCCAGATGTGCTGCCCATGCTCTTTTGAAGAAGCACAAAGAAACGGTCAACTTCGAGGACCATAGATGCAGTTGTCGTGCAAGGAAACTTAGTGCAGTAGATGAAAGACACATCATGCTTACTTCCCTTCGCAATAGGAAGATGTCCAGCAGTGACGTCAGCTTAGAATTGGCAGAAAACAGCGGGACTCTGGTTCACACATCTACTGTCTGTAGCCTTCTGGTCAGAAATGGTCTTCATGGAAGACCTGCGAATAAAAAGCCATACCTCGAATGTGAAAACAAGGCCAACTGACTCAACTATGCATGGGAACACAGGAACAGAGGTGCAGAAAAATGGCAGCAAGTGACCTGGACTGAGGAGTAAAAATTTGAACTATTTGGCTGTAGCAGAAGGCAGTTTGTTCACCGAAGGGCTGGATAGCAGTAAAATGAGTGTCTACAGGCAATAGTAAAGCATAGTGGAGGTTCCTTGCAAGTTTGGGGCTGCATTTCTGCAAACTGAGTTGGGGATTTGGTCAGAATTAATGGTCTCCTCAATGTTGAGAAGTACAGACAGATTCTTATCCATCACGAAATACAATCAGGGAGGCATCTGATTGGCCCCAAATTTATTCTGCAGCATGGCAACGACTCCAAACACACAGCCAAAGTCATTAAGAACTATCTTCAGTGTAAAGATGAACAAGGAGTTCTGGAAGTGATAGTACGGTCCACACAGAGCCCTTATTTCAACATGATCGAGACTGTCTGGGATTACATGAAGAGAGAGAGAAGCAACTGAGGCTGCCTAAATCCAAGGAAGAACTGTGGTTAGTTCTCCAAGATGTTTGGAACAACCTACCTGCAGAGTTCCTTAAAAAACTGTGAAAGTGTACCAAAAAGAATTAATGATGCTTTGAAGGCAAAGGGTGTTCACACCAAATATTGACTGGATTTAGATTTTTCTTTTATTCTCTCACTATGCGTTTTTTAATTGATACATATAAACTATTAACATGTCTATTTTTGAAAGCATTCTTATTTTACAGCATTTTTCCCCCCACACTTGCCTAAAAATGTTGCAGATTACTGTAAATATATAAAAGTTCATCATATGATGGGCACAAATTTAGCTGGATGCTACGAGTTATTATTATTCTTTATTTATATAGCGCCAACTTAATCTGCAGTGCTGTACAATAGGGAATAGATGTACAGAGATATTAAATAGTAAATCATACGTGAAGAACAGAAGGATCAGTGGGCCCTGCTCGTGAGAAGTTACAGTCAAGAGGAAGGTAGGTTGGATACAGGAGGTGAAAGTGCTATTGGGTGTAAGTGTATCCTGCCACATGAGCTGCCAGTCAGTGGGTGGGAGAGAGAGAGAGAGAGAGAGAGAGAGAGAGAGAGAGAGAGAGAGAGAGAGAGAGAGAAGTGCTATTGAGTGCAGTGGCCCAGGGAAGGGGTTGTTCTTGGGGAAAATGTTTATGGAGGTATTTGATATGCTTCCCTGAAGAGGTGAATTTTCAGGGAGCATCTGAAGATCTGAAGGCTAGGGGCGAGTCTAATGTGGCGGGGGAGGAATTCCAGAGCTCGGGTGCAGCATGAGAGAAGTCCTGTAGGCGGGAGTGGGAGGATGTAATAAGAGCTGTGGAGAGGAGAAGGTCATGTGCAGAACAAAGATGGTGAGTGGGAGTGTATTTGGAAATGAGAGAGGAGATATAGGGGGGTGAGGTGTTAGTAAGGGCTCTATAATTTAGCACAGAATTTTGAATTGAATTCAATGTGCTAGTGGGAGCCAGTGTAGGGACTGGAAGAGGGGGCTGATGTTAGAGAAGCAGTGGGCAAGGTAGATTAGTCGTGCAGCGGAGTTCATTATGGACTGTAGTGGGGTTAGTTGGGTGAGAGGAAGGCCAGTTAGTAGTGAGTTACAGTAGTCAAGACGGGACATGATTAGTATTTTAGAAGTGTCTTGTATGAGAAAGGGTCGGATGAACTGTTAAAAACTTAACATTCTGCACCAGTGCTCCCTTTTTACACTCTTCCACATGTTTGTTCTATTGAGATTAGATCAGTGAGTGTCATGCCTCCAGGAGGTACTTCTATGTCGAACACAAGGTTTTGTTTCAGCTCCCAATGGCTACATTGCTGTGCAAATTAATATCACTATTGTTAAATAGTCTGCATATCTACAGAACCATAAATTAATCCTAAATATTTCAGCAACATGGGCACTTTTTAAACACTAAGCTAAAACACCTAATTCTCCATACCATCCATCTACGAGATTTTGCGGTATGTCTAACAAAAAGTGTGCTAGTAATTTTTTCAAAATGAGTAAACACTTTTTTCATGTGTTTAATTATAAAAAAACACAACAAAAAAACAAACAAATTAAAAAAAAAAACCCACTAATCTAATTTATATGAAACCTGTATAGGGACCGGCACTGTGAACCAGATCCCACACTGATACAGGTCCATTCATCACTGAAGAATATCAGAAGGTCTACATGTGATGTGAATAGATATGCTTGAAGAGCATTGCCAGGGAACTGCTGCATTAAAAAGTTCATGACCCCACCAATGCTCATTAAATCTTTCAGTGTCAGATGGGTGTCCTAAGCATTGCCTTGCAATGTTCTGGACAGCTCTCTCTTGTGTGTAAAGGATTAAAGGGATAGTTTTGCTTGAAAATAATTTTATTTTATATTGTAGCCCTTAAAAAAAACATTAAAAATGATATAAATCTTATCTCTCAAACCTTTATGGTTTGGGAGATATTAGCAAGTAAAGCTTCCCCTGGAGTGACGTCACTGCTCAAGCCTTCAGATTTGGAATTCGTCCGCCAACGTCGGCCGTGGCTCTTCAGCAGTGTCGAGATCACGATCTTTAAAACGAATTTCTTCATTGAAATGGTCTACAAAGTGTGCTTGCAAGCCAGTAGACAGTTCCAGTGAAGTAGTTATTTTTAAAGATCGTGATCTCGGCACTGCTAAAGAGCTGCTGGCTGATCTGTGGACCGGATTTTAAATCTGCCCACTAGATGGCAGACTTGGCTAAAACAGCCAGGAAAAGGGAACTTTGCTTTTATTATTATTAACTTTACTTGCCAATATCTCCCAAACCATAAAGGTTTGTGAGATAAGACATATAATTTTTAATGTTTTTTAAGGGCTACAATATAAAATAAAATTATTTGCAAGCAATATTATCCCTTTAACAAACAAAACAAAAAGGTGTTAGGTGTTCACCAGCACAACACTTAGTTGTTGGTAGTGGCACTATGCCAGCAGCTAAGATAGGAAACTGGTCTGATTGAAAGGGGTCACAGGATAATGCATAGCTAACTGGCCATCATGGATGTCAGGCTTCATCGCAACTGCACTCCCTGTAGTGTCCTTGCTATGTATATATGTGTATTATCTATTTGTGACTTTCAGTTAAAAAGGAAAAAAGGGAGGTTTGGTGATTTTTCTTGCCTTTAATGTGGATCAAACTATGCAACCAAAACTCTTTGCTTGAAAAATAAAATTAAGGTAATAAATGATCACTATAAGCCTGGTTCCCAGACTTATAATGCTTTGGTGGAATCCTTTTATAATAAAATCCCAATGGAAATAACAAACCTTTTTAACACTCAATGCACTGGATACCCCTCTGTCACTCAAAGGGTCAAACACATTAATGCTAGAGAACTTGACAACACACGCATTGTTTTACAATGTGCTGATCAATCCACTGGTCCTTGAAGGGTTAATTAGTACACTTAAATTATTATTACCAACATACATCAAATGGAGAAAGGCAATGGAGATGTAAAAGGGATTTTCATTATACACATGCTTAATACTCTTTTGGTATAATTAATGACGACTTTAAAAAAAAATTAAAAAAAAATCCTGAAAGGTTTTATGCATCGCACCCATCCCTTAGGTCCAACTTCCCTCTACGTCTAACTCTTTATTGAATTCATTATAATCTCTGGCTCTTCATGGAACTCATTACTAATTGAGCACATTACTAGGAACAGCAATAGATCAAGAGGCAAAACAAACTGCTGGAAAAAAAAAACAATCTCACAAAGCTCTGAACGCAGTAATGGTCAGTGAAAAAAGGTGGACATTTTATGCCAAAGTGAATATATTTTCTACATTATACAGCAATTACTGAACGTGCAGGATTTATCTCTAAGATGCTCCTAGGCAAGGAACTGTAGGTAAAGTCTGCTCCACCCATCTTCACACTTCAACTCCTCATACCATATGGTCCCTAGCTCCAGCCACTATTCTGTGATGTACCTTGAATGCTGGAGAGGTCTCCAATTCATTGTGATCCCAGGGAATTAAAAAGATCGATCATTTAAGGTGGTAGCACAGGGATTTCACTGGCCACACACTTAACTCTGCTCAGTTAACATGACCAGCATAGCTGAAATGCCCTTCACAATTAGGCATACTAGATGGCTGCCTACTCTGCCTAATGGAAAATCCAGATGGGACACAAGCAGAAAGCAGATAAGTAAGGATAGAAACATCCCATACTTATTGCAACAGGAAAGTCATTTAAAAACAAAATAAAAAAGTTAACAAAAACAGTGTCCTCTCCATGCAAGGAGGGACCATAAGCAGTATCCCATCCTTTAGAGGTATAGTAGGACCTCTACTGTTCAGGCGAGATTTCCTCGTGAAAGTGTCAGGTGGTGTGGTATTATTCCTACTTCTGGTTAATCCATGCATGGAGAGAATGCTGATTTTGAAAGGGGTTTTCCATTTTTGGTTTACTGCTTTGTTCAGGGTAATTCAAAACGGTTGAATATTTGAGCATAGGAACATTTCAATGCTTAGAGATTTAGGTTTATAAGGACAAGTGGTCTAATACTGGTGCAAACCAACTGAACCAAAAGACTGGACAAACCACTGTCCCATGGCCAAGCTAAGCATTTGGGTGCCCAGTAAAAACATCGGTGAAGCCTAAGCATCCATCCCCATCTACCCTCAGATCATCAAACCTATGTACTTATACACAGAATGTCCCCTAGCCCTTATATTCCACCTGCAAACACCCTGCCCACCATAAACTGCAAGGTGGTGGTTTGGACCCTTGTAAAGAGACAGGGATCAGACTTCTGCCACCATTGTAATGTGAACCAGGTGACCCAAGTGATCCCTGGTCATTATTGCTGGCTTCCCCTCTCTATGATGAGGCTATAAAGGGATAGTTGGGTAGGTCTGAACTATCTCCAGTCCAGGGAATGAGAGCCAAAGGGGACTCTTTAGAACATTCAGTCAATGAAACACTTTATTTGGACAAACACAGGAATTTTCTAGGGTTTTGCTACAATGACCAGTGGGAAGGGAGACACAGAGAGGAAGGAAGCTATGCCCAAATAAGGACTTGCAGGGGTTACATGTTTGTATTATCATCTTCTTGTCTCCAACTGTTTGGGTCTTAAGAACTTCACACTATCTGGTCCATGTTCGATTAGGTGTTACTTCCCTTATCCCTTTACCACTGTTGTGTATTCACCATTGTTATCTGTGTGATGAGATTAGTCTGGTACCTTGAAGGGCAAACATTCCTGTCAGCTAGGTTATTGTTCTGCTCCCTGTATCTAATGGGGGGGGAGTGGAATTTCTATCAAAACTGGAACCAGCAGCATAAGAAACAAATGAATTATACAATGCATAATAAATGGTAACACAACAGCATAACATACAAACTAATACCAGTAGCAGCTGTACAGTGGCTAGGGGTGACCAAAGGCTGGGAGGGCAGGATAAGCAATTGATCACATTGCGCCTCCATTACTGAATTCCTGGCATAATGCAATTGTGCCGAAGGCTCCGATTCCTGGGTGCTTGGTCTCAAGTACTCGGCTATGGCTCCTTTACATGGGGACCCCAATCCCATGGGGTCAAGTCCAAGTGGGCTCCTAGCAGTCCTGGGCCAGGGGCTCAGAGTCCACAAAAAATCTATACTTTGGGGCCTGTCAGATTACAGTGGGCAGGGTGTTTCCAAGTGTAAAACGAGAGCTAGGGGGAATTCTGTTACATTACTCTCTCTCCATTCTCACCTACTGTCAAGGGACAATATATGTTTGCAGTTTACATGTATTGCAGGTGTAAGGGATGGTTTTTGGTGTTCTCCTCACGGTCAGTTGGGGGTTAATGCTCTGCATTAGTTTAGCAACAGCAGAGGGGCAGGCACTGTGAGGCCACGTGATGTTTATGAGAGTCAGTTGGAGATGTCTCCTATATGCAGTGTTATATAACCAAGCACATACGCATGCGTAGTTTTAGACATCTTAGGGCGTAGCCTGTATTTTAACCTGTAATCAAGACAACAGTGTTTAGAGCCATTGGAGACTAGGAAAGAGTGTACCTGGTCTCAAGTCGGAGAGGTACAGTGTTGCTGTTTAGCCATTTGGGATGTCAGGTCTGTCGGGCTATTCACCTCTGTAGACTGTACCTCATCCAAACTTGTGTGTTGCTGTTTAGCCATTTGGGACGTCAAGTCTGTCGGGCTATTAACCTGTGTAACGATACTACGGAGTTTAGCGTGTAAGGCTCTCCCACACTGATGTTCAGCTCCAGTGAATAGATAAGTCACTTGTTTAATTGTTGTATGTCTCTTTATATATACACCAGAGCCGTGTGTCTCTCATACGGAGGAAACTCTGGCAGATATATATATACCAGAGCCGTGTGTCTCTCATACGGAGGAAACTCTGGCAGATATATATACCAGAGCCATGTGTCTCTCATACGGAGGAAACTCTGGCAGATATATGTACTAGAGCCGTGTGTCTCTCATACGGAGGAAACTCTGGCAGATCTCTCTTTTTTTTATATCTTCCAGAGTTGGCATGCTTTCATACTTGTGTGAACTCTGGCCATAACCTGTTTAATCATTGCATGTTTAAATAAACTGCATTTCACTTCAGTGTTTGTCTTTATTCTGAAATTCCAAACTTCTATTTGTAACAGCAGGGTTTTGATTCAAGGTGTAGAGCTGCTACTCCAGGATCCCCAAGTTATTGTGGTTAGACATGTATTGTTCACCCCCAGATCATGGGTTATATATAGGGTATGCAGGCGCAAACACCAAGATGGAGTAAGAGTCACCTATGGTTTTATCCTGATCCATTGTATTAGGGACCAGCCAGTCTGCACATACTGTGAGATATCTTGAGGTGCATGCCAGGTTCTTAGGGGAAAAAAATAGTTCCACTGATATAAGTAGGCCTTTTAACCCCTTAAATGTTATCAAGGTCTCCACCTCATTGTTCTGCAATTTGTTGGAGATCTCAGTACAATGGGTTAAAACTACATTTCAATCAATAAAACATGTGAGGATTTTTACATGCTCCATATACTGCAGCTGGTTTGCTCCTGAACTGATCCAAGAGAAACGTTTGGTGGCTTTACAGGTGCACACCAAGTTTCTGTAGTCTGAACCATATCCATTTCACATACCAATATCAGGAACCCAATAAGAAGTCATACTGATAAAATGCACCGTAAGATATATTACAGTGGTAGTTCAGCGCTGAGTTGTGTACCCTGCTGGCACTCAAAGGGTTAAATATTGCTTTGTTGTGGGTGGTTTTTGCCCTGGAATATCGCTACTTAGAAATGTCAAATACCATATTTCCATTTGGCACAAACCACCAATATTAAAATACGTAAAAACTGATTGGGCCCGAAATGTTGTGTGTCACCACTTTTTTCTATTAGAGATTTATCTGGATTCAAGACCTGTAAATATTATAATTTTAAGCTATTTTGCCTTTAAAGCTGACCCTATATTAAAGGATTAACCCTTTGCATGTACATGGTCATAAGGATCCTTTAAACTGCATCATATGCATTAGTCTTACTCTTGAACCCTGGCTACCAGCCATCTGAAAAGATAACTACACAGTGCCAAATTGGCCATTTGCATCAGACTAGAAGTTGGAAGCTTTATATTGGACGTCAGTCCCTCAATCTAAAATACATTTTTGGGTATTCACTATAGAAAAAAAAGCCTCTTTTAGTGACAACAATGCTAAACTTACAGCAATATGGGTCATTTGGCTTACAGAAAGTCCACACACCACAAAAGCCTGTTCTAGTAGCTAGTCCACTTCACTCTGTGGTTTTACAGACATTTTCACAACATGCCCCATTATGGTAACTTCAGCATGTCACACCCCCCCCCACTCTACCCCACTCTTCCTCTCTCACAATCAAGGATACACCAACAGAATAGGATTTTATTGCATTCTGAATTGTGACGAGCTCAAAGTCTCTTTCTAAAATACCATATCAAATCTGTTGGTTTTTTTTTATATATATAAGGAAGGATATATTGAGATTGTGTCTCATTTTCAGGTATGTCCTGGGTACACATTGCATCTGCCTGAAAGGCTGAGTTGACCTTGCTGGGACTAGAACCTGCGACCTTGAGGTTTGAATTCCACAGCTTGTGTATTAACCAACTTAAATATACATAGCATCCCATTATTAACTTCTATTGATCACGTTAATTTTTTTTGTAATTCATTTAAAAAATATTACAACTCAAAATATTTATTTTCCCTTAAACTGTAGTTATCTGTTGTGGCCACGTTTTGGTGCAGTTTCTCTCACTTTCTTTTGAAATCCACAATCTATGACTTGCCAATGTTTAATTCAAAAAAGTTTAATCTGTAAAAACGTTTGAATAAAAAATGTGGAAGCACCCTTGTTTTACTCAATATGAAAATTCCTAGCATATTTTTTCATTTATTAAAAAAAAAAAAAAACTTAGTGTGTCCTTTAAGACATCTACAGATCTTGTACAGACACAAACTATTTTTCTTCTTAGTCATCTTTATAACTTCTTGATATTGACAAGCTTGCTAAATAAAACTGCATATTATTTCTTACACCTGGAAGGAACATACTGTAGGTAGATGAAGACAACCTTTCTATAAATTCCAGACCAGGAATGTCTAAATCTGTAAGGCTCATACAGGCCAAGATTTAGAGACATTGCATCTTAAAGGGACAGTAATACTTGCAAATTACCAATCCCCATATTGTAGCTTTGTTAAAAAGAAACTTATTGCCCCCAGTGTCATCTCTCAAACCCATATGGTTTGAGAGATGATAGCGCTCAAAGTTCTCACCTCTCTCCTCCTTCCCTGACTGAAAGCTGAACGGTGACTGCAGGGGAAGCTGTCGTACCACAGTCTTATGTGCATCGAGCGGCTCTGCAGCTGAGCCGAGATCGCGTTTATAAAAAAGAATTCTTTCACAGAAACGGTCTTCTATATGTGCTTGGTTTGCTAGCACACGTAGAAGACCATTTTAGTGAAAGATTGCTTTTTTATAAACGCAATCTCAGCAATGCTGCAGAGCCGCCTGATGCAAGTAATACCGGCTATCCCTGCAGTCAGCGTTCAGTCAGGGAAGAGGGAGGGAGGGGGGAACTTTGAATGCTATCATCTCTCAAACCATAAGGGTTTGACAGATGACAATGGGGGCAATAAATTTCTTTTTAACAAAGCTGCAATATGAGGATTAGTAATCTGCAAGTATTACTATCCCTTTAAGCAGAGAAGGAATGCGCCCCTGATTAAACTTATCTGTGTTGAATCAGGGATTATCTTTAACCCTTTGAATGGCAGAAGCATGTGCAATACATTGGCATTCAAGGGATTAAATGCTGACCTGTATAAAAGTTCAAAACACCTCTATATATCTATATCTAGTAGAAAATACAAAAAAAAAGGAGAGCAATAGGGAGCGCCCTAGTGCAATAAAACCAGGATTACATTCCACCACCAAACCCCCCCACACACACACACAAGTGGGTACTCACAAATAAAGTAGCCGTTTGTCACATATATGAGAAACAGCAAAATTCACAGATTGGGTTTATATCTTGCCCCAGACACAGAGATATTTACTATCACAGGCAGCTACTCCTCATCTCACTCTCTCCAAGTGGCACCAAAGACTCCAAAAAAGAAAAAACACCGGAAAGCGCCCAATAGTGAAATACAATCAGAGTATCATTTTTAAAATAAATAATCTTAAATGTACTCACATTTCTCAATAGTCAGTAGAGGGGATAACCTAAGCCGACATTCAAGCAGGTGATGAGATCTCACCGTCACCACTCGGTGTCACACAGTCCTCTGCTTCACTCACTGCACACACCAAAGAGAGTATCCAAAATGTTTATTGTAGATTATGTCCAAATAAAATAAACAACATCAATGGTGGATAAAAACATTAAAAAAAAAAGAGGCTACGTATTTCATGGTACAAGAACGTTTTATCAACCCAACAATAATCTGTGTATATAACAAAGCCTCTTTTTTATATAGGTTTTTATCCAACATCAATGTTGTTTATTTTATTTGGATATAATCTACAATAAACATTTTGGATATCAGTCGGTGTGGATGCTCTTTCTGGCGTGTGCAAAGAGTGAAGCAGCAGACTGTGTGACACTGAGTGGGGGTGGTAAGATCTCCCCACCTTAGGTCAGCTTAGGTTATCCCCTCTGCTGACTACTTAGAAATGGGAGTACATTTAAGATTATTTATAATTATTTTAAAAATGATACTCTGACTGTACTTCACTATTGGGTGCTTTCCTGTGTTTTTTGGAGTCTTTTGATATCTGTATCTAAACTCCTTATGAGAAAATTGATACTTTCTCCTGGTGTAGAAATAAAAGGTATAAATGACACAGGAGTATATAATACTTGTGACTAGTGCAATTACATTTACGGTTTTAAATTAAAAAAAAAAAAAAAAAAAGCACCTCTTAATCTTAAAAAACATAAGCAAATTCAATTTAAATTATGTTTTATCAAAAATCAGCATTCTTCCTTTTAAAACTCCAATGAAAAAGTTTGCCATCTGCCAGTAATTATTCATTACCACCGGCAGCAAAGGTACATTCGTTCAATAGTGAACAGAACTGCAAAGAGATGATAATACTGACACAGATACCTAGGAGCTATATATAACATTCTTGTTCTGCACATTTCAGACTTTGCATTCCTATTAAAAAGATACAATCTCACCTAAAATCAATCTTAAACTATGCACATATCCCATCAAAGATTAGCTAACTAATTGTTTTGGTTCTCTTAATGCAAACATATATCGTATATCATGTAGTGATTTAATGTCACTGTTGCTTTAACCCTTTGAGTGCCAGAGGAGTATACAATGCATTTTTCTGCACAGAGGTGTAACTAGAAGCCACCGGGCCCTGCTGCAGAAATTGCCATGGGCCCCCCGACCATACTGCCCCCCCATTGCCCCCAATCTCCACATTGCTCCCCCACTGCCTCCAATCTCCTACCTCCCTGGTGGTCCTCCTCTGAGTAATACAGTCAGGGAAAAAAGTATTTGATCCCCTGCTGATTTTGTACGTTTGCCCACTGACAAAGAAATGATCAGTCTATAATTTTAATGGTAGGTTTATTTGAACAGTGAGAGACAGAATAACAACCAAAAAGTAATGAAAAACGCATTTCAAAAAAGTTATTAATTGATTTGCATTTTACCGAGTGAAATAAGTATTTGACCCCTTTGCACAACATGAGTAGGTGGCAAAACCCATTGGCAATCACAGAGGTCAGATGATTCTTGTAGTTGGCCACCAGGTTTGCACAAATCTCAGGAGGGATTTTGTCCCACTTCTCTGTGTAGATCCTCTCCAAGTCATTAAGGTTTGAGACTGAAGTTTGGCAACTCGAACCTTCAGCTCCCTCCACAGATTTTCTATGGGATTAAGGTCTGGAGACTGGCTAGGTCACTCCAGGACCTTAATGTGCTTCTTATTGAGCCACTCCTTTGTTGCCTTGGCCGTGTGTTTTGGGTCATCGCCATTCTGGAATATCCATCCACGACCCATTTTCAATGCCCTGGCTGAGGGAAGGAGGTTCTCACCCAAGATTGATGGTACATGGCCCCGTCCATCATTCCTTTGATGCGGTGAAGTTGTCCTGTCCCATTAGCAGAAACACCCCCAAAGATGGTGTTCTTGGAGTCATAGGCAGCATTCCTCCTCCTCCAAACAAGGCGAGTCGAGTTGATGCCAAAGAGCTCAATTTTGGTCTCATCTGACCACAACACTTTCACCCAGTTCTCCTCTGAATCATTCAGATGTTCATTGGCAAACTTCAGACGGGCCTGTACATGTGCTTTCTTGAGCAGGGGGACCTTTCGGGCGCTGCAGGATTTCAGTCCTTCACGGCGCAGTGTGTTACCAATTGTTTTCTTGGTGACTATGGTCCCAGCTGCCTTGAGATCATGGACAAGATCCTCCCATGTAGTTCTGGGCTGATTCCTCACTGTTCTCACGATCATTGAAACCCCATGAATTGAGATCTTGCAAAGAGCCCCAGACCGAGGGAGATTGACAGTTATTTTGAGTTTCTTCCATTTGTGAATAATCGCACCAACTGTTGTCACCTTCTCACCAGGCTGCTTGGCGATGGTCTTGTAGCCCATTCTAGCCTTGTGTAGGTCTTGTTCTTGACATCCTTGGACAGCTCTTTGGTCTTGGCCATGGTGGAGAGTTTGGAATCTGATTGATTGATTGCTTCTGTGGACAGGTGTCTTTTATACAGGTATCAAGCTGAAATTAGAAGCACTCCCTTTAAGAGAGTGATCACAAACTCAGCTTGTTACTTGTATAAAAGACACCTGGGAGCCAGAAATCTTGCCGATTGATAGGGGGTCAAATAATTATTTCACTCAGTAAAAGGCAAATCAATTTATAACTTTTTTTAAATGGATTTTTCTGTTGTTATTCTGTCTCTCACTGTTCAAATAAACCTACCATTAAAATTATAGACTCATTATTTCTTTGTCAGTGGGCAAATGTACAAATCATCAGGGGATCAAATAATTATTTCCCTCACTGTATCACTCAGAGGTTAAATTAATAAAAATTGCATTCCACAATGACTTATGGTGCAATTGTTCTCAATTAACCCTTTGAATTCTAGAAGTCTCAAAGCACATCTAGATTTTTGATCACAACTGTAAGTACAAGGTCTAAAAGCTTTTCCTCTTAACAGGAACAATGAAGAGGGCTGGGAGATGCACCAGTTATATTGTACAGAACATGGTGTATTCATTGGTAACACTTACAAAAATATGAAACAGATTAAATGCAAGGAAGGTGTTCAGTTATGCAATTCTTTTTTCTTAATTTGTATTTTTAAGGCATTTTATTATTTCAAGCAAACACAACACACACAGGGTCTTGAGAAGCGCCTCAAAATCTGGAGCTCTAGGAAGTTGCCTTCTTTAACCATTGAGAAATCAGGCCCCACACTAACCTTCTACACCCTGATGTCCCTTTTTTTTAGGAGGTTGCACTATGTTGTGTGTATAAGTGTATGGCATTGCTCTACAGCAATAAAAGTCATATTAGTGTTTGTGCAAGCTTCAGAATATGTAATTATACATTAGTCTGTGTAAATAAAATACTTTGGTCTTGCTCTAAATCATTTATTCAGTTACTCAAAGAGGTATCAATAGGTCATGAAATAACCTAAAAATTCTTAGTAATGCCCCGCCTACCAGCAACACCCCCAACAACAATACCTAAATATATATATATATATATATATATATATATATATATATATATATATTAAAAAAACCTCATGTCTAATCCCCTCCTCCATCCACCTCAGTATGCTTCTACCTTCCCCTCCCTCTATTCACCCCGTCTGGATGCATCTGAGATGTCTGCACAGTGGACATTATTCTTGTATTTGCCACCTGTTTCCCGCATCCTCCTGTGAGGACCTGCATTAATTCAAGATAATGGTATTGCCCTGATGTCCTTGCAGGGCACTAGTGTAGATTCAATGCATACCCCTCTTTGCACTTAAACTAAAGTAGTATCCTGTGAGGACCTTCAGGGCCTCAAAAGGGCAATACCATTATCTTGAATTAACACAGATGTCCCAGATGCCTGTGGAGAGGGTGAGTAGAGGGAGGGGAAAGTGGGAGCATATTGAGGTCGGTGGAGGGAGGGAAAACAAGGGTGCGTATTATACATAGGCACTTAATTTTCACATGAAATCTTTGGTATAATTTACACCTGCGTATTATACCTGAGATTTTACAGTAATACACCTACAAACAATAAAATTGCCTGCTCTCTTGAATGTAAACATTTAAAGAAAAAAAAAAGAAAGTATTGAAATATACAAAATAGACATAAGTACTTACCTCAGAGGCCAAGTTGTGATAAGTCCGGTTTAATCACATATTTGGCTAGTTAAATTAGAGCCATATTTTACACACTTAGATCTGGCCTATTTTAGGGTGACCACACAGTCCCGGGCGACTGTCCCTTATTGGGGGTCTGTGTCCTGCGTCCCAGGTCACCCCCCACTGGGACAATAAAGAGTCCTGGAATTGAGCAACATACGCCAGCCCAGCCAGCCAATGAAATGCATTTACTATATGGTCCTCATTGGCTGGAATTTCCATGTACCATTTATTCTGAGGAAAGATACTAATGAACAGAATGGAGAAAAATGGAAAGGTTTGCTTTCTTTATACAACACCCATCATCCCTAAACAGACAACATAATTTAGGGATGATGGAATATGTAGGTTACAATAGCTGGGGAACCAAGTGATATCACTTCTCCAGTTCCTATGTTATTGTATAGGGTCTATGAACTAAGGTCTCTAAAGTGGGATAGATCTTAGTGCATAGGCTCCATAGACTAACAAACGTCATCACCCTTTAGTGCATCTCCCCCCACTTGTATTTGTATCCCCTTTTTCCTGCCTTTCGAGCACCAAACTAGAACATATGTACAATGGAGTAATTCTTAGGTATTCCAACTACACTATAGGGGACAATTAAAAATTCTCTCTTATTTAAAATTGTCCATTTAACCCTTTAAATGCTAGAATTTTCTCCAAAGCACTCCTTGACATTTTGAGACTCCACAGGCATCCAAGAGAATAACTGTATGTCACCTGCCATCAAATTCTAATCAGGTATACAAGTCAAACGCTTTTGCAAACCTCACAGTCTAGATCACAAATTGCAGGTTAATACTTCAGAGGTCAATTTAATATCACAATGGTCAGTTAAAGACCCTAAATAAAATATATTTCATTAAAGAAAAGAAAAAAAAAAAGGGGGTTTTCCACACCCCTCTTAGAAGTGCACTTTTTTCTAATGGATTAGACACTGCAGAGGCTCACAAGACATGTTAAAGTTCACCCGTCACCCTAAGCCAAGGTTCTTTTATTTTATAGAAAATTCATCTCTGTCTATAGGCTGTACAACCCATTTTTCTCTAAAAGAAATAGTTTAATAAATTAGCCTTTGTGGCACTTCATGCCAATTTCCTGCATTATATGCTAATTTGTTCTGTTTTAGGGCATTTATAAACACATAGTAAGCTGTAATAAAGACGGTGTTAATATTGGCCCAGAGCAGAAACTAATTAGCATAGAATGGCACATGTTCCACCACCAAATAAAGGTCAATCAAAAATAAATTTATATTACAAACAAATGACTAGCACAACATTTAGGAAGCTTTTAATTAGTTTGAAATTTAGCAAAACTTATGTTAGCAAGCAAGTAATTTGCTTTAGTGGTCCTAAGTAATATTATCTGACATTGTCAATGTCCTCTTTATCCTATAGGAGATTAGGGAAAGGTAAATCCTTACTAGGTTGTCTTGGTGGTGGTGTAGCTATGGACATTCACGTCATCATGATATACAAGTTTCTATCACAATTTTATTTACTCCTAGAAGAAAGTTCTTGTATAGAGCCCGCACTATTTATCTTAAGTCACTCATTAAAAACATGAATACACAGTAGTCAATGCATTTTTTTTAACAACTCTTTAAACTAGTCCATTGTTGGCCAAAGACTAATGTTAGTGCAATCAGCATATGCTCTGATACAGCAGCCAGTTCTTTTACTGTATGATAAAGATGGACCAGGACATAAGCAGTAACCACTACGGATCAGAGCTTCAGTTCCCTCAGGTGAGTTGTTTAATGAGTGCATTTAGAAATAGTGCTGTTACCCTTCTGGGCCCAGCTCAGAACAGCAGAGAAGCAGACCTCATCATGCAGAAGGAAGCAACCTCTAGCCACTAGTGCCGTGCTCTTCTTGTAATGTATTAGCAGATTTTGCTACATTTTTATGGGCTATGTTAACTAAAATCAGAGTACTTCTGGGGCAAGCCAACTACACCACAGGGGACAGAAAAAAATCCCAAATTCCACTTGATTTGCCTGCAACTGTTAACCCACTGAATACTAAATAGGTCTATGGTGTTTATTTGTCCCATGTGCTGCAGTTGGTTTGCTCCATAATTGCTCATCTTTGACTTCCTGAATACAGCTCTATGTTGTGGCTCATCAGCTGAGTGATCTGGGAATCATGGACTTCACCCATGGCCAATTGACATACCATCAGAATCTCTTCCAAAAGTAGGAAGATAGCAGGGTTTTAAGCTATCTAATGATAGCTTACGTAGGGACCAAGAACCTATACAATAAAGACTAGTTTAAATGATCATGTTGCTTCTAAAAGTTTTTAATAAACCAATTTTTATATTAAGGGGTTCCAAGCAAAGAGCAATAGCACACACATCTTACCTTCTTTCACATGTTCTTGTGATGATGAATCAAACTATACCCATTATGCATAGGTATTCTACTTGAAGCTCTGCACCAAACATCAGTTGTGTCAACAAGAACGAGATTAAAAGCCGCATTTAAAAAATGTTAACTTTTTATCTGCTCCTTTTGGTGCAGTTTTGTCCAGAATTGTGTCAGTTCTGCTTAGTAAATCAGCCACAAGGGCTTTTTTTATAGCCTATGATAAAAACTGAAAGCAAAACTGCACCCAGAATGGAAGACACATCTACAAGTAATCAAAGAGTAACAGATTAGAAATAAGACTGAGATATGGCACACCTACTTTAGATAGATTATAAAAGTAGGTCATCAGGGCTGCTTTAAAACAATGAGCAAAGTGGGACTATTATCAAAAAGGGAGCCCACTGATTGAGGCACCATTACACATGGTAGGCAGAAAAGTAACATTAACAAACTGCACACACCTCAGTCGCTTTTATGCTCAAAGTTCTAACCAGATGTGCCCCTCAACCATGTCACTAGTAACATCAGGGAGTCCTGCTATTAGCACAACATATACTGGATATGTCTCCTTGGTATTTAGCATCACTGATCGGTTTCTCCGATGTGCTCCGGAGCTACTGATCAATGTGATTGAACGGAGCACTCAGCATGGCATATTCTCACTGATTTGAAGTTCCCTAACACATCAGTGATAGTAACTTCTTAGGACATCACTCCACTATTTGAACTAATAGCGTGTGTCTCCTGATGTTACTAGTGATATTAGGCGGAACACATGAAGTTAGACAATCATGACCATTTTTAGGGCTGTGCAGACCCATCCAAAAGTTAAAATCAATGGTGCACTCACCTAGGAAAATAAAAATACAGATTATTGCAGGGAAACGCTTTTAAATTAACAACTGGGTGCCAGGAGTGTTCACTGTATTGCTATACATACAATTGATACTGAAAGGTTTGAGCCAGAAAAGCTATGATTTGGTGCCCTGTCTTCATAGGATATGGGGAACCTCAGGGGTCACTGATCCTGAATGGCAACAGCCAACGGAAGAACTAGTGAAGAGGAAAAGAGGTACAATTTAAATGCATCTCAAATAACACACGGCTGTGGGGTTGGAGTCATACAAAAACTTATGTGTACAAGTGATCACACTTGTGGAGTGGAGGATCACATCCGGGGGCCAGCTAGGAGGTAAAACGAAGTAGACAACAGTAGCCCTTTTCCTCATAGTGTCCTAATTGAGGCTGCTCCAATGACATATCCTGGAATAGAAGGGGGAAAATCCCCCTTGCTGTAGGCCCATGTCATGACTGCCAACAATGTCTGGGGGGGGATCTTTACTCTCCTCTATCCCTTAACTGCATCTGCCTTACTCCATGCCTCCCCTTACTCTCTGTGTCTTCCTTTCTTCAACCTTATTCCATTCATCACCACCTCTGCCTCACTCATTACTACTTCCTGAGTGTGTGTGGCGCAGGTAATAGAACGCCCTTGCTGTAAAGGACTACAGATCAACCCCAGCCATCTGTTTGTTAGCTGAGGATAATGGGTCTTGTAGTCCTCCACAACTAGGGTTGACCTATTTATGCATACACTGTACATATACATTTTACCAGATAGGGCAGAATGGAAGAAAGTGGAGCATTCCCATTTTTTTGAATGCCATAAATGTATGCACTATCTGCAGTTTCTCACATTTTGATGCTAGAAACACATACTAAACACCTTGATGCTGAATAGCACACACTTCTAAATTAACAGAAAAGTTAACCAGATGTATGAAAATGTGTGCCATTTGCTTTGCTGAATTAGGAGCAATCACTAATTCTCTCACAAAATGGCTGACATTTTGCCACGCCCACTTTTTTAACAGCATTCACTTAAAAGGCTCAAACTTTAGCCAATTTTGAAAAACATGTACAATTCAATAAAATTTTTTTGCTAATCATTTTGCCATCAAAGTACATTGTAAATAGCGATTGCACATGATTCTTGCCCATAGTTCTATTTGTAAACCTGTGTATAACCCTTTGATTGCCAGGCAATGTGTTGCCTACCCCTCTGGCACTAAAAGGGTTAAGAATCAGCAGTCCAGGGAAGTTACCTTCCCTTAAGGACAGCTTTGATCTTTTCCAACGTGCCGGTAAATGTGACCTGTTACGCATTCTGGCGTACCATGTTGGTGTCTGAGGGAGACTGTCAGTTTCAGACCCCATTTTTTCTCATAGCACTCCGGGAGGAGCTCTGTAAGTAAAATGTTCGAGGCATGCTATGACCGTCATCTGTCATTAAGGCAAAAACCATGTGACAGTCATAGCACATGGTCCTTAAGGGTTTAATAACCCCAATATATTTTCAGCAGCTATAATTTGTATGTGTGGTTCTATGGCTACTAGTGAAGTGGGACAATGCTAGGCCTCCTGGAAGGTCAGTAGGTGTGTTTCTCTGGCTACCTGTGTAGTGGGACATGACAGCAGGGGTCAGTATGTGTAGTTCTATGGCTACTATGGGACCAGGCTAGGATGGTGGGCAATGGGAGGTCCTCCAGCTGCTTCCAGGCTACAACTACAATCATTCCCTGACAGTTGGAGGCATATGATGGGAACTGAAATCTAGCAGCAGCTGTGGATTTGGCATTCTTGTATTTGTATATATAGATTACACTTCAAGTCTGAATGTTTCATATCTAATAAAAACTTTTATTGTTACACATATCACATTAATATTGGGTGATTCTACTTATCCTTGATTGCATTTTTTTCTCCTCTTTTCCTAACCAAAGTAATTTACTCTATATTTGATTATTATCCCCAGTTACACACTTTCCATCAGACTTTTAGTCTCTTGCTGTCCTTACTGGGGTTTGATCTATTATATTTGGCATTAGCTTCTCTCTCTATATACATTTTCATTGTTTTTAATATTTAAGATATTTGTTGTACTTAGCCTTTAATGAGTTTGTCAATAAAGTTTGTTCATATTTATACAATTAATTATTTTTTGAATGCCTCATTTTTATAGGTCTGTCTTTTGTGGGTTATTTCACTACCTTTCTTGGATGGTGTTGGACTGGTCATTAATCACTCACATAAAAAAACACACATATTACTATATAGATGCATATGTATGTATGTATGTATGTATGTGTTCCATATTCAAAACATCAGTGAGTGTAGATTGTATTTATACTGCATGATCACAAGCCATGTATATGGCAACTCTGCCCTCTTGCCCTAAGCAACAATCACATGTATTGGGAGAAGAAATAAAAGACTACTATGAATTAAATCCAACCTAATAAGAAAAAGCACACATATTGCACATCTCCCATGCATTGTCTGCAGCTACAATATGAATGGAAGGTTCAGAGGTTATAAGGACATCATAATCACTTGACAAATACGTTCTGCAAAATGAGATGGGAGAAAGATGACAAGAGCTGAAATAACAGATCCCGTGTTTGTTTCCAAAGGCGATAAAGACATTGTATTGACGGAATAGCGGTGGGAGCGACAATGGTATAGTGAAGAGATAATCACATCTCATTTCCCATGCTCCTAATTAAGTCGACAAAAGTCATGCTAGGTGCTAACAGGCAGTTAAAATAAACATACAAAAGAGTTGATGAGAAATGGAATACATTTGTATAGATCTGGTTTCTAATTTAGAAACAAGTGTATAAATGACAAATGCTAGAGAGAGAGAGAGAGAACATAAGAAAAAGTGAGAAACTGGATCACTGAACTGAGTAAGAGTAGAGAGATGGAAGAGTGTGTAAAACAAAAAGTAAGGGAGAGAGAGGAGATTAAAAGTAAGAGAAACGAGAGTAAGAATAAAATAGAAAATAAGAGAAGAGCAAGCGAGAGAGAGAGAGAGAGAGAAGAGAAAAAGTAAGGGAGAAATGGGAGGGTAAGTTTAACAGAAAGGAGATGGGAATAAAATAGGAAAATAAGGGAGAGAGAGGAGAGTAAGAGTGATTAAGAGACGAGAGAGAAGCATGTAAGACAGGAGAGAAAAAGGAAGGGAGAGAGGGAAGAATAAAAGCAAGAGAAGGGGGATGGAGAGCACGCGCAAGGGAATAGGCAAAAGAAAAAGAAGAGCAAGAGTAAGCAAGATCAGACAATGACATTAGATCGTCTCCCTAAATTTCAGGCAATGTCTCCATTTACTACACCGATAAATATAAATATCCTATGCATCTGCCTGAGCCTGTGCAGAGACGCATCATGTGCAGTTTTCTTTTCACCTACTAGAGCATTTACACCTACCATGACATATACACCAAATGCAAAGTTATGCAGTGTAATTTGCGTAGGCTGGTGCAAATGCTGACACTATAACACCACGATCACTCTTGAAGCACTCTTAGATCATTTAAAGAAACAGGATCATTAAAACGGACATGAGTGAACACACTAGAAGTATGAACAGGACGATAAGCAATTACTTTACTTCAGTGGTTCCTTGGATACGTTTGTTTCATATCTCACACACAGGATATTTTCATTTAGAAATCAGCAGGTCACTTCCTACTACAAACCACAGGTTTCATGATCCAATGGTTTTCAGGCATTTCTTTACACTGAATATATTTATTTTATACTATAGGAACCAGTGGACAGAGTGAAAACAGACATTTGCAATTGTATAGGTCCAGATACCACAACACCATCAATGTACACATCAGATAACAATGCATGTCACCATTCTGGTCCACAGCTAGGATTAGCATATTCTGTTAGAATAGTCCAGTAGTCCTGCAATCAACTGTCATGTCTGCCTCCACGGACAGAACTCCAGGACTGATTGAAGAGGTTACTTCTTGAACAAGAGTAAAAAGTCAAAATTTATAGGGGTCATTAGGATTTTCTGGCCATAGTAATATACATGGAAGGTTATTAATAGGAGATATTATTCTCTCTTAACCATTATTTGTTCTTTATTAGGATCTCTGTAACCATACTTTGGTAAGTATTCATACTGTTCTAGTGAAGCCACTGAGGGCTAGAAATGCTCTATCAAACTGTATTAACTGCAGCATAGTAAATATTACTCCAGCATAATTAATTCCACCCACTGTCTTCCATATCTGTCTAAAAAGTGCCTTTTACACAATTTAAATTCATTTATCAGGAATACAAGTCTTCCTAAAGAATACATCTGTATATCATAACCAGCATTTCAAAATGTTTAAAGGATTTCATTTCCAAACTTAACAAATCTAAAGATCTTAATGAATACCAATATATACTCGGTCAACTGTACATGTAAAAAATATTATATATATATATTTTTTTTTTCTCACATGTAGAGATTGGAAATTAGTTCTATATAACTTCCCCTATGGTACATTGAATTTGTCCCAGTCTCTACTCATATAAAAGTGCTATATTTGCCAGTCTGTTGCTTCGTCTGTGAAACTTGCTATACAGTACTCCCCTACATTGATACCCTTTATAAGGGACGGCCAGTGGAGTTGCTATTTTCTGCAATATATCTGTAGCTTGAGCCCACCTAATGTAAAAGGATTACTATCCATCCCAATTACTCTGCTGGTCTTCCCAATGCAGTGGTGCATTATAATACATGTCCTGGGCTGGCAAGAAGATTCAGGGCTTTAAACATGAAACAAAGTACTTGAGCTTCTTCATTTAGTACCTAGCAACTCTTCTGGAGTGACGACTTTGATCAGGCCCAAATTCCTATAAAAACTGGACACATCTCTATTTGCATATCTATTGATTCCACACATACACATCAGCCAGTGGTAGGCCAAAATATCATGATATTTAATATATAATATGAGGTAATTAAAGCATTGATTCTGAATTTCCTACTTGTGACCACACCATTCTAGTCAGAGTTTAGCAATTTATATTTTAATTCAATATATGTAATTTCTCTCTTTGACTTTCTCTAACCTTTATAGCTTATGGGAAAATGTCTTAATGAACAAATAGTAAAATACAGGAAGCTAAAGAAGCACAATTCTTATGCCAGACAGACACCATAGATAAAAATACAGATTCCCATTGATTTAAATTGAGTATTTAAACATGTGAGAGAGAATGCCAACTTATTGCAAAGCAATGTATTTGAGAAGCCTATAGGATTCAAGGGGTTAAAAGTCTAAATTAATAGGAATTTGGTAACATAGAAACATAGATAAGAACCATTCAGCCCGTCTAGTCTGCCCAGTTTCCCACAGTAAGAACCTCAAACCTTTTTTTGGTCCTTGGTCTTTTCTTATGTTAAGGACATCCTTATGCCTATGCCATGTATGCTTAAATTCTGTCACTGTATTAACTTCTGCCACTTCTGCTGGTAGGCTATTCCACTTGTCTACTACCCTCTCAGTGAAGTAAAACTCCCTTACATTACATCTAAGCCTGTCCCCCTCTAGTTTTAGACTATGGCCTCTTGTCCTAACATTTTTACTCCTTTGAAATGTACTTCCCTACTGCACTTTGTTGAATTCCTTCATGTATTTGAATGTTTCTATCATATCCCCTCTCTCACTTCTCTCCTCCAAGCTATACATGTTCAGATCCTTTAGTCTATCCTGATATATCTTTTCCTGTAAACCAGTCTCCATTTTAGTAGCCCTTCTCTGAAGATTATCTATATCCTTCTGGAGATGGGGTCTCCAGTACTGTACACAATACTCTTGGTGAGGTCTAACACGGTACATTTAGATTTGCCCAGTATGGTAGATCCAGATTTGCTTCCAAAGCTCTAATTTTGTTCTTCTCCTTTGTTTTGAACAGCATTTAACTGTCTACTTACATAGAATTACTATAGGATGACGTTTAATAATTATAACAATTAGCAAAACAGAGATATTTGTTTTTGTTTCAGCTTATTTGATGAATAGAATGCTTCAAAACACTGCTGCCTGACAAGATTATAATGCAACAGTAACAATTCTAATTTAAAGTTTAATGAAGTTTTATATTGTTAATTCCCTTTGTCCCTCATTGGTGCTGTAGTCCTTTGAAAATTCCAGGTAAATGTAGTAGTCTTGGATTTACAGCTAGAGTGAAAAACTAAGGACAAACCTGTGGGTAAAGAAGTAGTACGTTGGGAGGGAGGCCACAGAGGTACTCACACCGGGGATGAGCCACTGGAAGTCCCAAACACACAGAAGCCCATTTACCTCTTAAAGTGAACACCTGAATGTATAAGGGGAATGGTTGTTGGATACCAATAAGAACTGAAAACTTAGGGCCGTATGTTTCAAGGGATAACGACAAAAAAAGTTGTATGAAAGACAAAAATGACTAATTGTCATACCTGGGAACTCTCAGGGTTTGACCCTGAGACTCAGGGTTTTGGCCCAAATCTCAGGGTCTCAGGGTGAAGAGCCAAAATCTCAGGGTGAATGAGTTCAGTGCTACCTGTTATATATTCTGCTCCAGTTAAATGCTTCTTTAGTCTCTAAATTGGTGCCACTTGTACCAGAAAGGCAGAGGGAGAAGTCCAGCTTGATTTGTGTGTGTTCATGAAGTGATATCTGTAAGTTGCTGTATATTAATGGCTCCTTGAATGCCGATTGGGGCGACTCTCGATTACAGCGATTAGGGATATATCGAGGATAATCTATATTATAGGAAATGTAAAGGTTAATATTTACACAATCTCAGGGTCAGCTCATTTTGGAAGTTCCCAGGTATGCTAATTGTATACACAAACTACATTTTCTATATAATATACGACAAAAAACTAGTAATGTCCGTTGTGTATGACACAACTCCAGAACTGACGGGCAAAGGGGCGGGGCTAAACTATTCTCCAGTGTCGTATGAAAGAAAAGAATATGTCGTAACTAAAGACAAAAAAAATGTCTTGCAAAAGACAAAATTTGTACGTTAAGAAAAAAGTGGAGGGAATGTGAAGTTCTGAATGTGAGAATTTTTGTGTTTAGTTAAGACATTTTTGTGGTTAGTTAAGACAATTTTTGGTCATTACATACGAAAATTTCAGTCAGGACAAACGACATATTTCTGATCACAACAGACACTCTCTGAAAATATTAATGATCTCAACAACACTGTACTTTGAAAAGTCGATACAAATGACAAAAGCTATTTCAATACTTCTTTGAACATATGGTCCTTATAGGGAATATGCGCTGCTCTGTTTTGTGTAACATATAATCCACAACGCCAGGAGGGGATGTGATTCCCAATGTCTGGAACAAGAAGCAATCATCCTAGGAGGAAAGCACCCCTAGGTGTGAATTGGACTGGACGTTCCTGGTGGAAAGAACAGTTATATTTTGAAAGTTTGGTTGGTAGCGCTAGGTGAATGGGAAAACCTTTGTATAGTGTTAACTTGATACATAAAGCTTAAAATATAAATATAATGGGAATCAAATCTCAAAACGCATTTGAATGCTATGTGGTACAGGTAACATAAAAAAGGCATTAACACTTCCTAATAAAATGAACACCCCCCCAGCACACATTTACCTTGCTGTGGCTATAGAATCCAAATGGTCACTATGAACTTTGCATCATCAGTCCATTCCAGATGTTATGTCCATGGAAGGTGGACATGACAGTTGCTGGGAGTATTTTCAAACTGAAGCAGGAATAATGCATGAACCTACTAAATGATTTAAGTAATGCATTGCACACCTCTCTGGACTATAAATGGCCAAGATTACCATGTACAATGGGTGGCGTTTGCATCATGTGGACCTGCTAGCAACAGACCAGCTCCCTTCCATGGACATGACATTTAGGTTGGTTATGCACTAAAGTGTGATAAAGAGGAGATGACCTCTCCAGTGATATCACTTCTCAAATCCTTATGTTATTCAAAGAAGCCTATGATCTATGTCACTTAAGAAATCTTATTGCATAGGCTCTAAACAATAACATAGGAACTGTACTGATCTGGAAAAGTCATATCTGCATTATTACATCTTTGTCAATCAGTACTGGTGGTGGTGGGGGGGAGATGCCCTATGTTAGCTCTTGAACAAAGGTAGAAAGGCAAAATTCATAGGGGGCATTACAGGGTTTTAACCATAAAGAGTTACCATAAAGTCTCAGACTAATAAAAAAAAAAAATAATTAAAAAAAAAAAAAGCTACCAGTCTTCATTTACATAATCTATGCTAAATTAAGGACTAAACTCCAGTAAAAACCACAACAGATAGTCTGCATAGAGGTTCCAACTCATTTTCATTACCTACAGATAAATATCACTATATGTAAATGAGAGAGAGAGAGAAATGATTGCAATTGCCTTGGGATTGAAGATACTGACTAGATGGAAAAATGATGCTCATTTACTACGAGCTGGGCACATAAAGGGCACTAATATAAACATGTAAATATCTTAGAATTGGCCAAGAGTAGAAAGCGCCTTTCAAAACTAGTATTTTTCTGTGCTTTTTTCTTTGCACTCTGCCAATTCAAGTAATTTTTTCCCATCACATGATGGGCTTTATACTACTTGATTTTAAATTATATGTACCTGTGATGTACTGGTAATTGAAATTACCAGATAATAGACACTTACAGAATCACAGAGGGATTCAGTGTATTTGAGACCATGACCTGAAGATGGAAAAAAGAATGCTTACGTCAGAAAGTAAATATTCTAGAAAATAATATATTTTGTTAGGCCTATCCAAATGGTAAACCATACTATGCTTGAAAGAGCCAGTGTTCATTACATTACTCCATTTTTTTCTAGTAGTATCCAACCCGATAGCGAATGGACTTTTTTTTTGTTTTTTTCAATCACCAAATCAAAGTTTGGGGAGCACTGTTCTACAAAGAGTAGTAGATACATAGTTTAACCCTCGGAGGCAGTAGTGGTGGTACTGGGTGATTCAATGAAGCATCAGTAGGCTACCTGTAGTTTCAAGCTGCTAGACTACAACTCCCATCAACCTCAACCAGCTACTAGATAGCTGAGGAAATTGTAGAAAATGCAAAGCTCTGAAAGCCATGTAAATCAAAAAATGTAAAATAAATAAAAATCAGTGTTGTAGCTTAGGTAAGAGGTAGTTCATTGGACCCTTAGCTACATCAGGGTTTATAGCAAGAATGAAGACATAGGTGCACTCAATTATATATCTCTTTAGTGTAAAGCAAATAACCAATGTTTGTCTGCAGTGCAATGCAAGTATTGAAGAACTAGCATTAAATGGGTGAAAAGTCCCATTTAAGTTAATGTTTTCAGTTTTGTTGGGGTTTTTTTTTGTTTGTTTGCGTGCTTGCTTTTGCTTATTTCGTACCTGTGGAAAATTTGGTTTATCTCAGAATGACTCAATTTGCCTTTGAGACATAAGGCCTTAAATTCTACAGTCTAGACCAGGCTGACCAGACCTCACTTTACTGTGAAAACATGAAAAATGCATACTGTAGGGGCTACTTTGATTTCAGTGTCTCCCCAAAATATGCATATCTCCCGTGTGTCCCCTGTTAAAGATGAGTATTCGTCAGCTTACTTTAGAATGTATACTTTAATTTCGGAGCATAAAGAAAAAAAAATGTTTGCTGCTAAAAAATTTAAATATAAGAGCACTGTTTTTGCAATATCACAGTACTGTTTTGGTCAGAACGTCTGAAATACACATGGTTAAAAAAAAAGAAAAAGTAACCGCTGATCTTCCTTGAGGAAGCTGGTTTGCTACAGAATATCCTATTTCACTCTGTAAACTATTGATCTAAGGGTCATATCCAAAATCAGTGTTCTCATTGCTAAGGTGACCACCATGCCTGGGAACTCTGATGTGTGGACTCCCAAGAGGCAAGTCCTCTGGTGCTGTGGAGGGGACAAAAATGATTTGATTCTTGCCAAAAATGGGCAGGGCTTAATTGTGAGTGGGGGTGGGGATTAGCAGGCATGAAATAAAGTTATAAAAATAGTCTGGAAAGGAAGAGAAGTGGTCGAGGAGGTGGAGGAACAAGGTGGAAAAGAGCAGAAGTGGGCATAGTTTCAGTAGAAACTCCCCACATCCGGAGATTCAGCCTGTGCTCCGGAGACCTAGTAATTAGAAGCCAAAACCAGAGTCTCCGGGGCAAACTCTGATAGTTTCCAGGAATGGTGACCACATTTCTATTCAAATCAGGAACACAAAACACATGCACAGATTCCCGTGCAGTCCTGCAGAATAACGTTTTCATAGGCATCCTTCATTTAAAAGGACATTTGGTTCCCTTACTTGGGGTCTGTCTACCAACAGGACAAAGTTTCTGCTTCAGCACAAGTGAGAAAATTAGATACCTATTCACTCCCCTGTGAAGGGAAACCCTCATGCCCTTGCCTCTTGGTGGACCCTGAGCGCACACGTTCAGAACAACATTAACCAAACCAATTCCTATGCAGAATTACGTTTTCATAAGCATCCCTAATTTAAAGGCTTATGTGGTCACATCTGCTCTAGCTGAATACACAGTGTATGCTTTTGTATATGTTTCTCTATGCCATTGCATAACATACAATCGGCCAGCTAGAAGACTGAACATAAACTTCGTATTTTTGTGGTGCATTCTTATCATTGTTCATTGATGAGTGGGTACAAAAGTGAATTCACCAATGATAAATGAGAGAATAGTGAGTTTGTAGAGAAATACATGTGTTTTCAGACCAATTACATTTTAACCCTTTGAGTGCCAGAGAGGTGCGAAACATTACAGAGCAATACATTTTGTACCTCTCTGGCACTCAAAGGGTTAAAAAGATATAGTCTCTCCCCTGCCACCATTCTTTACTGATGGCCATATGTTCAAAAGAAAAGTGGAGTAGGTCTGAGACAAACCAATTGCACTACAGGGGAGAACTAAAAATCCTAATTGATGTAAAGGGAATTTTAACAACTTCAGCGCTAGAGAGAGATAACCAACACATTGTGAAAACATGCTGGAGACCTCTCTAGCATTAAAGGGGATAAAATCCTCATTGAAATTAATTAGAATTTTTAGTAGTGTAAATGGTTTGCCCCAGACCTCTTCCACTTGTCTTTTGAACACACAGCCCTAAGTGTGCAATTGCACTGGAAAAGTCGTGTAAGATGACCAAGGTCTCCTATTTAACCCCACTAAGAACCAGATTGAGTGTGCTTATTGCATGATGTCATTTTACACCACAGTGCTACCCTGGGAGGTCTGGTCCCTTTCCACATGGCTCCTTACCATTTTGTCTTCAGTTGAATTGGAGATTGTTTACTAAATGGTTTTCCCCCTAATAAGGATTGATTATGCAGTCACTATTCAGATAGCACACCATCCAAGTGAAAGCAATCTCAGCTAGCTCACTGGTTGTACAATAATCATTCGCAAAGGGATTAAGAACCACATTCAAATGGATGAGAATTTTTATTTGTTCCTTATGGTACTGTTGGTTTACCTCAGAATTTCTCAATTTTCTTTATACTTCTGTTGCAGAGGGATTTATATCTTATTCACTGGAACATTAACAGATTAGATGAAAAGAGAAGCAATTTGGGACAAACCAACTGCAATATAGAGAGGACGTAAAAATTCCTGCTCATATAAAATGGGGTTTGCAACCCTTTGACTGCCGGGGAGGTGCACAACACATTGCGCATACCTCTAGCAATCAAAGTGTTAACCCTTTGTGTGTTGAGAAATGTGGTAAAAACCCTGCTAACATTCAAAGGTAATATGACCAGTACACCATTTAATGCAGGGCGCTTATTAACTTTTCATTTTGCATTACTGCACAGTTCAACCCTGCAGTGTGTATTTTTCATTAGCATCCCACATTCAAAAGGTGAACTGGTCACATTTTGTTAGGCATAAAAACCTATTTACATCAATAAGAATGATTTCTCTTCAATTCTAGTAAGGTCACCAACATATTGAAGAGTTCTCTAGATTCCAAGGGGTTAAACATAGGCATCCAACATGCGTCCCATATGTGGCCCTCCGGGCAACTGATATTTTTAACAAATTCTGTTTTTTACCCAATTAGCTAGCACACATGAACTAGCAGGCCAGTAAACTGTAGAACAGTTTGAGACTGTCTGCTGCCCTTATACATATGGATGTTTGATCATGTAACCCAGAACTGAAAAAACTTGGACATCACCGGGTTAAAGGGATAGTAATACTTCATTTTAACTTTATTTTATTTTGTAGGCATTAAAAAAACATGAAGAATGATATAAGTCTTATCTCTCAAACCTTTATGGTTTAAGAGATATTCACAAGCAAAGTGTCCCCCTCCCACCCCTTTTACTGATGTAACACTGTTCAGCCAGGGCAGAAGGGAGCTGCCCAGGTAGACTGCAGAGAGGGACAATCTTCAATTAAGATAAGGGAAAAACCTGAAAAGCTTGTCAAGGGGGCAGGGCTTTCATTGTTCTCATAGGAATAAGAGTGTCCCCTTCTGTTATCTGTCTGGTCTATGGACTGCATTCCACATCTGAGAAGAGATTGTTTACAGTAGGTAAAAGGGGAGGGAGGGGAAACTTTGCTTGTGAATATCTCATAAACCATAAAGGTTTGAGAGATAAGGCTTATATCATTATTCATGTTTTTTTAATGCCTACAAAATATAATAAAGTTAAAACAAAGTATTACTATCCCTTTAAAACCAGCTGCACCATGAGCATAAGAGGACCACATATCCCTTAAAATTAGGAATGCTCATCAAAAAACAAAAATAAAAAATACATACTAAATTCCTATTGGTTTGAATGGAGCTCAATGCATTTGTGATCTAGAATTCCAGCATTCAAGGGTTAGTGAGTCCAATTCAAATAAATAGGTTTTTATTTTTCTTCTATAGTTCAGCCGATTTACCCCAGAATTACCAGTTTTCTTTTGAGTAGAGCAACCCAATATAAGTGGAGATTATTAGGAGGTGTGACTGTTTTAAGTTCTAAAATTGCATTGCCCTTATGCTAGAGAAGATTTGATCAACCTGGCCTCAATCCCCCTCCCAACAATGTAGGTTTTCTGGATAGTCTCACCTGAACACAGGTGGCTCTGTCATTAGCACTGCGGAATCCATCAGAGTGAATCCAATCTGATCCACCCTGTGATATTAGTAAGAACTTGAAATCATGTACTGTAGAGGACCCTGAAAAACAGTTTTGAGAAATGGTAGTCTTCAATAGCCACCAAACACACAGATGGATCATTCCAAAGCAATACTTTGCATACCCCTCTGGTGCTCAACAGTCTTCAATAGCCACCAAACACACAGATGGATCATTCCAGAGCAATACTTTTCATACCCCTCTGGTGCTCAACAGGTTAAAGGGATAGTAATATTTCAAAATAAAAGCCACTCCAATAAATCTTCATATGATTTGGGACATGGAGAGTGTTATTTCAGTACTGTCCGAGTTGTAGTTCAACATTAATTGAATGATAAAGTATCCCCTCCCGCCCCTTTTACCTAGTGTAAGCCCCCACTCCTGAGATGTGGAATCTGATCTTAAGACCAGACAGGTCGCAGCAAGGGATAATCTTCTTACTGTGGGAATAATTTAAACCTTGCCCCCTTGACAGGTTTTTCCCTTATGCTCACTGAAGATTGTCCCTCTCTGCAAGCCATCTGGACACCACCTTTCTGTTCTGAGCTGTGTTACATCAGTAAAAGGGGTGGGAGGGGGACACTTTATCATTAAATTACTCTTGAACTACAACTCTGACAGAATTGAAATAACACTCTCCATGGCACAAATACTATGAAGATTAACTGGAGCTGCTTTTATTTTGAAACATTGCTATCCCTTTAAGTCCAAGATGATCAGAGCTCTTTAACCTTTAACGACCGGCCGCTCAGGCACACGGCAGTCACTAAAGGACCACGTAGCATTTTTTTTTTACGATCCGACTTAGGGCTCCCCGAACGGTCTGCAGCCGCGCGGGGAGCCCTGAAATCCATGATGGTCATAGTACGTCATGGGTCGTTCAGGCACTTTTTACCCATGACGTACCATGACCATCAAGGGTCATTAAGGGGTTAAAGTGCAAGACAAAATCACTCTGAAGGACTGCCCAGTCACTATCTCTCCCTGTGTATCAGACTAAAGACTAAACTCTACTGGGCATGGTCTCTTTGTGCTTGAAAAATTCTGGTAACAGCAAAGAATATAAATTGGTACTGCTACATAAGAAAATATATTATTTTTAAAAAGAGTAACTAACTGAAAATATGGTAATTTACCTTTCCTAGCTAGTACTTTGATCTCAAAATTACTTTTGCAATTCTCTTGTGCTTTAGAGTTTGTGGGGGAGATGCATAAAAAAATGTGCATAAACCCTTGTTTTGTTTTATCTGTATAATATAAAAAAATATTTCTGCGCCCTTTTATATTATATTTTTGCTATATAACACGTAAAGTGGTGATGTTAGATTATATTTCTTAGCAGCCTTGGTAGTAGTATAATATAATATTTTGTGCCAGTAAGATATAATTATTTCTTAGTACTCTATTGTAGCGCAAATTGTTATATATACGGTATTTGTTTTATCTGTGCCACATAAGATGACAATATATCTTTTAACCCTTTAAAAGCCAGAGGGGTACGGAACGCATTGCTTTGCAATGCGTTCCATACCCCTCTGGCACTCAAAGGGTTAATCAGGGGCAAAAAGAAATGTTACTGTGCAGCTCTGCAGAAGTTTTCATGTCTCCTGGATTTAAGGATATGTGGTCACCTTAGCAACAAAACAATTTTAAAGCATAATTAAGCTAAATTAACCCCTTAAGGACTGGGAAAATCTGAGGTGGATTTCACCAGAGAAATACTGACCTTTTTGACTATGTCTTTGTTCAACAGTGTTTTCCCTCTAAGGCTTTTATTCCACCCCCATAAATTATATATTGTTTTTTTATGCACAAATAGGGCTCTCTTTTGATACAACATTTACATGGATAACTCACCATTTACCTTATTAAAATTAAATAAAACTGCATGAAAAGTATGACCGGTCAGTCATACCTACAAAGTGAGCAGTTTTAAGTGGGCACTGTTCCTCCCGGGTGAAAATCCCCATGTCCCTCTCTCCCTCCCTATTTTCCTACTTTTTTATCTATAAGATTTGGCGGTGTGTATAAGTGTTTTACACGGTTCCACAACAATCACACTCCCATTTTGTATTATTTCAAGTTAAACATTTTATTTATAAAATACATTTTTAAACTAAAAGAAGTTTTGTTTTTTACATTAAAAAAAATATATGCTGCTTTTAGCAGGTCAGAAATGGACCTGCATCCAGCCAGACCACAGAACCAGCATTGAAGGGGTTAATACCCCCAGCTACTGCATTTTTTTGACCACTAGGTGTCTGCTCTCTACTTCTCTCTTCCTTACTATAATAGTTAGGAAGAGAGAGGCACAGAGCAGACACGCAGTCTAAATGCCAGTGCATGTGATCGCTCCTGGATCGATCACATGAACCGGCAGACTAGAGAAGGACTGAAGCTGAGAGCTCCATTTCAGCCTGAAAGAATGATAGCAGAGTGACCATGATGGTCCTGGCACCTCATAGGTTGTTAAGAATTCCATACATCCCAGCATTTCAAATTGTCAAAGAGGGACACTTGTGTTTTAGGTGGTGTTGCTGGGCGGGGGGGGGGGGGCTGGTGGGCGGGCATTAGTGAGACATTTTTAAGTTATTTCATGACCTACTGACACCTCTGTGTAAATGAATAACCAATTTAGAGCAATGCCAAAGTGTTTTGTTTGAACGAGCCAATTAATAAACAAACTGGTGTAAAACAAACATTAATGTGTTCTTTATTGACGTGAAGCAAATTAACTAACTTCTACACACCCCACTCAGTCTGATCTCCTAAAAAGAAGGACTGTGCCTCCTAAAGAGGGACACTTGGGAGATATGGAATTATTATGTCACAGTCAATATATAAAAACCATCACATTTTGCAATAGTTCTAGGATGATTTTTCCCCTCATTGATCCTCCACCACCATCTCCTTGATGTAATCACAGTAGTCAGAAAAAAAAAAAAAGTAGAAAATGTCAAATAATAAAGAAAAATACAGAAAATTGAGCAAGCCTATTCACAGAGATTCCTTTACATATAAAAAAATATTTATACAAATGATCAATCACAAACAGTTCACTGAACCCATTATTGTGTTTGTCTTTTTATACATCTCCCTCCTGTGAGATGTATGTATAAGCATTTTGCAATGTGTTGGAGACCATTCAAGGGGATTAGAAAGCCCCAATTCACCCTTTGTGTGCGCTGCACACCTCTACGGCACTCAAAGGGTTAAATGAATGGCAATCTAAGGATTTTTTCTTGTGTCCCCTACAGTGCAGTTGGTTTACCCCAGAATTGCACCTTAAACTTTTATTACATTTGTCCTGAGGTTTGATTAGGTTTGTTAGAAAAAAAAAAAACTATATAAACTGTAATGACAGCAGATCTAAATCGCTTAATCGATTGGCATTAGTACTGTTATCCCCTCTATCTATTCAAGTAGGCTAAGTAAGACATCTTATCTCTGGCAATGATTGACAAATTACAGTATTAGTTCTGTCGTACCAGTAACAAATAGAGACTTAGAGACTAAAGACAAGTTATAGTCAATTGTTTTATCTCCATCTATTAGCTGGTTGGGAATGATGGAAGCTGTAGTCTTCTAAAGGAGGTCCACCAAATGACTATCCAAGCCTCAGTGACCATATATTCCTTTAACCCACTGAGTGCCAGAGGGGTAAGCAAAGCATTGCTTTGCAAGGACATATCCTTTAACCCATTGAGTGACAGAGGGGTACGCTTCGCAATGCATTGCATACCCCTCTGGCACTCAAAGTGTTAAGTCAGGGACACTTACAAAAACTTCATTCTGCAGGACTGCACAGGAATCAGTGGAACACTGCAGTGTGTTTCTTTTATAAGCATCCCCAAATTAAAGGTATATATGGTGATCTTAAATTTTGAAGGTAGTATTGGATCCATCTAAAGTTCCACAGAAAACTAGGGTGACCACGTGTCCCAGATTGCATGGGACAGTCCCGGATTTTAAATGTGTGTGCCATGTCCCGGGCCCCCCCTTCTGGGAGAATAAAAAGTCCTGGAATGAACACTCCAGAGCACAGAGTTCTTAAAGAATAGAAGGAGAATGGTCCATTGTCTACTGAGACAAGAAGTGAGGTCTCTGCTGGGTTATGCCAAAATGGCCTCCAGACAGAGCTCTAAACACTAGAGAGAGAACTGAGACTTCATCCTGACATCAATCAGGAGCTGCAGTGTAATTTTGTTGTAGCGTAATGCTAGACTAAGGCTTTGGGTGTGATGTACATTATCTTGTAGCCCACCACATGCATTGTCTTCTGTCACAGCTGTCAATGGGCAGTTCTGCCTCTAGTATTTAGAACTCTGTGGTTTTCGCTTCCCTCTGCAGTGTCCCTGAATGGCAGAAATGAAATGTGGTCCACTACAGAAAACCCAGTTTCAAATTCAGATCACATGGAGAGGCAATAACTAGAACATCCCAATTCAGAGTCATGTTTAGGGAACACTTACATAGACAACAGTCTTGCAACCTCTACAAAACCATATTAAAGGCTTAGGTGCCTAGGGAAAAAGGTCTACATTTCCCGAAAAGAACAGGATATTTATAATTATATAAACACTTTGGCCGTATGTTCAAAAGAAAAGTGGAGGAGTTCTGGTATGAACCACTTGCACTATAGGGGAGAACAATTTAAATCAACGGGAATTTTTTTATAGTGCAGATGGTTTGCCCCAGAACTCCTCCAATCTTCTTCTTAACATACAGCCCTTCATCTTTTAGGTGTTTGCTTCTTATCCAGTGGTTATCCTGGGTCAATATCACTGTTCAATGTATTCTTTTTAAATAACCAACTACTTAACACAGTTAACGACCCTTGATGTGTCAGGGCCGTTATGCCGGTTGCGGCACTTAAGGACCGGTGACAGTCCTGGCACGTCATGAATTCTGGGGTCGGTGCGAGGATACACGCCGCTTGGCAACACTGGAATCCATTGTGCAAAAAAATAAATAAAAATCACCTGTGATCCTTAACAGCCGTCCACATCGGCCGGTCAAAAAGGGGTTAATGTGACTATGATCGAATGCTTTACACTGAGATGCTGGTGTTAAGATATTTTAGATTTCTATATATGTTTTCCAGGCCTTCCATTCTGGCCAGTTTACTATATTACGGTTCTCCTATTTGAATGGGCACTGTAAGATCTCACACCATATGCGGTCAAGGACAATACAATAAATTCACTGAAAACTGACTAGTTCATCTGGGTGTTTGATCACAGCTTTTCCTGCACATTAAAGAAGAACTAAAGTCTCCTAATCCTAAAGGCTGTTATGGATTTTGCCCATGTCTTTATTTAAGACATAGTATCTTCAATCAGTCCGACATGACAGTTGCTGGAAGTTTTACCTAAACAAAGTCAGAGTGCATTAATCTATGTATCCTATCAACCCTTTGAATGCCAGTGAGGCACGCAACTTATTTCCAAGCAATGTGTTGCATAACCCTCTGCCACTCAAAGGTTTAAGAGCCAAGAAGACTGTGCAACACATTGAGAAGCAATGCTTTGCACATGTACAATGGGCAGAGTTTGGAGGTCCTGTGCACCCGATATCGACTGTCATGTCTGCCTCCATGGACATGATATCCAACGCAGGCTGGAGAGTTTCTCTTGAGGAAAGGCACAAGAGAAAAGTTAATGTGTTCAGAAAATCCTAATGGCCCCCATTAAGGGGAGCAGGTCCTTCTTTTAACACCTTTAAATATGTGTTTAATTGAATTATATGGGAGTTATTCACACAAGCATTTTATATTATACATCACAAAACAATCCAGCTTGCTGCAATTTGATGCATTTAGTGCAGCCTAAACATGTACATTCGTTTTGTAACCAATTTTAAATTAACAGAACAGTACATGTTTAATTTGGTTTGGATAAAAATGACAAAGTAATGGAACTGTGCACAAATATCTGAACAACGAACACCACTTTCCATATTCTAGTGCAAATCTATTTGTTCTTTGAGTGAGCCTGCAGAGGGGAACGTGAAAGGGACCGTTTGTAAGAGGGTAGAGAGAGACATGCTTGCTGCATGGAATAGCCAATACAATCCTGGTATAAAGTACAGTGACAGTTGCGAAACAATGCTTTGGATACCCATCTGGCACTCAAAGGATTAACCCCTTAAGGACCGGCCACGCACGTGGTCATCACTTAAGGACCACAGACCATTTTTTGTTTGCATCCGCTTCCGTGCTTTCTTAAAAAGCCAGATAGATATTGTCAGAATTTGTGTTCCAGTTGGTTCTTATTAGCTACTGTCAAATTCTATGTATCTATACCTTGAAATTGAGAGAGTGGGTAAGTGGGAAAAAAAGAGCACGAAAATCTCAGATCTGAAATTCTACAGTATATAAAATGGCTAAGTTCATACATTTTGGCTGCAATTTTACAAGATGTTGGAAGCAAAGATTTTGGTCCCCCCTTTTTCTCTCCTTCCATCATACTTTGCTCTCAATAGCAGCTGATCAAAAATACACCAAAATATGAACTACATACATTATTATTATCATTACAATACCATTTAATGATACACTATTACCTAAAAATGTAACGGGATTTGAAAGAGCCACCTACGTAAAATACTGACCATTTATTTAGAAAACTAATTTCTGCATTATCCAGATTTATAAATGATGCTAATGAAGGTATGTCATGAAGGCACTTCCAGCCTCAGATCTATATTACCACCCCATCTTACTGACACAGCTCAGTAATGCATTGTATACCCCCCAACACAGAAAAGAATATGTGTCAATTAGTGAGGAATAACGTAGTGTTAAGGTAGGAATTGCCTTAACCCCTTGAGTTGCATACCACAGGCACTCAGGCACAGGCACAGTCTATAAATCTAAATAATTCCAAAACATATTGGGACTAGAACATATAGTTCATCTTGAAAGAGCCTTCAAAGTCATCAAATTAGTCTTAGGCAAAAGTGTCCTTTTAAATTCACACTACAAGTTTTCAAATGCATTAACACTCTTTCAAACTGATGTTGCAGCAAGCTGCATTGACATGAGCCTAGTAAATGCCCATGTGAATAGCTTTAGAAGACAAAATATTGTTAGTTAAATGTACAAAGTCTATGTCAGTAGTTTTCAGCATCAGTCCTCTGTCTCTCTCGGATTAAGCATATGCAGCTCAATCACAATGACTGAACCACTTATTACCTACCTTTGATTAACCAGGGATATCTTGAAATGCAGACTTGTTGGTTTGCCCTGTGAACTAATGATGAGACACTGTTCTATACAAAGGAGTCACTGTACTGTTGAAGAGATAATGTACAGGGATTCTAGTCGATATTAAAAACACACACACAGATCGTCAAGGTGGATTGTACTAACAGGAGACTTTAGTAATGGAGTGGATTTAACCCTTTAAGTGCCCAAGATGTATCCAATGCATTGGACACCTGACACTTAAAGGGTTAATAAAGTGCACCTTTGCTCTTCACGCATATGCCCCAGCATTACCAAACTCACAATTTAATCAATGCTCTGAATACTGTGATAGTCGTCAGTGTGAATTTACCCTACAATAGAAACCCAAATTGGGATCAGTATGTTTATATAGGTTACATAAAAAAAATGCTTACAAGCCATGTCCTAGATTACACTGCAGATGATAAATGTTATCACTTGTTTTATATTTCAGATTCTTATTTAAATATATGGATAAATTAGTAGAGAAAAAAAGTAGACACTGAGAAATGCCAAGTTTATAAATCTGCATTAGCTGCCAGTCAAAAACAAATCAAAATGATGCTCTCTAACAACAGCACAGTTTCATATCTTTGTCATACCAATACACCAATACAGGACTGTCATCTCTCTAGCAAGTCCATGAAGCCAATTCATCAGAATGTGTGGTTGATTACAAAGTAGAGCAACAGAGAAGCCTGTTTAGCCGGAGAGCAGAGTGCAAGGGACAGGGTGGGGTGCAATTCTCAGCCCTGCTCCTGATCAGTCTTAATCTTTTGAGAGTCAGAGGGTTGTTTAATACACTAACGCTATGAGTGCCAGAGCAGTAAGGAACACATTGTGTTGCATACCCCTCTGGCACTCAAAGGGTTAAACATACCTGTTATTTATGAGGTTTTTCCAGTGTAAATCACAGATAAGACTCGGCAATAAAAAAAAAAAATCACTGACACCAAAAGGAACACTAATGTTAAATATGAAGACCTAATACGGTGCTGCCCACGTTCAGTCCTCAAGGGCCACCAACAGACCAGGGTGTAAGGATTTCCCTAATTAAGCACAGGTGAGTTAATCAGCGGCTCATTTATTTTGATTGACTCACCTGTGCTTAGTCAAGGAAATCCTTACATCCTGGCCTATTGGTGTCCCTTGAGGATTGAACCTGGAAGCTCTGACATTATGCCTGTGACTATTAGATCAAGCTGTCATTTAAAATACCGTTGATATAAATCAGCATATAATACTGAAGCTGCTTGATTTCAGAAGGCAGTTTTTCATTGTGCCCTTAATTTTTGGTGTGTGTTTTACACTATAGGGCAGGCTTAGTCAACCTTGGTCCTCAATCTCTATTAGCAGTGCATGGGTTTCATGATCTCTCTGACTAAGCACAAGTGGATCAATTAAATTCACAGAGCCACTGATTTATACAGCAAACAGAGGTATCCTGAAAACAAATACTGTTAGCAGTGCTTCAAGATCATGATTGGCTAGCCCTCCAGTAGAGCCCAGCCCCCAGAACAGGATGTTATTAAACATCTTTGTCCCGTGACTCTCCAATAACTAGTTAACGGGACAGTAATACTTAAAGTGTAAAAAAAATACTAAGTTTTAATCCCCTTGGGTGAAAGAGGGGTACCCCCACTGCTAAAAGGTGTTCAAATGTTATTACAACTCAATTTTTTTTTTTTTAGGTGCAGTATCACAATGGCCTGAAATTGTACAGTGCTGCTGTTGCTACACCAGCCTACAAAAATGTATGGTCAACTGTCAAGATCTGTCCATAGAATGGTGTAGCAACAGCGCCATTGTACAATTTCATGCCACTGACATTTTTTTTTTTTACATTTTAAGTATTACCATCCCTTTAAGCTAGGGACACCACATGCGTTTTAATATACATTACATTTCATCAAACTATAAAGCTACAAATGAATTAATCAAAGTATGGAATCCTTTGTAGTTTGTATATGCAGTATGAAGAGCTTGAACAATTCTGAGGCAATTCAAATGCACCATAGAGGACAAATGAAAAAAAAAGTCCCATCTGTTTAAATTGGTCTTTTCACCCATTAAATACTACAAGAGAGGTTTCCAACACACTGCTAAGTAGCACTCTAGGGGCGGAAATCGCCATTAAAGTCAATGGTAATTTTGGGAACTTTTAGTTGTACCCTATGGTACAGCTAATGTGCTGCAGAATTGCTCTAGCTCTTAAAGGGAAAGTAACGCTTAACAGCTCCTGAAAATAAAGTTAGCACTTTTCACTGAGTACCAGAAGAGTGTTTGGATATGCCTTTGGGATTTATATTGTTGAAAAAAAAGACAAACAAATTATTTGTCTGGTGCAAAGCAGTATAAATTTAAATGTCCTCAAATATATTTCTCCTTTATTTGAATAATTGTGTTTTACATGCTATATTTTTAGACTGAAAATGTTATAATCAAAGCAAAAAAGTAAAGGGTAACAGTTACATACAAGAGAATACTATAAATACAAAGACAAAACGTTTACGATCTCCCCAGTGTCCCAGTGGAATCATATGTGGCATATTGAGCTGTGCAATGTCATTCAGCTCCCTCTGTGAACATGTATGAAACAATGTGAAAAAACAGCAGTAAACAGCTCAACGGATAATAAGAAAGGATGATGGAATTTTACACACATCTGACTCTATGTCCAGAATATAACTGGAATAACTCTGGATCAAACCAAATAGATCAAAGGAAATAAGTAAACATTTCCATTTATTTAAATTAGCTTTTTAACTCCTTGGGGGAGATTCACTAAGCAGTGATAAAGAGGTGATAAAGCAGAGATGACTTCTTCAGTGTATCACTTCTCCAAATCCTTTGTTATACTATGGAGCCAATACCGCTTCCGCTTTGGAGATCTTAGTGAATAGGCTCCATAGAATAATATAGGAACTGGAGAAGTGATAAACTGGAGAAATCATCTCTGCTTTATCACCTCTTTATCACTGCTTAGTGACTCTCCCCCACAGAATGCTACAGACCTCTCTAGCATTGAAGAGTTTAACCCTTTGAGTGCTAGAGACATATGCAATAAATCTGTGTAACCTCTAGCACTTGAAGGGTGAAGAACTCAATTTGAATCAATGGGAATTGTGGACATGTTTATCATTCCCCTATGGTACAGCTGATTTGCCCTGGAATAACTCCCGTTTTCTTTCGGAAATACGGAGAGACTTATATAAAGTACTCTTAGCAATGAAATTGGGATTTCTGTAATGTACAAATCACGTTTGATAACGATGGGTCGAAGTTATTAAAGTGGTTATAACTGGCATATTTTGGTGAAAAATTGTTGCAAAACTATCACATTTTGTGACATTTTTATAAATTTGCTGTACCATATTTTTCACTTGCATTACCAACATTTCTCCTTAAGCTAGTCTTCTATGTGTTATCACTTCCAAAATTGGCACTCATAACTTTATAACTGCCAGCCTTCAGATTTAGCACACTTTTTCAGCCAATTTTTCCATTACTCCGTTTTTATAAATGTCCCCCATGGGGTCATATGTATCAACATATCACAAAGCTGCATTAGCGTTACAAATTATTTGCAAATCTTTTTAACTAATTATTAAAAGTAGCAGTGCAAAATTTTTGAAAACAGTGATCTGTGTAACAAATTGACTGGATCAGCGTTTATTTTGCAAAGTTTTTCTCATTATTTAGCAACAGTTTTTTTTTTTAAAGGACAAATAATTAATGACACACAAGACTCTCAAGATAAAACACTGGCACTTTCCATAAACAGCAAATAGCTATAATTAGTATTTACAAGCATTGTTACATATGGACATGACATTTTAAGGAACAAGTCAGTAAAATTTTAAAGAAGCAATTTATGGGGAGATGTATTTAAAAAAAAAAAAAAAAAAAAGCTAGGTTAATCAAAATAATGGGTTCAGTGTGCTGGTATCACTAGATCATATGTATAAATATCAAGGTGGCCACATATCCCTTTAAGAAATGTGGTCATCTTAATAAATGTTCAGTCATTTTATACACGCATACTAAGTTAGAAAAGTGCCTCAGTTTATGACTTTTCTGCAACTGATTTCCAGCATTGTCAGGTTTTCTACATATCCTTTACATAGATTGATAATATGATTATGTCAAGGAGATGGTGCAACAAGTAAGAGCTGGAGGACAAGTTAGAGGAAATAGTGATCTTAAAACTGTTACACAATGCAAAAAATGCTTTGTATGTAGTCTGAGACAAAATCCATACTTTAGCCATGCCCACAAATGAATTTTTTGGGGGTGACCAAAGAAAGAGGTTTTATATGAGCAAACACCTTTATACATACGAGTAACCAATTTTTATGTGACAACATATGTTTGATTCACTTTTATGCATCTCCCCTATTGATTCATATGCCCCATAGGACTCTAGGGCTGCAGGATGACATGTGGAAAGATTGAAAGCATTATAGCAAAGGACAGGAGCTGGTGCCATGCAACTGACAGGCTTCACCAACCCTTCCTACCAGTAAATCAAACCACTTAAACATGGTGGTGATCAAACTGAAAATGACAGCTTAATATAATAGGGTTGCCAGATAATCCCTTTAAAAGAGTGCACATATGAAAAATGCCTGCTTCAGGGCTCTAGTGGTTATTATGTTGCAGAGGTTCCCATGTATCAGTGCAGCATGCATTTTTCATGTGTCCTCTATTAAAGGGGTGATCTGACAACACTAAATAAAATAATATGGCATATGTGTAATGCGTCTTAACAGAGGTGTAAGGATGATGTACTAAGAAAAGTGGTCAATTCTGAGGCAAACCAACTGCATCATATGGAATAAATGAAAAGACCAAATTACTCAAACTGGGCTTTTAACCCCTTGAATATAAGGGTATTAAAGAATTTTGATTTTTAATGAATTGTAATCATGTCACTGCTAGCATATCATATTGCTATAGAGATGCTATGCCTTGGGCACATCTCTAACATTCAAGGGGTTAAAAAAAAATAAAATGGGACAGCTGAGGTTTTTTTATTTGTTCTCTGTGATGCTGTTTGTTGTTTCTAAAATTGCTCAAGTGTTTCTTATTACATCAGCTTGAGTGGGAGTTAACCCTTTGAGTGCCAGAGGGGTAAGCAACGCATTGCTTTGCAATGTGTTGCATACCCCTCTGGCTCTCAAAGGGTTAACCTGTGAGTGCCAGGTGGGAGCCTAATGCATTGTAAAGCAATGCAATAAGCACCGATCCGACACACAAAAGGTTAGTCGTTTGATTGCCAGATATTGTCCAAAGTATTGCAAAGCAAGTTTTTCTCCACGCTTCTGGCGCTTGTAGGGTTAAACACTTCTACTGAGTGAGTTTACTAAAAAAAAAATGACAAAGCAATGTGTACCAGCGTTAATTCACATATTTAAATGGTGCGTGTATATATATATATATATATATATATATATATATATATATATATATATATATATATATACATACACTATCCTTTGAAGTGGGTGGACACAGCTACAATAGTAGTGGTTCTTTATTCTTGCATCACTTTCCTGTAACTTCTCAGGTATCAGCACTAGATTGTTAGATCTTTGTACAAAGAAATGTATACTACTGATCACTTGTGCGTATACACTACAATGAGTAAAGACTTCCATATGCAACATTAACTGTATGCACAGCAATACACAGCTTCATACAAAATCCTGTTTTGTAAATAGATCTTGTTCAGGACCAGGAACAGCAACCATCACTATTACAAAGAGGAGGGGGGTCCTTTACGTCCAAAAGCCCTCCCCACCCACTCACATGCAATAAACATTACCTCTCTGACTAGCAGTTAGCTCTTGTTTATCAGTCCGCAGGGTAATACACCTCTCGGAGAGCAGTACCAGCATCTCAATCTTTCT
Organism: Rhinophrynus dorsalis; assembly: GCA_037306005.1. NCBI lineage: Eukaryota > Metazoa > Chordata > Amphibia > Anura > Rhinophrynidae > Rhinophrynus > Rhinophrynus dorsalis. The sequence goes on along the minus strand of CM074721.1, from coordinate 376,261,438 downwards.
ACAGCCAGACAGAGCAATCCCAGTAACACAGAGCATGATGAGCTCTTGTATCATTCCATTTCACCCAGTGCACGTATTATTCCACTACTGTGCTCAGCGGACCCATCCCAATCTACACATGCCTTATAGTGCAAGCAGATGGAATCATCCCCGGGGTTTCAGTGTTAGCTGCTTCTACTTTCCTTCCACATCTCTTTTAAAGAAGGACAAGTCCCCTTTATATGTTTGTGTGCATACAGTGAATCACACCCTCGTTAGTAAGTATCAGATGTCCCCTACCTGTTCTGCAGTGCCTTGGCTTGCCTCCCTCTCTCCTTCTCTGCGGAGGCTCGGGATTCTAAGGCAGCAAACAGCTCTTTTGTGTTCTCGCTTCCCAGCCACACGCTGAGACTACTAATGAACCCGGCAAGCAGCACGAAGCAAGCTTAAGGGTGGCCCCGGAACTTGTGTGAGACATACGTGTAACCCCCTGCCTGAGAAAGGGAGAAGAATGCACAAGAGAGAGTGGAGGGAGGGGATGAGGCTGTTACCATGGTGACGGCTGCTGCCCCATCCTCCTCCTGTAGGCCACTGTGCCTGGTAGTAAAGAAATACAGTGTGAGCAATACATTAGAGGAAAATGTTTGTAAACGCCTGTTTATCCCCATCTGCTTCCGTTCACCCTGACTAAATGCTTCTGTTTTAATAAAATGTTATCGGACTCTTTCTACCTTCGAGGTATATGGCAGAACAAACTAATAGCGCTTTGCTTCCTCTGAAGTGAAAAACTAACAGCAAGCCAACACGTAGTTTAATGCGTGTATGATATCCGAGGGACATGATTTACAAGTGTTTTCATGCGTTGAATATCTCTGGCACCCAAAGGGTTTAGGTTAGTCCTCAGAGAGCACAAACAGGTCAGGTTTTCAGGCTATTCCTTCTTGATCACAAGTGGATATTGAGCAGAGCAGTCATTGTGATTAAGCCACATGTGCTTAATCAGGGATATTCTTAAAACCCGACCTGTTTTCGTGTCCCAAGGACAGGAACTCAGAATCAATGGTTTACATAATTTTTTGAGCTGTTAATAAAAATAACATTTTATGACAATTTGTTTAAAAAATAGCACTGAGACTTTTTTGTAAATTGCATTTTCTGTAATCCTTTTACAGCTTTTATTTCTTTCCATCAATAACAATTTGACATTAGACCTCCACTTTAACACCCTGAGGACAAAGGGGACAGTGCAAAGCATTGCTTTGCATGCATGGCAAGCCTTCAAATGATTCATGTAGGCAAGGTGAAATGTGCCTCTAGCATTCAAGAGCTTAACTCTTTGAATGCCAAAGAGGTATCCCACGTATTGCAACACAATGTGTCTGATACCCCTCTGGCTCTCAAATGGTTAAAAGGCCCCTATAAGTCAATGGGCATTTAATTTCTCTCCTCTCGCACAAAATAATTAGTCCATTTTCTTTTTGTGCACTGAGTACCTAATATTTCAGGAATTAGTATTATTCATTCTCAAACCCAGATGATATAATATGCAGCTCAGTTATTTTGGTTGAACAAAACTGTACTCCAGTGATTCTCATCTCAGGGCCACTGAGCACACTAATAGGATAGGTTTTAAACATATTCCCCATTAAGCACAGGAGGAGCAATCACAATGACTTAGCTGCTGGTTACCCGCCTGTTGACAAACAGGGTGGGATATCTAGAAAATATGCACTGTTTGTGTGTTCTGAGACTAACATTGAGAACTACTGTTGTACTCAGTCAGTTATATCTATCCCTTTGAGCGCTAGTGTGATTGCAATATATTTACATACAAAGAGAAGGAAGAAGAGAAAGACGTAAGTGTGGCACTCAACAAAATCTAAAATAATATTAATACAAATCCTAAATTATGAAAAAATAAATAAACACTTTATTATAGAAAAGTATGAAGATGCAATAGTATGACCCCCAACGCCACCCCACTGCCACATATTCAGATAGCAATGCACAATAAATATATAACAAAATCAATGCAAATAAGCCCCAAAATGAAATTAAATAAAAGCCTACAGACCATAAAAACTACACTGGAGCCAGTCACTATGAATAAAGTCTGTAATACCATGACAAGGATGAAGGATGAAAATAGTTAAAAAATAAGGGATGAAAAGAATATCTGTCCACAGTTCATACAGCACGGAGAGTTACATGATCAACATAAACAGTCAGATGATAATGAAAGGAATGGAAGATAATGGATTATTGAGATGTACATATAGATCATGTAGCAATTGTGTTGGATGCCTCTCTGGCACTCAGAGGGTTAAATCATGATACTTTGGATTCCTTAATAGGCAATAGTTATATTTACATTATGGAGGTCTTTCTTCACATCTTTTACTTCTCCTCTTTCTCTCCAAGTTAATATCATACATAGAATTTACGTACTTTTATTTTTCAGAAATTTCACTTGAATTTCAATGAAAATATATATTAATAACCCCGGGGAATCCAACCCTCTGTCTTTAAGGGCCAGACTGAGAAAAGAAGAGTGGACCTAGGGCCACACACCACTCTCTATTGCCATGGAATTAAATACATGAATGCACAAAATTCCAGTTGATAAAGGGAAGGGAAACCTGAAGCCCTTCAGCTGTTGAGGACTACAACTCCCATCATTCCCCAGCCGAGCCTCGGGTTACCTGCCTTTGTATGAAATTAATTTCTAGGTTGATATTCTACCTTACATTTTACTACAAAAATCCACAAAAAATAATTTTTACGGGAATTCAAATTGTAAATGACATAATACGAAAAATAAGTTAAGGATTTGCTTTCACATTAAACCTAAGCCTATTTTTGAATGTCTGGATCTTATTTCACCATTGCTCATTCCTTCTGCTAGTTTCAAGGTGGCAGAACCCATAATAATCAATGGAGCCTAACACACATCTACACATATTCTGTATATCAGAGCTGTCCAAGTTCAGTCCTCAGGGGCCACCAACAGACCAGGATGTAATGATTTCCCTGACTAGGCACAGGTGGGTTAATCAGTGGCTCGTTCATTGTGACTGACTCACCTGCACTTAATCAGGGAAATCCTTACATCCTGTCCTGTTGGTGGCTCTTGAGGACTGAACTTGGATAGCCCTGCTATATATGAATGTATCACTGGAATGGCTACATTTTCGTCAGACCTTTATAGGATTTCTTTGCCTCACAGGGAACTATGATCAATCATTGAGGAATACCGTGAGGAATCCATCAATGATCACGGTGAAGAGATGGTGAAGAACAGCATATCTAGGGGGAGATTCACTAAGCAAAGATAAAGAGGTGATAAAGTGGAGGTAACTTCTTCAGTTTATCACTTCTCTAATTCCTACGTTATTCTATGTAACCAATGCACTAAGATTTCTTCAGCTTTGGAGATGTTAGTGAATAGGCTCTATAGAATATCATAGGAACTGGAGAAGTGATACCACTGGAGAAGTCATCTCCACTTTATCACTCCTTAGTGAATCTCTCCCCAGATATGCTAATCTTATCACCCCTTGATGAATCACAGTCTGAATTCCTGCCTCATTGCTACAGATCATTTACTGATTATTATCATTTGTAGAAGATCACATTTGTAGTATTTAACCCTTTAAATACTAGATGGGTGTTCAGCACATTGCAAAACAATACTTTGCACACCCCTCTGGTTCTTTCAGGGATAACAGAATTTACAAGAAGGCCCAGACCGGACATCACTGAAATGAGCAGAAGAGTAGCAATTCTGGAGCAAACTAATTACACCACATGGACAAATAAAAATGTCCTATATTCCCAGTGATTTAAATGGGACATGTAACCCATTGGATTCCTGGGGGACCCCTTTATCATTTAAGGGGTGAAAAGCCCATTAAAAGCTTTGGGAATTTTCTTTTACCCTCCGTGGTGCTGTTGGTATGTTCTACAACAGCTACTCTTTATTATTGAATATGGCCAACAGAATACATTGCACATCCACATGACACTCAGATGGTTCATGTTTTATTTAGATTTCTCAAGATCAATATACATATGGCAAACATACACATACTAGTTTATAAACTCATGCAAGATTATTGAACCATCTTCAAATGTCAAGCAAAGCCTGAATGATGTAATATACTTTGCGCTACCATGCTGTCAGAATATGGAATGATGCATCATTCAACTCCCTCACATGTTGTTTTTAGCAGGTAGATTCATTTATAGACGACACCGGAGGAAGTGCTTCAACGGATCCAACGCTCGTCCACAGCCAAAGAAGAAGTCCACTCTCATATACAATAAAAAATACTTTATTCTTACACTTTTAAAAACATCATTCACTATGTAAAAAATTATACACCAGACATATGTAAGACCACGAAGCGCCTGATGCGTTTCGTGAAAATATCACTTAATCTTAGGCTATCGTAACATCGTGCCTTAACATATTATATAGTAAAACTTGTAAACAATTAATTTACTCAATTAACCAATCACCATTCAAAAAAAATACAAACTATCCAATAGGGAGATTCAACAAGTAAGACATATCTTCCATTACAGGGGTGGTTTAACCACTTGCCATGCCAGAGGAAAAGATCTTAACAAGATCCATCCTTATTTTAAAGGGATAGAAATAAACTCTAATCATATCCACCAACTTCCGGCACTGACTGTGTGAACACCACCACTCATAAATGGAAGATTATAATATAACCATTAACTTCACATCATGATGTTAACAGGCTGCTAATGATAGCGAAAAAGATGTTAAAATTTAATCATCCACAAGTACGTTGTCCCTAAGTCATCACAAAAAATGTAATGATCCTATGGACATAAACTTGTCAATCCCCTAAGGGGAAAAAAACCTAATGACCTATTATATATAGAAGACAAATCATCAGATTTGCCTAATGAAGTTATCCTTTTGGGTAAAGGAATTTTGGAGTTTATAACAAATGTTTTCCGATTGTGAATGGCTGATTTAGGTCATTAGGTTTTTTTCCCCTTCGGGGATTAACAAGTTTATGTCCATAGGATCATTACGTTTTTTGTGATGACTTAGGGACAACGTACTTGTGGATGATTACATTTTAACATCTTTTTCGTTATCGTTAGTAGCCAGTTAACATCATGATGTGAAGTTAATGGTTATATTATAATCTTCCATTTATGAGTGGTGGTGTTCACACAGTCAGTGCCGGAAGTTGGTTAAACCACCCCTGTAATGAAAGATATGTCTTATTTGTTGAATCTCCCTATTGGACAGTTTGTATTTTTTGAATGGTGATTGGTTAATTGAGCAAATTAATATTTTACAAGTTTTACCATACAATATGTTAAGGCACGATGTTATGATATCCTAAGATTAAGTGGTATTTTCACAAAACGTGTCAGGCGCTTCGTGGTCTTACATATGTCTGGTGTATCATTTTTTACATTGTGAATAATGTTTTTAAAAGTGGAAGAATAAAGTATTTTTTATTGTATATGAGAGTGGACTTCTTCTTTGGCTGTGGACGAGCGGTGGATCCGTTGAAGCACCTCCTCCGTTGTCGACTAGTTTGTCGAAGTCCGTGGCCATGACTGTGGGGGTAGCACCAGATCGGCAACGGCTTTTAGTCGTGGTGAGTAGATGTATTTATAAAGTTTTTACATATGATTGTAATTGATTAGACATATAGTAGCGATCTCTCTACTTCACAGCTTATAGATTCATTTATATGTAGACATGACAAGTGTACATTAATTCAGTGCAATGGACACACCTCTGACACCAGAGGCTTAACATCTTATAATATAAAAGGCCAGATATAGATGTATGTTTGTCCGATGCAGTCATGCACAGTAGACACTGCCTGAACGCACAGAATGCTGGGATTTCTTTACACACTTTGGCCTGTGTTCACAGGCTTTTACACTAGTTTATAATAAATAGACAGATGCAATGACTGACTGAAAAATATATGATATATAAACATTATCAGTTTGTGTTTTCTTAACCCTTTGAGTACCAGAGGGGTAAGCAATGCTTTGCATACTCCTCTGGCACTCAAAGGTTAACCCATCTATTGCCTCTTTCATGTGACTTGGATATTTCATTTTGAAGATTAGAATTGCTTTTGACTTGATAAAGAGAGGTTGTTGCTCTCAAAAGCTCATCCTGACAATCGAATTAGTCCAATAAAATTGTATCACGTATTGTGATAATCATTATTTTTACATCTATATCATTGAACTAGGTATACTCCCAATGAAATTTAGTGCATGGGTGTACCCAGCAGAGGCGTCCTCTTTCAGGGAACCTCACACTGGGTAACAGTCCCAGTTTTACTGAAATTAACCAAATAGATTAGATGTCCAAAGTGGTCAGGGAGGAAGGAGCCTGTCTCAGTGTGTACAGATGAATCAGGTTTTCTTGGAAGGTTGCCAATAAACATAATAGGATCCATTTGTTCATCTGTATTTGAGGGCCTCTGCTCACAGTTCTGCTGGAATCCTCAGGTGTTCATAACACTGTCCTGATATGTGCTACTGCAATCTACCTGTGTTTGTCAATATTTGTGCCTGTATACTGAAAGGATGGGATGTGTATATGGAATACATACAGAAGGGGCCATGCACTCTCAGTATATAGCAGTAAAGAGAGGATAAAAAGGAGCGCAGCAGAGATAACTATACTATAGCACATTCTTTGTGCAGAAAAAATTATAAGGAGGTTTACTGTGTATTTGTATAGCAGCATGTCAGAAACGTAAATGGTTATTTCTGCTTTGTATTGCATCATAAGTACAAGCTTATTCATCCTTCCATGCTCTCCTCCCTTCCCACACCGATCTGCTTCCTCACTTCCTCCTCTCTGGTCACAGTGACACCCTTCCACATTCCCTCCTCCCATTAACCCCTTTCCTTAATCCCTTATCCTCTCATACACTCCCCCCTCCACTCACAAACGTCCTGCCCTCATACATTGACCCCATTCTTACTCCCTCCTCCTCAAACACTAACCTCCTTCCATGTGATTTCCTTCTCTCATGCACTGATATCCTTCCATACTCCTTCATGCTTTACAAACTGAGCCTTCCTTTTTCCAAAATATACTGACCCCTCCCCCATGCTCTCCTTCTCTCACATGCTGACACCCTTCTACACGCCTTCTGCTCCTCACATATTAGACCTCTATCAAACACACTCCTCCCCTCACTCATTGATCCCCTTCAGTTTCCTTTCTTGCATCACAAGCTGAGCCTCTTTCTCATTCTCTTCTCCCCTCACACACTGATACCTTTCCATACATGCTCATATACGTTGCCCCTTTTCCACATTCTATCCTCCCCAGATATGCCTAGTCCCTTCGTCATGCCCTCTTCTCCTTAAATACCAACACACATATACATTCCCTCTTCTCCTTGCTCACTGACCTACTTATTCAGTTACTCCTCTCCTCACATACTGACACCCTTCCACACTCCCTTCCCACCTAACACTGATCTACTTCCACATGCCTTACACTCCTCATGCACATGTCCTCTTCTTCATTTCCTTGTCCCCTCACATATTTACACCCTTCTTCACTTGCTCCTCCCTTTGCTCATTGACACTCCTTCACACAGCCACTGATGCCTTTCTATGCTACCTTCTCTTCACACACTAACCATCTTTCTCGGTCCCTTTTACCCTAATATAGTAACCTCTTCCACACATACTCATCCACTCATATACTTACTGCTCTTATATGCTCACCTCTCCTCATGCACCTACCCCTTTCACAATCTCTCCTCCCTTCAAACCCTGGCACCCTTCCTCACTCCTTCCTCCAGTCATACACTAACCCCTCCCACTCTACCTCTCCCTTCATATGCTGACTCCTTCCACACTCCTCTTCCCTCATATACTGACTCTCTTGCTCAATACTTCCTAAGCTCACACACTGATCCCTTTCTTCACTACCTCTTCCCCTCACACACTGACTCCCTTCCTCATTACCTCTCTTAAACACTAAACACCTTCATCACTCTCGCCCTGACACACCATAGCTTCCTCATTGATCCCTTTCTGTACTCTCTCCTTTCCTCACACACTAACACACTTCCATGCTCCCTCCTCCCCTAATAAACTCAATCCTTCCATATTCCATCCTCCACTCATATATTCACCCATTCCACTTTCTCACTTTAACTCACACACAGACCACATTCCTCATTCCCTCTACACCTTGTATACTGACCTCCCTCTTTAATTCTTCTTCCATTTACACATTGACCCTTCTCCACCCCTTCATCCACTTACACACTGACCCCTTTCCATATCCAACATTCATGCATACAATAACACCCCTTCCAAACATTTGCTGTAGGAATGATGACAAAAGTGTCACATCACAAAAATCCACAGTCACCTTATATGCATCTTCTTTTTTGCACAAAATGACACCATTCCATACACCCCCTCGTCCTGTCACAATCTCACCTTCCTTATAATCAGACATACATGGGTGTTGCACTCCATCCAAAGGTCCTTGTTTTGTTTGATCTGCCTTTCAGTCTTACAAGAGCAAAGAGGGGTGGGGGTGCTCAGGCTGCATAATAGATTCTGTTGGGGGAGCCTGATGGAAAAGTAACTTCTATTTTAAGATTTAGACAGGTTTGATACAAATTAACTTTTTGTCCTAAGATTTAGCATGTTTGATACAAAAATAGTTTTCTATCGTAAGGTTTAAGCAGTCTTGATAAAAAGAAAATTTATGTTATAAGGTTTAAGTAGTCTTGATGCTAAATAAACTTTTTATCATAAGTTTTAGGAAGATTTAATAGAAAAGTATAATTTATCATAGGCAGATACCGTATGCTGTGTCTGTGTACTGTGCACTATAAAGGGAAGTCACTGCTTTGGGCAGTTTAGTAGGAAGCAAGCCACATGAAGTACATTGTTTAAAATTAGTAAGGGATATGTTTTTCAAAATCCTTAAAATATGTGTACATTTTTTTTTTATTTTCCTCATATCCAGTCCCATTTTTCCTTGCAATAATGTTCGGTTTATTTAAACTTATAGCCATTGTTTTATTGATATAATAAGGCAATCAGAAAATGTAACTTTTGGGCTTTTGGTAGAGTATAAACTTACTAGTGTAAAAGCCCGCGTACACGGGCCAAGGTCTGGGTAATGTTAACCGTTTAAGTGCCAGAGGAGTACGCAATGCATTGCTTTGGAATGCGTTGTGCACCCCTCTGGCACTCAAAGGGTTAAGCGGCCGCTACCTCACTGCTCCACGCGATGTAGTCTTGCGTCTCCTCACTCACGAGATGCAATCATGCGCAGTAGAGACTGTCCGAACGCATGCAGTCTCTACTGCACATGACGGCTTCTGACAAACATCCTAGCAAATTATTATATAGGATACTTAAAAACACACAAACACACACAATAGAGTCCAAAATTACTCCACAATCACTAATTGGTTTTATTTGATCATTTATTAAAAAGTAGTAAAGTATTGTAACCAGTTGAGACTTATTATTCAGAAATACATTATTTAACACTGAGACAAATCCATTTTTTATTTCTTTAATTTTTATGTGAAATTGTCATTTATATGAATATCCTCTTCACAAACACCATTTGCTTATAAATTTTCAAAACTGTTGCGGCACTATATATTCCGTTCAAAGGGTAACATCCTAGCGCACGTGAGTTGTATATTTTAATGATTAACACCTGATACTAATTCTATTAGTATGGTCCTGCTAGTGTTTCTACTAGCATTACTGAAGGTGCTCTTGTTAGGGCCTTTGAGGAACATCAGATGAAATACCTTTTGTAATCATGTCAAAGGAGCTTAGTGAAGCAATTTAAAGTCAAGTTGATCTCCTGAGTGCTGAAAAACGTTCCCTAAACACACATTGAAGCTGTGCTAGGCGTATCTGAATTCCAAGGAAGATCATGCAGTGCTAATATGCATGGCTTTTCACTGAAATCACCGGACAACCCCATTGAACATCTTTGGGAACATTGGAAAAGGGAAAAGGCAAAACACACTGTCATCTCCAGACCCTCTCTGCAATGCTTTAAAGAAGTGCTGGAATAATGTGGATCATAAAATTTTGCAAAAACATGAAGAATCAATGCCAGATAGAGTCATTTAGGTAAATGGTGGTCATAACAAATATTGAGAATTTTTTGACAAACAAATTATTTTTTCAGAAATTCTGAAATAAAAGCAGATTGTAGTAGTGGACTCAGACCTTTGGATCCTTTTGTATCTTCTATCTATCTATATATATATAAAAGAATAAGCCTCATTGCATAATTTATGGTTCCTCACACACAGAACATAATTTATGTCTCCTCAGAAAACACACACAGACATTGCACAGAATGCCTCATTACATAATGTATGTCTCATCAGGAAACACAACTCCCATTGGATGATTCAATGAGGACATTACTGCTCCCACTGGGTGATTCAATGGGGCATGTTTATCATACAGGGAGTTGGCCCGCCCCCTCCAGCCCGCCCACCACTATCCAACTGACAAAAAAATATATAGCTGCCACTTGCTTCCGAAGTAGGGGATATCAATAACTTCTCCCAGTCCACACACACTCTCACTTAGGATCATGACCACACCAACACACTGTTTCACCTCCCACAGATAATTGTAACCCTCCATACACTCTGTTTCAGTACGAGGGTGTAATGTTTCCATAAAATACAAACGCTCAGGGATAAACTTAATAGCAACTCTTTTGTTTAACTCTTTTCATCTCTTCAGTCAACCTCACTGTCTGTTTTCAACTGTCACTCCTCCACTTCCTGTTTCCTGATTCCCGCCCTTTCGCCTTAAAGGGAGAGAGATGCTTTGCTGTATGTTACAGAGGTCAAGCCTCAAACACCACTTTCTATTTGTCCCTCAGCATATTGCTATGTTGCCTCAACTGAAGAGCCACCGTGTGTTATATTGCTATGTTACCTCAGCTTAAGGAAGGAGGAGTTACTGCTCCCATTCGGTGATTCAATGGGGAAGTGATTTAAATCATGCAAGGAGTTCGCCTGCCCCCCACTATCCAGCCCGCCCACCACTATCCAAGTGACTGAAAAAACAAAATGGCTGCCACTTGCTCCAACACCACAGACACAAACACAACAATCAAACACACTCATACACACACACACTCACACACACACACACTCACACTCATACACACTCTCACTTTCACTCCACTCATACACACTCACTCAATCACACACACTGACTAACACTCCAAACTCCACTCATACACACTCACTCACACACACACTCACACACACGCAATCGCTCACGTTCACACACTCACTCTCGCACTCACACGCACTCATTTGCACTTACTCACACTCACACCCCAGGAGACAGCACGATCCACCTTCCACCATAATCTCACTCACACCCCAGGAGCCAGCACAAGCCATCTTCCACCATAGTATGTACAATTACCACATGCATTTCAACTACATGAATGAATGCCACAGTGGAGACATAAATACAAACACAAACATAATTTATGTTTGAGGGAGCACATCGACTGTTATCAATCACCCAGCATTAACCACATATATCATATGTAGGGTGCAAAGATCCCTTAAATACTAAAATTACTACATAATAAGACCATACAGATAGGGATTTGATCAGCACTCAGCTGGCATCCTAAATAATTTTCAAACACAATAGTGATACAAAAATATCAATTTATTGACTTAAACAATACAAACGAATGGACATCAAACCTGCACTTCCCATCCCAGAGAAAAGGTCCAATGGGGTATAAATATCCTAAATCACAAAATACACAATGCATAATACATATACTTAAAAACATACACATCCATAGAACAACCATTCCTAGAAACACCCAACCAAAGGGGATATTGAGATAAGGAGAAAAATATAGACTGGCGCCAGTATCAGACACAGTATATAACTGTATGCAAGCATATAAAATGAATCTCATGAGATAAAAATAAAAAATATGAAATGAGTTGAAAATGATGAATAATTGATGAATATGAAATGAATATAACATTCACAAATGGATATGAAATATCGATGAAATGATAGATGAATACATCCGTGTCAAATTGCAGACACACACCAGGATATGATATGAGCATCATGTCACTCACAAAACTCACGATTTCAAGTCGATCCGATCACATGACACATAGCGCTTTCAAAGTTCCAGCTGATTTTTGAACATATATATATTCAGCTATCGTGTCTTACTGTGAGCTCATCAGTCAATTGACATACTGTTGCAATATAAATGACACATAGCACTTCCAAAATTCAGTCCGTTCAGGACACACATATATACAGCTATCATGTCAAACTTTCCTCACAGATTATATATCCAGACTTGTAGTCATGATGCATTCTGAGATAACCGCTCTTATACATATCTTCACATGACACAAATAATGGTACCGTCTCCCTTAGTTAGCCAGTCCGGTATTCTCCTAAGATGAATATAAACATCCCACTGGGTGTCTCAGGATATCATCCAACGCGTTTCGTCCGCCAACACGCGGACTTCATCAGGGCATCCGGTTACTCTATCACAAACTCATTTAAATATAATCTTTCCGGAAGCATTACCTCTCACCCTAATTAACAGCTCAAATTAACCCCATGTGTTCCCCATGAGGACGAACGGCTAAAAAGTCTACACCAGCCTAGAATAGGCTAGCGGACCATGGGACCGTCTTGTCCCCAGGTAAACACATTCCACACATGAATGGCACATCGGGACAACAAAGGGGCCTACCCTTACAGTGCCCCTTAAAAAACAAGTTGTCCCTTATCAACCAGATGAATAAATAAATATACAACCCCCATGAATATTATACATCATTTTTTATTTAACAATACTCCACCATATTAAGATCTCATGGTGGGGGTGGATATCAGACATACTGGCGAAACAGGGATTTGAATTCAGAACAGAAAAAGTAAAATTAATTGAAATTAACTTACAAAAACGATTTATAAGATATCTCCTCATTGAGTCCATTGGGGGCTAAAGCCCCCAATGTATGAATCCATCTGGCTTCTCGTTGTAACAACCTTCTGTCCACATCTCCTCCCCGTATGCCAGTCATAACTTTCTCCACACCTATCACCCTGAGACCCTCACTGTCTCCACAGTGGTATTCCAAAAAATGACGTGCCACAGAACTTTCCACGTCACCACGCTGAATATCACATTTATGTTCCAAAATTCGTCTTCTCAGTTCTCTGTAAGTTTTCCCAATGTATATTTTATTGCAGGGACAGACCAATTGGTAAATAACTCCCCTAGTTCGACAATTTATAAACTCCTTTATGGTATAGTACTTAGATCCATCCCAGTTATAAAATATTTTACCCTTGGAAACAAATTTACATGCCTGACATGATCCACAAGCAAAAAATCCCTTTGTCTGGCTTTTACCCAGCCAATTTTTTGTGAATCTTTAGGTTTCCAAAGAGTGTGTACCAGCTTATCTCTTAAATTAGGGGCCCTACGTGCAACTAATGCAGGATAATCACCCACAATTTTTGCCAAAGAGGTGTTCTGTGTTAATAAACGTCAATGTTTGACCAATAAACTCCTAAGTACCGACCAATGACTTCCAAAGGTAGTCACAAATGTGACTCTATTATCCTTTTCCTTCAATTTTTTTCCAAAAAGGATTTCATCCCGATTAAGATGATATGCCGTTTTATAATCTCTTTTTAAGGTAGAAAAAGAGTATCCTCTATCCAGGAACCTAGCTGTTAATTCCCTAGATTTATCCCTATACTCCTTGATCTCGGAACAATTACGTCGTAAACGAACATATTGGCCATATGGAATACCCCTTTTCTGAGTTTGAAGATGATGACTTTTTGCGTGCAATAATGTATTGCATGCTGTAGGTTTCCTATATGTAGTAGTATGCAACTTATCTCCTATCTTATATATCTTCAAATCCAAAAAATCAATCTCCTGATCATGACACTGGGACGTCAGTCTAATATTGAGGTCATTGCAATTTAAATCCGACACAAATACTTCTAATTGATTCCTTGTACCTTCCCAAATCATAAAAATATCATCTATGTATCGGATCCACAGGGCAACGTGCTCCCCAAATCCACGCACATCACACACCACAAACTGCTCCCACCAGCCCAGGTGTAGACATGCGTAGGTTGGGGCGCACATTGCCCCCATCGCAACACCTCTACATTGACGAAAAAAACGTCCACCAAACAAAAAACAATTATTGTTCAAAACAAAATCCAAAAGTTCAATTACAAATTCATTTTGATGGCTATATTCCAATCTCCTAGATTCTAAATATGTTTGACACTCCCTCAGACCAACTTGATTGGGGATCGATGTGTAGAGGGACTCCACATCCATAGTAACCAGAAGGGAGTCCATCCCCACATCGATCCCCAATAGCCTACGAATAACATCACTGGTGTCTTCAACATAAGACGGAAGGGTTTTGAGGAAGGGTTTCAAACGTTGGTCTACATATTGGCTTACTCTCTCTGATACACTTCCAATCCCAGATATTACAAGACGACCCGGTGGTGATTCCAAATTTTTATGAATTTTGGGTAAAACATATATAGTTGGAATTATAGGGTTTCCTACCCACATAAAATCTCTCTCCCTTTTAGATATTAAACCCTCTTCCCATCCCATCTCCAACATTTTTTGAAGTCTTTCCTGAATCTGTTTAGTCGGATCTTGCTTAAGGGGTTCATAACACTTTCTATCATTCAATTGTCGCTTAATTTCATTTACATAATAAATCTCCGACATCAGGACCACATTGCCCCCCTTGTCACTTGGTTTTATAACAATTTCTGAATGTGACTGTAAATCACGGAGGGCAATCCGTTCCGCTGGCGACAAATTGTCATGATAGTTTACATTCAAATTCAATTTTTTAATATCATCCTGAACTGCCTTTGTAAATGAAAGGATCGAAGGATTTAAAGTCAAAGGTGGCATAACCGAAGATTTGTTCTTTAGATTGGTAAATTTAGGTTCTTCTTGTAACATATTTAATTCCTGTGTTTCCCCACCTTCCAGAATAAGATCTTCCAATATTTTAAGAACTTCATGATCTTGTGTATTTTGAACCAATTTACGATCCTCATGTAATTTACATAGCAAAACCTTTCTTGAAAATAAATTCAAATCTTTAACAATCTCAAACTCATCCCCCTTATATGATGGAGAAAAGGAGAGCCCCTTATTAAGGAGAGAGATATGTGCTTCCCCAAGTTCAAAGTTAGTCAAATTAATAATAGTCCCATTATCACCTACGGTCTTAGTTCTGGAGGTATCCACTAGGTCATCTCCTGAGCCAAATCCTGTTTCTTCAATTTGTCTTTTTTTACTTTTCCTCTTCCTCTGCCCCCTCCTTGTCCTTTTTCTTGATTGCCATTGTCCAAAAAATTAATCCTATTCCCTGATTCAAATCCTGATCTATTCCCACTTCTAGTGGAGACCCCAACTTGGGTCTCCCCCTCCGAACTAATATCACTACTGCTTGTATCTGACAACTCAGAATCTCTTTTAGTAAATCGACGTCTATAATTACTAAAATAGAATAAACTTTCTTATTAAGAAAATCATGAGTATCTCTTACATATTTTTTCTTTTTTCTAATGCTGATCTCTCTTTGTTCCTTTTCTATATCTGACCGTAGCACCTCATTGATATTTTTGAAGTCTGTCAACTCCTTAAAGTATGATAATTCCATTGTACTTTTCTCTATATCACTTTTTAAAGCATTTAATTGCAATTGACTCTCCTCAATTATAATACCAATGAGGTCTAATGAACAAGCAGTCAAAATATTTTGCCATTTCTCCAAAAAACTTTCAGATTTCAAATGTCTACCCGGTAACATTCGAATTCTAAGACCCCGTGGAACAATCTTAGCTTTTTTATATGCCTCCAAACTCGAAATATCCCATTTTAATCTAAGTTGTTTGATTAAAATATATTTATGACTTTTAAACTTCTTGAAAAGATCCGATTTTTGAGTATGTTGATCAATATTCAAATCACATAAAAATGCTGAATTTATATCAGCTTCCCACTTTTCATCTAACTGAAATGCCATTCTAGTGTGGAATCAGACACAAAAATCTGAGAGGGGAGTGCAAATCCAATGTCCACCCAAAAATAATCTGATATAAATCAAATTAGAGTGCTCAAACCCCAAACCATGGAAAAGGAAAAATACAAACACAAACTCATTACAATGACACATATGTCACCCCCTTATGACTCACTACTGTGCGTGTCTCTGTGTGTGCCTGTGTGTTTCTCATTGTGTGTATTGCATGTCTGTATCACACTCTATGTGTCTACATGTTGTGCATTGCATGTATGTGTGTATGACTGTGTTGCTCTTTATGCATCTCAGTGCATGCGTGTGCATTTGCGTGTGTGTCTCTGTGAGTGTGTGTCTTGAGTCCATGTATGTGCATTAATTCCCTATATAGCCTGACGGGCAGCACTGTCCCACATTGCTAGTGTATATATATATATATATATATATATATATCACTCCCCATAGCTAGTCAGGAATTGTTTTAGTTGTGGGGCAAGGGTATTAGGCAAGGGTTTTATGTATTTATGTATATATATCGCTTTAACATATTCTGTAAAAGGAATCACCACACCAAATGGCCAGCAAAATAAAATACCCTACGTCTATTGAGGAATCTACTATCCGCTTCCTCAGGTGCTACAGGGAGGGACGTTCAGTTAGAAGAAAATCGATAGCAGTGGGTATCTCCATTCTAAAAGCAGCTACCATAACAAGTGGAAGCAAAATATACTGTCTGTTCGACTGCAAAGAATCAGAAGAAATTGTAGTAAGGAAAGTGATTTTGAGGCAGAAGCCCTTGTAGTATGGGAAAGACTACTGGAAAAGGGCTAGTAAACTATTAGATGAGGAAAGAGTAAGAACTAAAATTAATCCATGACTAAAAAAATGTGGGAAATGAGCAAATACATCATGACAAGTATTGCATGAGACTTGCTAGGTGAATGGATGAAGGTCAGATCTGATCCTTGTGTTGTGAATAAGAACCGAGTCTATGAGTAAATAAGATCCATAATAAGAAAGACCATTGAAACAATTCAAGATCATAAGATGGATTGGTCTGACTATTACCCTCTTGGAAACTAGATGTGTCTGAAAAGAATTGTTTCTATCTATCATTCTATCATTCAGAATAAGGGCTTTCATAAATGATTAAAGACTAGTATTGTCAAAATTGACTCCTCAGTGGCTGAAGGAAGCTAATATTTCCTAGCTGAAACACAGGTGGATCAGTCAGAATGAATGTGTCAATAATTAACTCACTTGTGCTTATCAAGAGGATCCTTAATCCTTTGAGTGGTAGAGGGGTACTGTACGCATTGCTTTGTATTACATTCCGTACCATGCTGGCATTCAAAAGGGATAAATCCTGGACTGTTTGCAGTCCTTGGGGACCAAATTTCAAAACACCTGTGGTAGACCCATCATAACTGCTTATGCCAACATGAAGCTGAAGTTTTAAGGAGCCTTATTTCCCTGAAAGCAAACTGCTTTTAAATAAAATATTGACTCACCAACAGTGCAGAGGATATATCTGCTTGAGTACATGTAGCTCAGTCAGTGGCTCAATCACTGTAATAGGTCCACAGTTGCTAAAGCAAGGGTATCCTGAAAACAGGCACTCTGGGTAGCTAGCAAGGACCAGGGCTGACTATTACTATTATAGCACACAGAGAAAAAACAAACAAACAGTTGTTTGATTAACAGACCCATAGATCTTTAAATCTTAAAGTAATATTGATTACTGTATACATATATAGCCATCTTTATTGATTGCATATGAATATCACATATTTCTTGCATCAATTGTTTCATTGATTTGAATATAATCTCACTAATAGAAGTCATAACTTCACAATGGCATTATTCTGGTCAAAATATTCAGTTTAAAGGAGCGGTACACTTTTTTAATGAAAAAAAATTATATCATAGGGATTTACCTGTTGAGTATAATAAGGGTACTCCCACTTCTGAGAGATGCATATTTCCAGTTATTACAGTTTAAACCCATGTTTTCGTACATTAGCAGTGCCTTCTAGTGGTCAAACCCTAATTAGTTTTTCTGTTATATTATAATGGTGAGTAAAGTCAGTGACTTAGAGTTCTTCATAGAATGTGATAAAAACTGCTGAGTCAGTTAGAACTTCCAGGAAGTAAATACACAGTAAATTCACTTCCTGAACTTATATATCCTATATAATAATTCGCTAGAATGTTTGTCTTGATGCAGTCATTCGCAGTAGATACTGCCCGCATTCGGGCAGTCTCTACTGCGCATGATTGTATCGCATGAGTGAGGCAACACAAGACTGCATCGCGTGGAGCAGTGAGGTAGTGGCCGCTTAACCCTTTGAGTTTCAAAAGGTTAACATTTCCCTGGCCTTGTCCCATGTACACGGGCTTTTACACTACTTTTAAATAAAAAAAACTGACAGCACTGGGAGTACCATTGTTTTACTCAGCAGGAAAAGCTCTATAACATATAGGTTTTCATTAAAAAACAATTTACTGCTCCTTTAAACTAACTAATCTTGAAATTAGTGAAGTCTAGGGAGATATATGATTTTGTTCTTATTTCAGACATAGCATACTTGCATTCCTCACTTTCCTTCACTGAAATGTGACTGTTGGGGTCTTCTCTATAGAGTAAATCTTGGTTTCAAAATTGTTCTACTGGGGGACTTGGCCCCCTGGGAAGTGTTAGGCTATTCTAAGGGGAAGCAAGACTTTCTTTCAGCACCGCTCATTCACATGGCTGTGCAATTTAAACATTTACATATTTTTGAAAAGCGATCCTAATTGGAAGTTTGGGAATGTCTGGATCTACGAACAGTCCTAAGCAGCACAGTCTGTAATGTTTCTAATCATGATGATGGATTTCCCAATAAGCACAGTAGGCAACTGCCTAGAGATCCGGATTTTGAGGGGAGCCTCATCTGTGCTGGCCCCACTTGCATTCTAAATCATGGTGGTGGCAATCACAATGTCCCTGCATCAATTTTTTACTGCTTAACAGGATATTATTTAACCCCTTAGATCCTGCAGATATTTCCACTGCATTCACGTGCTTGTTATAGGCCAAGGGTATTTTCTGTGCCAGGAAACAGTGGATGGGACTGGAGGGGGCAGGGTCATATGACTATTTAGGGTGTGGTCAGGGGCGAATTATGGGGGTCTAGAGTGCCTTGTCTAGGGACACCTGGAATGTAAATTCAGCCCTGAAACCAGTATGTTCAAAATATATTACAAAATAAGTAAAATAATATAGATATGTGTAAAACGGGTATCATTTATTTAGCTAAAAATGGGAGTCATCAGAATTTGGTGAAAACCAAATGGGGGGTATCAAGTGAATAGGTTTGAGAAACACTGTTCCACAATGTACCAATATTTCCTTGATACCAATGTGTGACTACAAACAGTCTTAGGCTGGAATCAGCAACAGCCTAAAAGAGCAGTGTATCAGATCCACTTCTCTCTGCCATAGTTTCTGACAAATACCTTCTGTAATTTATCAAGCAGTAATTGTTTTTTACTTGTATACGCATGTAGAGATGAATGCCCCCTTTTTGTGTGGATGTACTTGGAAAACTCATAATTTGCCTCTTGGTTCCTGGAAATTTCCAGTGATAGAAAATGTCCACCCTTTTACTATTGTCAATGAATTTCTTGTGAGAACTTTCTGTTTTTCACATATGGTTTCTATGATTGTAAAAATTCCCACTGTAACACGGAGGGTAAATTTCTGTATATGTGTGTAACGGTTTTAAAGACACTCAGACCAGTATGTGAAATAAAAACACAATTTATTTAGAGTAAAATAATGCAAAGGTCCGCCCTCTAGTGGCGGTTGATAACACATCAGCAGTGTAGACTGATAGGTACAAGTGTAAATGCACAATAGTATTACATGTACAAATACTCAGCAGTAGAATGGGATATAACCACAAAGGGTTAAGAACTTGATAAAAGTCAGTCTCAGATGTGGATGTTTGGCACACCCTGGGTGTTATAAGGCTGTGCTGGAGACAAAGTTCACCATATACTGGATACAGGACTGCCTCTCCTAGGTGTTTGGTAATAAGCAGAACAGGAATCCAACTAGCCCCCTCGGGCGTACCTACTGGAACTGCTTCTGCTAGTGCAAGTGACAAATAGCCCCCACGGGCGTAACCGGAACCGGCCTGCAATGCAAGAGCTGCTAAGCCTCCTCAGACTTAACCGGATACTGGAATTTGACGTGCTAGAGCCAATAGCCCCCACGGGCATTGTTACCGGGTTTGCTAGCGCTGAAGCCTGTACCTGCCGCCACTCTGTATAACGGATATCGCCCAGCAATTGACAATAGGAAAGAGCCTTAGGCGCCCAACCGGCCCAACAGACGTGAATACTCTGCAATGGAAGTATAGAGTTGCCGACGGTGAGCGGCCAACTCAGCAGAAGTATCACCGAGAACGAGGCTCGTACTGGAGTAGAGAGAGTGAGACCAAGGCAGCACTGCTAGGGTTAATAAGCACATTTACTAGAGGCTTTCAGCGAACAGCAAGGCTCTGCAGTATGAGGGAGGCGTACTGAAACACACACACAGCTCTGCACGGGTAGATACACTGCACTGATCGGGGTAACACCAGGCAAGGTAGTCACACAAAGAAGGGCACAGCCGGTAACAATGCCGCAGCGGCGGCGACAACTGGAATGCAGGTCACTGGAACAAGCTGGAAGTCGATCTTCAGAGCAGGAAGCCAGCCGGGCCGGGTTGGAGCACGTAGGAGGTAGTCATACAAGCCTGGTCATACACAAGCAGGAACGTCAGCCAAACCGGGTCAGGATCCAAGGGTGGTAGTCAGACGGGCCGAATCATACACAAACAGGAACACTGGAGAATAGTCAGGACAAGCCGAGTCGGTACACAGGACTCCAGAACGCAGGAAGACAGCAACAGTACTACTGGTTCAGAAACACCACGAAAGGGCATCTGACAGGTGTCTGGGCCAGGCATAAGAAGGTCACCAGGGGCGGGCCAAACAGGCTCAGCAAATCAGAGTGAACCACAGGAAAGAATGACATGAATCACAGGCACTGTGATAGTGTGATACTGTTGCCACCAGTACATTGAGACAAGGCTGGGAGTCAGTATGTGTGGCTTTATGGCTACAAGTGGAACAAGGCTGGTGTGCAGGTCAGTATGTGTGATTTTATGGCTACCAGTGAAGTGGAACAAGACTGGGAGTCAGTATGTGTGGCTCTATGGATACCAGTGGAACAAGGCTAGGGTGCAGGTCAGTATGTGTGGGTTTTATGCCTACCTGTGCAGAGAAACTAGACTGGGAGTCAGTATGTGTGGATCTGTGGCTACCAGTGGAACAAGGCTGGACGTGCAGGTCAGTATGTGTGATTTTATGGCTACCAGGGAAGTGGAACAAGACTGGGAGTCAGTATGTGTGGCTCTATGGATACCAGTGGAACAAGGCTGGGGTGCAGGTCAGTATGTGTGGGTTTTATGGCTACCTGTGCAGAGGAACTAGACTGGGAGTCAGTATGTGTGGATCTGTGGCTACCAGATGAACAAGCTGGAGGTGTGGGTCAGTATGTGTGGTTTTATGGATACAAATGCAGTGGGACAAGGCTGAGAGTCAGTATGTATGGTTCTGTGGGCACCAATGGAACAAGGCTGGAGGTGTGGGCTAGTATGTGTGATTCTATGGCTACCAGTGCAGTGGAGCAAGGCTGGGAATCAGTATGTGTGGTTCTGTGACTACCAGTGGTGGCAAGGCTGTGGGGTCAGTATTTGTGGATTTATGGCTACCAGTTTGACAAGGTGTCTATACTTTCAGCAGCTTTCTCCTCAATGCAGTAAACTGACACACACTTTAGCATGCAGGAACACATGGGGAACCTCTACACGTGGAAGGGAATTACAATATTATCATTAACTTAACCCTATGAGTGCCAGAGAGGTATCCTATATGTTTCTATAGCATCTGCCAGTCAAACTGGTGGGTGGGAATGGTGCATCTATCTGGTATGATTGACTGAGTGCTTGATATGATATGGTCATTGATGAATTGCTAAATGTCTGAATGCTTACAATAAACAGATTTTACTTTGTGCGTACAGCCTTTTGTTGCTGATGAATTGGACCCTTAGAGAGCATCTACAGATTTCGCAATTGACATTACATTTGACAAATTTATATTTATCAAAAATATTGTGACATGTTATTTTGCAGAAATTTAAGTAAAAAAATTCTAAAAGTTTTAGGAACATATTTATGAAGATTTCCAATAAAAGCTCTAACAGGAAATATAAGAATGTAAAGGAAATATTGAAAAGAGAACAATTTATACATATTTTGCATATGGAATACATTTAATACTATTAATATAGTTATATTCAAAATAATAGTAACACATGCAAATTAAGTCTTTAAAGACCAGAGAGATGAGAAACACATTGGGGGAGATACACTAAAGGTCGATGCTTTGGCGATATGATTTTGTCCATGTGTGTAAAGGACACACATTGCCATATGCTCTAAAAGTTAGGGATGCAAGGGGAAGGGAGGATTTTGCATTGCACACACCTGTGGCACTCAAAGGGTTAGAAAAGTACAACAACCAGCACACATCCATCCCCTCAGCTCTCTCTTATTTTTCTTAGTCATATATGTGTTAGGGATCAAGAATTAGACAGACACAAAAATGTAAAATGCAAAACACCTTTATTAAAATAACTAGAGAAAACAAAGCAAAATCATGATCCAGGAACGTAAACCAAAAGACAAGCCGGGGTCAAGAATCAAAGCAGGTACTCAGACAAGCAGGGGTCAGGAATACGGAGATCAGTGATGCCAGGAAGAAGCCAGGAGTCAGGAGCCAGAAAGGACGTCAAAGGAAGCCAGGTCATGCACAGATAAACAGGAACTCAGGAGAACGCACTTGCAGCCAGATCAGTCAAACCATGACAGTACCCCCCCCTTGGCGACAACCCCCCATGGGGCAGGACCAGGTTTGAGGGGAAGTGTGCATGGAAAGCATGGAGGAGGACAAAGGCATGCACGTCCGAAGCTGGAACCCACAAACGCTCCTCTGGACCTTACCCCTTCCAATGGATCAATTATTGAAGCCTCCCTTGGAACCTACGAGAATCGACTATGGAGCAGACCTCAAACTCCTCATGGCCCTCAAAGGGCACTGAATGGGGTCAAGGAGTGACCGTAGTAAAACAATTACATACCAGGGGTTTCAGAAGTGAGACATGGAACACATTGTGTGTCCTCATATTGGGAGGGGGTTCTAGGGCATTGGCCACAGGGTTCATAAGTCGGAGGATATGGACAGTCCCCACAAAATGGGGAGCCAGTTTCTGAGATGGCACTTGGAGGTGGAGATTTTTGGAGGACAACCAGACCCTATCCCCGAACTGGTAGGAGGGTGCAGGTAGGCATTTACGACTAGCCTGGAGCTCCTGGGATTGTTGTGAGCATTGCAATGACTCTTGGACCTGCACTCATGTGGGTCAGATCTGCTGGAGATGATCCTCCAGTGCCAGAATCCCCTGGGGAATGAACTAATCTGGAATCATGGAGGGTTGATACCTGTAATTCACCATAAAGGGGGAGAGCTTGGTAGAAGCTGAGTCTGCATTAATATGAGCAAACTCCGCCCAAGGTAGAAGATCCAACCATTTATTCTGATGGTCCAAGATGTAGCACCGCAAGAATTGCTTCAAGGCCTGATTAGCCCTTTCCGCAGCTCCATTCTGTTGCCGGTGGTTGGCCAAGGAGAAGGAGAGTTGAATACCTAGTTGCACACAGAAGGCCCTCCAGAGTCTCGAGATAAACTGGCTACCCCCGGTTGGAAAGTATGACTTTGTGAACCCCATGTAACTAATAGACCTCTTTGATAAAGACCATAGACAACTCTTTAATGGATGGGAGTTTTTTGAATGGTTTGCAGTGGATCATCTTAGAAAATTGGTCAACAACCATGAAGATGACAGTGTTACCGTTAGGCAGAGGGAGGTTGACTATGAAGTTCATGGCAAGGTGTCAAGGTTTGGCTGAGCTGCTCTAACTCAGCCTATTGATTCTGCTGTCTGAGCTAATGTAGTGCTCTGCCATCCTGCTGCTGCTGCCTTCTGAGTTCCTGGGTCAGGCTGAATCAGCTGACCTCTCTGATATCTCACCTGACTGTTATCAGCCAACCCTCTTAGTGTATTTAAAGCAGCTTGGCTCACTTCCTGATTGTCCTTGTGTTTGTTGCTGTTGGCTGCTGTGGATTCTCCTGCGCTCCTGTTTAGCTTTGTTCCTGACCTTTGGCTTGTTCCTGACATTGAGGATTTCACTGTTCCTGACTTCGGCTTGGCTGAGTACCTGTCTTGGTTCCGGACCCTGGCTTGTCTTTCGGTTCATGCTCCTGGATCACGATTCTGTTTTTGTCACTTTAATAAAGGTATATTACATTTTACATTTTTGTGTCTGTCTGGTTCCTGGTCCCTAACAACAAGGTGTGACAATGGCTTCTCACCATTGGGTATGGCTTGGAGAAGGCCCACTGGGAGGTGATGGGGTATTTACTCTGGGCACAGACTGGACGGGCAGCGACAAAAGGACGCAATATCACTGTTAACTGGAAGAAGAAGAAGAAAGAGCACACATCTGAGTGCAACCTCCAAAAATGTATAAAGTATTATATTATATTGATTGCACTCACAAAATAGTTTCTTTATATAATGGACCCAAGAAGCAGACACATAGTCAACCTTCTTTCTGATCACCTGATTCACTAAAGCAGGGCTGATACATCTTCTTATATATTAAGACTACAAGGGGACTTTTAGTACATAGAAGTACACCAGGCTTGGTGCATAGAACAGATGGATTGATGCACATATGTTGCACCCAGCCCCCATCAATATGTTCATAATATATGTCCCCCACTGTGTATACCAGGGATAACCAATACTTTTACTCAAACAAACAAATAAAGACCACTCACCTAAAATATAATACTGTTTAATAGGGGAAAAGAGAAACAAAATAAACTGAGTTAGTATATTGCAATAAAAATGGCAAAAATCACTGATAATAAGCAGTTTCACTTTGATAAAAATCAAGATGACTGTGCACAGGTTGTGTGCAGTTTTGGTGAGGGATTCTACCTTTTGTATTTTGCTGCTTAATATGGATTATTTGTAACCATTGCATGCTACACTGATGATACCTGGGTTTTCTATATAGATTGTTACTATCTGCTCAATAAGTATAAATTTTACCTACTGATCACCAGAAAGGCATGTAAGGCATTATGACACAATGCATTGCACACCTCTCTGGCCCACAAAGGGTTAAGTCAGTTTTAACCTATAATGTTAAAGATTATACTTTGTCTGTTTTTGTTTATTTTTCAATTAGGCATTCTAGACCATTCCAAAAGGTAAAAATATCCAATTGTAGTCCCTGAGGGCACCAAACAGATCAGGATTTAACCCTTTGAGTGGCAGAGTACCCCTCTGGCAGTCAAAAAGTTAAGCGCTTTCCACCTTGTACACAATGCCTGTGCCACTGATTAACTCAGCTGTGCTGACTGCTGAAGTATAGATATCCATAAATACTAGCCTGTTAGGGGCCCATGAGGACTGGAGTTGGACCTTCCTTGGCAAATGTTGTCGATTAAAGAGCTGTAGTAGCCACAGCTTCTAAACCTCTTATTGTATTAGTTGGATACAGTGTGACTACTGTGACTTCTCTAACCTTACTGCGTAACCCCTCTATTGTTGGGACTTATAAAAAACTCAACTTTGCACAAGGCTGTTAAGTTTATGTTCAGGAAAAAGCATACATGCCTTCAAATGTAAGTCCTGCTCCTAGCTACTAAGTCATGTGATTGTTTATTTTCATTTTGGAGTCGACCGTACGTATTACATCTATCTAGATCGACTCATGGCCATGTGTGTTTGTTTATTTTTTTTCTTTGCTTTAAATTGACGTATTTAGGTTCATCTCCAGTCACATGACTTTGTCAATCTGTTTGGAGTGTGCCGGTTTGAATGGACCGAGTCACATGTATGCCCTTCCTTCTTCCCCATTGGCTGATGGATATCTTTAAACTCAGCAGAGTAAGTTTGCTTCGCATCCCCTGATGAAGTCTTCTGGCAATACACGTTGGGATTGTGGTCTGTAGAGGGGTGACCATTATCTATGGCCATAGGGCTGCTTATTTCCCGTTTCAGGTATTGGTGTCTTTTGGGATGCACATGCTTTGATTACCATACCTTTGGCCATTTGACATTTATATTGCTTTGTATAACATTTTTTGTCTCCCTTTATTATTGTGATGTATAGAGTCTTTTTAAGTATGTTTTAAACAAATTGTCTTCTTGTTGGTCTTTTCCTTTGTAGCATCAGAATAAAAGCATATCAAGGATGAGTTTTTGTAAGAAAAATGTTATCTCATTGCTAATATTTTAGTAAAATGTTAATGTAAATTTAACATTGGTATACAGATGAAGATATGTATTTCAGGATGGTTTTCTATGAATGGGTGTTGGAGAAAAAAGGCTGAATGAGAACATTTGGAGCCTAATGGCATCTGTAATGCATTTGAGGCAATGCATTGGTGAAGTATCTAGCATCCAAGGGGTTTATGTAAAATATAAATATAATATAAGAACATTTTGTCTCTTGGTTTGATCTATAAAGATAACTTTATAGCCTCAGGTGACAAACAATATTTATGACAGTTGGTGTTTATGAAAAAGGAGAAAATAACTCTGAAATACTAATCTTGTAAATAAGAAAACAGCAGATGGATCATGAATAGTTATTTTGTAGATTGCTGCTTCTGCGGCAGGAAGAAGAAAACATTATGTCTCATTACATTGATTCTTGACAATATGTTTTCCAAGCGCAATTGAAAGATGACCTGGAATCTTGTTTGAAAAGTAAATATAAGGTAGATAGAGTCTAAAAGCAATAACAAAAATGGATATTCATCACATAAATGTTAAAATTGGGGAAGGTAAACACACAAATCAATGAATAGTTAAGTGAAGTTTATTGATTTGAAAGG
The DNA here is from genome assembly GCA_037306005.1 of Rhinophrynus dorsalis. Classification (NCBI taxonomy): domain Eukaryota; kingdom Metazoa; phylum Chordata; class Amphibia; order Anura; family Rhinophrynidae; genus Rhinophrynus; species Rhinophrynus dorsalis. The sequence continues at coordinate 376,234,218 of CM074721.1, read as the reverse complement.
TTATGTTCTGCAGAATTCCAGTTCTACATTGTGATGGTGAAGTAAATATGAATTTAAGTGTGATGGGAAAATATATGACAGGCAGATAATATCAAATAGTGTTCAAGAATTGGATTTACATTATATATAATTGAAAATATACAATAAGCATTATTATATGAATATAATGTGTGCTTTTTAAGCAATCTTGTTCTTTGAAAGTGGAGAGTCCTATTTACCTGATCTGTCAAAGTCCAGCTTACAGCTCAACTGCTATGAATTTAATAACATTTAATGTTAGATATTTCATCCAATCATTGCTTTGCGGGCCTCCAAATTGTAAAAAAGAAATACATTCAGTGATAGGCGTGTGTTTGTGTGTTTGTATCTTTGGTTTATAACTATGGAATACAGCTGCTTTCTTGCCAGTGCTACTTGTCGTATGTTATGTGTTATACAGATCTTATGTGCTCATCTTGTGACTTTTAACATAACAGTAAAAGGGTTCCAAGATGTTTTTTTTTATTTAAATTTGTGATTCTTTATCAGACTTGATGGTGCAAATAAATTAGGTAGAGGGTCCATTTGGGATCGGACTTTTGTCCTCTGAACAGGTTGATCACCAGCTGACTGCCTAATGATTCCTAGCTTCTCCCAGGAATACTGGGTGAAGGAATCGTCATGCCAAGGGTCTAAAGGGTTGATAATTAATGAGCGTCATAACATCATGACTACCTGACCCTATGATTCTTTGTCCATTTGCATCTGACACTCTAGCTTAAGGTTCCTTCTACACCTCCCAGAATTATCTAGAACCATTCACATGTAAGGCCCCACCACTGAGCTGGCATGGTCCTCCTAGGAAAGGAATTTATAGCAAATTTTTGGGTAAACCTAGGGAATAATTACTTCATCTTGCACAAAGTCAGTGTAAAATCTCTGGGTTTCTTATCAATGGCATCCTTTTAAAAAGTCATGTCAAAAATATTGCACGCCTACAACACACATTGACCATGTCCCTATCCTTTTAACAAGTCGTGTCAAAACTATTGCTCACCTCAATATGAATTTGAAATGTCCAGATTACTGCAGCAAAGGGCCCCCAGAACCTGCCCATATTGCATATCAAGTGCTCATTTTGCTTTTTATTACCTAGAATCCTTATCTGCAAATAAAGCTGTAAAGAAGGTATTTTCACATTTTAATAGCATAATAGTTTGCTCCTAAATTTTCTTTATGTATACTATATGGTTTTTTGTCACTTTTCCTCCATAAAATATACAATTACAATAATTATACCATCTAGTTTCACAGTGTTGAAATATATGCCAGGATGCCATTGGAAGCAGTAATGATATTGTTGGTTATAGCTACAAATTTCCCCATAGACTTCAAAAGGAATCTGTGAAATAAAACCAATGATATTATTCACCACTTGCACTGGAATCCAGGCCTACAGTTTAAATGCTAATACATAAAAACCGTAAGTATAATGAATAGAATTATTTTATTATCAGCCAAAACAAAAAATACTGTTATATGACTTTAACTAGAACTATCTGACTGCCATTTAGAGTCAGGTAGGAATTTTTAACCCACTTGGGGCCTTAATGTTTTTTTTGGGTTTTTTTTTTATTAATTTGCCTTCCTTCAGATCAACAGATGTGATCTGGCATGGGCTAAACTTGATGGAAGCATGTCTTTTTTCTGCCTCATCGACTATGTATTTTACTTTGTAAAAACAAATTTACTATGTAAAAAAGAAATTTCTTGCACCACCAAATTCCCAGGGATGAAGACAGTTTTATCCATCTGTTTCTTCTTTCCCTAATCATTCTTTTTAAATTATGAGTCTGCTAGAGAAGTCTCCAACACGTTGTATTGTTGTGTTGGAGCCAGTGAAAATGCGTAAGTGATGACTTTTGACAGAGTCTCTCTAGAGCAGGGGAAGTCAAATGCTGGACCTCCAGTTGTTGAACTAGAGCTCCCTTCATCCCTAACCAACTTTGGCTGTTTCAAGTAGTAGGGATCGGGTCCAATCAATATTAAGCATAAACCAGGAAAGGGTGTCTGTTGAATGGGCAGTGGGATTGTACTGGTCATGATCACAATTTACATGATGCATGTGGCCAGCGTGGCTAAAGGGTACTGCACAAGTAGGCACCCTAACCAGTCGGTACTCTGCCTCACGGGAAATCTGGCACTGGATGCTCTCCATGCTGTTTCATTTCTTGGCTAAAACCTAAGTTAAGCAGGCAAACAAAAAAGATAGGAGAGGTAAGGGTGGCAGGAGGAGAGTGTAGAGACACAATGGGCCATATGCACAAAAATTTAAATAATTCTGGGATAAACCAGGTGCATGGGGGGGTAAATAAAGATTTCTCAAATTTGCTTTGTTTTAAATTGGCTTTAAACCTCTTCAATGCTAAAGAGGTCTCCAAACCATTGCTAGCAGTAAAAAAAGAGATTCTGAGAATCAACCACCTAACACATGACAGGAAGATGATCCAGTAGGCTGAGGCAAAGGAGCAGTTTCAGTAATTGGGGTTGGAATTACTATAATGATGTTATCAACAGTATCTCAAGTAGGATGGACCCATATCTAGACTAGAGGCTGACAGAGTTTGAGAACTAACAGAACTAGAGGCCAGGTCTCAGACTTCTATAGTATTATGCTCCCCACCTGTGAGTAAGTAAGTCACAGTGTTGGGAAGCCTTGTTGAGGGAGACCCATAAACAGGATGAGTAGACAAATATCCTTCATCAACTATACTGGGGTTTCCTGAACAAAAGTCTCAGGAAGAAGGTCTTTGATATGTGCCATGAGATTTAATTGGTCCCTGAGAAGCTAAACAGACTCCAGTTCAAGCTTTGCAGGGAGTGAGAGGACTTCCTACACATTTGGTGCACCTGTCAACAAGCCTCCTCCTTCTGGAAAAAAATGGAAAGATTGAATTCAGATCTCCTGGGTCTCAATTCCTCTGTGCTGGTAAGTTGGGCAGCATTAGCCTATCTAGCCCCTTTATTTATATGAAGGGGGGTAATTGTAGTGGGAGGCAAGTGCCCTCCCTTGCCCCCCCTCCAGACGCCCATGGGTATGACATAGCTATATTGGATAGGGAGGTGTCCTCTCTGTAGTGGCCATAATAAAATTCACCTATAAAATGGAATGGCTGACTGCACATTTTTCCATGTCCACCATCACTGGTCCACCAACCACCTCGCTGTGCAACTGGAAACCTGATCAGACAAGTAGACTTCTAGGTGACTTCCTTCTCCCCCCCAGCTCACCAAATCTTCTTAACCCTTGACATGGCTTAAATGTGATGGTTCAAAGTACCTAAAATGTTGTATATCTATATATTGTATGTTTCATACATTTAATACACTCTAGATTGTTAAAGCCCCATTTAAAAGGGTAGTAACACTTAATATGTACAAAGATATATAATGCAGGGCTTATCCTCTTGAGTAAAACAAGCGTACTCCCACTGCTAAGAGAGGTTTTACTCAAATGTTATTGTAGATCAAACCTGAATTTTTTAGATGCAGTACCTTAATGATCTAAAATGTTATAGTGGAGCTGTTGCCACACTCCATCCTATGGACAGCTGTGATCAGTTGATTATAAACCTCCATAAGATGGTGTAGCAACAGCTCCACTGTAACATTTCAGGCCACTGAGATAAAATACCTAAATGAGAAATCAGGTTTGAGCTGCAATAACATTTTAATAAAACCCCCTTTTACTCAGGATGATAAACCCTACAATATTTATTATTTTACATATTAATATAAATAAAAATGTTAATAAAACCCCCTTTTACTCAGGAGGATAAACCCTACAATATTTATTATTTTACATATTAATATAAATACTAATTATTATTATATTATTATTATTATTATTATTATTATTATTATTATAAGTATTAATATCCTTTTAAAGGAATAATACAACGCCAAAGTAACCTAACTACTTTATTGCCAAGTGCTCCTGACTAAAACTTCCATGCTCCAGTAGCTCAGGAGTTAATACTTACCCAGTCGTTTGACCGATCCCATAGTGAAAAACAAGCAGTAGAGAGAAGCAGGCTCTACTTCCTGCACTGATAGTTGACTGGCTTTATGGGAGCAAGGGATGAGTTCTCAAACTCCCTTAGAAAGTATGCACCTGCTCGGAGCCAAAATGTAATTTGTCTCCTGTGGTGCTGTTGGTTTGCCTTATAATCATTCCCCTTTTTGCTTTATGAATGCTGAACTTTGTTCATAGCTTCAGTATTGCAATATTCAGGAGATAAGTGCATGGGATTGTCAAAAAGTAGTCTTTTAACTCTGGATGTTTGAGACCTCTTTTGCAAAGCAATGCATTAGCAACATCTCTATCATCTAAGGCAGTGGTTCTCAACCATTTGTTTGTTCAGGTCACCCCTAATTCACAATCTAGATTCTTTGGGGCACACTGAACATTTTATGTGTCATTTTTCAATGGTGTTATAAAGGGTATAAATTAATATATACACAGAGAAAAACCAGGAGAAAAAAGAAGAAGCTCCCTCGTGTAATATATTAAAACAAGATCCACCACCTATGACACCCCACATGTGGGTACTCACAAACAAATATGCTGAGAACCAATTTAATGACTGTATAGCAACAAATAACTCTGCTGGGATGTTCAACCTGTCCTAGCTCCAGGATAGATATTGCAGGTGCTGCCCTCCCTCTTCTCGTCCTCTCAGAACGGCATCCACATAAAACAATGAAAACACAAAGGGGGTGTCCAATAGTGTAATATAGCCAATAAAAGTGAGTTAAAAAATAAAATGAATCTTACTCACAAATTCCAATAGTCAGCTTAGAAGATAATCCGAGCTGACACGTAGGCTTGTGGAGAGATCTCACGGCCTCCACCTGGTGTGTATCAGCTGGTCCTGTCTTTATGCTGCACTGCATAAACAAACTGGATCCCAAAAAACTGTTCAATTATATTTAATAAAAAAAATAAATTGTATAAAAAATACATGAATATAAAAGAAATAGGCAATGTGTTTCGCAGTTACCCCGCTTTCTCACAGCCTAAAAAAATGTATATAGGAGTCTGTCTGCACCATCCAATGGATATTTAAAAATCAAGTTTTCTATTGGTCATACAACAGGAGACAATCAGCCAATGGGAAGCCTGGCCTCATCCACAAGTCTGAACTTTGTATTTAGGGTTAACCCCTCTTCCTTGAATACCAAACACACTGATAGCCGCGGCCGAACTAGGTTACCAGGATGCACCAATATCATAAGGAACAATAACCGATAACCTCCTCTGCCACAGCCATGGGTACATAAAAATATATAAAATAAATAAATATATCCGTGCCATTGCCATGCAATGGGACCCCCAGAAGATAAAACTGACAATCCTGGTATATCTCAATGACACAAATAACCATCAGCTCCAGAGGTGCTCAAGGCCCTACCTACCAACCGCTGATATAACCCCCATAATAGAAGATTGAATACAAAAGAAATGTATATGCAAAAAGGCACACGCATAACCCATCTATACATCTAATCCTATACAATCAAAGGGCCATAAACACATCACAAAACAATAATAATGTATCTAACATATACTTGAACTGAACATCCATAAACATTTATACCTTAAGATAATGTATTCTAAATATATTTCTTATGTTTAAAGGGAAAAACTCGGGCTGAACTAACCATATAAAAAATATATCTATATGAGATCCATAAAAAAAATTTAGTTTTAAATTCGATGCCTCCAAGTCTTTCCAATAGGACTATAACCATAATTAACATGAAAACGAATCCAGAAAACACACACATATACATACATATAAGACTTGCTTTTCCCACAGAAATCTTACATTTGCAGTGTTGTTACTACTGCAAGGGATTCTGGGTAGGCATATGCAAATAAGTTTAACAAGGAATCACCTTTATGCCTTGTTAAACTTATTTTCATATGCCTACCCAGAATCCCTTGCAGTAGTAACAACACTGCAGATGTACGATTTCTGTGGGAAAAGCAAGTCTTATGGCTTGACTGGTGTGTCAAATTTTTGTTTAACATTGTATCTACCACCCACCAAATTCAGGTGGAAGGGATTTTTATTCACTTTTTTCTCCACCATAACCTCTTCAGTTTATATTATTTATATATACATATATATATATATACATATACATATACATACACACACACACACGTACATGTATACTCTATCCTTCCAGTGCAGCAATCATTTATTTCAAAATTAAAAACTGAAAATATAAACAAATAATCAAATCATGAAATAAAATGTGAATGTGCTATGTGTCAATATATGTGATATAGCTATATATGATAAAAGCAATATAATGTATATACATATATAAATATATATACACATGCACATACATATACATTTGTAACTAAAAAATGTAGTATATGGCAATGTGTGATTGAATGTGATTATACTTATATGGTGAATATAGTTGATATTTGAGTTATTTTATTAGAATAATTGAATTTAATGTGTATAAAAGTAGTATATTAAAAAGTATTGCCTATTTTAAGCACATAAATTACTAAATCACAATACAATATGTGAGATAAAAGAAAAAAATATTTTTTATAATATAAGTGAATACTAAACTACAAAATCCAATTATTAGGCGTTTCCAAACTTTCATTAAGGCCTAAAGGAAACATAGTATTCAGATGAAAAATCCAATAGGATTCTCTGTTCATCAAATACTGTAATCTATCATAACCCACAGATGGCCTAATCCACTCTATTGGGGTGATTTTAAGACCTTCTGGATTTCTGTCATGATGTAAAGCAAAGTGTCTCGACACCCCATGAACTGATAGCCATTTAGAATATTCCTTCTATGCTGGCCAAATTGCGTACAAACATTTTGTGTTGTGTGCCAAACATACTACAGGTCGCAAACACAAGTTAAAAGATAAATAAAACTCGCCCCACAATTCATGAAGTCTCTTATGTTTTTTTGTAATGCTTCTGGGTCCCAGTGTATTGTAATTAAAAACAGAAGACATACAATATAACTAAAAAGGTATAGATGAAGGCCTCCATATGGGTCTGTATTGTATAGATACATGTATGGAAAACTGTGGATCATTTATATCTTTCCTCACAAGTCATGTGAGGGATAATTGATATCAAACAGACAGGGTGCATGCAAGCTGAGACAGGCTGAAGGCCTTATCCTTAAAGGCCACCCTATGTGGATATCTGTGGCACATCAAAGGTCCACGGCACCCTAGTTGAGGATCACTGATTCAAGGGGTTAATGCAGCAATAGATTGAGTTATTTCCAGTCTCTCAAGGCAGCATAAAAGTAGCACTTTGTATACGAATGAGCTGATACAGAAAATCAAGGGGGTTAAGCCTTTTTTTTTTATAACTTGCCTAGCCCTTTGAGTGCCAGGGGGTGAGCAACCCCTCTGACACTCAAGGGTTACGTTGCAATACATGCTTATTTATAATATAATAATAACTAGTATTTATATAGCACCTTTCTTCCAGTGGGACTCAAAGCGCTTTCAGCGCACGCTCTCGGAATTAACCAAATCGGCGGCTGAAATAATAGATGTTATTATTACCCAATCAATGGTACTCGTTTATCGACCTCGGAAGGATGAAGGGCTGAGTGAACCCTGCTGGGATTTGAACCTGCAACCTTGCAGTTGGAATAGGCTCCATAGTCAGGGACATTACAACTGAGCTTGTTTATTACGGCCTGGTAGAAAATCTGAATTTATTGTACAAAGTTGTGAATATCCTACTAAATGGCTGTAACTATAACAATTTAATGTTGAACCAGATGTTACATTGAAGTATTGTGTTTGCTAGGTCATAGTGACAATTCTAGATACTTGATATTCTCTATTTTCCAGACAATGCAATGTACATATTATAGCATGTGGAATACCCGCTTGAAGAATGTCAAGAGTGGAAAGTCATTTAAAAATATAGATATGAACAGATTCGCTTTTCCTAGAACCGAGACTATAAAGCAATTTCCAGCATGTCCAGAGAAGGTAAACACTGTAGCATGCAACAGCTGCTTCTTTTTGTGATATATGACTACCTGCTGTGTCCATCCCCAGGGCTGGGGAACATGCTGTTATGATTTCATTACAGCCTCTGGTACCAGAAAATGTAAGGCTCTGGCTACATTATTATATCCTGCCCCAAATAATGTGTAGCCTGAAGAACCATGAAAAAAATACTTTAGGTTGAAAAAATAACTTAGTGATAGGAGTGCCGTTTGATTACCAGTGACATTTTTCCATGCCTGCAATCTGTTTCACACCCCTCTGGTCCTACAGATGTTAAGTATGTTATAAAGAATCAAAACTTGAATATAGATTTTTGGAGAATTTTACAATGCATCTGCAAAATACTGCCCACAGAGCTACAGCATTGTATTGTGTGTTGTGCAGACTGAACATTCTGTTAACTCTTGCAGAGCCTGTTGCCTCCGTTATACTGAGCCTTTCCGTTAAACACTTGCTGAGCTTTGTTGCCTCCGTTATACTGAGCCTTTCCGTTAAACACTTGCTGAGCACTGTCACCTCCGTTATACTGAGCCTCTCAGTTTACACTTGCAGAGCATTGCAGCCTACTTTATACCGAGCCTCCTGGTTACACTTGCAGAGCATTGTGGCCTCCGTTACACTGTGCTTCCACTTAACCCTTAATCGCGCAGCGTATCAGTTACTGCACCGGGTGTTACTATTGGGCGATTCCATCAGCTCTCAGTGTACCGGGCTATGTTACCACACCGGAAGGGTGCTATTGGCTCTGGTTCCATTCAGCTCTCGTAGTGTACTGAGGTCCGTTACTGCACCGGTAGGGTGCTATTGGCTCTGGTTCCATTCAGCTCTTGCAGTGTTTGTGACTCCATTACCGCAACGGAAAGGTGCTATTGGCTCTGGTTCAATTCAGTTCTAGCAGTGTTTGTGACTCTGTTACCGCACCGGAAGGGTACTAATGGCTCTAGTCCCTCAGCTCTAGCAGTGTGCATTGCCTCCGTTACGGCACAGCACGGGTGCCACGGCTCAAAAGTAGTGCTAACTCTTGCAGTGTGTTGGTATCTCCTCTCCTTGCCTGTCTAGGGAGTGTGTCAGTTCTGCCTCACTGCTAAGGTGCTTCTACATCTTGCACCACAGTCTCTTGCTTCTTTTACCATCTACTGGGCGTTGTCCAACACACCACAACAGAGACTGATCACCTACCTAGAACTTTAGCCCATTGGCTACTGTTACTTCTGTATTATGCCTGTCCTGTGACAGTATTTGTTTTTGCTTATATACTGGGCCTGAGAGGGCATACATATTCCTGTATATCATTTACCTGTTATTCCTAACTAGCCTGCAGTGGGCAGTGTTCCTTGTCTTTTAATAAAACTGTGTGTCTTACAAAACAGTTACATGTGGATAACTTCATGTAGTTCGTGGAGGAATTTGGCAGGGTTTTTGATGTTCCAGGCAGGGCACTATCCGCAGCAAAACAGCTAATGACCATACACCAGGGCTCACGCACTGTGGCCGATTTTGCTATCGAATTTCACACCTTGGCTGCAGAGGTGGGTTGGAACAATGAGGCGTTAGTGGCAGCACTCTCACAAGGCTTGCGCAACTCCATCAAAGATGAGATAGCAGCTCATCAGGTGGGTGTGGCAGAGGTCTTGCAACTCTTATGAGAGAATAAATTATTTTGTAAAATGGAAAAGTGTGAGTTCCATAAGTCTGAGGTCACATTTCTGGGGTACGTGATCTCCTCTGCCGGACTAGCCATATATCCGCTTAAGTTATCTGCAGTCCTGGAATTACCTCGTCAGGTAGGTCTTAAAGCCATTCAGAGGTTTCTAGGTTTTACAGATTATTACAGGTGATTCATTAAGAATTTTTCTTCGGTGGTCAAGCCACTGACTAATATGACACATATGGGGGGCAGACATGTCCAAATGATCCCCTGAGGCTATCCGAGTTTTTGAAGAGCTAAACGTTGCCTTCGCTAAGGCTCCTATCCTGTCTCACCCCAATCCCACCCTGCCCTTTACACTGGAGGTCGATGTGTCCGAGTCAGGAGTAGGCGTCCTCCTGTCTCAGCTCTCGGCTCCGGATGAGGTCGTACAGCCATGTGGCTACTTCTCCAAAAAATTATCCAGGGCTCAAAGTTTATATGAGATTGGGATCGAGAATTGCTGGCTAACATTCTCGCACTTAATGAATGGTGTTACCTTCTAGAGGGGACAAGTTCTCCAAACCACATTCTCACTGACCACAAGAACCTGACGTACCTTTCAGAGGACAGAAGATTATCCCCCAGACATGCCAGATGGGCATTGTTCCTTTTCATGTTCAATTATGTGGTCCCACCTTTCCATCGATTTTATGGGCCAATGGGCACACGGTCATTCTAATGATTTTCAACAGGATCTCCAAGATGGCCCATTTTGTACCCCTGAAAGGTCTTCCATCCTCCAAAAAGCTGGCCGAGATATTTTCCAGGGAGGTGTTCAGGCTCCAAAGAATGTCCAGGGTGCTGGTCTCAGACCGGAGAAGCCAATTTGTGTCCCAATTTTGTAGGGCTTTCTGTGGACAAATGAGCATTCAGTTGCCATTTTCCTCTGCCTACTACCCCCAGTTGAATGGTGTTATGGAGAGAGCCAACCAAGGCCTAGAACAGTACTTACGATATTTTGTTTCGGACCATCACAATGACTGGGCGAACTTGTTACCATGGGCGGAGTTTGCCAAGAATTGTGCCATAAACTCTTCTTCTCAGAACTTTCCATTCCTGATCAATTATGGCTTTCAGTCTGCATTGCTACCCGAGACTTTTGAGACACAAGAAATTCCGGCTGTAGATGAGCATCTTAGGCAGCTCCTCTCCACTTGGGTTCGAGTTCAAAGATCCCTGGAAAGGTCCATTCAGCACTACAAGAGGCATGCAGATCATCGGCGCGGGCCGACTCCGGAGTTCCAAGTGGGGGTGGGGGTGTAGCTGTCCTCTCAGGATCTTAACCTCCAGGTACCATGTAAAAAACTGGCTTCCCGGTTCCTAGGCCCCTACCGAGTGCTGCGTAGGATTAACCCTGTCTCTTACGCCCTGGACCTTCAGTCCATTCATAATGTCTTCCATGTGTCTTTGCTTAAACTGTTGGTCTGTAACTGCTACACCTCTGTACCCGTTCTACCTGGGCCGGTTCAAGTCAATGGCCAGTAGGAATATGAAGTACAGTTCATCCTGGACTCTCGCAGAGTTAGGGGGCACTTGCAGTATTTGGTACATTGGAAGGGGTACGGGCCTGAGGAGCATTCCTGGGTGGCCAGTGGTGATGTACATGCACCTGCTTTGCTCCGCAGATTCCACTCCCGTTTTCCCCTCAAGCCTGGTCCTTTTCCATGGGGAGGAGGCAGGGAAGGGCTGGCCTGGGGGGCCAATCATATGTTTGGGCTGGTGGGCCACTCCCGCTTGTTGCTGCAAATGTAGCTACACTAGTGATACCACAGAGCTTACAATTGAAATGGAGCTACAATCCAAGTGAAGCTACACTATTAACATAACCAATTTCTCTTGTAATCTCTATGGTATCACTAGTGTAGCTTTACTTAAATTGTAAGCTCTATCGTATCATTAGTGTAGCTTTACTTAAATTGTAAGCTCTGTAGTTGCACCAGTGTAACCCCATTTCAACTGTAAGCTTCGTGGTATTGCCTTACTTCACTTTGAGTGCCAGAGGGGTATACCACGCAATTTTAAAATGTAATAAAATTGGTGGGCTGGGACAGTGGGCTGGAATGATAGTAGAATTGGGCCGGGAAGGGACCGCATCGCCTTCCGCCGTCGTTCCCGGGTCTCTCCTTCTTGACGCAGATAAGCGCCGTCAGATGCACCAGTTGAAGTATGGACAGTCACTGGAAACAGCCGCAGGATCGCTGGAAGCAGGGAAAAGTCCACGTCGCCGCCTGACAGCATATGAAGTTTGGACGCAGGAAGCTGGCAGCAGGCGGTCGACGATTCAGGATACTTGGCGCAGATGGGTATCAGAGTGGACACTTTAGACCATAAGCAATACAAGACTCCAGGACTCCTTGTTCACTCCAAAACATAACTCACTTTATTGTCACAAACCACAGATATTTATATACAATACAGTACATTGGATCACATGGGGAAACCTGATACAATAGGAACATGATTAAATCATAACACATCAGACAAAAGGCCAGCAGCAGATGGTAAGGGCTGACACAATGGGAGCATTCACAGAGGTAATCAACTCACAACATATAATACAAAGGGCTGGCAACATAGTTTCAGGTTATACAATAGGTGACTCACAGACTGAGGGGCGTGAATGGATTAACACACACAGCAGGGGGTCTCAGGACAGTTCTCAATACAATGACTTGATTAACACCCAGCAGGAGGTCTTGAGTCAAATGGCTGGAGTGGCTACAATACACATCCTAGGGACAAGTACAATTAAACACATACACTATTTGACAATACATAAAACATAAATCTTTTAACATAAAGATAGTAAACCCCCCATCTGAGGTCAAAGGAGGCCAAGGGGCCATAGTCTTTAGGTAAAATGTTCGAGGTCCAGACAAGGGCCCAAGTAACGGATAAGATCCGTGACAGGCCTCTTGATTGTAGTTGCCCTCCAGGCCTTAAGTTGCCAGCCCTCCCCTGGGAGGAGGTCGGTAAGGGGTGGGTACTATCTGCTGGTTCTGTCCGGTAGTATGTGTGCAGCATGACTCTGATTTGTTCCATCTGCGGGCACACGTCTCTGACATTGTGCTCGCTATTTTATACTTCCTGTCAATCTAGCGATATTTCTCCGCCTTCCGGCATTGACTTTATAGCCTGGCCGCGAACTAGGCTTAGTCGCCCTTTTGTGGTATTTCTATGCACATAGCTGGGTTGCTCATCTGACCCTTGCTTGGCTTCTGTTGCTCTCTGGTGTTCGATCCTTGGCCTGTCTGACTACCCATTCCGTTTGTGACCCGAGGCTCCGTCTGACTACCTGATCCGTGTATAACTCTGGCTTGTCCGACTACCCTCTCCATGTTGACCTCGACTGTGGCTGACTACCCGATCTGGCTTCCGACTGTGGCCTGTCTGACTATGCTCCATATTGGTTATCACTCCTGTCTGACTACCACTTGTCCGGATAGTTCAAGGGCGCGCTCCTTTCCTTGGGCACTTAAATACCAAGCTGGTGGAATTGCCGTTGGTCCCACTATGCCTAGTTTGTTGCCTCCGTTGTGCGCTACCTATCTGCCTACCCGTACTAGCGCATGTACACTGTTGCCTCTGCTCAGTCAAGCCGTTGCCTCTGACAGACAAGTGCAGGTTAGTCTCGCTCGTGGCCTCTCTGTGCGCTCCTACTGGCTGCCTTGCATAAGCACTTACTCTGCTTCCTGGAGTAGTGCTATTTTCAGATTGCCTGTATCTGCTGGCTACCCTCATTCTGTGTCCCCGTTGGGTATCACTACACCTGCAGCTACCCAAAAGCTCCATCTGACTTTCCCTTATTTGGGATTGTCTGGGTACGCTCCTTTACTGTTTTAGCGTTCAGTTGCCTATCAGTATTTAGAACCAAGTTGGTTCTGCCTACTCCATATCTACATACCTGCGGTGGTTCAGTGTCAGCTCCTAGGGAGTGGACTAGACACTGTCCTCACATCGTTCTCCCCATTGACTGAGGAAGTGTTTTGCTCTTTGCATTTTTCTGATTATTTTAATAAACTGGTTAAATTCATTTGTACCGTTGTCATGTATTTATATGCCTAAGGGACCGTGACACAGACACAGTTTGGGGCATGACCAGAGCATAGCTGCCTGCCACTGGGGGATGGGTGAAAGGGGCTTCTAGAAGCCACACTGCCATGAAACATGTATCATGCTCTTAAGCAGTGGATACCTCAACTTGTTGAGGAGACTAACTGGACACAGCCGATCCACCACAACTAGTATACCATTCCTCCGCTTTACTTCAGTGCTTACATAGCTTTAGCACCCTCAGGGTGCCCTTACCACTGGGCCTGTGCCCCACTTGCACCATAACCTTCCTGTCTGCACCACACTGGCTGGTACTGGGAGTGCCACATTGCCAGTCCTAAACGATTGGTAAACCCTAGGGATGAGAACACTTCAGCCTGTAGTGGATACTACTGCAACTGAAGACTCTAAGGAATAAAACAGAAAGATGAGTTACAGTGGGATTGAAACACAAGAAAAAGTAATGCTGCCTTTCTTATACTATTACCCCACCCCTTTTACACTTACACTACCTTTACCTGCGACACTACTTTCCTGCCACCAAGGGGGGAAGGGTGGCCCATCTCCTTTGTCCAGTGGGCCACTCTACTTTCCCCCCCAGGCAGAGAGGAAGAAGAACCACTTGGGCCTGACCCCTCTTGTTTGTTCCTGAACATTCGGACATTTTTTAGTGATGACTATGTACACAACCAAACTCATCACGTCATCAGCCCCTTTCAATCTTGCCTGTGAAAAAAATAGCAGTTCATGAACACTAAATATGCTTAATCCCTTGCATGCTAGAAAAGTCTTCAATGGAAATATAAAACACTGGTATAAGATATATGGCATTGCCCATAAAATGCATAGGCTGACAAACACACCCACCCACAAAAAAACACACCCACCAAGACATATTTACATTCACATCCTGAGAAACACAAATACACACCCTGACACACACGTATACAAACCTTAATGCACATACACACCCTGACACACACAGATGCATACCCTGACACACACACAAACACACACATGCCCTTAGTGACCCATGACCCCCCACCCCAGTATACAAGGCTGTACTGATTCCTCACCTACTTGTTGGACTGCAGCTCCCATCATGCTGCCATGGACGTCTGCTTACAGAAGGAGAGCGAGCAGCCTACGTTCTAGGTAAGGCTCTTCTGCATTGTGTGAATTTAATAACACTAATTGCTTTAGTAAATGTAGCAAGAAAGCATGAGTGTGAGCCAGAGACAGAGGGCAACAAAAAGACAACATATTTATAAAAAAAAAAAAAAAAAAAAAAAAAGGTTACAGAATCCAGCCGTGGCAGCATGATGAGATACAGCCTGGGCAGCATGATGGGATACAGCTGGCATCATGATGGGATACAGCCGGGGCAGCATGATGGGATACAGCCAGCAGCATGATGGGATACATCTGGGGCAGCATGATGGGATACAGCCGGGGCAGCATGATGGGATACAGCCCGGGCAGCATGATGGGATACAGCCCGGGCAGCATTATGGGATCCAGCCGGGGCAGCATGATGGGACACAGCCAGGGCAGCATTATGGGATCCAGCCGGGGCAGCATGATGGGACACAGCCAGGGCAACATTATGGGATCCAGCCGGGGCAGCATACGACCTTTTATGGTGACATGGTAATTCTATGATTTGGTCACACACTCTTTTGCGTACGACTTTTTAAAAGAATACCACCGATTCCCTGAGCGGAGGGGGGCCTGGTTCTTTATGTGTCTTGTATTGTGCAATGTTTCTGTGTGTTGGCTGCCGGGGGGGGGGGGAGGGTGTTTGCTTTATGTTTGGATTATGAAATGTTTGCAGGGAGAGGGAGTTCCTGGTCATAGTGAATCTTGAAGAGGAAGATGACAGGCAATGTAATGAGGGGGCAGTGTTATGTGTGTGTGAGGGGACAGTGTGAGGGAGCAGTTCAGGACATGATGTGCAAATGAGGGGTATTTCATGACAGGGTGGGGGAATGTTATGGGAGTGTACAAGAGGGGAGATGGGGATAGATGCATGCTATGAGAAAGAAGGGTATGATGTAATACACTGTGTGGTAATGAAGGGAGAGTGCACCAGTCTCAGTGATCACACATTTTGTGATACATACCACCAAGGTATTATTTACTATAGAATGGCAGAAAACATAAATTACATTGGAATTATATAACCATGAACATAATACTTCCACCACACGATATTGCTGATTTTAATTTTGTTGGTTTTTATTGTTTGTATTTTAATTTTTTCTTTACTATTTTAAGCTGCACGCAAATCTTTTATTTTATGCTTATGTCATTATTCCTTATTGTCATTTTTTTTTTTTTTTCTTTTTTAAAAGTCTCTCAATTTCACAAATAGCAAAAAAAAAATGGACGTCTGATTGAATCTTATGTGGTTAAAACATTGAGGCATTTGTATAAAGTGAAAAAGTGGAGCAATTCTGAGGCAAAACAACAACAGAATATTCTAATTAATTAACCACTTGGGAGAAAGAGAGCTTAGCAATGCATTGGAGATGTCTACCATCTAAGAGGTTAAAAGTTAAAACTTCTTTTTGGATCATTTGGAATGTTGGTGTCATTTTACCTCCACTTTTGTCTTTTTACATTTGGTCTCTCTTGTTCCTCGGAATCTGTATACTGGGCTGTATAGGGGAAACATTTTAATTCCCTGTTATTTAAATGGGGTTTTCATAGCCACATGAATTCTAGAGTGGTCTCCAAACATTGCTTCGGAGATCTCTCTATCATTCAAGGGGTTACAAAGCCCATTTAAATCGTTGGGAATTTGGGGAATTTTAATTTGGCCTCTATGGTGCAAATGGTTTGCCCCAGAATTGCACCTCTATATTTTTTTCTGAATATGGCCCATTGTTTCAAAATATTTTTGTAACTGTGCTGACATTCTTTGATAATCTACACATCAGAGCAAATGTGCAATCAACAGATATTACATTTAATAAATGATTCTCAGTAGCACACCATTAGGAACATGTCCAAAAGATCGTTGACATCACAATGAACAACTCTTCCAGATTAATCTCAGGAGAACATATTGTATCTGAACCACTAAATGACCTCATCAAATACTTCACATGTTCATATTGATTACTGGAAATTAACTACCTTGTGGCAACCACAATTACTATCCTTACAGACTTTGACAATGTACTATCTTTTCAGATTCAAGGGAATGAAGCATATTATGGTACATTGTATGGAATACTCATTCTGTTAGTTTTCTAGTTATGCCAGTGGCAACTTGAGGCCCTCCAGCTGTTGTTAGACAAATCAATTCATCTTCTGCATGTGACCAGCTGAGTATGATGGGAGCTCTAGTACAACAGCTTGAGTCCTCAAGTTGCCCAGCAAATGGTATGGATAATGATGTTAGAATCTAGGGCTGGGTTGGCCAGCCTGTGTCTCAACAAACCAGATTGCTCGCCATTTATCTAAGCAATTCTATGAACCCTATTTAAAGGGATAGTAATGTCTTAAAAGAAGAAGAAATAATATTGTAGATAATGCAAAAATAAATAGATTGGTACAGGTCCTATCTCTCAAACCTTTATGGTTTGAGAGATATAACGTTTTAAAGTTCCCCTTTCCCTGCTGTCAGCTGTAAAGCTGATAGCAGGAGATTCAAGTCGGCCAACTCAAAGCAGCTCTTCAGCAGAGCCTTGATACCGAAAATAAAATAAACTACTTCATTGGAACTGTCTACAAAGTATGCTTGCAAACCAGGCACACTTTGTAGACTGTTCCAATCATTTTAGATTTCGCTATCACGGCTCTGCTGAAGAGCCGCCTGATGGTCCCCGGACCAGGATCTCCTGCTGTCAGCTAGACGCAGACGTCAGGGAAAGAGGCTGCAGAGGAGATCTTTGAAATGGTCTCTCTCTCAAACCATAAAGGTTTGAGAGATATGACTTTCACCAATCTATTTTGCATTATCTACAATATTATTTCTTCATCTTTTAAGATATTACTAACCCTTTAAAAATGGCTTTTTGGAGATTCCGATTTAAAGGGGAACTTTACCTTCAAAATAAATGACTCATAAAATCATATTCAAACTCCTTTTTGGCTTTATGTTTTCTGCAAGAGAATAATATGTAAAAGTCAGATTGCTTATATTTTTTATTTATTTTTTGTTTTTCATCTTTACCTATATTTTTATTACATTTTAGTGTCCTGAAGTGGAACTTTCTTTAAGCAGTCTGACTTTACATATTATGTAACTGGAAAATATATAAAGCCTAAAAAGGTTGTTGACTGATTCTTTAAATTATATATCAGAAGGACTTAACTAGGTAGATGCCCTTCAAACTGCAGTTGCTCATTTCTATTCACTGTTTTTGTTTAGAGGCAGGCCTGAATAGGGATTATTGTATACAGGAAACTGCAGATATAATGGACACCTGCATAGATACATTCAACTGACAGCTATAGGAAGGACATCTACCTATATCTGTCAGTGTGTAGCTCCCCTTTAAAGACATGTTTACCATCAATTTTTGTAGATCAGAATGCTTAAAGAGCATAATGTCACTTTCCTGGGAAGAGGGTAGATTTTATATTTGGGGAGGATAATTATAGGTCTCTTTCCAACTATATATTTGACTTTGTAATATTTATAGTATGGTAGCCATATCAATGATTCAGTAAGAGAAACTCAATAAAAAAGATTCACATTCAGAATAGTGCATCCTTGTAGTGTGTGTGTGTGTGTGTTTTCTGCTGTAGAACCTACTGTGGTAAAAAGGAAATCCTATTATTATAACTGAATTTTTTTATATATATTAAGTAACTATTTTTATGATAACACAGCTTAAAACTGTGATAACACAGATCTTAGAGATCAAATAGTGCTACACCAGTAATATAACAGAGCTTACAATCGATATATAGCTAGTGATACCACAGAGCTTACAACTGATTATAAGAGGACGGTATTATGTATAACTCAAAAAAGAGAAACTCTGGAGCAAACTAATTGCACTACAGAGGACATTGATTTAAAAGAGTATTTTATCCCATTGAATGATAGAGAAATTCAAGGGATAATAGGCCTCATTTAAATCAATGGGACATTGTATTTGTTGGTTTATTCCTGAATGACTCTACTTTTATTTCATACATTAAATCCTTAGATTTCCTACACATTGTGAGTCCTGCTCTCTTACTAAGTTGTTTGTGGTGGAGCCATAAGGACCTTTCCCCTGTCTTTCTTTGGTTGTAGGCAATTCTGCCATTCTACCAAGTTTGTCCTCCCACCATCTGTAGTAGTGCACTTCTTGTGTGAGGGGGATCAGCTGTCACATCCCCTCCTTTACTCAGTGTGGTGTTCCTCCAGATGATGTAGTCTCATTATTGCAGTATGCAGCACTGACTAGTCTTACGCGTGCAAGTGTCAAAAATATATGTTTTACCCCTTGAGGCACAGGAGGCATTGCAAAGTAATGCTTTGTGTACCCCTCTTGCCCTAAAGGGGTTAATCCTCTCACAGCCCAAATCAATGGCAATAAGGTGAAGGACCTTCAGCAGACAATTAGGTTTAGGGAGGGTCAGCATCCCCAAGCCTTCATTGTTCTCCACCCATGATAAAGCCCTAAAGACAGGATTGTGCTGGCACAGATCATTTAATATTCTGAAAAGGTATAAAGATGAATGCTAAACAGCAACACAGGTCCATACACAGACTCTTTGTAAAGGCACTGAAAGGATTTTCTCTGTAGAACTATAGGATGGATCTGTCTGTAATAATACACTGTAATCCTAGTATTATAATGTTGAAAGATAAAGAATTGTGAATTGATATTGCAGAAAGACCTAGAAATATGTGGTAATAGAATGTCAGATATTCCGATGGAGAGTTCTGTCTCTAAGACACCATCACTTTCCTGGAAATTGTAAGTAGAACTAATGTATGTTATTCTTTCCATGCACATAGAATACACATAAACACACACACTGTCTGGAAGTGAAATGTACATCTGAACGAGTTTCTGCCTCAAGATGGCCTAATCAAATGTTCTGAGTGACTTTAAGAGTACTCTTAATATAGGCACAGTATTATTTTTAGCATATTCAAATAGAGAACAGTGCATGGCTGATATACGATTGGGGATAATTTATAAAGTGTGTCTAGACAAGCAAAATGCATTTAAAAAGGAGGCAGATTATCTCAGACCTCTGAATACATCCCACTGTTAGACAGCTATATGTAACTCTGGGCTCCATTCCACTGAAGTGCTTATTAAGTTCCCTGAGTTAGGAATCTTCAATATGCTGATAGAATCCTCAATGGGCTCATTTCGCTAAATGGACTGAATTTTTCTGCAGTCAAGATAATGGTTACATGATACTTAACACTTTAAGGTCTAGAGGGATATACAACACATTGCTAAATATTAGAAATAATGAGTTGCACATCCCTCTGGTCCTCACCTATTCCCTCTTTGTTTGACCTTTAGCTCTCCATGATCTGCAGGGTTGGAGCATGGCAGTGCTTCTGGGAGAGAAATCAAAATCTTTACACTTTCCATTCAAGCTTTCTTTCAGCTAATTTGCTGGCAAAGGGCTTCACTGGAGAAGACAGAAATTTCCCAAAGTGAAGCGCTGACATCACCCATAGCTCTTAAGAAACTACTTATCCTGTCCTTTTGCTGCCATTTTAAATGGGAAAAACCTACTGCATTATAGTGTGGGAGACCTCATTATTAGGGATGTGTGAAAAGTCTAAAACATTTCATGGTAAACTAGCAATTTCCCACATTTCCTGGGAAAATTCCCACCCATAGAAATTCATACAATTTCTGCCTTTCACCACTGCCAATACATTTCCAGTAAAATTTTGATATTCTATGCTTATCTCCAAGTATTCCTGCAGCCATGCAGGCTCAACGTGTGTGGTTCTATTGCTACCAGTGCAGTTAAATAAGACTGGGGCTCCTGGGTGGTCATCATTTGTGGTTCTCTGGTCACCAGTGCAGTGGGCAAGGCTGAGAGGTCAGTGTATGTGGTTCTATAGCCACCAGTGCAGTGGGGCAAGGCTGGGTAGTGGGATGTGTGGTTCTATGTTACCATTGGCTGGGATGATGGGCAGCGGTTTCCAGATTACGACTCCCTTCATTTGCCAGGTAATAATGGGAGTTGTAGTCTAGCAGCAGCTGGAGGCCTGGGGTCAATAAGTGTTTCTTTACCTACTAGTAATGTTGAACAAGGTTGGGTGGTTTCATGACTACTTTGCAATGGGGCAAGGCTGGGAGGGGGCATGTATGATTATATTGGCTGCCAGTGTAGTGGGACATGGCTGGGGATTTAAGTATATGTAGTTCTATGGCTACCATGTATTGGTAGGTCATGGTAGAAAAAATCTGAAAATCTGCACTTTTGTGGGAAATTTCCCACTCGGTGTGAAATGCCATTTTTCACCTGTTTTGCTCATGAGGCAGAACTTTTCACCCACCCCTACTCCTTAGCATTCAGTGGATTAAAGCCCATTTATCTTTTGTGTAATGTGGATCAAGGGGATCATGGGGTAAAGCTCCCATCCTCCGGAGGGCAGGACCCTTAATAAAGGCAGGGCTTCTGAGGCAGAGACTCCCCTCTTCCCTCCAGCTTTACCTCCATCTATTCAGTTTCAAGTGGCCCTGCCTCAGGATAAGGTGTTCAGGCACTGCTCTCTTAGTTAGACTTCTTTTTTTTTGTTTATGTCTAGTTATATGGGGCTGTATAACCTCCATTAGTTTGGACCCCATTTACTGGCTGCCTTAGATATGCATTTCCCAGTTCACAGGTGTATTACTAGATCTTTCCCTTTAGAGGCTGACTTGTCATATAAGTCTATGCCTCATTGTGGAACTTTTCTGAAGTTGTTCATTTAATACAATGGGAGTCTTAAGACTGAAGCTTGGTACATTAACCTATTAAGTGCTACGGTCCTTTTTTTCTCCATGTCCCTTCATGTCTTGCTCCCACTTTTATGTGGTCTTTGCCTAAAATACACTCATTGCAGATCAGTGGGTGCTTCTTGGGCCTATAACAATCAGGCCACAGCTGAGCTGTGCAAGGTGGTAATGTAGTAACCTATGCATACTATCACCAACACTCCTGGGTGAATGTCCTGGGCATGGCCAGTTTTAGAAGGAAGGCCCTTCAGCAGGCTGTACCTGTTTAGGGACCTTTCTCGACCTCTTTCTCAAAAACTTTTGAATCCTATTGGTTCTTGTTCTTGCTCAGTTGTTTGGTGTGCCATTTTGGTGTCCTTTAACACCTAAGGTTCATGTTGTGCCAGTTAGTTCTATGGAAGACTGGTCTACAGAGGAGGGTTCTTTTTTATTTTTCCCTCTCAAGAATCTTTGTGGATGCTTTTGATATATCCCCACTGTTCCTGTGTTCCACAATGGACGTAAGAGGTAATGTTGGATAAGACAGGAAGTGCCAGCATAAACTATATATCTAACACAACAAATAGTCTTCTAAATACAAACTGGGTTATATAATAGATATGGTTAAAAAGCTATTTCAAAATGTTCAAAGTTGTTCTTAGGTGATAGTCTCACTTTTAATGAGACCAGTAGATCAATAAACCAGTATGGTGAGAATTCATCAAGTGATGAATGACTAAATGCACAAGGAAACTCTGATATTCTAGCATATTAGTTATTTACCAGTTCATCAGTAGCCAGCTCATATCTGTAACTAGCTTACTGGTCAATGAGTGCAATATAGAGCCACAATTCCTATACGCCAGCTCCAGGCTGGCCCATTCTATACAAAGCTATGGGGAGGACACACTTCTACTTTCCAAAACAATATAGGCACACTTCCACAATTCACTCATATTAAAAACAAGAGTGCTTGGTCTGATCATGAGTAAGCGTATTACACATGAAAAGAGTTCATCACAGCTGGAACCATTCACTGTCTTCGTGGAAGTGCGCCTTTATTGTTTAGGAAAGTGCTATGTCTGAACCTGTATGGGGTGTTCTGGGCAGCACACACATTATCTACTCAATTGCATCATGCACCATATGAATGACTGTATATTTGTCATATAAATATATGTCCAGGGGCAGACTGACAGGACCCAGGGCCCCTGGTCCAAAAAGAGGTCTGGGCTCCCTGCAGAAATCTCCACAAAGCCCCTTCCACCTCCACAATGCCCCCATCATCTCATCGCCACAATGCCCCCTTCTCTCCACAATGCCTCCTTCTCTCCACAATGCCCCCTTGATCTCATCGCCACAATGCCCCCTTCTCTCCACAATGCCCCCTTGATCTCATCGCTACAATGCCCCCTTCTCTCCACAATGCCCCCTTGATCTCATCGCCACAATGCCCCCTATCTCCACATTGCCCCCTTCATCTCATCTCCACAATGCCCCCATCTCCACATTGCCCCCTTCATCTCATCTCCACAATGCCCCCTATCTCCACATTGCCCCCTTCATCTCATCTCCACAATGCCCCCTATCTCCACATTGCCCCCTTCATCTCATCTCCACAATGCCCCCTATCTCCACATTGCCCCCTTCTCTCCACAATGCCCCCTTGATCTCATCTCCACAATGCCCCCTTCTCTCCACAATGCCCCCTTCTCTCCACATTGCCCCCTTGATCTCATCTCCACAATGCCCCCTTCTCTCCACATTGCCCCCTTCATCTCCACAATGCCCCCTTCTCTCCACAATGCCCCCTTGATCTCATCTCCACAATATTGCCCCCTTCATCTCCACAATGCCCCTTCCACAATGCCCCCTTCATCTCCACAATGCCCCCTTCCACAATACCCCCTTCATCTCCAAAATGCCCCCTTCCACAATACCCCCTTCATCTCCACATTGCCCCTTCCTCAATGCCCCCATCTCCACAATGCACCCGTCTCCACATTGCTCCTTCATCTCCACAATACCCCCCTTCATCTCCACCATGCCCCTACCTGCAGTCCCTGGTGGTCTAGTGGTGTGGGGAGCGCCTCTAGTAATGCAGAGGCTGGGAGATTATGTCATCTCCCAGCGCTCTGTATTACTAGAACGGCGCGCCGGCGGCCGTTGTAGGAGAGCTGCTGAGCAGCTCTGGAAGTGGCGGCGGCGGCGGGCCCCCTTCGGTCACGGGCCCTCGGTCCGTGACCGAATGCCCAATGGTCAGTCCGCCCCTGTATATGTCATATATAAATATTGCTATTTGTTTTGGAGTGTGTCATGTGAGATTTGATCACAACTATACTGGGTCTAGTTGAGAGTCGCTATTTCTTTTGCGGTTTATTGATGAGGACACACTTATACACATATGCAGTATGCATATACGTGTGTATGAAAAGAATGGTCACGCTTTTGCAACTTTTTTTTCATATTTCCCTGTCTCCCAGGCAGGGATATAGGTTTGGAAATATCTATCATGATAGCAGAGAAGATCAGCGTGTCATTTGATGTATCTCGGCCTGCATTCCAGCAGCAGAACAATACTCCAAATACACAAATGGATGGTTATTTTACCTGCTGGTCTCATATACTGCAGTGTACAGCTGTTTTCATATAATAATAATAATCTGTTGGTCTTATATAGTCACGCAAAATATAAGTACTTATGTAAGAGTGGGGAGAAATATATACATTTTGTTGGAGGGAAGCAGACTTTGACAGCCAATAATGAAGTGAACTGGTACCTTTCTTTTTTAGGAAAAGCGAACCTTCTAATATATGTTTATCTTAAATAGACAGTAATACATCTATTAAAGTTGTTTTCTTTCTTTATTTATTTTTTTTAACATGTAGCGCTTTATTTCATTACTTGCAGGTTTGTAGTTCAAGTGATATTCAAGCTGAAAGGATCCCCTCCCACCCTCTTCCCTGTGTCACTCAGCCACTCAGTGTGGTTCAGCTGGAGAATGGCGGGGGGCAATCTTCAGTAAGCAAAAGGTGTGGCATCCTATATTACTAAGTGAATTAACCCTTAGAGTACCCTACAGGTTTTACATAGGATTGCTATGGTCATGTGTATGATGTATGTTGCATAAAGTTTGGTATACTGTCTAGACATATATTATTATATTGATTCTGAGTATATTCTTGGTATAATCTATTACTGACTGTATTAAATGCAATTTATATGTTTTATTCAGAAGGTATGCAATATTTGAAATCGGTGGATAATTAAATTATGGTGATTTAAAGGGATAGTATAGTTCCATAAAAAGTATGTCCTAAATCGTAGTTTCCCTAAAAAACATTCAGTGTGCTTAATCCTTTCTCTCAAACTGTTATGGTTTGAGAGAAATAAGAAAATAAAGTTCTCCGCTCCCTCCCCTTTCTGCCTGACGAGCTGTAAAGCTGTCAGAGGCAGAATCCGGTTGCCCGACTGTAGGCGGCTTGTCAGGAACGCTGTCATCTAGATATCTAGGTATAATTACTTCATCGATATGGTCTACAACGTGTGCCTGGCTTGCAAACACACGTTGTGGACCATTCTGATGAAGTAATTATACTTAGATATCTAGATGACAGCGGTCCTGAAGAGCCGCCGTCTGGTCCCGGAAGCAGGATGCATGAGAAGGGGGAGGGAGCAGAGGTCTTTATTTTATTACATCTCTCAATCCATAACGGTTTGAGAGAAAGGATTAAGCACATTGAATGTTTTTTTAGTGCAGCTACGATTTAGGACATACTTTTTATGGGACTATACTATCCCTTTAAATCTGGGATTTTATTCCAGTTAGTTTCTCTAAATTTTGCTATTGCATATGGTAGAAGGACCTGGTTTACCATTAAACCTTACTCACCTGACAGCCTACCTTAAACCTCAATTAGCATAGTTCATACAGTTTCTGGGGCAGAGATATTTATATGCTGCTGCCAACTGTATTTAATTAATTATAGGATCAATTATCCTTTTCAAGTATTGTTATTTAATACCTCTGAACATACCTATGTGTGGTTAACCCTTTAATTTGTGTTAATTTGTATCTATTGAAATTGGCATTCACTCATTTATGTCATTGTTGCTTACACTTTTTATATATATAGTATTTACTTAAATAAATTATACATATTTTTGCACAAATATGCATAATTGATTATTTAATCAATTCTTTACTGTGAAGTAGTGTGTGAATACCTAGCATTATGTAAAGTTCTCAAAATTATATTATTATTTATCTATTTATGTGAAGGTATCCAATCTAATAGGTTCTCTTGTTTAACCCTTTCTTGGATATTGCCTTTGACAATTCAAACTGCAACAAACAGAAAGACTAATCCAAAAAAGTTTTCCACATACATAAATAGCAAAAAAAAAACTTAAGAAGGAAGAAAATGGGCCTTTAAGAAAGAAAATGGATCCAGGCAGGGTTGTCCCCTTTCCCTTCTGCTGAGCATTATCCAGAACTCCCCAGACAGATATGTCCTCAAAGTCTGTACCAATACCTTTAAAGTTGCTGCTTATGCAGATAATGTACTGTATTTTATCACTCGCCCTGAGGCATCTCTACCCTGCTTGGTGACAGCATTAGAGGAATACTGTTTTCTTTCACAAGATCTTATGAATTACTCCAAATCTGAAGTCCTTAATATAAATCTTCCACCCACACTTTCTGCTAAGCTTCAGACCAACTATAGTTTCAACTTCCCCTATGGGTGACTCGCTCCCCATCTTCACTCTATTTAGATGTGCTTCTCTTGATATCTTAAGGTCTCTTGCTTCTTCGACCATTTTTTATCCTCTGAAGAAATCTCACTTCTCAACAATACTCACATTCCTTGGTGGGTTTATTTGCAATTGCGCCATTGGTTCAACAATGTGACTAAGTCACATCTTCCGCACAGGCCCCTCACAGTTCTTGAATGAAATCTACGCAAAACTCCTGCTCATTTTCGCTCTCTTTCCTTTTGATATTCTGTTATCTCTAACTTTCCTCCTATTACCAAATATTTTTTGCTTAGACTCTGGGAAAAGGAGCTTGGTCCTACCCTGGAGATTGACACCTGGAACCATATCTTTCACAATTTGTGGATCTCAGCAAGACCAAAGACAAGAGAAATTAATTATAAATTCAGAACCAGGTGGCACATGACACCTCAGAGATTGGCTAGCTTTTCTGCCTCAATTTCAATTGTTTTTTGGAGATGCCAACTAGAGATTGGATCCATGTTCCATATTTGGTGGACTTGTCCCCTTATTTCTGTTTACTGGTCCCAAATACTGAGTCATATTCTCTCCACACTGACTTACGTTTAGATCTGCTCCTGTGCTTATTTTTACACAGATCTCTTGATCCTTGACTAAGCGAAATCAATCATTGGCCTTGTATCACCACTCTTCTCAATATGACCAAATCCCTTATTCACCTTCAGTGGGGATCTCACACTCCCCCTACACTGAATTCTTGGCTTTTGGCAGTGTACTCTTATATTTCCATGGAAAACCTCCATGCGAGAGCCACAAATACTTCCAATGCAATCCAAACTAAATGGTTCTTATGGATGGAGAGCAATGCATCCTAGTCCTATCAAACTCAACCTTCATAGGAAATAGTCACAGATCTAACTCTGACTTGAGGACACTAACGAGTTCCTCATGTTGGGCCTTGCATGCCATTCCACTGTACTTAAGGTGACGCCATCTAACTGGCTGACTCTGGCAGGGTTTTTTTTTTTCTCTTCCCATTCCCTTCCTCCCTCCCTCCCTCATTGTGGTATTGCATTACACTGCTCCTTTTTTTACATTTCTTTCATAGATGGCTTAGGTATCTCACTGACACTTAGCTTCTTATCTTCATCAAGTTAGTACGACTTTTCTCTTGTACTGCTCATTTGTTTTCTTCTTATCATATGGTCCTACCTCCTTTAAGATGACAGCTGTGCCTAACTTATCACAACATGCCTTTTGAAATTTTATGTTTATGTATTCATTTATACTGTTTGATGTATGTAACCTTCTAATATGTTGTACTCTGTTAATCATTACTAAATAATAGTGATGATCGAGCACCCCGATGCTCGGGTGTTCGGGTGCTCTGGCCGAGCGCCCCCGGAGGCTCGAGTGCTCGGCCAAGCACCCGAGCCCCATTGAAGTCAATGGGAGGACTCGAGCATTACACCAGGCACCCCCTTGCTCTGATTAGGAGAGGGTGCCTGGTTCATAGGAAAAGGTCAGAAAATGATGGAAACACCACAGAAATAGTTCAGGGACAGCATAGGGAGGATGTCTGGATGCATCTTGGACTCCAACGTCTCTGCTGGGAACGATGTTTCGCCCGTAGTACGCCATTTTTACAGACTGACCGTAAAACACACAAAAAGGAAGATAAAAACGATTTTAGGCGAAAAATTGTTACCAAACAGTATTTGCTGTATATTTACTTGTATATCATCTGCAAATTCTGCAAAAAATTTCATCGATTTTTCGGAACTGGGGCCATGATTAAGAGGGAAACGTGCGCAGCGTAAAGCAGGTGTTCAACGTGGTTATGGCCCGGGTAAGGTACAGCATTCAGGAACGGAGGCCGCAGCTACCACAGGTTTTACAACATGTCCGTTTGCCCTTGTTAAGTCCAAAATTTATAGTCGGAACAGTGGGGTCTGATCCATTGAGTAAAAGTGACGAAGTGACTTAGTGGATGAAGCCAAGAACTACCTTCTGCTCTGTCGAACACCCCAGCCCTATTTAATTCAATGGGAGGACCTGAGGCACTCCGATACAACCTGTATATCACAAAATGGAGGGCCTCATTCACATTGTGGTACAATAGTTCAGGTAGTGGTCCAACACTCATAAAGCCTATGCACTAAGTGAAAGGGCTGCCAAAAATTAGACTGAAATGTCACTCCAATACACCCTTTATTACACATAAAGGAGGGCATCATACACACCCTTGAAAAATTAGGATTAATGGCCTGCTGGTGACCCTCTAAAACATTAGGGGCGAGGGCATGCCGCTAAGCTGACCATCTAAAACATTAGGAATGAGGGTCTGCTGCTGAGCCGACCATCTAAAACATTATGGGTGAGGGTCTGCTGCGGAGCTGACCATCCTAAACATTATATGCGAAGGCCCTCTAGTGAGCTGACGCTATAAAACATTATATGAGAGGGCCCGCTAGAGAGCTGACCCAATAAAACATTATATGAGAAGGCCCGCTGGTGAGCTGACCTATACAAAAATTGTCAAACAGGGCCCGCTGGTGAGCTGGCCCTATATAAAAATTATATCACAGGGCCCGCTGGTGAGCTGGCCCTATATAAAAATTATATCACAGGGCATATGGAAGAGGAGGAGGAGGATGAGAAGATTAAGAGTCAACCATATACCCGTTTTTTGGGTGGAAGGGGTGAATGGGAATACAGAGTATTCCCATCATTGTAAATAACATATCTAAAGTGACTTTATGTTCACCCGGGGCTTTCCTCCAGTGGAGTGGAGAAGTCAGGGGAAATCCAGGCCTTGTTCATTTTTATAAGTGTCAACCTATCAGCATTTTCGGTGGAAAGGCGGATACGCTTATCTGTTATGATGCCACCAGCAGCACTAAATACCCGCTCAGACAGAACGCTGGCGGCAGGGCAGGCCAGCACCTCCAAGGCGTAGAGTGCCAGTTCATACCACGTGTCCAGCTTGGACACCCAGTAGTTGTAAGGCACAGAGGGATCAGTGAGGACGCTGACACGGTCTGCTACGTACTCCTTCACCATCTTCCAAAACTTTTCCCTCCTTGTGACACTAGGCCGCGCATCAGGGTGAGGGTGCTGGCGGGGTGTCATGAAGGTGTTCCACGCCTTGGAGAGTGTTGCCCTGCCTTTGTCGGAACTGCTGTGTGCTCCCCTTTTCTCCCCTTCTCGGTTGGCCAAGGTAGCACGTACTCTGCCGCCAGCGTTGTCAGATGGAAAATTTTGGAGCAATTTTTCGACAAGAACCTTCTGGTATTGCACCATTTTGCTTGTCCTCTCCACCGGAGGAATGAGAGATGAGAAATTCTCTTTGTAGCAGGGGTCCAGAAGGGTGAACACCCAGTAATCCGTGTTGTCTAAAATGCGTATAACGCGTGGGTCACGGGAAAGGCAGCCTAACATAAAGTCAGCCATGTGTGCCAGAGTACCAACAGGCAAGATTTCGCTGTCCTCACCAGGAGGATGACTCTCAATCTCCTCATCCTCTTCCTCCTCTTCTGCCCACCCACTCTGAAGAGATGGAACTAAAGTTCCATGGCTACCCTCTGTAGCGGAGGCAACCGTGTCTTCCTCCTCCTCCTCCTCCTCCGCCTCCTCCAATTGTCGCTGAGAAGACGAAGTGAGGGTGCTCTGGCTATCACCTTGTGTAAGCTCTTCCTCCCCCATTTCCACCTCTTCCACATGCAAAGCGTCGGTTTTAATTGTGAGCAGCGAGCGTTTCAGTAGACACAGAAGTGGGATGGTTACACTGATAATAGCGTTATCGCCGCTCACCATCTGTGTCAATTCCTCAAAATTGCGTAAAACCTCACAGAGGTCTGACATCCATTCCCACTCCTCACTTCTGATTAGAGGAAGTTGAACGGAGAGGCGACGACCGTGTAACGGCTGGTACTCCACTACTGCCCTCTGCTGCTCACAAAGCCGGGCCAACATGTGGAAGGTGGAGTTCCAGCGCGTGCTCACGTCACACAGCAGCCGGTGAGCTGGCAATTGTAAGCGCTGCTGCAGCGTCAACAGGCCGGCTGAAGCTGTAGATGACTTACGGAAATGTGCACACACGCGACGCACCTTCGTCAAGAGATCATGCAAATTGGGGTAGGTTTTTAGAAATCGCTGAACCACTAAATTAAATACATGCGCTAGGCATGGTACGTGTGTGAGCTTGCCGAGCTCCAAAGCCGCCACCAAGTTACGCCCATTATCACACACAACCATGCCTGGTTGCAGGTTGAGTGGCGAGAGCCACTGCTCGGTCTGGTGACTAATCCCCTGCAACAGCTCTGAGGCCGTGTGCTGTTTGTCCCCAAGGCAGATCAGCTTCAGCACGGCCTGTTGACGCTTCCCCACTGCAGTGCTACACTGCTTCCAGCTACCGGCTGATGGGTGAGTGGCGCTGTGCGCAGAGAATTCGGAGGTGGAAACGGAGGAGGAGGAGGAGGAGCCAATAACGTAGGTGCTGGCGGAAACCCTGATGGAGGTAGGGCCCGCAATCCTCGGCGTGGGTAGCACCTGTGCCATCCCAGGGTCCGAGTCGCTCCCAGCCTCCACGACATTCACCCAGTGTGCCGTCAGGGAAATGTAGCGTCCCTGGCCACAAGCACTTGTCCATGTGTCAGTCGTTAAGTGGACCTTCCCAGTAACTGCGTTGGTCAGGGCACGGGTGATGTTAAGGGACACATGGTGGTGTAAGGCGGGGACGGCACACCGGGAAAAGTAGTGGCGGCTGGGGACTGCGTACCGAGGGACAGCTGCTGCCATCAGGCTGCGGAAGGACTCAGTGTCCACAAGCCTAAATGGCAGCATTTCGATGGCCAGTAATTTGGAAAGGTGTGAGGTTAGTGCTATGGCCTGTGGGTGGGTGGCTGGGTATTTTCGCTTGCGCTCAAATGCCTGGGGTAACGACATTTGGACGCTGCGCTGGGACAGGGAAGTGGATGTGGTCGCTGATGGTGCTTCAGATGGTACAGGTGCAGGGCGGGAGGTATGCGGGCCTGCGCCTTCGACAGGCGATTGGCCGGCACCGAAAACAGGGGAAGAGGAGGCAGTGGTGTGGCCTGCAGACACAGATTGGCGATCCGGGCGTTCCTCCCACTTATTACGGTGCTTGGATGCCATGTGTCGGATCATGCTGGTGGTGGTGAGGTTTCTAGTGTTCATGCCTCGGCTCATTCTGGTGTGGCACAGGTTGCAAAC
This sequence comes from Rhinophrynus dorsalis, assembly GCA_037306005.1. NCBI lineage: Eukaryota > Metazoa > Chordata > Amphibia > Anura > Rhinophrynidae > Rhinophrynus > Rhinophrynus dorsalis. The sequence goes on along the minus strand of CM074721.1, from coordinate 376,202,521 downwards.
TACAATTCTTTTGTCGTCCGCACTTTCCTTAAAAAAACGCCATACCGCGGAACACCTAGCCCTTGGCAAGGGAGATTTACACAAGGGGGTGCTCCGTGGAACATTTGCGGGCCGGTTTGGTGCGGTCCGCCTTCTTTCTTTAGCCACACCACTGCCTCTTCCAGCCTGTTGCGGTGCTGCAGATGGCTCACCCTCAGGACTGCTGTCATCGCTCGGCTTTCCACCTTCCCAGGTGGGGTCAGTGACCTCATCGTCCACCAAGTCCTCCTCCACTTCCTCACTCTGATCATCCTCCTCATTTCTTGATCCCACCACATCCTCAGTCATTGACAACTGTGTATCATCCTCCTCATCAAGGTCTTGAGACAGTAATTGTGGTTGATTTGATGGCAACTGTGTCTCATCATCATCATCCACTTCCTTTGACCTTAAATGCCGTTCCCCTCTGTCATCTTCTTGTGATTGGGTACCCTCTAGAGGTTGTGAATCAGGGCACAAGATCTCATGTTCCTCTGCAAGCGTGCTTGGAGAGAGGTTCAAATCAAGGATTGGTGATGAGAAGAGCTCCTCACTATATCCCAGTGTGGGATCACTTCTTTGGCCAGACCCTCTATGGTGGGAGGAAGGATGATCAGGGTGAGGATTATGTTGGCCAGACTCTTGGCTAGTGAGAGTGGACTTGGTGGAAGACAGGGTGGTGCTTAACCGACTGGAAGCAGTATCAGCTGAAATCCAACCGACCACCTGTTCGCAGTGGTCTGACCTCGAGAGTGATGTCCTGCGACGCCCTGTAAACTGAGACATGAAGCTAGGTATGGTGGATGTCTTTCTTTCTTGTGCTCTGGCACCAGGCACAGTTTCTACGCGTCCTGACCCGCGCCCTGAACTATCAGGATCACGTCCACTTCCCCGTCCCTTTTTACCCGCCTTCTTCATATTAAACGGAATATATGCCGGTAATCTGCGGCTAGGCACACGAAACAGAATGTGACGCTAATCTGCGGCTAGGCACACTAAACAATATGTGACGCTAATCTGCGGCTAGGCACACTAAACAATATGTGACGTTAATCTGCGGCTAGGCACACTAAACAATATGTGACGCTAATCTGCGGCTAGGCACACGAAACAGAATGTGACGCTAATCTGCGGCTAGGCACACGAAACAGAATGTGACGCTAATCTGCGGCTAGGCACAGTGAACGGAATATGTGACGTTAATTTGTGAATTTGCACACTAAACAGAATGTGACGCTAATCTGCGGCTAGGCACACTAAACAATATGTGATGCTAATCTGCGGCTAGGCACACGAAACAGAATGTGACGCTAATCTGCGGCTAGGCACACGAAACAGAATGTGACGCTAATCTGCAGCTAGGCACAGTGAACGGAATATGTGACGTTAATTTGTGAATTTGCACACTAAACAGAATGTGACGCTAATCTGCGGCTAGGCACACTAAACAATATGTGACGCTAATCTGCGGCTAGGCACACTAAACAATATGTGACGCTAATCTGCGGCTAGGCACACTAAACAATATGTGACACTAATCTGCGGCTAGGCACACGAAACAGAATGTGACGCTAATCTGCGGCTAGGCACACGAAACAGAATGTGACGCTAATCTGCGGCTAGGCACAGTGAACGGAATATGTGACGTTAATTTGTGAATTTGCACACTAAACAGAATGTGACAATAATCTATGGCTAGGCACACGTTTAAAATGGCCCTTTTTGTCGCTGCGTTGTAAAATCATTGGCCCTGTGCACCTAACAGAATATGTCAGCTTGTCACTGCACTGTGAAATATTTGTCCCTGTGCACCTAGTACAATGTCACCTTAGAACATGTCCCCCCCCACAAAAAAATGAAATTCTGCCACCCCCAAAAAAAATTAAATGCTGCCCCCACACACAACAGTCCTAAAAAGGACTTTTGGGTCTTGAAAGAGTTTCAACAATTTTATTCTCCCTACAGTGACTTCCTGTGCATCTAGCATTATATGTCACCTTACATATATCCCCCCCACAAAAAAAAGGAAATTGTGCCCCCCCAAACAAAATATAAATGCTGCCCCCACACACAACAGTCCTAAAAAGGACTTTTGGGTCTTGAAAGAGTTTCAACAATTTTATTCTCCCTACACTGACTTTCCCTGCCTAAGCGCATCTCTCCCTGGCTAAGAATGAGCCGAACTCGCGCGTCGGGTGCTATACAGCACCCAATCACGGGTTCTGGCCAGCCAATCAGTGTAATGCCAGCAGCCAACATGGCTGCTGGCATTACACTGATGTCAGAGCCTCCCCGCACATTTATTGGCTGCGCAGCAGCCGCGAAACGTGCGGGGAGGAGACCCGAACATGGCGGGCGAGCACATGCGGTACTCGTACGAGTACCGCCATGTGCCGAGCAGAGCGATGCTCGAGCCAAACCGAGCTTCGGCCGAGCATGCTCGCTCATCACTACTAAATAAGTAAATATTAAAAAAAAAGAAGCTGGATAAGTTGATTGGTAAGGATAAGGAAAATGCTTTTGTTCTTAATATGTTCTTTTCATCGGTATCTACACCAAGAAACTAACAATGATAGAAGAACCTCAACAAATAACAAGTACAACCATACAATTAACAGTTGTATGATTTACAAAAGAAGAGATCAAAGGAAGACTGGAAAAATTAAGACCCTCAAAGCACCTAGCCCTGATTGTAAACCTCCAAGGATTCTTTGAGAACTTAGTGCAATGTTAGCACTGTTTTTTAAGCTTAAAGACTCAGGGTTCGATTCAAATGGGTCTGACACCCAAAAAAAAACCCCACCTAACTGCATTTCTTCAAGCACAGTAAGCATTTCAATGAAAAAAAAACCCACGATAATGTTACTAAGTTTTTGCCCTTTGACATATAATAAAATGCTGATATATGCCATTCAATTCAATGCTTTAGCATTAAGATCCATTGAGGGATCCACTTTTACATGTGAAAATCTGCACCCAGTTTTTTTAGTCATAGAGTCCCTTAACGCATCTCAAAATTGCAGACGCCAGAATTGAACCTGAAAAGAGTTTAAAAAAAAAAACTGTCACCAGTGGAAGTATTGATATGGGGCCCTAAGCAATCTCAAAATGTGTGAAATGTTAGTAGAATTAACCCTATGAGTGCCAGCAGGGTATGCTTCCCCACTGGCACTCACAGGGTTAATCTAAGTTAAAAAAAAACAGTCCATGGCAATAAACATTTACCAGTAATAATGATGTCCAGCAGAGTCTTCAGCACCCTGGTCAGTTACTGCCCATCTTCTTCAATCTTTTGGTTTCTATAAACTTCCGTCTTCTTCATTCTTCTATCTTCTTTTTTCTGTCCAATCTGTAAAAAAAAAAGGTAAATGCAAGATCTTTAAAAAAAAAAAAAAATCCCCAAAGATATTCATGTCTTAACCCTTTGAGTGTCGGAGGTGTATATCTGTTAAAAAAGAATATGCTGACATTGCGGTTCCAGAAAGATTTAATCCATTATTATTGTCAGTAAATAAAAGCCCCTTCAATGGTTAATCTCCACTGGCTGTGCTGGCGGCGGCAGAAATGCGCAGTAACACAGGACCCCTTCCATACTTTTCAGGCCGTTGCCAGAGTTGGAATGAGGACATTTTGAGCAGAGATTGGCTTTTTTTTATATGGCCAGTCTCCGTTCAAAATGTATTCCAGCCTCCAATTGGCTGGAATGTGTGCTTACGCATACATCCTAGTGTGGGGGGGGGGATGACAAAACCCCCTAGAAGCTAAATGGCTGGGATGATAGTCTGCAGGATAGTAATTTATTTGCTTTTCATACTGTTGTATGACACTGATCACTATTGCCATGTTTGCAGTTTACAAGTACTTCCAGATCTTTCTCTAGCAAAGAGTTTACTAGAATGCTCTCAAGTTATAAGTAGTATACCAATTTGTTGTTTACAAGTGCGTAAATTCATACTTTCCTACATTACATTGCATATTCCATTTGTTTGCCCAGTCTGCCATTTTATGTAAATCCTTCTGAATAGAACAAACATCATGCTCTAAGTTTATTGCCCTGCATATTTAGGGTTATCAACAAATATAAAAATGTTGCTTTCTATGCCTGTATCAAGGTCATTTAAAAATATGGTTAAAAAGCAGTTGAGCAAGTATTTAACCCTGAAATACTCCACTTTCACTTTTAATTATACTGGAAAATATTCAGTTTACATTTTATCATTTTATCATTAAACCAGTTCTACACCCAGTTAGAAAGGTTATGCTGTGCAGCAATGTATCAAATACTTTTGCAAATTGTAGATATTAGGGGTGGGCAAAACGTGAGAAAAATTTCCCAAATGACTTGTGGAGAAAACTGACTGATTTTTCTCTTTTTTTTTTGCAAAAGTTTTCTCCTCCTCACCAATGCAAAATGTTCCTCCTTTTCGCCTATTTTAACAAATTTTCCCCTATATTTCCAATGGAAACAACATTTCCACAGCAATATTTCTTCTTCTGAGGGCTGTATTGGAGAAAAAGTAGCTGAAAGTCAAACTTGTGAATCCTACAGCAACATATGCCTTGAAAAATGTGTGAGCATGTAGATGCAGTTATCCTGCTTAAGTGACACTTCCCATATTCGTGATTATGTTAAGTAATTAGAAAAAAAAAAAAAAAAAGCACAACATACAATGTGGCAGATGTGTATGGTAATGGTGGTGGGGGACAGGCATAATGTATCTGATTTGTGTGTGTGCATATATATATATATATATATATATATTCCTATAGCAGTTTTTTCCATTGTCATGTTTGTGTCAAATGTAATCTATCCTTCTTAGATTATTGACACATTACTTATTGGTCATGGAAGTGGTCTCAAGTGTGGTAGATAGTAGCAATACTTGTTCACATCCCTCCTCCACCTCATCCTGTGCTGCTATTAATACATTTGGCCTGGCTTTCTCTGTTATCATGGATAAAGGCCATGTAGCTATAAAGTGAAAGTATTTTTACACAAACTACTAAGATTTTTATTCATTGTACTTCATTAAAGGTTAAGTTTTAACCTGATTTCTACACTTCTGAAGAGTCCTCGTAGTGCTGAAAGGGTTAATTGTGTTCCGTACATTTGGGGGTTACTAACCTTTATGTATTAGGGACTACAACATATACTCTTTCTTTAATTTACTGATACTCAGATGGTATGAGGTGTTGGTTCATTTTTAAGAATGTTAGTCTCCCAACATTGCTGCTTGATAGCCGCCGCGTCCTGTGGTCATTGACAATATAACCACCTGCACTGAAAACACTCTCAAACTCAACTCTTGCTGAAGGACTACTAAGGGTTTCCAATTCAGTATTTGTCAATGCTGGTCTCACACACACTGCTTTGTTTGCCAGTAGTCCATGGGGTCATTTTTTTCTGCCTAGAATGTAGCTATCCTGCAAGTATGTAAAAAACTTCTCACATGCAGTGGGACCACTTCTAGGAGCTACACGATGTTCCTTTGTATCAGTTACCAACACGTACTCAGGGCTTAAGTCCCAAGGAAATGTTCCACCACCACCACCATCATCAATGTTCGGTTTTTGCCACCCCTTCTGAGACCTATGAATTGCCCTGTGTTTAGAATGGGACGTTCTGGTTGATGATGTAGGGGATTCTGCTGGTTGAAATGCTTTGACGCCTTCCTTTTCACTATGCTGTCTAGATGTTTTTTGTGCCCTCACTTTTTCCCTCTCATCCTCCACAATGCAACCGTGAACTCAAGAATATTTCGATATTCCTTGTCAGAATCCGATTCCTCAGAGTGTTGCTGCTGATCGTCATGACTTCTTGATATGACAAACTGCTGATGGCCCTTTGGCAGCAATTCGGAAATTTTGTTTTTGAAGCAGGGGTCCAGCAAAGTGGCAAGAATGTATTTCTCATTGCTTTTAATGGACACTATGCAAAATCTTGTTGAAAGCATGCTAACGTCCTTTACCAGCTGGTTCATATCTGTGTTGTCATTATGGTAATATTCCTCAGCCATGCTCCTCATTTTTTTCTGCAATTAATATATCAGTGGTAGAATTTCACTAATTCGTACTCCTATGCGAATTGCCTTTGGCCAGGTAACAAAGCGGCTCCCTCCAAGGCCTTCCAGTTTCACATGGAGTACAGTGATCTGTACAGTGCCTGACACACTGTCAAGCAGTGACCTTCCTAACACTGACCCTACACTACCCCAACAGTAAAGTGCAACAATACTACCCCTAACACTAGCCTAACCCCCAGATCTGTGTAACACTTACCTGTCATCCACTGTCCGTCGTCTTCTTCAATCTCGTGTCTTTTGTCTCTGTAATCTTCCGTCTTCTTTCTTCTTTGTCTTCTTTCAAATCTGTCCTGTAAAATAAGAAAATAAAAAAACTTCAATGAAAGATTTGTTTGTAAACAAATGCCACTAATATATGCCTGACTTAACTGTTTGAGTGCCGGAGGGTATCCTTCCAGCACTCAAAATGGTTAAATGCAGTCTGACATATCTCTTAAAACTAATATGCTGCCATTCCAGTTTTAAAAAATAAGTACTGTAAAATCTCAGGTATAATACGCACCTGTTTATAATATGCAGGTGCATATTATACCCAAGATTTTAGGAGAAAACAAGAGTGTATATTACGCACCTTTGTTTTCCCCCTTACTAAAAAAATGAGAGCTGCCAGATACCTCTCCCCCCCAGTGCAATCCGGTCTCAAAATAATGCTTACTTCCACTGAAGTCCACATCTTCCCTGCAGGTGGTATAATTGCATTTGCCGCCCGCTTCCTTCAATGCACAGTAAGAAGGACCTGACAATGCATTGAAGGAAGCTGGCTGCAAATGCAAACCTGTTTTGCAATGCATTGCGTACCCATCTGGCACTCAAAGGGTTAGGAAAACACCCGTTGGGTGCTTGTTTTTTTGCCAACAGGGGGGGAATTGAATTGAGCCCTTAATGTGTGTGGTTGTATTGCTATGGGTGCAGTGGAATGACGTTGGGACTCTTGGAGGGGGTTCCGTATGTGTGGTTCTATGGCTAATGTGGGATGGTGGGCAATGGAAGGGCAATGGTGGACAATGGGAGGCACTCCAGCTGCTTCCAAACTACAACTCCCATAATTCCCTGACCGCTGCCACCTGGTAGAGAATGATGGAAGTTGTATTCCAGGAGCAGATATAGGGTCTCCCATTGCCCATCATGCTACAGGGTACCATGGGACAAGACTTCACCCAATTGTGGTTCTGTGACTACCAGTGCTGTGGGACAAGGCTGGGGGTCAAAATGTGTGGTTCTATGGCTACTAGAGCAGTGGGACTAGGCTATGGGTCAATAAGTGTGGTTAAATGGCTACCAGTGCAGTGGAATAAGGCTGGGGGTCAATATGCATGGTTATATAGCTACCAGTGTAGAGGGACAAGGCTGGTAAGTGTACTACTCCCTACTAGCAAGGTCTGCAGTGCATTGCTTCAAGGGCTCTAAATCCCCATTTGAATTGTTGAATTATTTATTTGTCTAGACAAATGGAATGGGTCCACAGGCTTTTACATTAGCTCACCAATAAGATGCCCCACACTATATGCTTCCCAGGTATAGTGAGGTAACATATAACCATGCACTCACCACTCAGCCTCATTGATGCATAGAACCAGGTGGGATCCAGCACTCATAACAATGATATTGTACACATTCAATGCATACCACTCTTCAGATAAAAATACTTTTTATTCCATATGTATTAAAAAACAGACACATTGCCTCTGCCATGATGGAAAGCCTACAGAGACTTTCATGTAGAGTGTCACTTGCAGACACTTCATCACAGACCTGTATGCCCATGCATCATGTGATTATTTAGAGAAAAACATACCAAAATTGATTGGACCATATAAAAAGCCTTGTATAACGAAAGTATAACATACGACTGGTAACAATTTCTTTATTTATACTATTTGTTGCCTAGAGTGCTGTTTGCTTGCACCAGCTTTGCTCCAATTGCTTTTATATATAAGGCTCTGTATGTAGAATATTCAAGCAATTTCAAGTTAATAAATAAACTCACACCTCACGCTTAAGTGCTGTACACTTAGGGACCATCAGCAAATGTGATTAGCTGAAATAACACACTTCCATTTTCGCTGGGATTATAAAACTGGATGGGCTTTGTGATGTGCAACGTGAATGTAGTTTACTTGTTTTCGTGTTTTCATCTATTATCAGAAATGCATTATCAGGTTCCATTTTATGAACATTATGTGCCATCTGCAAAATGGTTTTGTATGAAGAGGAATGATAGTTTTCTGCTACATGCTGTAGATTGATCCTTGAGGGAATTATTACTGTTATCAGAAAAATATACTCTCACATTACTACATGAATATTTACTTCCATATATTGAGGCTGATTTACTAAGAAGAACTGGCGTAATCCTGCAACAAGCCAACCGAACCAAGTAAAAGTCCCCTCTGATTGGATGCTGGGGAGTCTTCAAGGCATTGGAGACCACTCTAGCAGTCAAGTGGTTTAACCCTATGAGTGCCAAGGCATGGGGATAGGGATGGGGAGTCTCCAAGGCATTGGAGACCACTCCAGCAGTCAAGGGGAATCCACTCTAGCAGTCAAGGGGTTTAACCCTATGAGTGCCAGAGGGGAACTCAATGCATTGCTTTGCAATGCATTGCGTACCCCTCTGGCACAAATAGGGTTAAAGTCCCATTTAAAATCAGTGGGAGTTTGGGAATTTGTATTTGTTCCCTATGTTGTTTATGTGTTAGTTTGCTTAAGCCTCATTATGGTGCGTCTGAAAATAGGCAACTTTTTTTTTTTTTTTTTTTTTTTTTACAGATTCTGCCTTTTATGTTTTTATGACTCAGGGAAGTAGTAAACGCTTCAGTGCTGGGGACATTTACAGAAGTTGCAGGCACTGCAAAAGGTTACTGCATGGGCACCATTGTCTCTGCGTTCTCAATGCATGAAAAAATGCATGAGTTGTGAATCATTGTGTCCAGTGAGGCATTTCATACAGGCAACATGCTCTGCAGCATGCAATAACACAGCTACACATTTAGAGTATGGTTTCAATTAAATCACATTGAAGTGACAGAGCTTTCACAGGTAGCTCTGTTTTCTCTACAATTTTCTCACTTCTGTTTATATTGAGATAATGGAGTGCTGGGAAAACCTACCCAGTAGCACTAAAAACTCACCAACATTTTCATTTGGTACAAAATATTAGTGCCCATGCGAGGGAAAGAACTGTAGCATACCCCAGCTACATTTACCACCCATGTTGAAAACTTCCCTTTCTCTTGGATTCCACAAAAAATCCATATGCAGGAGGGGTTTTAAAGCTTGTTGCCTAAGGGAGTCAGCCATTTATTGGATGTTGAGGTGGGCATCACAAACACTAGCATCTCTCATGTAAAAGGTCTGCAGGAGACCCATAGGATGTCATGCAAACATTGTTTGCTGTATATGTGAGCACATTAAAGATGCAGCTTTGTGGACTTTTGGTGAATTAATGTAAGGCAATAACTACCTATGTGAAAGGCATCATAAACCAGCATATTACCTTTCACCAACACAGCATTACCTTGTGATAGAGTCCTAAAATTTTCAGAGCTTCAAGCTATCTCAGGAAATTTCTGTCACACTCTGTCAGACACTCCCTCAGTTTCCTAACCTCTGTGTTCTCTAAAGGCTCATCTCTTTAGATAAACATAGAATTTGAAGGCAGATAAGAAGCAATTGGCCAATCTAACTTGCTGTTTCCCTATCAGGCTATCTCATTTATTTTATTCTTAAGTCAACAAGCCTTCTTACATTTATTTACCATTTTAGCCTCAACAATATCTGCTGGGGTGGGGGAGGGTATTTTATGTATCTATCATCCTTTCTGGAAAGTCGTTTTTCCTCTTAAATTTCCTCTCATTTTTTCACCCAAGTTCAAGGTATGTCCTTTTTATTATCCTTTTTATTCTAAAAAAAATGATTCCCTGTGACTGTTATTAAATCCCTTAATTTATTTGAAGGTTTCAATCATGTCACCTTGTAGTCTTTGTTATTTAGCACATGCATAATTTTAGTGTCCCGTCTTTGAATAGTGTCTAATTTATTGATGTCCTTCTGGAGATATGACCTCCAGAACTGTACATCATACTCTATATCAGTATTGTGTACAAACTACATAGCATCTTATTTATACTGCTTAGTAATATCTCTCAGTGTTCTATTATAAGTATCCTATAGTGTGATCAACCTTCCAGTTAGCCTATAGTCACTCCCTCACCGAAAACCTGGTTATTTATTCTACTAAGTAGCACTACCACCAGCCGTTATCTCATGTTTTCCTGTCCCCTACTACCTCTAGAGCAGGGCTCTCTCTCTCTACTTGTATCTGCACGTCTGTAACATTTTATGTTCCTATTTCCCCCCTTTTTGTACAGGAATATTTTAATAATACATAGTTTACTGAGCATACCAACGGTATGACACAATAGAGTGTGGTATGTGAAGCTGTATGCAGAATTGGAGATATTTATGAACTGCTTATCTGCAAGCTGGATATGTTGTTTATTGAGCATATTAACTGACATGCAATAACATTTGTAGTCTCAAGTTGCATGCATAACTGGAGAAACTTGCAAACTGTTTAGATGCAAGTGGGATACATTGTCTAACAAGTATACTAATTGCTACACAATAACTTCTGGTGTGTGGACCTGGGAAGACCAGAAATCTTTTAAAACATTTTATATTGAGAAAGATAAGATCGAGAGGATTTACTTTCTTGGGCCATTACTATCTAATAACGTGATAGTTCAATATATAATTTTTTTACGATCGATCGTGTTAGTTTTATAGTTACCTGTGCTCCTTTTTATTTTTTAACTAGTTGAACAGCCCGTTACACAGGCCACAATGCCACTGCCACCCGGTTGCGGGGCAGTCACGCACAGTGGAGACTGCCCACTCCATGGCTGATACAGAGCTGGATGCTCCTTCGGAGCGCCCAGCTCTGTATCAGCCGTGGCGCTGGCAGTCTCCACTGTGCATGACTGCAGCACGCACAGCAGTGTCTACTGCGCATGTCGCGGCGTTACACACGATTTAGCGAATTATTATATAGGATATCCATATTTGTTATTTTATATTGAGTTGATTTATACTCTCTATATTTTAGGTGTCCAGAAGGGAAAAAGAGGAAATTTATTTTTCCCTCTTTTCTCCCTTATGAGTTTACTATAATAAGACTGTCATATTTTTTATAGCACTTGTAGTTTCAGCAGCATATTTGCTGCATGAAATAATTATATATATATTATTGATTGGAAACACATTTATAAGTTTTTTTCCTAACAGGTGGATTTAATGTTTTAACCCCTTAGTGACGGCCGCGTGCAGACGCGGCCGTCACTTAACGCCCGTCTAACATTTTTTTTTTTTTTTTTTTAAAACAATCCGGAGTCCCCGAACGGTGCGCAGCCGCGCGGGGAGCCGGATTTCCGGGACGTACATGTACGTCCTCTGTCACTAAGTGACAGCCACACAGGACGTACATGTATGTCCTGTGTCACGAAGGGGTTAATCAGGGCTCAAAATTTCCACTCACCACTAGCCAATGGCGAGTGAATATTTAGCCCTGGCGAGTAGAAATTCAGCCCTGGTGGGTATGCTATGGCTTGCAGTGGCGAGTAACTTTTCCGGCCTGGCTAGTAGCAAAGAACTTAAAATTTTAAGCCCTGTTTTAATGATAAGTATTCCCACCATATTGTAGTATTCACTACTTATACATTATTGTTTGGTGAAAGAGTTATTCAAATTAGCACCTTTTATGGTAATTATCTGTGTACGTACGTTGACGCACGTTGCACAGAGAGTTTTAATAAAACTTTTTGTATAGCAATTTATCTTGTTGAAGTTGGATTATTTACAAATTTATTGTGACTCCATTATTTGTTCCTACTGTCGGTGATTAGAATAGCTTAATTTGGTGTTCTAAGTGCCGTAGATATATAATAAAACTTGGACAAAGTCACACATCATTGCAGTGGGGTATATGTATGTAGGCAAAAGTGGAGTAATTCTGGAGCAACAGAGCAATGTAAAGAGCAATGTGTTGCGTTGTGTACCACTCTGGCACTCAAAGGGTTAGAGCTGCGGAATTAGTTGGCGCTGTATAAAAAAAGAATAATAACAATAATAATTATATTGGCTCCCCTTCTGAGTGGAAATACATAAAAAATATAGCATATTGACTGAAAAAATAGATTTCAATGGTACTTTAACATAGTAACATAGTAACATAGTAGATAAGGCTGAAAAAAGACATGCGTCCATCAAGTCCAGCCCATGCCAATAACACCCCTGTTGATCCAGAGGAAGGCAACAAAAAAGCCCTCTGGAGCAATTTCCAATGTAGGTGTGTGTGTGAGTGTGTCAAATAGTTCCCCGGCTCAGTATCCTATTTGCTTTGAAGCCATCTGTCATAACTGTCAATATTGTTCTGTGCTAGATAGGCATCCATTGCTTTTTTGAATGCAGTTACATTATCTGCAAGCACAGCATCCCGAGGCAAAGAATTCCATAGCCTTACCGCCCTTACTGTAAAGAATCCCTGCCTGTGTTTTAGTCGAAAGCGCCTTTCCTCAAGTCTTAATGGATGACCTCTTGTTCTTAGCTCAGCTCTTTGCATAAATAATTCATTGGATAGTTCTTTGTATTGGCCTTGAATGTATTTGTAAATGGTAATCATATCACCCCTTAGACGTCTCTTTTCTAATGTAAACAAACCCAGTTTGGCTAGTCTCTCTTTGTAACTCAGATCCTCCAATCCCTTTATCAGTTTTGTTGCACGTCTCTGCACCTTTTCCAGTTCAGTAATGTCTTTTTTTAGAACAGGCGCCCAAAATTGTACTCCATATTCTAGATGAGGCCTAACCAAGGATTTATACAGAGGTAGGATAATGTTAGCATCCCTTGCTTCTACACCTCTTTTTATGCAGGCTAGTACTCTATTTGCTCTTGCAGCAGCTGAGTGACTCTGCACACTGCTGTGAAGACTATTGTCTATCAGTACACCTAAATCTTTCTCTAATGAGGATTTCCCAAGATGTTTCCCATTTAGAGTATATGTAGCAAGTTTGTTTCTACAACCCAAATGCATAACCTTACATTTATCTACATTAAATGACATCTGCCACTTTTCTGCCCATTCACTTAGTTTATCTAAATCCTTCTGTAGGGAAAAAACATCGAGCTCTGTATGTATTTCCTTACATAGCTTAGTGTCATCAGCAAAGATTGAGATGCTACTTTCAATTCCCACTTCTAGATCATTAATAAACAAATTAAAAAGCATTGGGCCCAGGACTGAACCCTGCGGTACCCCACTTATAACCCTAGACCAATTTGAAAAAGTTCCATTTACAACAACTCTCTGCCATCTATCATTTAACCAGTTCTCAATCCATGTACAGATACCACCACCCAAACCGAAGCCTTTTAATTTATGCAGTAACCTGTTGTGAGGCACTGTGTCAAAGGCTTTTGCAAAATCCAAGTATACTACATCAACAGCAATTCCCCTGTCCAAATTACTACTCACTCTTTCATAAAATGCAAGTAAATTAGTCTGACATGATCTGTTCTTCATGAAACCATGCTGATTCCTACTAATGATATTGTTTGTCTTCACATAGTTCTGAATACTATCAGTTAATAACCCTTCTAGTATCTTACCCACTATGGAAGTCAAGCTCACAGGTCTATAATTTCCTGGTTTGGATCTTGCTCCCTTTTTAAACAATGGAACTACATCAGCTTTCCTCCAATCACAGGGCACTATGCCTGATGAAAGCGAATCAATAAATATTAAGTATAATGGTTTTGCTATTACTGAACTAAGTTCCTTAAGTACCCTTGGGTGTATACCGTCCGGTCCAGGCGCTTTATTCACTATAACCCTTTCCAGTCTCTTTTGGACCTTGTCCTCAGTAAGCCATGTAGATGTTGGAGGAAATTCCATGGTTTTGTCTGTTTGCCCATAGCTTGTCATTTCTGCTTCCTTTGTATATACTGAAGCAAAGAACGTATTTAGGGTCTCAGCCATAGCTTTATCCTCACTAATCAATTCACCTGTTTCAGTCCTAAGAGGACCAATATCAACCTTAACTTTTTTGTTGTTAATATACTTGTAGAATTGTTTAGGGTTTTTCTTGCTCTCGTTTGCAATGTTTCGCTCATTTTCTATTTTAGCTAGCTTAATTGCTTGTTTGCAGATTTTATTACATTCTTTATATTTTTTAAATGATGCATCTGACCCAATTGACTTAAACACCTTAAAAGCCTGCTTTTTATTTCTCATTTCCCTGCTAACCACATTATTAATCCACATTGGTTTTGCTTTACTTCTCTTGTGCTTATTCCCCAATGGTATATATTGACGTGTATATTTGGCCAAGAGCATTTTAAATACATTCCATGACTCTTGTGCATTTTTATCTTTGAAAATTACATCCCACTGGATATCCTTTAAAGCTTCTTTTAACTTTGTAAAATTAGCCTTTTTGAAATTGAATGTTTTGGTTAAACTCTTGCTATTGGGTTTCTCATAACAAACTTCAAAGGATACAATATTATGGTCACTGCTGCCCAAATGTTCCCTTACCTGTACACTGTTTACAATGTCAGAATCGTTTGAGAGCACTAGGTCAAGCAAGGCCTCTTTTCTAGTTGGCTCCTCTACTAGTTGGGACATAAAATTATCATTTATCATACTTAGAAAAATATTTCCCTTTGTTGTGCCTGAAGTCATATTGCTCCAGTCAATTTCAGGGTAGTTGAAATCTCCCATTATAATTACCTTTGCTGACCTAGCAGCCTTTTCCATTTGCAGTAAAAGCTGGGCTTCCTCCAACTCCCCAACATTAGGTGGCTTGTAGCAAACTCCCACCAATATCTTTTTATTATGTGTGCCCCCAGTGTGTATTTCAACCCACAAGGCCTCTACCTTTTCATTGGACCCTTCATTTATATCTTCCCTTAAACTAGGTTTTAAGGCCTGCTTAACATATAGGCATACCCCTCCTCCCCTTTTATTAACCCTGTCCCTCCTAAAAAGTGAATAACCCTCTAGATTGACTGCCAAGTCATACGTATCATCTAACCAGGTTTCAGACACTCCAATCAGATCATACTGCTCATGTACTGCAATCATTTCTAGTTCCCCCATCTTACCAGCCAGACTGCGAGCATTTGCATGCATACATTTTATCTTTTTGCCATTCTTAAAGATTTCATTCTTTTTCAGATGTATTTGTCTTTTATCAGGCTGTAACAATGGCAACTCCCTATTAGCTGAACTAGCCCATTCCCCCTCTCCACCCCCATGACCCTTCTCTAATCCCATTCCCTCAATTATACTATCTTCCCCAGCCTGTGTTGCAGCTCCCTCCCCCCCCCTTTCTAGTTTAAAGTCTCCTCCAGCCTTCTAACCATCCTATCACCCAGCACCGTGGCCCCCCTTCCACTAAGGTGCAATCCATCACTACTATAAAGATTGCTCCCAAGGGAAAAGACTGACCAGTGCTCTAGGAACCCAAACCCCTCCTGCTTACACCAAGTCTTTATCCACGCATTTAACTCCCTAATCTCCCGTTGCCTTTCTAATGTAGCGCGTGGCACAGGTAGAATTTCAGAAAATACTACCTTAGAGGTCCTCTGCTTAAGCTTATATCCTAGGTCCCTGAAATCATTCTTAACGGACCTCCATTTTCCACTGACTTTGTCATTAGTACCAACATGTACCATGACAGCCGGGTCATGCCCAGCCCCTCCCAACAATCTATCAACCCGATCAGCCACATGTCGAACCCGAGCTCCCGGGAGACAGCAAACTGTACGATTGTGGCGATCTTGGTGACAGATTACCCTGTCTGTCTTCCTAATAATAGAATCCCCTACCACCACCATCTGTCTAGGTCTGCCTGAGTCCTGGATCCCATCCGTGCTAGAGGGGCTGTTCACTCGGCTGTTAGAGAGAACAGTCCTCTCCAGCAAAGACATTCCTGTGTCAGCATCCCCAACATCATTACTTAATGTAGCAAATCTGTTAGGATTAGTAAACACAGGAGTGTCCTCCCTATTTCTCTGTCCACCCCCCTTGCTATGTCTAACTGTAACCCATCTGGCTACCTGCTCTTTCTTTGTGCAGTCTCCACCCTCAGAACTACCTACCACCGCTTCCTGCTGCTCAGTCAGCAGAACCCTCTCAAGATTGTCCGTCTTTCTCAATGTTGCAACCTGCCCCTCCAGATCTCTAATACGAGCTTCCAGAGAGACCACTTGCTCACATCTGCCACAGAGGTATGCACCCTGGAACGGTTGTTCCAGATGTGCAAACATATGGCAGTTTGTGCACTGAGTTAAATGGACAATCATGCTACCACTCATATGTGCCAGTTACCACAAGATAAAAAGGCAGGCAGGCAGGCAAAAATAGCTGCACAATAAGTTTGATAAATGTGTTCCCCTGTGTAACCCCCTGTATTTGACTTCCCCTGTTTTAAATTCCCACACTTACCACCCTTCTGCACTTACACACTGAGGCAAGATTCACACGTTCAAGTATTCACTATGTATCTGCTATATAAGCCAGGAATCCACCAATTACAAACACAGCAATTAGTCACTCCCACCACACCAGACTTCAATTATTTATCACAGCAAAGAGGGAAAACAAAACTCAGAGAGATTTGCTTTTAACCTCTCCCTTACCACACCACACAATATTCTTATGCTATTATTCCAGCAAGTATCCAATCTCAGTCTCACAGGGCACAGGGCACTGATGAACTTACAGAGCTCTCTCCCTCCTTGCTATATAAGCCAGGAATCCACCAATTACAAACACAGCAATTAGTCACTCCCACCACACCAGACTTCAATTATTAAACCTTTGAATATCAGAAATGTCAACAATGCATTGCAAAGCAAGCTTCTTCATCAACATAAGTTGTAGAAGCAGAGCTTGTGCAATACGGAATGAAACTGACATAGAAAATCCCAATCAGCTCCAATGTAGTAGCCTGGCAGCCATTTCTGCTGAAGTTGTATGGTGACTGGACCAGCTCCATATAGGCCCCAAAGTAAGCTCCCAAAATGTTGAATGGCCATAATGAGATGGCTTCAATAGAAAAAAACTCCCCAAATGAATTTTGCTCCTGATGTGTGTTTAGGTTGAAATCCTATTCTAGCCTTGGTTAGCACATTTGCATTTGTTTCAGTTTATGTAATATAAAGGAAAATATGGAATCCCTCCACCACTGCAGCTTTTAGACCTTCACTGAATGATAAATAAGCAAAAAATCTGCAGAAAATATATTTTTTTCAGAGGTTACATAATATTGAGAAAAAAGCACATTCAATTAAAATAAAGGCAGGGATTTATTTATATTAAGGACAGTAAAATGTGGAATTATTTGCCTTGGGAGGCTGTGTTTGCAGATACTGTAAATTCATTCAAAAACATATTGGGCACATTTCTAGTCCAGAGCAATATTGAGTATTAGGACAATTGGTTTTCAATGCAGATAGGATGCTGATCCAGGGAGATATCAGATTGCTTACAGATTCAGTAACAATGTTTTTTACCCATTTAGGGCATAATGGACTTGATGGAAACATGTCTTTTTTCAGTCTTATTTACAATGTCACTATGTTATTTGATATTGGTAGGTACTGTACCCAGCCATTTAATTATTTGAGAGTACATTTTCCCTTAAAACATAGATTATTATGCCAGATTATGATGTTTAATCTCAAACCTTAAATTGCAAATGTATTACAAATAAACATTTGCTTTAAAATGTATTAGTCTTTTTCTTTTGACAGCAAGTGATGTATATATAACCATTATATCTCATTGCTTTGCATATCTTTGGCATTCAAAGGCTTATATCCAGGAACTTTGGTTATATTAAATGACAGGAGTATGATGATAGGCCTAAATAATAAAAATATAGCGATAAGGTGATTGGTAAGGTGCTTGAACTTAAAAAGACATTTTGAAAACCCATATCATTATATTTAAATAACACATTACAGAGACTCATGTTTTTGTTTGTTTTTAGACATCCTATCACGGTGCCGTGATTTCTTGTCTGTCGACATTGCTACTTCCTGTCGGTACTTGCTGATTCTTATTGGTCATTGGGCTCTGCTCCGCCCAGCACTTGCCTTTTTAAACTCTGTTCTCACTACCTTGGGTGCCCTTTCGTGGTGTTCCTGACCAGACGTGTGTTGCTGTGTATCCTGTTCCATGTATGATCCGGTTTTGCCTGACCTTGCTCCTGTTTTCTCTGCCTATTCCGTTGATGACCCAGTTTGGCTGACTACCGCTCTCTGTGTACCGATCCAGGCTTTGGCTGACTACCACTCTCTGTGTACTGATCCAGGCTTTGGCTGACTACTGCTTTCTGTGCACCGATCCAGGCTTTGGCTATTACTTCTTGCAGTGTACCATACTAGGCCATGCTTACCTCTCTCTGGGTTACTCTGTGTCCGCTGGCAGAGATTCTCACGACTCACTGACTCGCTAGTTCCTAGTGCTGACCATTCTCGGTGCCTGTCAGTGTTGCCGTTGGTCCCCTACTTCCGAGAGTAAGCTTGTGCCTCCACTGTTGCCTCCAGTCTCATTTCACTATAGCCTGTGCCTTTACTGTTGCCTCCGTTTGCGCTACCTATACAGCCTGTGCCTTTACGGTTGCCTCCATTTACGCTACTTATACAGCCTGTGCCTTTACTGTTGCCTCCATTTCTGCAACTAATACAGCCTGTGCCTGCTCCGGTTGCCTCTGGGCATAACCTCTGAGTGTGTGAGTCTGTGCCTGCCACTTGGCCTATCTCCTGCCTGGTCTTCTGGGCAAGTTCTGTTTCCAGGTTGTCCAGTTTCCTACCTAGACGATCTAGGGTTGTCTCTGTGCTACCCGTTTCCTGAGTCGGTCCTCGTCTTAGGGCTCCTGTTGCCTCGCTCTGTTTCCCCTGTTCCATTGGGGATTTTGCCCTGCAGTACCTACCTTCACTTGTGGGCCACTTCCTTGTTGGTACTGTTGAGGTCCAGTTCCAGTTCCAGTTCCTGTTTCAGTTCCACTCTACTGCTATTGCATTTATTTGTGTCAGATCTAGAAGTGCTCGATCACTGTCTGGGTCTGTATCACGGTGCCTGTGCTATTCGGCGACATTCTGTCAGTCTACTCTCCTGCTTTACACCTATTGGCTGATCTATGATTGTCCCGCCCAGTATTGTCCTTAAATAATGGGTTTTGGCACAGCTCCGGTGCCGTTTCGTGGTGTTCCAGTACCAGCGCTTGTTCCTGATTATCGTGTGCTCTCAGTGTATCGACCCGGCCTGCCTGACTACTCTGCATCTCGTTTCCTGCCTGTGCACCGACCCAGACTGCCTGACCATTCTGCTTCTCATCTCCTGTGTACTGACCAGGCTTGGCTGACGTTTCTGCTCCGTGTACCGACTTGGATTGGCTGACGTTCCTGTTCCGTGTGATCCCACCCAGTTGGGATGCTGCCTCCCCTGCACACCCTGACCAGTCTCGGGTTAAGGGTAGTGCTTCTCTCTCGCTGTCCGTGAACAGCTGTGCAGTTTGGTCTCGGTTGCCTCTGTGTCGCCCCGGCGACATTCCTATTGGTCTGCCTTACTACCGTTCCAGGTTGGGTGCCTCTCAGGGCGAGTTGCTCAGATTCCGTTATTGTTACGGCAGTGCTCAGTTGCTCAGTATCCCTTACTGCCACGGCAGTGTCCAGTCGCCTAGTCTCCGTTACTGCTACGGCAGAGCTCAAGTGGCTTAGTCTCCGCTATTGCTACGGCAGTGCCCTTGTGGCTCAGATTCCATTATTGCCACAACAGCTACTCAGTTGCACAGTCTCCGTTTATGCCACAGCAGTATCCAGTTGCCTAGTATCCGCTACTGCTATGGCAGCGCGCTCGTGGCTTGATCTCCGTTACTGCTGCGGCAGTGCTCAAGTTGCCTGGTCTCCGTTACTGCTACGGCCGTGTTCACGTTGCCTAGTGTCCGTTACTGCTCCAGCAGTGTTCAAGTTGCTCAGCCTCCGTTACTGCTAAGGCAATCTACCATTGTCTGGTATACTTATCCTTGGGTGTTATTCGTACTTAAGCTCTCACCTCTATGTGAGCTCCTTAAAAGGTCTTACCACACATGGGACTGTTTACATTCTCTGTCTGCTATTAACCCATGCAGTACTGATACACTGGGACTCATACAAGATCTGCCTGACCTGTGTCAGTATAATGTGTTATGGACTCTAGTTATACTGGACCTGTGCGGGCTCACCTCTATATAACCTGTCTTGTGGCTGTACTATATTGAGTGTATATTACAGGACCTGTGAGGGTTATTGTGATCTTAATTATTTAATAAAACTGTGTTTTATCCAGACCTACTGTGTCTGTGTGTCGAACAAACCGTTACAGTCTGGACCTGTGAAGGGCGTTTCTGTTCTTTATTTATTCAATAAAGCTGAATTTTACCTCACCCAAATTGTCTGGGTGTTCATTAAAACCGTGACAGTACGAAAGGGCCATTTTGGAGAATCTGTCAACCACCATGAGTATCGCCGTATAGCCCTTGGTGGCTGGCAGCTCCCCCAGGAAATCAATAGAAACGTGTGACCATGAACGGTCACCATTGGTAACCGCTTGCAGTAGTCCCACCGGGAGATGTCTAGGAGTCTTAGAACAAGCACAAGTGGCACAGGCTGCAGTGAATGCCGCACAGTCATCTCTCATGCCCGGCCACCAAAACATCCGGGACAGAGACCAGATTGATTTTTACCAACGTGACCAGCCGCCCGGGAAGCATGGTAGGTCTCCATTAATTTAGCCCAAAAAGGCTCCTCCACAAAACACTTGCCCATGGGCTTCTCGGGAGTGCATTGGCCTGAGATGCCAGGATCTCCTCCCCCAATGGAGAAGTGATGCTTGTCCGCAATGTGGCAAGTGCACGGTCCAGAGGAATGATAGGCACTGTTACAGAGTCAGTTTCCGGATTAGAACCAAATTGTCTAGATAAAGCGTCGGCCCGCACATTCTTTGTACCTGGTAGATAAGAGACGATGAAATTGAAACAAGACAAAAACAGTGCCCATCTTGCTTGTCTTGGGAACAGTCTCTTGGCCTCAGAGAGGTACATTAGGTTTTTATGATCGGTCAAAATCAATATTGGTGCCCTAGTGCCCTCCAACAGGTGGCGCCATTCACGTAAATGCCAAAATAATCGCCAAGAGTTCCCGATCACCAATGTCATACAGACTCTGAGCTTTGGTCGTCTTTTTAGAGAAGAATCCGCATGGTCTCAAGGTCTTGTCAGGGCCTGGTCTTTGGCCCAACACTGCCCCTACTCTGGTTTCTGAGGCGTCCACCTCCAACGTAAATGGCAGCCCAGTAATAGGATGCGACAGGGCTGGGGCAGTGGAGAATGCGGATTTCAAGGTTTTGAATGCCCTGACCACCTCTGGGGACCACTCAGAGGCGTTGGCACCCTTATGGGTCATATCAGTGAGTGGTCTTACAATTCTGGAATAATCGTGAATACATTTTCTATAATAATTTGCAAACCCTAAAAAACGCTGTAAGGGTTTGAGACCCATGGGGCGTGGCCACTGTAACACTGCTGCGAGCTTGTCTTTATCCATAGCGAAACCCTCCTTAGAAGTGACATAGCCAAGAAAAGACACACTGGACCTGTGAAAATCGCACTTCGAGTCTGCAATATAGCTTGTTTTCTCTTAGCCTCTGTAAGACCACCAAGACATGTCTGTGGTGTGTCTCCAGGTCAGGAGAAAAAAATCAAAATGTCGTCCAGGTATACGACCACACAGGATCGTAACAAATCACTAAGTACATAATTTATGAGTTCCTGGAATACTGCTGGGGCATTGCAAAGACCAAATGGCATAACCAAATACTCGTAGTGCCCTGTACGAGTATTGAAAGCTGTTTTCCACTCATCACCTTCTTTGATCCGTACTAGATTATATGCTGCCCTTAGGTCTAATTTAGTAAACATGGATGCGCCCTTTAAACGATCGAACAACTCGGTGATGAGTGGAATGGGATATGCGTTTTTCACCATTATTTTGTAAAGACCCCTATAATCAATACAGGGTCGGAATTCCCCGTCTTTCTTTTTAACAAAAAAGAATCCAACCCCCGTGGGCGAGGAAGACTTGCGAATTATGCCACGAGCCAAGGTGTCACCAATGTACTCCTCCATGGCCCAGTTCTCATCACACAAAAATGGGTAAGTTCTACCCTTTGAAGGCATGGCGCCAGGCACAATATCGATAGCAAAATCGTATGGGCGATGCAGCGGCAGAGTGCTAGCCTCTCCCTTACTGAATACATCGCTGAAAGACTGGTATTCATGCGGTAGGGAGGGAGAGGTACACAAAATCTTCGTAGGATGCCTTAAACAATGAGCACTACAATGCTCGGACCATGACAAGATTTCACACGACCTCCAGTCCAATCTGGGATTATGTGTATGTAACCAGGGAAATCCCAAAATGACCTCAAAGTGGGGAGACTGAATTATCTGAAACTGTATGGTCTCCTTGTGAAGAGCTCCGATGCAAACAGATAATGGGCATGTCTCCTGGGTAACCTGTGGTGGTACCAGAGGTCTCCCACCAATGGCCTCAATATCAAGTGGAGGTTCTCTGTCCAGTAATGGAATATTATGTAGTCTCGCAAAGTCCCTGTCCATGAAATATCCAGCAGCGCCGGAGTCAATCACGGCAGGAGTATTACAGGAATCGGCCGCCCATGAGACTACAGTATTGAGTACAGGTTTGTGTAACGTGCCCTCCGGGAACTGGTTTACGCCACCTAGGATCTGTCCCCTGCTTGAGCCTAGGTGCATGCGTTTCCCGACCGTACAGGACAAGTCTGTAGCAGGTGACCTGCCTTGCCACAGTACATACATAGGCCCTGTTTGCGGCAAAAGGAGCATTCCTGTCACGTTTTTTTAAGACACTCAGACCATTGGGTGAATAAGAACACAGTTTTATTAAAATAAGATAAGGCAATAACACGCCCTCTAGTGGTGGTAAATATACAGAGTGGTAATATATAGATACAATGGTAAATGCACAAATGACTTATAAGTACAATTACACAGTAATAGAATAGCGTATACCCCTCAGGGGTTAAGTCCTTGATAACAGTCAGTCTCAGATGTGGATGTTTGGAACGCCCAGGGTGTTATAAGGCTGTGCTGGAGACGAAGACTATCACCGGCTGGATACTGGACTGCCTCGCCACGGTGTTCAGTAAGAAGCACAAGAGTCCACGTAGCCCCCTCGGGCGTACCTACTGGAACTGCTTCAACTAGTGCAAGTGCAAAAGGCCCCCACGGGCGTGATTGGAACCGGCCTTCAATGCGAGAACTGCCAAGCCTCCTCAGACTTAACCGGACAACGGGATAGCACACGCTAGAGACGACAGCCCCCACGGGTGTGATACCGGAATACGAATGCTGATGCCTGTGCCTGCCACCACTCTGTAAAGTGGAATCGCTCAATGAACAAGAGAGAGAGTCTCAGGCGCCCAACCTGCCCAAACGGATGTAAACACTCTGCTAGGATGTGTTGAGCTGCCGACGAAGAGCGGCCAGCTCAGCAGTAGTATTCACCGAGAAAGAGACTCTTACAGGAGTAGCGATAGAGTAGAACCCAGCGGCACTGCTAGGGTTAATTAGCACATTTACTCGAGGCTTTTCAGCGGTATAGCCAGGCTCTGCAGTCTGAGGGAGGCGCGTATACGCACAACTCTGCAAAGGAAAATGCATTGCACTGATCGGAGTACACCAGGCAAGGCAGTCACACCAAAAGCTGGAACAGCAGATAGAAATGTCGCGGCGGCGACAACTGGAACACAGGTCACTGTAGAAAGCAGGAGTCGTTCTTCGGAGCGGGAAGTCAGCCAGGCCGTAGAAGGCAGTCATACAAGCCGGGTCGTACACAAGCAGGAACGTCAGCCAAACCGGGTCAGGATCCAAAGGAGGTAGTCAGACGGCCCGGGTCATACACGAGCAGGAACACAGGAGAATAGTCAAGACAAGCCAAGTCGGTACACAGGAATCCGGAACACAGGAACACAGCAACAGTAACTGGCACAGAAACACCACGAAAGGGCGCCTGACAGTTGTGCTAGCCAGGTATAAAAAGGTCACCAGGGGGCGGGCCAAACCAACACAGCAAATCAGTATCTGTCATAGATGAGATTGACAGGAATCACAGGCACTGTGATAATTCCTTCTTGGACAATCGTGTGATGCCCAGTTGCATAGGTTCTACACTCCCACCTACAGAACCAGGAGGTACGGGAGGAGAGGGAGGCAAGAGTGGGAAACTAGTACTAGTAGCAGAATCACTCGTAGATCTCGACCTACGATCCTTATATAGACTCCTCTCCCTTATACGGGAGTCAATCAGAATGGTATAATCAATAAAACTCTCCAAGCCCTCAAAACCTTGCGCAAAGGCAGCCACAAGTGCCTCATCTTTCCAACCTACCTCTGAGCGAGCGTACGAAATTCAATGGCATAGTCGGAAACAGTACGTGTGCCCTGTTCGATTCTCATAAGACGTTTAGCAGCTATGCCTCTTTGAAAATATTTGCCTTATAGGGCCTAAAACCATTGTTGCACCGAGCCCTCCAATGACTAGTTATACCACAGAGTTCTTCTATTGCATATAATTGTAATAGATTTGCTAGGAGGAATGTACAAATCCACCAGCACCACTCATTTTCTGTACATGTTAGTGTAACCCTTTAAGGACCAGTGTGCAACAATTGCTTCTCAGTCGGTTGTTCATCTCTCCAGTCCTTAAAGGGTTAAAAAATGGACCTGAACTTCAGGGAATGTACTAGCTTCTATGATTACTGTAGCGCATCCCACCATTAGCAATTGTCGCTTTCTTTTGCGTAACATTGCAAAAATCCGTCCCTTCCTCTGTTCCTCCACAGCCAAAATTCTTATACATGCAATCATCCTCTCCCGCATGGACTATTGCAACATTCTTCTGTCTGGCATTCCTGCTTCCCATCTCCAACCACTTCAATCTATACAGAATGCGGCAGCACAAATTACTCTTCTGTCACCTAGGTTTGTCCCTGCCCCACTCCTCCTCAAAACTCTCCATTGGCTGCCTATCAAACTCCGGATATCATACAAAATCTTACTTCTCTCTTTCAAGACACTTCTCTCCTTTACTCCTTCTTACATTTCCACTCTCATCTCCCGTTATACCCCATCCCGACACTTACGGTCAGCCAATGACTGTCTTCTCTCAGCTCCTTTTGTCTCTACAGCCCTGTCACGGATCAAACCTTTTTCTCTCATTGCTCCGTATCTATGGAATGCTCTACCATCCAACCTGCGCCACTGCACCTCTCTGACAACCTTCAAATCTCACTTGAAAATGCACCTCTTGGATAAAATCTCAACATGCTAGAAGGCACTGATGTTGTACAATGAATGCTCTTATAAATTATTTACATTACTGATGTCCTCTATTATCATGAAAACTAGCACTGTATTCAGCACTTGACCCTAATGTACTCTGTATGTCTCCCATTACCACTTTAGATTGTAAGCTTTCGGGCAGGGACCTCGCACCCAATGTTTCACTCTACAAAAAGCACCTGTAACCCTGTATTGTTTAAACTCTGAGATTGTAAAGCGCTGCGTACACTTGTGGCGCTATATAAATAAACATATTCATTCATTCATTCAATTGTTAAGACTGTAATGCAAGCAAGTAAGTTCAATATACTATGTTATATAGTGTCCTACAGACAATGAACATTGCACCTGGGGGTGGGAGGAGTGCTTAAACCAATAGAAGTTGGTCAAAACTTCCAAAAGTACATCTTTAATATAGTAGCGATATGCAGGCATAATGGTGCAGAGTAAAGGGTTAATGGTGATGAAAATTGGGATGTGCACCAATACTTTGTGTATTTGTTTTTAGCTATTTTGGTCAAAATTGGCTGCACTACAGCAATTTTAAATGTGTTTTTTCTTTAGGTGTGCTTATCAAAACCTGGACTGGAATTTATATATATATATATCCTATATAATAATTCGCTAAGTCGTGTGTAACGCCCGACATGCGCAGTAGACACTGCTGCGCGTGCGGCAGTCACACGCAGTGGAGACTGGACGCGCAGCGGCTCATACAGAGCTGGGCGCTCCGAAGGAGCGTCCAGCTCTGTATCAGCCGAGGCGCGGGCAGTCTCCACTGCGTGTGACTGCCCCGCGACCGGCTGCCAGAGGCACTGTGGCCCGTGTAACGGGGCTGTTCAACTAGTATATATATATAAGAATAAGCCTCATTGCATAATGTATGGTACCTCACACACAGAACATAATTTATGTCTCCTCAGAAAACAAACACACATTGAACAGAATGCCTCATTACATAATTTATGTCTCATTAGGAGACACAACTCCTATTGGGTGATTCAATGGGGATTTTACTGCTTCCATTGGGTGATTCAATGGGGCATGTTTATCATACAGGGAGATGGCCCGCCCCCTCCAGCCCGCCCACCACTATCCAACTGACAAAAAAAAATATAGCTGCCACTCGCTCCTGAAGTAGGGGATATCAATAACTTCTCCTGGTCCACACACACTCTCACTCAGGATCATGACCACACAAACACACTGTTTCACCTCCCACAGATAATTGTAACCCTCCATACACTCTGTTTCAGTACGAGGGTGTAATGTTTCCATAAAATACAAACTCAGGGATAAACTTAATAGCAACTCTTTTATTTAACTGTTTTCATCTCTTCAGTCACCTCACTGTCTGTTTTCAACTGTCACTCCTCCACTTCCTGATTTCCGCCCTTTCTCCTTAAAGGGAGAGAGACGCTTTGCTGTATGTTACAGAGGGCAAGCCTCAAACACCACTTTCTATTTGTTCCTTCAGCATACTGCTACGTTGCCTCAACTGAAGAGCCACCGTGTGTTATATTGCTATGTTACCTCAACTTAACCCTCTGAGTGCCAGAGGGGTACGCAACGCATTGCAAAGCAATGCGTTGCGTACCCCTCTGGCACTCAAAGGGTTAAGTAAGGAGGAGTTACTGCTCCCATTGGGTGGTTCAATGGGGGAGTGATTTAAATCATGCAGGGAGTTGGCCTGCCCCCACTATCCAGCCCGCCCAACACTATCCAAGTAACTGAAAAAACAAAATGGCTGCCACTCACTCCTACACAACAGACACACACACATCAGACAAAACACACACTCACACACTCAATCACACACACTCAATCGTACACACTCAATCATACACACTCAATCATACACACTGACAATAATTCACACTCTCACTCACACTCAAAATCACACACTCAATCACACACACACACACTCTCACTCACAATCACTCACACTCAATCACACACACTCACACTCTCATTCACACACTCACACTCTCTCACTCAATCACACATTCTCACACACTCACACTCTCACTCTCTCACTCACTCTCATACACCCTCTCACTCACACTCTCTCACACTTACACACTCTCCCTCAATCACCCACACTCTCACTCAATCACGCACACTCTCACTCAATCACTCACTCTTGCACTCACTCATACTCACTCACACCCCGGGAGCCAGCACGATCCACCTTCTACCATAGTGTGTGCAATTACCACATGCATTTCAACTACATGAATGAATGCCACTCACTCACATTCCCTCACTCCCCGGGAGCCAGCACGATCCACCTTCCACCATAGTGTGTGCAACTGCCACATGCATTTCAACTATATGAATGAATGCCACAGTGGAGGCATAAGTACAAACACAAACTCATTACAATGACACATAAGTTACCCCCTTATGACTCACTTCTGTGTCTGTGTGTCTCTGTGTGTGCCTGTGTGTTCCTCACGATAAAGCATTGTGAAAAAACCTCATAAATAATCAGAACTGAAGCACCATGCAAATCGAAGTCTCTCTCACACACTAAGTAAAAAACAATAATTTGCACCACTGTTGCACATTATTCCTTAATTCTATCAACGGCTACAGAAGTTTGTACTTTTTTCATTACATATTTTCAAATGATCTCTTAAAGAGATAGTAATACTTAATATATTTAAGCTTTAATAGTGAAGGTATTAAATAAATAAACTAAAGCATACATGTCTTTTTTTCTTTTTACCCCACCTGCCCCTTTAACCCTTTGAGTGCCATAGGGGTACGCAATGCGTTGCGTACCCCTCTGTCACTCAAATGGTTAAGCTATGTCAGCACTCTAGCTGACAGACTTGGATTTTGTTCCACAGACCGGACGGCTTGTCTGGAGAGCCGAAATAGCATTGCATACAAAGAAGATATTCATGACAATGGTTTACTGCTTCAAACCAGGCACACATTATAGACCGTTGTCATGAATATTTTCTTTGTATGCAATTGTATTTCGGCTCTCCAGTCTGTGGACCAGAATCCAAGTCTGTCAGCTACTGCATGACATAGCTTAAAGGGGTGGAAGAGGTAAACTTTACATAGCAATTCCTCTTAAACTATATAAGTTATAGAAAAAAAGACATGGATGCTTTATTTATTTAATACTTTCAATATTAAAGCTTAAAAATATATATAAAGTATTATTATCCCTTTAAAAATGGTAAATATGTAGGCAGCTGGCTATAATGCTGAAGTATTCATTTACATCAAACATACTTGGTTCACATTTACCAATATTGTATTTTTCTTGGCTTCACCCTTTGGGTACCAGAGGAGTGTACAATGAATTGCTAAGCAATGTGATGGGCATATCTCTGGCACTGAAAGAGTTAAAGAGGAGCTATAGTTTAGAAAAAAAGTAGTTCTGAAGAAAAGGTACGTAAAACATACTATATTGGAATAAGATAACACATTGAATAAAATGAGGGATAACTTGATTTTCTGTTCCTAGCCTGTTGTGCAGAAATGTTTCCAAAAGGTGATGCTAATGGAAAAATAATATTTTCTTTTTACATTTTACTTAAATCTCAGAATACAGTATAATTTCCTAATGTAATAATTAGCTACTGCTCGTGAGAAAATGACACACCATTAGTATGAGCTGACATACTGTAGGGTGTGAGAGAAGCAGAAAACTACACCAACTACAATATGAAGTTTCTTACATTTTTTTTAAACATGACTTACCTGTACTAAAATGGGTCATAAAACTAGAGAAATTAAGAAAAAGTACACACAGCAAGCCATTTTGGAAGGAAGATAACTAACCTTTCTACCCTAACGTGGTATGCACAAATGTTTCCTGTCGATGGCGCTAATGGAAAACGCGGATTTGATTTATTTTTTTTTTTTTTTACATTCCCATGCCATCAAAAGTATTAACATCTTTGAAACCAATGGAATTCCATAATATATTCATTAGTTACTACTCTTATAAGAAAAATGTTACCCCACTACTATAAGTTGACATGCCATAGAGTGTGCCAGAAGCACAAAACTACACCTACCCATTTTTTTCTTTAGTTTTTATTTTATTGTCTGCCTACATTAAAATAGTGTTATCTATTACAGTCGAAGATATTCAGATATGAAAGGGTTAATTAATAGGAGAACCTACTAGGTTGGATAACTTCACATAAATAGGTAAAATTAAATTTGAGAACTTTACACTATACTAGGTATTGACACACTACTTCACAATAACAAATTTATTAAAATACTCAATCCCGCATATCTGTGCAAAAATATATATAATTTATTTAAATACAATATACTATATATAAAGTGTAAACAACAATGATACAAATGAGTGACCAGCAATTGCAATAGATATACAGTAACTCAAACCACAATTATCACAATTAACATTACCAGCAATTAAAGGGTTAACTACACATACGCATATCTAGAGGTATTGAAGAACAATAATTGAACTCAGCCGCATAGAAAATGATAATTGATCCTATAATTAATTAAAATACAGTTGGCAGCAGAATATATGAAAATCTCTGCCCCAGAAACTGAATGAACTATGCTAATTGAGGTTTAAGGTAGGTTGTCAGGTGAGTAAACTTTAATATTAAGCCTGGTCCTCTGACAATTCTCATTGTACCATATGCAATAGCAAAATATAGAGAAACTAACTAGAATAAAATCCCATATTTAGATCATTATAATTTAATTATCTACCAATTTCAAATAAAAAGGCATTTTCTTACATTTCAGCCCCTTCAAATGTACTGAAATCTGTGAAAACCAAGGCATTTCCAACTGTATTCATTAGCTAGTGCTCTTAGGAGAAAAATGGCACCCCATTGGTATGCGTTTACCTACCTCAGGGGGAGCTAGAAGTGCAAAACGACACCTACTACAACCTACAACAAATTTTTCTAACATTTTCTCAAACATTACTTGTCTATGCAAAAATGGTTATAACAACTATAGAAGTGAAGAAAGGGTAACAAACCATACTGAAATCTGAGAAAACCATGGACTTTCCAACTGTATTCATTATCTAGTATGTATGTATGTATGTATGTATGTATCTTTATTTATATAGCGCCATACATGTACACAGCGCTTTACAGAAGCTGAAATAATACAATACAAAAATGACAGAACTGGGGTTAAGAGCATTAAGGTTAAGTACAATCATTACATTATTTGTGAGGGAAAGTGCAGCAAGGGAATCATACACTAGGAAAGGGACCCTGCCCCAAGGAGCTTACAATCTAGGCTGAATTCATATTGACAAACAGAGACACTAGGAGGAGTATTATAAGTGCAGGTACAAGGTGTGGTGAAAGAAGTGCAGAAGGATTCTGATGTGACTGTCAGTGTGCAGAAGGACATTGCTATTGAGATGCCTCCCTGAGCAGGTGGGTTTTGAGGAGTTGCTTGAAAGTGGTGATTGTGGATGATTGGCGAACGGTGATGGGGAGGGCATTCCAGAGTCGAGGAGCAGCCAGTGAGAAAGATTGTAGTCGAGAGATGGCTCGAGTTGTGTAGGGAGAGGACAGGAAGAACCCTTGAGAAGACCGTAGGGGACGGGAAGGGGTGTAGCGGGACATAAGGGCAGAAATGTAAGAGGGTGCTGAAGAACAGAGTGACTTACAGGAGAGGAGGAGAATCTTGTATGAAATACGATACTTTATAGGTAGCCAATTGAGGGATTTCAGGAGGAGATGAGATGGAAGGTATCTGGGAGCAAATGTGGTGATTCTTGCGGCTGAATTGATAACAGATTGAAGTGGAGAGAGATGAGAAGCAGGAAGGCCAGAGAGTAGAATGTTGCAGTAGTCGAGTCTAGAGAGAACAAGTGCCTGAGATAGTGTTTTAGCTGTTGATAGGCAGAGGAACGGACGTATTTTTGCAATATTTTTTAGGAAGAAGTGACAAGTTCTAGTGACAGCTTGGATATGGGGGGAGAAGGTTAATTTAGAATCAAGTATGACCCCAAGACAGCGTGCTTTGGATGCTGAGTGTATAGTGCTCTTAGGAGACAAATGACACCCCATTGTAATGAGTCGACTTACCTTAGGGGGTGCCAGAAGCACATAACTACACCTATCTGTTTGCTCCCTTGAAAATGGCTGCTTGTACTAAAATGTTCATAACTGTTAGAAACATGAAGGAAAGGTATAAAAGGTATACCATTTTGGAAAGTAGACATTCCCCTGCATCAAATGAGGGGTCACTTGCCTTTCTATCCCTGGGCTGAAGTGCACAAATATGTCCAAAAGCTGGAACTATAGGAATAAATACATGTTTTTTGACATTTCCACCACTTCAAAGATACTAATATCTTTGAAAACCATAACATTTCCTGCTGTATTCAGTACCTGCCACCAACATGAGAAAAATGGTAGCTAATTTGTGTGATTTAACATACAATATGTGGGTGCTAGGAACACATACGTAAACTTGACACTTTTGTTTCTAAAATTATCTGCCTGCACTAAAATGGTTAAAACCATAATAGATATGCAGGAAAGGTAGAGAAAAAATGCCATTTTGGAAAGAAAACAACCTACAGTATCTAATGAAGGGTCACTTGCCTTTTTACCCAAAGGCTGGTGTGCGCAAATGCTTCCAGAAGGTGGCGCTAATGAAAAAAAGGAATTTTCTTACATTCCTGAGCCTTCAAATATATGGAAATCTGTGAAAACCATGGCATTTTCAACTGCATTCTTTAGCTAGTGCTCTTTGGAGTCAAAGGACACCCCAAAGGTATGAGATGATCTACCTTAGGGGGTGCTATAAGTAGAAAACTACACCTACTACAACCTCTGATTTTTCTAACATTTTCTCAAACCTGACTTGACTGTACGAAAATGGCTATAACACCTCCAGAAGTGAAGAAAAGGTAGATAAATCATACTATTTTGCAAAGAAGATAACCTGCCGCATCTAATGAGGGGTCACTTGCCTTCTTACCCCAAGCCTAGTGTGCATAAATGTTTCCAGAAATAGGCAATATAGGAAAAAAACTGAATTTTTTTACATATCTGTCGCTTCATATGTAGTGAACTCTGTGAAAACTATGGGATTTCCAACTGTGTATGTTAGCTAGTGCTCCTAGGAGAAGAATAGCACCCCATTGGTATGAGATGACCTATCTTAGGGGGTGCTGGAAGTGCAAAACGACACCTACCACAACCGCTGATTTTTCTAACATTTTCTGAAACCTGACATGTCTGTCCGTAAATGGCGATAAAACCTTCAGAAGTGAAGAAAGGTAGATAAACTATACCATTTTGGAAAGAAGATAATCTGCCGCATCTAATGAGGGGTCACTTGCCTTCTTACCCCAATCCTGGTGTGCATAAATGATTCCAGTAGTAGGCAATATAGGAAAAAATAGAATTTTTTTACATTTGTGTCCCTTCATATGTAGTGAAATCTGTGAATACTATGGAATTTCCAACTGTATTTGTTAGCTAGTGCTCTTAGGAGAAGAATAGCACCCCATTGGTATGCGTTGACATACTGTAGGGGGTGCTAGAAGTGCAAAACAACACCTACCACAACCTCTGATTTTTCTAGTATTTTGTCAAATAATACTTGTCTGTTCAAAAATGGTTATATCAACTAAAGAAGTAAAGAAAGGGTACATAAACCATTCCATTTTGGAAAGAAGATAACCTGCCGCATCTAATGAGGGGCTCACTTGCCTTTCTACCCCTAAGACAGAGTGCACAACTATTTCCAGAATGTGGTGCTACAGAAAAAAAAATTTTGTTTTTCTTACAAATCAGTCACTTCAAAGATATGGAAATGGTTCAACACCATGGGATTTCCTAGGAGGACCTCCTGCCAGCCGACAAAAAATGGTACCCCACTGCTGTGGGTTGACATACCATATTGGGTGCCAGGAGCGTGGCTACCAGTGGAACAAGGATGGGGAAGCAGTGGTGGTTGTGGTGGGGAGGTAAGTGCATATGGGGGATCTGTGATACCAGTGTGCACTGTAAGCCCCCCACATACACTGTTTGATTCCCAGCCTTAATCCAGTGCGTACTGGCACTTGGGTCTACCAGCAGGCAATGGAACCAGGCTGGGGGGTCAGACTGGGCATTTGTGACTGCCAGTGGGCTGTGGAACTAGGCTGGTGGGTAGGGTACGTGGGAGGGGATTGGAGGCATTTTGTGTGCATGCCACAGGGATGTCCAATGCATTGCAATGCACTGGACACCCTGTTGCACACAAATAGTTAAAACATCTTTTTAGCTATTATTTTTTTATTCATACCTCATTGGGGGCATCATTACCACTTCTCATGCCCCCCCAACAATGTCTGAATAAAAAATAATAAGAAAAAAGTGTGTGTGTTCCACAGGGGGTCTAGCGCATTGCAAAGGAATGCGTTGAATCAACACTGTGGTGCACGCATGGTTTTCCTATATATTTTTTTTTTTTTTAACACCTTGTTGGGGGGCTTCAGGACCCCTGATGTCCCCCAATGAGGTCTAAATAAAGTAAAAATGAAAAAAAAATGAAAAAAAAAAAACCTGTGTCTTCCACACGGGTGTCTAATCCATTGCAAAGCAATGCACACCCCTGTGGCACACAGAGGGTTAATTTTTTTTTTTTTTTTTTTTTTACTATTTTTTTATTCATAGGTTGTTGGGGGACATCAGGCCCCCCAACAAGCTTTGAATACAAAGCAATGCAAACCAAATTCCTGTGTGTGCCACAGGAGGGGGGGGGGTCTGCATTGGACCCCCGTGGTACACACAGGGTTCATTTTTCTCTCTCTTTTTTTTTGTTGTTATAACCTCATTGGGGGGCATCAGGACCTATCCTGACTCCCCCAATAAGGTCTTAGTTAAAAAAAATTGTCCCAAAACACTTGACCCTGTGAGTGCCAAAGGGGTCTCCAGCGCGATGTCCCTGCGGCACTCATAGGGTTAGATTTTCTTCTTTTTTTATTTTATTTTTTATATTTAAATTCAGACCTCATGGTGGGACATCAGGACCCCTTCTGATGTCCCCCCAATTATTGATCTCCCAGCCGATTGTGTAAATCTGGCGACCTCAGGAGAGCAAAAGCTCTCCTACCCTTCACTCTTACCACTGGTAGGACTGAATGCGATGGGCGAAAGTCACCTAAGATCACTGGTGACTATGTCACCGATGACGTTAGGAGGCTTCTCCCGGTCCCACCCACTCCTACCCAGAAGTTCGGGTAGGAGAGAGGGGAAGGGAGAAGCTCTGCTTCTCCTTTGTGTCTATTGATCTCCCAGCGCGATCGGCTGGGAGATCAAAAACTGGGGAGGCATAAGGAGTGATCCTCATGCCCCCCCAGGAGTGCCAGGCAGCATTTTGGCTAAAATGCAGCCACTGCATGCCAGTTATACCAGCTTATGCATTGACCGCTTTTTTATCTGTACAACGTACAAGCATGGCACAGCAGATACAGCTGTCCATTCTCATACTCTGTAAATGCTTGGCACTCTAGGGGTTAAAAGTAGCTCCCGTTAAAGAAAAGGTTGGATACCATGCTGTAGGGGTGCCAGAAGCACAAAACTACTCAAACTGCACTCTCTTCTTTTTCATGCATTTTTCAGATATGACTTGCCTGTACTAAAATGTTTATAACAGCTAGGTCAGCGGTTCTCAACTTGTTTTTGTTCAAAGCACCCATTAACATGCAGTCTGGAAGTTTCTGGACACACCTAACATTTTATAGGTCATTTCTCAAGCACGTAATGGATGATAAAAATCCATAAATATATGGGTCTTTATTAATCTCACAATCAGAACAATATAAATAAACATATCATGCAGAAACATATCATGCAGTATTCACATTTTAACAAAGTCTTTATGGAAAGGATTGGGCACCCTGAGTGGATGTCAGTGGTACACCAAAATGTCACTGCACCCTGGTTGAGAAACACTGAGCTAAAGAAATGAAGAAAAGGTACACAAAGAATACCATTTTGTAAAGCAGACAACCAACTGCATCAAATAAGGGGATGTTTGCCTTTCTACCTCTAGCCCGGTGTTTGACAAATGTTTCCAGAATGTAATGCTACAGCAACAGCACATACTTTATACACTTCAATTGCTTCAATACCATTGAATTTCCTAGTTTATGTAGTACCTAATGCCATCCTTAGAAAAATGGTACCCCATTGGTATTGGCTGACATATCATAGAGGGTGCCAAGAGAAACCCCAGAATGACGGCGTAATGTGGAGACTAACTGACTTGAAACTGTAGGGTCTCCACATGGAGAGCTCTTACGCTAAGAGACAGCAGACAGGTCTCATGGGTGACATGGGATGGTTCTAACGGTCTACCATCAATCGCCTCAACAGCCAATGGAGAAACACGAGGCACCAAGGGAATATTGTGCTGCCTAGCGAACTCGCCATAAATAAAGTAGACTGAAGCTCCTGAATCGATAAGGGCTGAAGTCGCAACAGAGGAGGCTGCCAAAGAGATTGCCACCTGTAAGATGGGCTTGTTTTGTTCTAGGTCTGGGGACTCATTTACGCCACCTAGGATCTGTCCCCTCAGGGATCCTAGGTGCGTACATTTCCCGGACGTAACATGTATCCAGCCTTACCACAGTATAGGCATAGACCCTCTTTTCGAAATGAAGGACCGCTCCTCCCTGGACAGACGTGTAAAACCGACTTGCATAGGCTCATCCCTACTGACCTCAGCACTAGGCAGCTTGGGAGGCGAGGGAGATATGGGTGGGAACTCACAGTTTGGTACCAGTCGAGACTCAAGCCTTGGCTTGTGGTTTTTGAATGGGGATCTTTCCCTGATGCGGGTATCAATCAGAATATCAAAGGAAATAAACTGATCCAGATCCTCTGGCATCTCACGGGCTGCCGTCTCATCCTTGATAATGTCATTAAGCCCTTGTAAGAAGGCCACCACCAAAGCCTCATTGTTCCAGCCTACCTCTGCTGCTAGTGTACGAAATTCAATAGCATATTCTGCTACAGTGCGGGCGCCCTGGCGAATGGTCATCAGTTTTTTTGAGACAGAGGTTGCACAGCCTGGAACATCAAATACTTCAAGGAAGGCAGCCACAAATTCTGTACAGTTCGAAGTTATGGGTTTGGCAGTTTCCCATAACGGGTTGGCCCATGCCAATGCTTTACCGGTCAACAAGGAAATCATAAAGCCCATTTTACTTCTTTCACTCTGGAAAGCATTCGGTACCAATTCCAAAAAAATTCTGAGTTGATTTATGAACCCACAACACAACATGGGCTCCCCATCATATCTTAGAGGGAGTGGAGCGGCTCTGGAACAGCCCTCTATAGATCATGTTTTCCACCTGAGTAGTTACTACCGATGCCGAAACAGGGGGGCCACCGGTAGTTGCGCAGGCTTATCAAGATGCGCTGTACGGTTAAGGAGCATCTGCATCACCATTGACAACTGGTCAATGTGTTGTTCCTGAATATCCATCCTTGAAAGGATATTAGGCAACTGTCAGCTACCAGTATCTGTACTTTCAGAGTTCATGGCCCTTTCGTACTGTCACAGGGTGACTGTGGAATAATGACACTGACAAATACAGATGCAGTAAAATCAATATCTTTATTAAAATAAGAACAGAATAAATATGAATAGCACTTTCCCAACCCTCACAGGAACAGGTGTGAAGACAGTGCCTAAGCACTTCCCCAACCCTCACAGGACCAGGTGTGGAGACAGCACAGGATCCACCAACTGCACAGAGGCTGATACCACTCTGACTATAGCATGCAATAGTAGCAAGGATGGCAGTAGCTACTAGTGCAGGAGAAGCTGAAATGCCCAGGCAAAATGAAAGATATTCCCCTAGAACACTAGGGTAGTACAAGGCAACAAAGGCAGGAATCCCTAGAACGCTAGGGAGAGTAGGCAGTGGTGATTGAGCTTCCCTAGAACGCTAGAGTAACTTACAGGGAATGGTGACTGAGCCCTCTAGAACGCTAGGGTAAACCTATAGGCAATGGTGACAGAGACCCCCAGACTGTGAGAGTTGAACAGGCAACGGTGACTGAGATCCCTAGAATGCTAGGGTATAACCAATGGCTCTAATCGAAAACAGGTAGAACAGGAATGCCAGAGACAAGGTCCGACGCTGTAACTGAGCACCGCTTGAACCAGAGGAAACAACAGAGCACGGTAAGCGCAAGCGGAGACAGAAGGCCAAGGGTAGTAAACGATCGGATAGTCATCTGGAGCCGGGATCAGCACAGATTGGATAGTCAGCCAAAGCCAGGAGTCAGACCGGATCAGGTAGTCAGCCAAGCCAAGAGTCAGACCGGATCGGGTAGTCAGCCAAAGCCAAGAGACAGACCTGATCGGGTAGTCAGACGGAGCCAAGGGTCAGACCGGAGCAGATAGTCAGATGGAGCCAAAGGTCAGAGCGCAGCAGATAGTCAGATGGAGCCAAAGGTCAGAGCAGAGCAGATAGTCAGATGGAGCCAAAGGTCAGAGCGGAGCAGATAGTCAGATGGAGCCAAAGGTCAGACTGGAGAGGAAGGCAACTAGTCAGGGATCAAACGTAGCCGGAGTTAAACGTAGCCAGGAGTCATACACAGGACCAGAGCATCGAAATAACACAAGAGCTTAGCGCAAAGGTACACCACAAAAGGGCAAAGGCGTACTGGCAGGCTGAGGCCTATAAAGCCTAGCTTGTAGGCGGAGACTCAATCTGGCAATTACCATGAGCCTATAAGAATAGCGAATGCATCTAAGCGAGACAACCAGGAATTAATGGTAATGTCGCCTGCAGCACAGCACAGTGCTCACGGAGGGCAATCACGGGTACCAGGTGGAATTCCACACTATGCATGCTAGAGCGTTTGTAACACCATGCAAAACTGGAAGTCTTTGCAGGGAGCCTCTTTGTCTCCTGGCCAATGGCAACTAATGTGTGATGTATGTGAGCTGCCTAAACCCTTTGAGGAGGCAACCATACTGGTGAGTCACATTGGGGCAGGAATTAGTAAAATTCTACCACTGATATTATAATTTCAGAAAAAAATGAGGAGCATGGCTGAGGAATCTTACCATAATGACAACACAGATATGCACCAGCTGGAAAAGGACATGTTAGCATGCTTTGAGCAAGAACCTCACATATTGTCCATTAAACCCAGTGAGGAATATGTTCTTGTCACTTTGCTGGACCCCCTCTTCAAACACAAAATTTTAGAATTTCTGCCAAAGGGTTATCAACAGTTTGTCACAACAAGGAGTCATGACGATCAGCAGCAACTCTGAGGAGTCAGATTCTGACAAGGAATATCAAGATATGCTTATCGATCGAGTGGAGGGTTGCATTGTGAAGGATGAGATGGAGAAAGTGAGGGCACAAAAAACATTTAGACTGCATAGTGAAAAGGAAGGCAGAAAAGCATTTCAACCAGCAGAAGCGCTACATCATCAACCAGAATATCCCATTCTGAACACAGGGCAATTCATGGGTCCCAGCAGGGGTGGCAAAAACCCAGCATTGGTGGGGGTGGCCGCTCACCTCTTTGGGACTTGCTCCCTGAATATGGGCTGGTAACTGACACACAGGAACACAATGTAGCTGGCAAACAATGCAGTTTGTGTGGCCAGCATTGACACATACTGCAGTGGAAACCCTTAGTTGTTCTCCAGCAAGTGTTGAGTCTGAGCGTGTTTTCAGTGCAGCTGGTTATATTATCAATGACCACAGGACACGGCTATCAAGCAGCAATGTTGGGAGACTAACATTCTTAAAAATGAACCAAAATCTCATACCATCTGAGTATCCAGTAGCAGAAACCACACATGACAGAGAAAGCTACCATCTACCACACTTGGAACCACTGCTATGACCAATAGTGTGTCAAAAATCTGAGATAGTGATTTGACACAAACATGGCAATGGTAAAAACTGACGTAGGAAATTATATATATATTTACGCACAGAAATCAATCACAGCATGCCAGACCCCCACCACCACTACCATGCACACCTACCACATTTTAGGTTGTACTTTTTTTAATCACTTGAATGTGTGCCAGTGCCACTTAAGCAGGAAGTTAATGTTGTGGCCAAAGGCACTCTGCATGCGAACACATTTTTCAAGGGATATGTTGCTGTAGGACAACTTTGCCTTCCAGCTATTTATTTTTCCACTACAGCCCTCAGAAAAAGTAATACTGCAGTATGAAATGCTGTATACATAGGAAATATAAGTGAAAAACTTGTTATAATAGGTGAAAAGGAGGAAAAATTTGCATTGGGGAAAAGGAGAAAACTCACGAAAAAAAGAGAAAAATCATCCAGTTTTCACGAAAAGTCACGAGGGAAAGTTTTCTCACTTTTTGCTCACCTCTATAAATGGATATCCATTCCATCTTTATGCCTTCATTCAGCAAATATGTAGGAGCAGAAATTAGACACATTGGATGTGACAAAGTGTCGGAGATCCTACAATATGGTCAACAAACAAAATCATACCTCTGAAATGATGACTTCTGCTTTTCTCACTTTTTTTTATAATTTTCAATATAGCCTTGGGCTTTGGTCTGCTTGTGGAAACTGTATGTGGGTGGAGGTTCAAGACCGTTAAGTAGAGTAGAGATGGAGGTTCGCCTCCTCCAGCAGTAAAGTGTCCCGCCTTCTTAAAGGAAAGACATTCATCTCAAGGTCCCTGTGTTCCCCATGGACTCAAGAAAAATGGAATTATCAGTAACACAAAAATCCTTTTTCAGTTATATTTATTATCTGTATACCAGTACTAGACAATCAGATATACCCGCAAATGCAGCATTTGAGGTTCACAGGTCCAAAGGATTACAGTGTGTGTGTGTGTGTGTTAACCCCTTAACGACCTATGGTGTGCCAGGACCGTCATGGGTAGATTTGCTTTAAGGACCTATGATGGTCCTGGCACATCATGGGTTAAAATCCCCCATCGCCACTGCATGGAGCGTTGGGAGAGCATGGGCAGGCTGTTGCTAAGTGCTCTGATACCAGAGCACTTAGTTTTAGCCAGTGAACACAATGTTGCAACATGTGATTTGCTAGATTAGCGAATCACATGTAGCAAAAGCTTAATGACAGGGACAGTATTTACAAACACTGTCCCTGTCACATCGTTCTGCCTCCCTTCATCTCACACACTGCTGAGGTGAAGAGAGGCAGACAGACATTGTTTTCCAGTGTTCCAACTCCTGTTCCAGTGTTCCTGAAGTAAAAAAATAGTA
The DNA here is from genome assembly GCA_037306005.1 of Rhinophrynus dorsalis. Classification (NCBI taxonomy): domain Eukaryota; kingdom Metazoa; phylum Chordata; class Amphibia; order Anura; family Rhinophrynidae; genus Rhinophrynus; species Rhinophrynus dorsalis. The sequence continues at coordinate 376,161,687 of CM074721.1, read as the reverse complement.
TAAAAATCAAAATTAACCCTCTGATCACTCTAGTAGTGATCAGTTTGCTGCAGATCAGCGTTTGCTGATCTGTGGTACTTCCTCCATCACCCTTGTATTTTTTAATTTTGTTTTAATTTTTTTTTTATATATAATTGATTATTTAGCATATTTTAGGGTTATGTAGGTAGTTTAGCTAGATAGTTGTGTAGATTTAGTGTATACGTGCATTAGGGAAAGGTTTAGGAGTCGAGTAGGAAAAAAAACACAAAAAAATTGTATTTAAAAATGGATTATTTAAAGATTTTTAGAACAAATAATTATAGTTTAGATAGGTAGTTGAATTGGGTTAGGTAGGTTCAGGGAATACTTGGGTTAAGGTAAGGCTTAGGGATAGATTTAGGTTTAGGAGTAGTGTAGGGAAAAAAAAAAACAAAAAACAAAAAAAGTTTATTTTATTTGAAAATTGAGTTGATGTTATAAGCTAGCTTAGATAGGTAGTTGGGTTGGGTAGGTTCAGGGAATATGTGGGTCAGGGTAAAGCTTAAGGATAGATTTAGGTTTAGGAGAAGTGTAGGGAAAAAATATTTTATTTAAAAATTGATTTTTTATTATAAGCTAGTTTAGATAGGTAGTTGGTTAGGGAAACAAAAAACATTATCATAGGAATAGTGACCATTTGGGGTCAGAGTTAGGTATAGTATTTACAAAGTAATAGGTCTTTTTTAGGAGAAGTTAGTAATGTATTTAGTTTAGTGTACAGAATGCAGGTACAGTTTAGAAGAGGCATATGCCTTTTTGGCGTCTGACCAAACCACAAACACTGTGTCAGACTTTGACATCACTCATGAGAGTGAAAGCAGCTCTAGTGATGACACTGGGCCTTCTTTCAAGAAAAGACACACTACCTCAAGAGCTGCCCCAGCAACTGCCCAAAGACCTTCCCAAAAAGCTACCCAAAGTCCTTTCCCAAAGAGCTGCCCTAAGAAATGCCCCAAGACCTGCCACAAGTACTGCCACTCCTGCTGATACTACTAAATAGGTATCACCAGCCAGTTTATGCCCACAAATTCCTGAATTCACAGGCAACCCAGGTATTCAAATGGATGTGGCAGGATTTACCCATGTTCAGTTTTTTTATTTATTTTGGGGGGATGAAATTTTTGGGGAAACTGTGTCACAAACCAATTTATATGCAGCCCAATATATTGCCGCCAACCCATCAACGTTTGTTTCCAAGGAAAAAGTATGGCAACCCACAGACATTTTAGAATGTAAGAAATTCTGAGCATAACAATGAGAAACCTATGCATATGGGGCATTGCCGTACTCAGAGGAAGGAGCCGAACACTAATCAATACAGTTTATAAAATCTCCACCTATCTTGTGCTTGAAATTCACATCAACATTGAAACCGCTGAATTTTTTATTACAGCAAGATTTGTGGTAAAATGGCTGTTTAAAATTTTTTAAAACACACCTAAAATGAAAGCCTAGGTTATCTAATTTTCAAACATATACACTTTTGGGGGGAAATATTAAAGTGGAGCACTGGAACATAGCACCAGATGAGACATAACACCAGTTAAACAAGATGTGAAAATTCAATATTTGTTCAAAACTGGGTCGCATAGTTCCCCCAAACCATAAGAAACCTATGCATATAGGACAATGCCATACTCATAAGAAGGAGCCAAATACTAATCAATGCAGTTTATAAAATGTCCATCTATCCTGTGCTTGAAATTCACATCAAGATTTAAGCCTAAGTGTGAAAACCGCATAATTTTTAATTATGTCAAGTTTTTCACAGGGTTGGTGGTAAAATGGCTGTGTAAAAAATTTGAAAACACACCTAAAATGAAAGCCTGGGTGTCTACTTTCCAAATATATACACTTTTGAGGGGAAATATTAAAGTGGAGCACTGGAACATAGCCCCAAATGAGACATGATGTGAAAATTCAATAATTGTTCCCAAATTGGGTCCCATAGTTCCCCCAAACCACGAGAAACCTATGCATATGGTGCATTGCTGTACTCAGAAGAATGAGCTGAACACTAATCAGTGCAGTTTATAAAATCTTGACCTATCCTGTGCTTGAAATTCACATCAACATTGAAAATCTAAGTGTAAAAACCGCTGAATTTTTTACTTAAGTCAAATTCTTCACAGGATTAGTGGTAAAATGACTGCATAAAAAATGTGAAAGCACACCTAAAATGAAAGCCTGGGGCATCTACTTTCCAAAAATATACACTTTTTGGAGGAAATTTTAAAGTGAAGCACTGGTACACAGCCCCAAATGAGAAATGGCACCAGTGACTATCACGGTTCCTGTGATCTCTCTGTCACTCTTTGCTGCAGTGCACTCCCATTGGCTGAGCTTGTTTGGCCCGCCCAGTATGGCCTTCATATACCGGGCCTCTGGCACCTGTCAGGTGCCCTTTCATGGTGTTCCTGTACCAGTGCTACTGTTGCTGTGTTCCTGCGTTCCTGTGTACCGACTTGACCCGTCTGACTACGCTCACTGGTTCCTGCTCCGTGATTGACCCGGCCTGGCTGACGTTCCTGCTCCGTGATTGACCCGGCCTGGCTGAAGTTCCTGCTCAGTGATCTGACCCAGCTTGTCTGACGTTCCTGCTCCGTGAATGACCCGGCTTGTCTGACGTTCCTGCTCCGTGAATGACCCGGCTTGTCTGACGTTCCTGCTCTGTGATTGCCCCGGCCTGGCTGACGTTCCTGCTCCGTGACCTGATTCCGGCTAGCCTGACATCCAGAGAGTGTTCCAGCTGTGATCCTGATCCTGTGTCACTTGGCGACATTCTGAACTTTCATAGTAGCAGTGTTGTGCAGACCAAACGTTCCGTTAACTCTTGCAGAGCCTGTTGCCTCCATTATATTGGGCCTGTCCGTTAACACTTGCTGAGCACTGTTGCCTCTGTTATACTGAGCCTTTCCATTAACACTTGCTGAGCACTGTTGCTTCCGTTATACTGAGCCTGTCCGTTAACACTTGCAGAGCACTGTTGCCTTCGATTTATTGAGCCTTCCGTTTACACTTGCAGAGCATTGCAGCCTCCGTTATACCGAGCCTCCTGGTTACACTTGCAGAGCATTGTGGCCTTCGTTAACACTGTGCTTCCGCTTAACCCTTACTACGCGCAGTGTATCAGTTACCGCACCGGGTGGTGCTATTGGGTGATTCCATCAGCTCTCGCAGTGCACAGGGTTCCGTTACCGCACCGGAAGGGTGCTATTGGCTCTGGTTCCATTCAGCTCTTGCAGTGTTTGTGACTTCGTTATAGCACCAAAATGGTGCTAATGGCTCTGGTCCCTCAGCTCTAGCAGTGTGCATTGCCTCCGTTACAGCACCGCACGGGTGCCCACGGCTCAACAGTAGTGCTAGCTCTGGCAGAGTATTGAGTATCTCCGCTCCTTGCCTGACCTGGGAGTGTGTTGGTTCTGCCTCACTGCTAAGGTGCTTCCACATCTTGCACCACAGTCTCTTGCTACTTTTAACATCTACTGGGCGTCGTCAAACACACCACAACAGAGAATGATTACCTGCCTAGAACTTTAACCCATTTGTTACTGATACTTCTTATTTATGCCTGTCCTGTGACAGTATTTGTTCTTGCTCTATATACTGGGCCTGAGAGGGCATACATATACCTGTATATCATTTACCTGTCATTCCATACTAGCCTATAGTGGGCAGTGTTCCTTGTCTTTTAATAAAACTGTGTTTTATTCTAACCTCCTAGTCTGAGTGTCTTACAAAACCGTTATAGTGACGCAAGCTGTAAAAATTCAGTGTGTGAAACTGAAAACGCGCATGTTCTAATTTGGGCCCGTAGCGTCTCCAAACCCTGAGAAACCTATGAATATGGGATATTTCCATACTCAGAAGAAGGAGCTGAACACTTTTTAAAAATGCATTTTTAAAAATCTTCACCTGTCATGTGCTTGAAATTCACATCAACATTGAAATCTAAGTGTGAAAAACGCTGAATTTCTTACTTACATCAAGTTTATGAGGGATTGGTAGTAAAAGTGTGAAACTGGAAACGCATATGTTCCAATTTGGGTCCCGTAGCTTCCCCAAACCCTCGGAAACTTATGCATATGGGGTAGTGCTGTACTCAGAAGAAGGAGACAAACACTAATCAATGCATTTTTTAAAATATTCAACTATCATGTGCTTAATATCAACAGCAATATTGAAATGTAAGTGTGAAAAATGCAAAAAAACAAAATATTACCACAATTTTGGAACATATTTCTGGAAAAATAGCTGCATAAAAAAACTCAAAAATTCTACTGATTATTTACCCTATGTTGTCTACTTTTCAGAAACATATAATTTTGTTGGGACATTTTTGGGTTCTGGCACCGTCAGCTATGCTATGATTCTCACATGGCAAATGCTGAAAAATTACAGGTAAGAAATAATGGTGTCAATCTTGTAATATTTAAATGTGATAAAGGGATTGAAATACTAGGCATATGGGGTACTCTCATATTCAGGAGAAGCAAATGAATATATTTAGAGGTGTTTTTTGTAATGAACTAATAGTATACAAATCCTGACAGGAAAATGTAAGCAAAATGTTGTTTTTTTTGTTATTTTTTTCCTCGTTTTTTCAAGTTTTACTTAAATTAAACGATTAGGTATTCATGTAATTGTGGTATCACAAGAAAGCCCTACTTGTGCTTAAAAAAACATATATAATTTGTGTGGGTGTACTAAAGGAATTAAAGAGAAAATATGGTTGAACAAAGACATAGTCAAAAAAGTAAAAATTGCTCCGGTCCTTAAGTGAAATCCACCTCAGATTTTCCTGGTCCTTAAAGGGTTTAAAAAAATCCTTGAAATCATTTCTTTTTCTGTTTTTCTTCAGGAAAACCATTTATTATTATGTTAATGCTACCATGTATTTTTTGTTATACTTTACTTGACCTGCTCTCTTTATTTTTCATTATGTTAGCAGATTCATTTGTATATATTTTTTTAACAGAAAGAAAGAAAAGTGAATAGCCTCTATGTTTACAATCCAGGATGTTCTGTATTGCTCTACCCTCACTTTTTCACAAAGTTTTGCAGAATCTATTATAAATATGAGAGGCCCTCTAGTCATGCATTTTCTAAGCATTTACATTAGTGCACCTGTTTTAGAGTACTTGATTCACATATTTTTATCTCCTGTAAAAACTAATGTCAAGAAGAACTCACTGGAAGGCCCTGAAACACCATTGTTTGGCTGTTCAAACAGAAAATATTTGTATAGCAGTGGGTTGAAAGCCCATGGTTCCTGAAATAGAATACGTTAAAATAATAAATGCATCCCTTTAAACTTTATAATTCAACAAAAGCAAATATTTTAGATTAATTTTACTTTTTCTATTGGTTTCTAAGACCTGAAGCTGTATGGGGCAACTGATATGATTATGGGCCCCAGTGGTTACATAACAAATCCAATGTAACAATAAAATCACTCTTTTGCCACTCACATGTTTTCAGCCAGTGAAATTCAACTCTGTAGTCAGGTGACCCTGACAGGATAGGACTTAAATGGACCTGCCACACTAAGACAAGGTTAGTTTTATAGAGAATTTAAATCTGTCTGTATTTTGTTCGAGCAGTTTTTATGTAAAATAAATATGTTTGTAGACATTAACCATTATGTCTTGATTGCATCGTGTGTCACTTTATACTAAATCCCTGTACATTATCCTAATTAATCATGTTCAAGGCCAGAGTTATCACTCTCTGTGCTATTAAAAATGACCCTATAACAATAATGTACTGACACACTTCTTGGAAAAGCTATTTCTACCAGAAGCTAGGAATTGATGATTGGGGAGCGGAGTTTGAGAGCATTGGAGGTCACTGATACAACCTTGCTGTAGTTAAAGGTGCTGGCTGCGAACCCAGAAACCAGGATGGCCTCACCTCTGAAACCATTACAGTAGAACCAGCTATTCCCAAAAGGTAGGATCCTATATCAGGGAATGAAGGTACTAGATGAGATCCACCAAGGAAACAGCAGGACAGATAGTTCAGTACAACAGTCCGTATACCAGCTAAGACAAGAACTGAACTTCAGAGGTTGAAGATAATGACTGATGTAACAGCAGCAGAAGGCTCAGAAAATAATAGGGTCTGGCAGACCCAAGTACAAATGGAGCAGACACCTGGAGTGAAGAACACACTGACCGACATATAGTATACACCCAACAGGATGGAACTCTGGTAACAGCTGACAGGTTTGATCAAACGAACAGTCAGTTTTGGCTACGGTATCAGTGCTGGAAGCAAAAACGGATCTGGAGAAATTTTCACTGCTGAGGAACAAGGCAAAGGACAAGTCAGAGGCTAGGCCAGGAGTCAGAACCCGGAGCACACACACAGGTACGGAGCTGAGGGAGATCCAAAAGAGAAGCCAGGAACCAGAACTTGGGTCAGAAGCTGAGAAACTGAAAACCAAGCAAGGTACCAGGAGGAGAATCCAGGAGACAGGTCAAGAATCAAAATCAGGACAGCAGCACGAGACACAGCTAAACATAGGATTTACAGTAATGAGGCTAGTGGAATAGACATTGGGCTGACGCAAATCTTAAAAGCACCAGCAGCCAATGGTAAGCTATCAGGTAGCTAGGCAACCAAAAACATAGGTTAACAGAGAAAACAGAAGCTGCTCATCATATATATATATAATTTACACACACATATACAGTGGATATAAAAAGTCTACACACCCCTGTTAAAATGCCAGGTTCTTGTGATGTTAAAGAATGAAACAAAGATAAATCATGTCAGAACTTTTTCCACCTTTAATGTGACCTATAACGTGAACAATTCAATTGCAAAACAAACTGAAATCGTTGAGGGGGAAAAATAAAAAATAAAAAACTCACAATAACCTGGTTGCATAGGTGTGCACACCCTCTTATAACTGAGGATATGGCTGTGTGTAGACTTTTTATATCCACTGTATATAAACAGTTGTAATCAAAATTACTCAAACCCCTTGAACAAATCAAACAAAAGCAATTGAAATAGATCAACACAGGTGCGTGGCTTTGCTGCCTAGCTTGATGGTTGCTTAACCTTTCGGCTCCTGGCCCCAGGGACGCTTTATAGTCTGCATACGCTCTTAAACCTAATGAATACTCTACATCATGACTACACCTTTGTTCTACAAGCTTCCGGATCATAGTTCGCTCTAAACCAGCCATAAAAAAACTGGATTTGCAGTATTTCTTTGAATCCAAACCCATCACCTCATGGGCTTCACCAAGATCCAGTATGGCGGAGGAATATACACTGCCTAAGAAAAATGTGCCATTGTGCACTTTGGCTTTTGATGAGCTTAGTCAATCCTCAGTGGACTCTACCTCCCCAGATGAAGACAAACCCTCAAATAAAAGAGACCTGAGTCTGACCAAGATTCGCAAAGACATCAAGCAGGTTGGCACCCGCGTTGAATCTCTAGAGACGGAGGTTTTGATACTTTCTTCCTTTAAAGATAACTCTTTGAAATAGTATGCACATCTTCAGAAGCAAAATGATGATATGGCCCTGAAGATCGATGACATGGATAACAGATAGAGAAGGAACAACTTGCAAATTCAGGGAGTCCCAGAATCTGTGGATCATCCCTCCCTGAACTTACCTACAACACCTTTTCTACCACCTGAGAGGTGCTGATCCATCCACTCCCATCCGTCTGAATCGGGCCCATAGGGCACTGCACCCTAAAAATCTACCCTCAGAATCCCCAAAAGACATTATCCTACGATTCCACTCCTAACCGGACAAAGAAGAAATCTATCGAGCTGCCCAAGATATGTCTACCATCAAGTTCGAAGGCCAAAACATCGCTGTCTTCAAAGACCTGTTTCTGCTGATTATCCAGTGGCGTAGAGATCTCCACCCTATCACTGCTGAATTTCGTAAGAAACAAATCGAATATCGTTGGGGCTTTCCTATGGCTCTCATCGTCTATAGCAAAGGTTCCTCACACATGCTCCGTTACTGCGTTTCTTTACTAGAGGCTATTGACCTAAACTTCCCAGCTGAATTCCTAGCTGGTATCTCTCCATCCACTCTACCTATGTACTGGTGACCCTCAGATTCGTCCTGGTCTCTTTCTACTCACAAGCACACGACTATGAGATTTGGAGCCCCTTCGCCAAAGTCACCCCTGGGTGATCTCCCAGAGATCATGTAAGATCCTTTGCTGTTCACTGTATTTACAGGCCGTTTTTCTCTTTTCCTCCACCTCCTGTGGCCCGCCAACTTGTATATGCTCACTCAACTATGTCTTGACACAGTATATGTATTAATTCACTAAATACTAATGTTTGCATATTAACTTTGCTCATGATCCCCTGCCTATTCTTAATTCTTGAATGGTTCTTCGGACCACCTTTTGTGGTCTCACACTTGCAGCTTATCCCTTTCAACACAAAGAGGTACTCTGCAATGCCTGTGGTTAAAATTGCATCTTTGCACACTTCCGTTCCTCATTATGTCCTAGATTTTTATTTTCCAGGCCTCTTGTTGTCATTGCTCAATTCCATGTCTCCTTTCCTTCACTCCTACCCTCATTGTCTTCCCACCTCCCCTTTTGGTATGTGTTTCTTGCATTTGCATTAAACTGATAATAAGGAGTTACATGGATTCTGTTTTTGTTGTTAATACTTTAATGGGTCATAGCTCAGACCAACAACCTCTATGCGACTTCTACTACTGCCCTTTCGAACTCCCCTCTATAGGAGCATGAAATTCCTCTCCCGGGTTGTGAATGAGTTTTGGCTGTACCGGGAACATTTATTATTCTCTAAATCTCACTGTAATAGTCTGTTGTTCTGAGCTACGATCGTCCATCTATGCCCTGACTTCTTTAAAATGTCATTAATTTACTGTACAACCCAAACTGATATCCCCAACATTGTCATGAGCCTCATCAGATATAGCATTTATAATTTCAGGATGTAGAGAGAGAACCAAAGGTTTGACCCAGAAATGTAACAAGATTATATTACCACTTAGTATATCCCATAACGGAAAGACAGCGACGGGAAGGGAATAAGGGGGAGAGAAAAGGGAGAAAAACACATTAGAAACCAAACCGCTTTTTTGTTTGGGGCTCTGCCTCCTCTCTACCTTATTCACTAGACCCTACTTTTTACTCATTTCACACCCTGTATATCCCTCACCACTATAATTCATATGCTGGGGTATGACTCTCAATCCTTTCATACACCTAAGGGCGTGTAACTCCTTATATCCCCCTTCGGTTTGCTAGGACATGCTTCCACGACAATGTTACAACATTGCTATCTGTTTAATTATACCTATTTTTTGTGTATCGGGCTTGCAATCCTTTGAATTGGCCACAGTGGCTTTTATGAGGTCTTTGTTACCCTAACATTTTCTTGATTACTCCCACCTGACTATCATGGACCCCCAATACCAACTGTGAGGCTACTGACGGAACCTGTCTGCAATACAACCCCCCTCCGACAAACCACAACAGATCTACACTAAGTTCTGATTGACCAATAACTCCTGATTTTCCCGTATTTGTTTCCCCTGCCTGCCCTCCTATCTGCTAAACTTTCATGTTGTGCTTCCATTCTGATTTAACACTCTTCTTCCTTGACCGTGTCCATACTACTTCACCGAGTCCGCAACTTCTTCCCCACCCGACTTGACCTACCCCCTCTCTCCTGGGCCCTAGTTTGTCCTTTTTATTATGGCATTGCTAGAATGAGTGCTCTAAAGTGATCCATTCCCTCCCACAAGGTAAAAATGGTCTGGGTCCTGATGGATTTTCCCAAGGCTTTTATAAATCCTACCCTGACATTCTAGCACCGCTTCTAACTGCAGCCTTCAGGGACTTCCCCTCAGACATCTCTTCCCATCCCACACTCTCTGCTGCACATATCTCCGTGATCCTGAAACCGGGTAAAGACCCACAATGCTAAGAAAACTATCGCTCCATCACTTCTGAATCTAGACTACAAGTATGCTCCAAGATCCTGGCCAAATGTTTAAAACCGATTTTTCCAATGCTTATTTACTCAGATCAAGCAGGATTTGTCCAGGGCAGGGAAGCTTGCGACAATACTCGTAAGCTACTTAATCTCCTCCACTGTCTTTCACAGGCCCCCTCGCCGTCAGTCTGTTTACTGATGCAGAAAAGGCCTTTGACCGTGTCCATTGGCCATTCATATTCCATGCCCTTAAGGCCTTTGGGTTTGGACCTTCTTTTATTAGCCTCATCTCAGCTTTATACTGTAACCCCAACGCCCAAGTACATGTCAATGGTATACTCTCCACCCCCTTTTTCATCTCCAACGGCACTAGGCAGGGCTGCCCACTCTCCCCTCTTTTATTTGTTCTGCTCATGGAACATTTAGCCAGACACCTTAGAGCTAACCCCTGCATTACAGGTATCAAATTTGGAGCCCAAGAACATTCTCTAGCCATGTTTGCAGATGACATACTATTTACAGTTCCAGCCCCAGACCACTCCATCCAACAAATTATGACTGAACTACATGCCTTCTCTTCTCTATCACACTACAAAATCAATGTTGCTAAATCTGAGACTTTGCCTATCGCTTGCTCACTCACATTGCTAGCTACCTTCCGATACTCCTTCCCCTTCCGATAGTCCCCTTCAGCAATCAAGTACCTTGGCATCCTCCTCTCACCCAAATTAGACTGTATTTCCCAAGACACAGGAGTAAATTTTTCCGTCTTGAAGGATTGCTTAATACTCCTCCCAAGGGACGTTTGGAAGTTCCTCCGAATTAAACACTTCCTACAATGTAATCTAAATCAAAACTGGCTGGTCCACCCCCCACACACACTAAATTTGAGACTTTGCTCCTTTTCCACACTCGTTTGAAAGGTCTCTTAGGTAAGATTTACTCGATATTGATCTCTCGACCTATCCCCTTTAAACCACCTTACACATTGTCTTGGGAGAAAGAGACAGGTGATATTATCTCTCAAGAGAACTGGGAATCTATTTGGTCTGCAGCCACCTTGGCTTCTATCTCTGCCCAATTGCTTGAAGTTCATTACAAATTTCTCATGTGATGGTATTATACTCCAGTAAAACTACATGCCATATCAGCCTCCGTTTCCCCTCTCTGCTGGAGATGTCGATTAGAACAAAGCACTCCAACCCACATCTGGTGGTCTTACACAAAAATCACCTCGTTCTGGACAGCATGACTGGATCATACCTCCATATCACCCCATCTAAATTGATCTGGCAAACTCTTTTCTATCTTCATCTTCCACCACTCCCTTTCACCTCCAAACAGGTTCTCTTGGCCATGCTCAATTCAGCCAAGGCGCTCACCCCTAGGCATTGGCGTAGTCCTGATCCTCTCACTTTACCCAAATGGTCTGAGGCAGTAAGAAATCAACTCACCATCTTGCGTCTACTCAAGAGATGCAGGGACCCATCAGAAGTTACCCTTCTACTTTCACAACTCCCTTCCACCTAATGATGCTACCCTCCATACCTATCCACTTTTATAGACCAGGGGCTCCTTCTTATCTCCACTCTGCACTGGGCTTCTACAATGTCAGTCCCGATTCCCAATCTACTACAATCTACTACAACTGTCTTAATGGCACCTTCCCTCTCCCTCCACCCTCTTTTTTTTTCTCCTCATTTGCCCTCCCCCCTTCATCTCCCCTACTTTTTACCTTCCCTCTCTTTCACCCTTCTTTCTCTATTTTTCTACTCCAATTCTAATACTAGTTTCTCTGTGATCCTTACCTCTGCTCATTTCAGTATTGCTGTACTTGTACTTTACCAGATACAATTGTTAATTTTCATTGTTCTGTATTTTTGAGAAATCTCCAATAAAGCTTTTTGGAAAAAAAAAAAAAAAAAGGAATAGATCAACACAACTAATACTTCAAGTGGTTTCCCCAAATACAACTGAAAATGCAACTTATAATGACTTCTCCAGTCTCAAAATTATTCAACCCCTTCATGGCAAGCATCTTTAGTACTTAGTAGAGCACCCTTTTGCTGATATGACCTGCTGCAAACGAAATGCGTAGCCAGACATCAGCTTCTGGAAGCGTTCATGAACAATGGCCTCCAGTTCAGTAATATTCTTGGGTTTGCATGCTGCAACCGGCTTCTTCAAATCCCACCAGAGATTTTTAATTGGGTTCAAGTCAGGTGACTGTGATGGCCACTGTAGAATCTTCCAGGACTTCTTCTGCAACCAAGCCTTGTTGGAATTTGAAGTATGCTTGGGATCATCGTCCTGTTGGAAGGTCCAATGATGCACAAGCTTCAGCTTCCTCACAGATGACATGATGTTTTCTCCTAGGATTTGCTGATACTTCAGTGAATCCATCTTGTCTTGCACACGCTGCAGGTTTCCAGTGCCAGAGGATGCAAAGCAGTGCCAGAGCATCACCAACCACCACTATGCTTAACTGTAGGAAGAGTGTTCTTTTCAGAGTATGCTTCTTTCTTCTTCCTCCAGACATACCCCTGATCCATCGGGCCAAAAAGTACCAGTTTTGTTTCATCGCTCCACAGAACAGAATCCCAAAACATCTGTGTCTTATTTATATGATTTTGAGCATATTGAAGCTGAATTTTCTTGTGCTTTTGGGTCAGTATTGGTGTACGTCTTGGAGTTCTTGAATGGAGACCTTCTGCATTTAGTACGCTCCTTACTGTGCTCACTGAAACCTCAGTGCCTGTTGCCACCAAGCCTTGCTGCAAGTCTTTTGCAGTCACTCGAGGGTTTTCTCAACCTGCCTTCTCAGAAATCTGGTTGCAGCCATTGGTAGCTTCCTTTTTCTGCCCCATCCAGGTAGTGTAACCACTGTTCCTTTGACTTTGAACTTGCGAACTATGCTTCCAACTGTGTCTCCAGGAACTTTCAGTGCCTTCGTTATCTTTTTGTATCCTGTTCCTTGTTTGTGAAGAGTGATCTCTTCTTTTAACTTTTTGGACCATTTTTTTTGACTTAGCCATATTTCTAACATGCAGTCAAATGTGACACTCAACAAACCCCTAGCCAGTTCAAGTATTTCATGTCTTCCAGCTCAAACACACCTGTGCAACTAATGAAGCCCTTGATTAGTTGCATCAGATGTGCTTGAGACTATCTGTTTTGCATATTTGTGCTGTTGTGAGGGATTCTATTCAGGGGGTTGAATAATTTTGAGACTGGAGAAGTCATTATAAGTTGTAATTTCAGTTGAATTTGTTTGATTTGTTCATTGGAAACAGCTGAAAGTCTATACAATATGACAATAAACCTGATTTGCAATGGGGGTTGAATAATTTGTATTACAACTGTATAGCCATCTGACAGACCCTAGTGTGTAGGCTCTGCCTAGATTTATTCAAAAACAGTGTGTGGTAATATTGTCCAGCACAGAAACGAATTATCAAAAGGTGCCACTAACAAATGAAGGTTAATTTGTTAAAAACTATTTTTTTTTTAAATATGTTTATTATCAGATCACTCTATACAAATAAAAAAAAATACAGAGAAACACATGTAAATCAGTCAGATACAGAAGAAGTATATAGACATATATAAGAGTAAAAGGAACATAAACATATCAAAGGATTGTACAGAGCCAACCTGAGGTTTTTTTATTATGTAAAAACCAAAACCCCCCAAAAAGAACTAACCTAACTAAGCCTCAAGTAAACACCCCTACCCCATTCCCGAGTCCTCTCTCCCCCAAGCCCGCAGCACCCCCCCAGCCCGCCCGCCAGCCAGCAAAGCCGTAGGAGTTCAAAAAGTACAGAGCTCAACCACATCATTACTCGCCGACCCCACCACACAGCCACGCACCCAACCAGTCAAGATGACTCAACTCATTCATCATCATCAAAATGTACAGCATCAATTGCCTAGTGAGCATCGGCACTACGCATCCACCAATTCTGCCAACGTCCCCATGTCCTGTCAAACTTATCTGGGTTGCCCCGATGCAGGTAAACCAGCCTATAGTGTGGGAGGCACTGTAGAACTAAATTAATCCACGCCATGCAAGTGGGAGCACCGTTCGACATCCAGTTCATGGCCACCACCTTTCTTGCCAACACCAAAAGCTCTCTTAGCAGGGATCTGTCAGCTGCACCCTCAATCTCATCGGGGAAGATAGACAATAAACAAAGTTTCGGAGTCACAGGAACAGGTCTCCCCAACACCTGGGCCACAACATGCATGACTTCTTTCCAAAAACTCCCCACCACAGGGCAATCCCAAATCATATGGAGGTACGTGCCCAAAGTATTAGAACACCGGAGACAGCTATTGGTGCCAGAATTCCCCATTTTATGCAGTCTGACAGGCGTGTAATAAATTTGATGGAGAATATTCAACTGTATCATCTGGTGTCTAGTCGACGTTGCCACCATCGCTGGTCCTTCCTTGGCCATATCCCATTCCCAGTCCTCTAACGGACCCACGTCCTGTTCCCATTTATTCCGGGAAGGGAACTCCCGACATCCCACGTGAAATTCTATCCACTGATAAATGAAAGAGAGGGGTCTCGACGGCTCCAATAGCCACAGTCTAGTGAGAAGTGGGAAAGTAGAGATCATAGGAATCCGGTCACCCCACTGAGCACTAAGAGCATGTCTAACACACAAATATGAATAAAAAAAAAAAAAAGAGTATGCGATAGACGGTATTCGTCATGTAACTGTTCAAACAACTTTAGCTGATCATCCTGGTACAACTGACCAAGGGTAGTAATCCCGTGTCTGGCCCATAGTGGGCCAAACTCGCAATTGGATAAATGATGTAGCCCCGCAACGCCCCACAAGGGGGTATTAGGGTCCATCTCAAGAAGCAGGCCGCAACATTAATGTGTCAAGCTTAGTAGTCTGATATCGGGGCTGGGAAGAAACAAAATCCAAAACATAACGGCATTGTGCCGGTAATAGTATCGATAGAAGTTGGGCAAAGCAATTCCCCCCTCACGTTTGGATCTCATGAGGGTAGTCAGCCTGATCCTAGCTCGACCCCCTTGCCATAGAAAGTGTAAGATAATTTTATCCATTTGTCGGAAGTATTTTTTAGGTATAGGGACCGGCGTATTTTGAAAGATGTACAGAAATTTGGGCAAAAAAATCATTTTGATAAGATTCGATCTGCCTATAACATTCAAAGACAAATGAAGCCATGTAGACGTTTTGTCCTGAAAATATTGAATGGTGGGTACCAAATTCAAATACATCCACATTTGAAAGTGGGATATCAGGCCGACAAGATTCCCGTGAGTTATTATCAAGCTGAAGCAAAGAGGATTTAGTCCAATTGATCTGGAAGCCAGAATAAGTGCCAAAATCATCTACCAACTGCAATGTGGTCCGCAGAGAACCTTCATCATCATTCATAAAAAGCAAGATGTCATCCGCGTAAAGTGCAATCTTCTCCTCCCTGCCCTCCATCACCAGGCCCTTGATCAAAGGATTCGCGCGAATGAGGACAGCCAGGGGCTCCAAGGACAGGGCAAACAAGCCGGGCGAGAGAGGGCAGCCCTGTCTGGTACGACGATGTAATGAAAAAAGCTGCAAAGACAGCCCACCCATCACCACGGATGCCCTAGGACTACTATACAGAATATGTATCAATCTAATAAAAGACGGGCCGAACCCAAACCCCTGGAGCACCTGCCAAACATAAGGCCATTCGACAGAGTCGAAGGCCTTAGACGCATCAAGAGATGAGATCACCCTAGACCCCATATTGTCGTGAGGCAGCTGCAAGTGCATAAATAGCCGTCTAAAATTGTGTGATGTAGATTTACCCGGGATAAAGCCAGTTTGATCTTCATGTACCAAGGTCCCCAATACCGTATTCAGTCTGGAAGCCAAGATCTTCGCCACAATCTTAGCATCCGTAGTCAACAAAGATATTGGTCTATAAGAATCGCACAGTTCCAGATCTTTCCCTGGCTTAGGCAGTACAATAATGGAGGCATTGTTCATAGACTCTGGGAGATGGCCCTCATCAATAGCAGCATAAAAGGCGTTTAACAAGTGTGGGGCCAAGACATCCACAAATTTTTTATACCATTCCGCAGGAAGACCATCCATGCCCGACGCCTTGCCCATCGGTAAACCACAAACAGCTTCCACAACCTCTCTCAGAAGTATAGGAGCATCTAGCATCTGTCTATGTTCATGAGAAAGCTGCGGAAGTTTACAACTATCAATAAAAGAAGAAATTTGAGAGTCAGAACGAGCCAGTCGGGACTCATAAAGGCTAGAATAAAAGGAGCGGAATTGCGAGTTAATCAATTGTGGATCAAGAACAAGTGACCCCCCCAGGATCCCTCAGCGAGGAAACCGCCGAGGGTCCCCTACTCTGAGAAACAAGGTGAGCCATCAGTTTTCCTGCCTTGTCACCATTTTCAAAAATATTTTGTTTCAAATAAAAAATACGACGGGCATTCAAGTCAGATAATTTTATAGAGTATTTTAGGGAGCAAGATATAAAGTTAGAATAGGATATTGAGTCCTTTTTCTCCACAGATTGTTTCTCCGCTTCAACTGCTTCCGACTCCAACTCCTTCACCTCTCGAGTCCCAAGCCGAATATTCGAAGAGATAAGAGAGATCAAGGAGCCCCTTGCAGTCGCTTTAGCAGCCTCCCAAACAATGCTCGGGGAAGCAGTGTCCACATTGTTAACAAAATATTCAGTTAAATCTTCCCTATGCTTGGATACTAAATGCGTGTTAGTCAACCACGCAGGGCCAAGCCTCCACACCCCAGACCTAGGTCTCTGATCACACTGTATCATTAATAAAAGCAGGGAGTGATCAGAAGCTACTCTAGTCAAAAAACAGCAACCGGTCCCCTGAGGCAAGGTCGACCGATTAACAAATGCATAATTAATCCTCGATAGAGTTTTGTACGTAGCTGAATGGCAAGAGAACTCCCGGGCCTGTGGGTGTAAAGTCCTCCACACATCTATAAAGTCCATGTCGCCTGTAAGACCAAGGAATGCATCCCTGTGCAGTCTGGAGTCAACAACCGTTCCACCTAATCTATCTAAATCAGGGTTAGTAGTTATGTTAAAGTCACCCATACAAACGATATGATGACAGGGTTTATCGGAAATGTAAACAAGCATTTCCCTAAGGACCGAGGGGTAAAAAGGTGGCGGTATATAAACATTTAGCAGAACAAAGAGAGCTCCCTGCAATTTACACGTTAAAAAAAGATAGCGGCCCTGGGGGTCCGACTTGAGATCAACGAATTCAAAGGAAACTAATTTAGTAATGAGGATGGAGACACCTCTTGAGTACGTGGAGTATGTGGCATGGTAATGGCTCTGTATCCACTGCCTCCTAAGAGACAGGACTCTACTAGCAGATAGATGTGTCTCCTGCAACATAACCATCCCAGGAGATTGTTTCCTGACGTGGTTCAAAATTAAAGACCTCTTAACAGCATCATTTAATCCACGTATGTTCCATGACAAAAACTTACAGCTTATTGCTGACATAGTAGAATCAGAGGGTATCAGTTACAGCCTTGACCAGCCAGCCAGACAAGCGAGCAGCAAAGAGCAACCGGCCCAAGGGAGAGAGGAACCCCGGTGATAAAAACTATTGAAATTAAAAACAAACGGCCAACACAACACAAAGGAACTTTGTAATTATTTTTAAAACCAGATAAAGTTATCTTAGGATGACACTTTAAAGATCTCCAAGTTTGGGCACTGGTGAGAAGGGATGAGCAAAACTCTGTGCTTCAAAAGAAAAGCCAATTGAAATGATAATAACATATTCCCCACACACAGACACACACACTCATAGACTGACAGACACACAGTTTTCTCCCCATATATTTTCCCCACACTAATATAAAAAGGGTGTCAGTGTCCCACATTTCTCAGTTTGTGCGAGTGAGCGAGAGAGAGATGATGATGAATTTTGTATACTTGCTAGTGTAGGTAGACAGGCAAAGAGAGTATGTTGGAGTTGACGGATAGGCATATTGGTAGCAGCCACTACCAGTTGTTCTCTGGGGTAAGTATGAAAGAATAAGGGAGTATGTAAATAAAAAACAAAACAAAAGCATTTTTGTGACCGCTAGTTTAATTGTTAAAACAATAAAGTTTGTCATAGGCCAGTCCAGAGATTACCGATTGCCCTACATGAGGCCTGATCCAGTGTTCTTGTAATCCACTGTTACTGAACTAGTCCTGCTCCAGACCACAGAATTGTTTACTGCGTGTTCCTGCATTGATCTGCTATAATTGAACCAGTCCTATTGCGGAACTAGTCCTATTCCTGAGTGCATTATTGTTTGCTTTGTTCCTTCATTGATCTGCTCTTGCTGAACCAGCCCTGCTCCAAACCACGGTATTGTTTGCTGCACGTTTCTCCAGTGATCTGCTGTAGCTTAGCTAGTCCTATTGCTGAACCAATCCCATTCCTGAGTGCAAAATTGTATTTCTTGCTGTTTGTTCCTGCACTGACCCACTGTTGCTGAACTAGTCCTGTTCCTGAATCAATCCAGTTACTGTCCACAGCAATGTTTGCTGCTTGCTCCTGTATAGATCTGCAGTTACTGAATTGAAGCTGCTCTAGTCTTTGCTGCCCTATATTACTTGTTGCAGTTTTGCCTGTGGCTGCTGAACCAGTCCTATTCCAGTCCTTCTTTATCTTCTGTGCTTTCTGCCAGTTCACAGCTGGTTATTGGCACTGGTGTGCTTGCCTCTTAGACTGCAAACTAATCAACTAGCCTGTGCTACCCAACCTTTGGGACCTTTAACTAGTTCCAACAACAGCAAGGCTCCACTGTGACCTGTCAGTGTACTCTAGCTCTGCACTCTAGCACTGCTCCTCAGTATGGGATTTGCTCCCAGAGTATGGGTTGGTAACTGATACACACGAACACCATGTAGCTCCTAGGAGTGGATCCACTGCATATTAGAATGGTTACAGCATGCTTGCAAGAGAGATACGTTCTAGGCAGAAAGAATGACCGACAGACACAACAACAATTTGGAGTGAAACAAATTCTAAACTAAATAGCGCTTGCTGCCTAATAGCCTGAAACCACAATTAATAAAAGAAAAATATGTCCATCCAGATAACAACAAATGAAAAAAAAAAAAAAAAAAAAAAACACAGATAAAAAGAATAATGAATGAAATGAGGGTTAGAGCTTAATAAATAGACCAATATTGGAGATGAATAAAACTAGTAGTCAATAGATGTAGACACAACTGATGGATGAGTAATGATGGATGAAGAATGGATGAAAAAGGAGTTTCAATAGTGTTTGCTGCAGGATGAGATGCGACAGGTGGCCTTGTTTTGGATCAAGACACAACAACAAACCAGCGCTTCTTTATGTATAGAATAAATATGTGCCCTGTATTTAGCATATATAATATTTCTAAATAAATAAAATAAGTGAAATACTAGTTTTCACAAATTGGCCAAGTTGTGGGTAAGCTTGCCACCCCGCCAAGGTTTCTCACTGTACAGCAAGTCCTACTCTATACATCTGTATTGCCCTATCTAAAAATTAAAATAAAACTTGAAATTCCCTGAGGAGATGTTATTAGAAACGCGTTGGAGAGCAAGGGACCCTTTAAATGTGCTCTTTTTATTGCTTCTGGGTCCCAGTGTGGTGCAATTAAAAACAAAAGACATACATTATAATGAAAAGATTACATAGTAGACTTACCTAATACAAAAAGACCCCAATGGATCTGCATTGTGAGAATATGAAGGAGCTGTGGATCCAACAGCTCACTCCATAAATGAGACCTTTATATCAACCCCCACAGGTCATGTGAGGAATACCTGATACCAGACTAGGAGCATGCAAGCTAGAGAAGGCTTAAGGCCTGCTCTTAAAGGAAAAGTGTGAAAAACAGAAATAAGATACTGTGATACTAATTGTGCAAAGATAATTGTGCTATATATATATAAATAATTAAATTGGATAGGTGAGGAGGCTGCTTGAATGAGTGATGGAGACATACAAACCAAAAAACAAAAGAAAACTCACAGCGCCAACTAACCATAACCTATCCATACAAAAAACAGTGTGTGTGTGTGTGTGTAATTATCGCTTTAAGAAAGATAAACCTGAAAAATATTTGTTTTGTGGGCCTACAAAAAGCTAAATATTCAAAGTAATACAGCAAGGCTAGACTTGAAAAGAATTGTTTGCAGGCTTCAGGCTTGCCAAAAACAAACCCTGAGAAAAAAAATGTTTGTAGGCTTCAGGCTACCAAAAAACAAGCCCTGCCAACAGTGCAAGATGGTGGTGGCAAATGTCACTGTCACTATCTCTCAGCCAGGCAAGGAAGGCTCCATCTTCGACACAGAGTCAGAACCCTACTGCAGAATGTCAACAGTCAAGGATAAGCATATGTCTTTAAGTGAGGCAGTATTCGGCAGACAGAAATTGGTCGACTGCGAGTCGAAGACAACAGGAGAGTCGAGGTAGAACAGGAGCCGACTACTAGTAGTCAAATAGTGCGGGAGTCAACCCAAGGGGTCGTAGAAAAACGGACAGTCGTCGACAAGCCGGGTTCAGTACACAAAGAGTCGAGCAAATGAAGCAGTCGGTACCTTGGGGTCGTAGACAAGCGGAGGGTCATAGACAAGCCGGATTCGATACACAATGTGGCAAACAGGAAATGGAGCAAAGAGTCGAGAATAGTCTGGAACAAAGACAGGATCAGGAAACCAGAAAGTCGGATGAACGAGATGCAAGTGGAGGTCACAACGGGAATCAAAGATCAGGATATCAGGTAAGCAAGTACACAG
Source organism: Rhinophrynus dorsalis (assembly GCA_037306005.1). Lineage (NCBI taxonomy): Eukaryota > Metazoa > Chordata > Amphibia > Anura > Rhinophrynidae > Rhinophrynus > Rhinophrynus dorsalis. Next base: position 376,140,870 of record CM074721.1, on the reverse strand, counting down.
AACACAAGGACGCTGAGCACTGACCATCCAAGGGCGTGGAAAGGAGAAGAGTCCCGGATATAAGTAGGCCACAGACAGGTGAAGGAGTATAGTAATTAGGAGAGAGAACACCTCTGGGAAGGAGGAGTCCGACGGGTTGTGACAGTACCCCCTCCTTGATGGCCGACCTCCGGGTGGCTGATACCAGGGCGAACTGGATACTTCCTGTGGTAATTTCGGACAAGATGGGGTGCATGAACATTACTGGCGGAAATCCAAGACCTCTCCTCCGGGCCATACCCTTTCCAGTGAACGAGGTACTGTACGGAACCTCTGAGGAAACAGGAGTCCGGTATGGCCTGTACCTCAGACTCATCCTCATGAACAGCTTCCACTGGTCCAGGAGCAACAACACTCTTAGTATACCTGTTGCAGACTAGAGGTTTTAAAAGAGACACATGGAAGACTCTTGGGATACGGAGAGCTTTAGGTAGAGAGAGTTCGTAAGCCACGGTGTTAATTCTCCTAGTAACATGGAATGGGCCAATGAAGCGTAGGGCCAACTTCATAGTGGGTACTCTAAGACATAGGTGGCGGGTGGAGAGCCATATTCTATCACCTGGAAGATAGGTGGGAGCAATAGAACGTCTTTTGTCTGCCGTCCTCTTTTGCCTAGCCACAATCTTATGTAAAGCCTCCTTCATGGAACCCCAGCGCTGAGTGATGTTGTCTAGATGAGTATCAAGTGCTGGAATACCGGACTCAGAGAAGGCAGAAAGAATAGTTACTGGATTAATCCCGTAGATACATCGGAAGGGGGACATCTGGATAGATTCCTGTAGAGAATTATTCTTGGCAAACTCTCCCAAGGGAAGTAGATCAGACCAGTCGTCCTGGCTTTCATTGCAGAATAGCCAAGATACTGCTCCATCTCTTGGTTGGCTCTCTCTGCTGCTCCATTTGTTTGAGGATGGTAGGCAGATGAAAACGCTAAGGAAATTCCAGGCCTCTCACAGAAAGATCTCCAGAATTTTGAGATGAATTGAGTGCCATGATCAGACACTATTTGGGCAGGAACTCCATGTAATCTGACGATCTCTTTGATGAAAATCTGAGCCATTTCTGGGGCAGATGGCAGCTTACGGAGAGGGACAAGATGTACCATCTTGGAGAAGCGGTCTAGGATCGTCAATATAGTAGTATTACCCTTGGAGGGTGGTAGCTCTACTATGAAGTCCATTGAAAGATGTGACCAAGGTTGAGAGGGTATGGAGAGTGGGTGCAGTAAGCCAACAGGGAGGGACCTGGGGGTCTTGGATGCAACACAGGACTGACAGGCAAAAACAAAGTTCTGAACATCCCTTCTCCATTCTGGCCACCAAAAGACTCTGGAGACCAAGTCCCGAGTATGGGTAACTCCTGGATGTCCTGCCAGTTTGTAGTTATGACATTGCCCGAAGACCTCCTCTCTTTTCTCTTGTGGCACATACAACTTTCCGGCGGGCAAGCAGACAGGAACCTTCCTCTGTCTGTCACGGAGATAGTCCAACAGGGGAGAGGAGAAGGTAGATTGGGAGATAGCTGCCAATATCCTACGAGGGGGTATGATGGGTTCTGTCCCTTGATTCTCCTCAGAAGGTGCAGTAAACATCCTGGAGAGTGCATCAGCTTTAGTATTCTTAGTACCCGGCCGGTAAGTAATAACATAATTAAACCGAGTCAGAAACAGAGACCATCTGGCTTGTCTTGGGTTCATCCTTTTAGCATTGCTGATGTACAGGAGGTTTTTATGGTCTGTGAGAATCATTATGGGTGTGTGTGCCCCCTTCCAAGAGATGTCTCCATTCCTCTAGGGCAAGAATAATGGCCAGCAACTCTCTATTGGCCACGTCATAATTCCTCTCAGCCTGCGAGAACCATTTAGACAAGAACCCGCACGGATGGAGAGAACTGTTATGAGAGCCTCTCTGGGTCAGGACATCCCCAGGGCTGTCTTCGGAGGCATCAACCTCAATCACAAAAGGCTGAGTGGGGTCTCGATGTCTCAAGACTGGCACCATGGAAAATGTTTGTTTTAATACACTGAAGGCCTTGATATCCTCTGGACTCCAATTAACAGAGTCTGCACTTTTCTTTGTAAGAACAGTGAGAGGAGCATCAATCTTGAAATAGTCTCTGATGAACTTAAGATAATAATTTGCAAACCCCAGGAATCTCTGAAGAGGCTTGAGTCCAGAGGGTTGTGGCCAATTGAGTATGGAGTCCAGTTTGGAGGGATCCATCTCGAAACCAGTGGAGCTGATGATGTATCCTAGAAGGGTAGCTTATTCACTTCAAAGATGCATTTCTCCAACTAGGCGAATATGTGGTTTTTACGGAGGCGAAGTAATACCTGTTAGACATGGGTGTGATGAGTAGGAAGATCAGGAAAGTGAATCATTATATTGTCCAAGTACACGATAACAAATTGGCGCAGGAAGTCACTGAGACATTCGTTTATGAATTCCTGAAAGACGGCAGGAGCATTGCAGAGCCCAAAGGGGATGACTCCATACTAATACTGTCCTGAGTGGGTATTAAATGCCGTCTTCCATTCATCTCCCCAACAAATCCTGATGAGGTTGTAGGCTCCCCTTAAGTCTAGTTTTGTGAAGATTTTGGAACCATTGAGCCGGTCAAACAGTTCTGATATCAAAGCTAAAGGGTACAAATTTTTAACAGTGATCTTACTGAGCCCCCTGTAGTCAATGCAGGAGCACAAGTCTCCCTTTTTCTTTTTAACAAAAAAGAACCCCGCTCCAGCCGGGGAAGTAGAGCGTTTGATAAATCCTTTCCTTAGACGCTCTTTAATATATTCCTCCATGGCTTCTGATTCAGACAGAGAGGGTGGATAAACTCTGCCTTGTGGAGGAATGGTTCCAGGCAAAAGATCAATAAGACAGTCCAGAGCCCTGTGAGGGGGTAGTTTCTCAGACTCCCTTTTACTGAACACATCAGAAAACTGCCAATATTTGCTTCCTTTTTTTATTGGACTAACATAATTTCAGATTGACAAGCTTTCGGGAGAACATCCCTTTCTCATGTCTAAAGCATTTCTGAGCAAAAGGACACAGAATTCACAGTAATACATACAATTCAAAGTTTAGTTGTGTGCTGGGGTTAAAGCAGTGTGACTGCAGATAAGACAGGGGTCTAAGAGAAAATCTGCACTCTTCTTACAGAGGGTTGTAAATACCTTGTGTAAGGATCACAGAGTGGGGAGGAGAGAAAAAAAATGCAGGAGATGGTAATGGAGAGTTAAAAAAAGATTGCACATATTAAGAATGCTAGAATTCACATCCAAAAATCCAGCATGTGCATGCAGGTTTACATACAATTTGCGCCCATCTGTGTATATTATATATATACCTACACACATATACATATAACCTATGCATACAATATGTCTATATACACACCTATATATATATATATATATATATATATATATATATATATATATATATATATACACACACATACATATACATAAACATATACATATGAACACACACATATACACAAATGCACACACCTAAATATGTACCCACAAATATGTAGGACTACATACTGAAACATACATCCATACACAAGTACATACATTATACTAGTACATATACATATAAACATACATACACAAACACATGCATACATGCATACCTACATGTACATATATGCACAGAAACCCATATGCACATATAGAATAGCACATCCACATATATGCCTACAAGTATAAGAGTATGGGAGAGCATATGTCTGTAGGTTATGCTTAATATACTAATAATAATATTGAACCTGTCATTAGAATGCATTTTAACCTGTGGATACATATGAAGAGTAGGATAATGATAGAGGGGTCATGTGAAACTTTGATAGTGGGACAGGAAACCCAAATCAACATTTAGTTGTCTAGTTTTGCTGTTAAAAATATAATCATTCTGGCTTCAAAAGTTTTTCTTTCTTGGGTATTTCTAAAATTCCCTTTGAGCACTTTGATTTTTAGGTCCTTAATTGAGTGGTCAGGCTGGGTAAAATGGTGTCCCACAGGGGTGCAGGTTTGGTGGCTGTCTAAAGGCCAAAATGGGGGTTTCAGAGAAGATATTTTTAGAGTCTCATTTTCTGTTAGCATTGGTTGTAAATCTTTAATAATTTTCCATATTTCTTCGAGAGATGGGTTGTAGGTGACAACGCGTGGTACCCGTGTATAGATTTTTTTTCTCCCTGTACTGTAGGAAGTGCATGTGTGACATTTTTAGAGCAGAGTGGATTTGTTTGGTAATAATCCTTGATTTGTCTCATAGATTGGGAGAGTACATTTAGATATGAGTTATGGTCATTAGGGTAGGAGCAAATTCAATGGTACCTAGTTGCTTGGCTGTAGATGATGCCCTGTTTAGTATGGGAGGGGTGGAAGCTGGAGCTCTGAAGGTAATTGCATCTGTCTGTGGGCTTTTTGTATAGTGAGTTGTGGATTGTGCCATTGGTACATGCCACCATCGTGTCCAGAAAGTTTACAGATTTTGTAGAATATTCCATTTTTAGTTTGATTAAAGGGTGGAATTAATTGATGTATTGGTAATACTTGTATGGCTTGGTATGTTGTGTGTCTAGGATTTCTGTTCTAGTTCTGCCATAAACAGGTTAGCATATTGGGGTGCCATCTTAGTACCCATGGCAATGCCCATGTTTGTAGGTAGACCTCATTGTTGAAGCTGAAATAATTATGCGTGAGGATGAATAGTGGCGGCTGTATTCTTGGTCATCAATGTAGGAGAGAAAATTGAAGCAAGCGTTGATGCCATCTTTAAGTGGAATGTTGCTGTACAGAGACTCCATGTCCATAGTTACTAGGATGGTGTTGGCAGGGAGGTTGGTGATTGGGCTGAGTTTGCTGAGGAAGTCGGTGGTGTCTTTTATGAAACTGTTGGTGTTGGTTCTGTGAGTCCTGGGATTTGTTCTGTAAGTGTTCCCATTCCTGTAATTATAGGTCTTCCAGGATTATCCACCTTTTGTGGATTTTGGGAAGCATATAGAAGGTGCCCATGCCAGCACTGGTTGATATGAGTGATTCCAGTTCTGGTTGTAGCTTCTTAGGGAAGGATTTGATGAGCTCCCTAAGTTGCAATGTATACTCCTTGGTGGGGTCTTCATTTAGTTTTTTGTAGTATTTGCCATCTAACAATTGCTTGTACCCCTTATTTATGTTGTCCGGGGTGTTCATTATCACCACTGCTCCTCCCTTGTTTGATGGTTTAATGGTGATAGCTAGTGATGAGCGAGCACCCCAATGCTCGGGTGTTCGGGTGCTCTGACCGAGCGCCCCCGGAGGCTCGAGTGCTCGGCCGAGCACCCGAGCCCCATTGAAGTCAATGGGAGGACTCGAGTATTACACCAGGCACCCCCTGCTCTGATGAGGGGAGGGTGCCTGGTCCATAGGAAAAGGGCAGAAAAGGATGGAAACACCACAGAAATGGTTCAGGGACAGCATAGGGAGGATGTCTGGATGCATCTTGGACTCCAACATCGCTGCTGGGAACGATCTTTCGCCCGTAGTACGCCATTTTTACAGACTGACCGTAAAACACACAAAAAGGAAAATAAAAACGACTTTAGGCGAAAAATTGTTACCAAACAGTATTTGCTGTATATTTACTTGTATATCATCTGCAAATTCTCCCAAAAATTTCCTCGATTTTTCTGAACTGAGGCCATGATTAAGAGGGAAACGTGCGCAAAGGCAAATTCTCCCAAAAATTTCCTCAATTTTTCTGAACTGGGGCCATGATTAAGAGGGAAACGTGCGCTGAGCCGACCATCTAAAACATTATGGGTGAGGGTCTGCTGCGGAGCTGACCATCCTAAACATTATATGCGAAGGCCCGCTAGTGAGCTGACGCTATAAAACATTATATGAGAGGGCCCGCTAGAGAGCTGACCCAATAAAACATTATATGAGAAGGCCCGCTGGTGAGCTGACCTATATAAAAATTGTCAAACAGGGCCCGCTGGTGAGCTGGCCCTATATAAAAATTATATCACAGGGCATATGGAAGAGGAGGAGGAGGATGAGAAGATTAAGAGTCAACCATATACCCGTTTTTTGGGTGGAAGGGGTGAATGGGAATACAGAGTATTCCCATCATTGTAAATAACATATATAAAGTGAGTTTATGTTCCCCCAGGGCTTTCCTCCAGTGGAGTGGAGAAGTCAGGGGAAATCCAGGCCTTGTTCATTTTTATAAGTGTCAACCTATCAGCATTGTCGGTGGAAAGGCGGATACGCTTATCTGTTATGATGCCACCAGCAGCACTAAATACCCGCTCAGACAGAACGCTGGCGGCAGGGCAGGCCAGCACCTCCAAGGCGTAGAGTGCCAGTTCATACCACGTGTCCAGCTTGGACACCCAGTAGTTGTAAGGCACAGAGGGATCATTGAGGACGCTGACACGGTCTGCTACGTACTCCTTCACCATCTTCCAAAACTTTTCCCTCCTTGTGACACTAGGCTGCGCATCAGGGTGAGGGTGCTGGCGGGGTGTCATGAAGGTGTCCCACGCCTTGGAGAGTGTTGCCCTGCCTTTGTCGGAACTGCTGTGTGCTCCCCTTTTCTCCCCTTCTCGGTTGGCCAAGGTAGCACGTACTCTGCCGCCAGCGTTGTCAGATGGAAAATTTTGGAGCAATTTTTCAACAAGAACCTTCTGGTATTGCACCATTTTGCTTGTCCTCTCCACCGGAGGAATGAGAGATGAGAAATTCTCTTTGTAGCGGGGGTCCAGAAGGGTGAACACCCAGTAATCCGTGTTGTCTAAAATGCGTATAACGCGTGGGTCACGGGAAAGGCAGCCTAACATAAAGTCAGCCATGTGTGCCAGAGTACCAACAGGCAAGATTTCGCTGTCCTCACCAGGAGGATGACTCTCAATCTCCTCATCCTCTTCCTCCTCTTCTGCCCACCCACGCTGAAGAGATGGAACTAAAGTTCCATGGCTACCCTCTGTAGCGGAGGCAACCGTGTCTTCCTCCTCCTCCTCCTCCGCCTCCTCCAATTGTCGCTGAGAAGACGAAGTGAGGGTGCTCTGGCTATCACCTTGTGTAAGCTCTTCCTCCCGCATTTCCACCTGTTCCACATGCAAAGCGTCAGTTTTAATTGTGAGCAGCGAGCGTTTCAGTAGACACAGAAGTGGGATGGTTACACTGATAATAGCGTTATCGCCGCTCACCATCTGTGTCGATTCCTCAAAATTGCGTAAAACCTCACAGAGGTCTGACATCCATTCCCACTCCTCACTTCTGATTACAGGAAGTTGAACGGAGAGGCGACGACCGTGTAACAGCAGGTACTCCACTACTGCCCTCTGCTGCTCACAAAGCCGGGCCAACATGTGGAAGGTGGAGTTCCAGCACGTGCTCACATCACACAGCAGCCGGTGAGCTGGCAATTGTAAGCGCTGCTGCAGCTTCAACAGGCCGGCCGAAGCTGTAGATGACTTACGGAAATGTGCACACACGCGGCGCACCTTGGTCAAGAGATCATGCACATTGGGGTAGGTTTTTAGAAATCGCTGAACCACTAAATTAAATACATGCGCTAGGCATGGTACGTGTGTGAGCTTGCCGAGCTCCAAAGCCGCCACCAAGTTACGCCCATTATCACACACAACCATGCCTGGTTGCAGGTTGAGTGGCGAGAGCCACTGCTCGGTCTGGTGACTAATCCCCTGCAACAGCTCTGAGGCCGTGTGCTGTTTGTCCCCAAGGCAGATCAGCTTCAGCACGGCCTGTTGACGCTTCCCCACTGCAGTGCTACACTGCTTCCAGCTACTGGCTGATGGGGGAGTGGCGCTGCGTGTAGAGAATTCGGAGGTGGAAACGGAGGAGGAGGAGCCAATAACGTAGGTGCTGGCGGAAACCCTGATGGAGGTAGGGCCCGCAATCCTCGGCGTGGGTAGAACCCGTGCCATCCCAGGGTCCGAGTCGCTCCCAGCCTCCACGACATTCACCCAGTGTGCCGTCAGGGAAATGTAACGTCCCTGGCCACAAGCACTTGTCCATGTGTCAGTCGTTAAGTGGACCTTCCCAGTAACTGCGTTGGTCAGGGCACGGGTGATGTTACGGGACACATGGTGGTGTAATGCGGGGATGGCACACCGGGAAAAGTAGTGGCGGCTGGGGACCGCGTACCGAGGGACAGCTGCTGCCATCAGGCTGCGGAAGGACTCAGTGTCCACAAGCCTAAATGGCAGCATTTCGATGGCCAGTAATTTGGAAAGGTGTGAGGTTAGTGCTATGGCCTGTGGGTGGGTGGCTGGGTATTTTCGCTTGCGCTCAAATGCCTGGGGTAACGACATTTGGACGCTGTGCTGGGACAGGGAAGTGGATGTGGTCGCTGATGGTGCTTCAGATGGTACAGGTGCAGGGCGGGAGGTATGCGGGCCTGCGCCTTCGACAGGCGATTGGCCGGCACCGAAAACAGGGGAAGAGGAGGCAGTGGTGTGGCCTGCAGACACAGATGGGCGATCCAGGCGTTCCTCCCACTTATTACGGTGCTTGGATGCCATGTGTCGGATCATGCTGGTGGTGGTGAGGTTTCTTGTGTTCATGCCTCGGCTCATTCTGGTGTGGCACAGGTTGCAAACTACAATTCTTTTGTCGTCCGCACTTTCCTTAAAAAAACGCCATACCGCGGAACACCTACCCCTTGGCAAGGTAGATTTACGCAAGGGGGTGCTCCGTGGAACATTTGCGGGCCGGTTTGGTGCGGTCCGCCTTCTTTCTGTAGCCACACCACTGCCTCTTCCAGCCTGTTGCGGTGCTGCAGATGGCTCACCCTCAGGACTGCTGTCATCGCTCGGCTCTACACCTTCCCAGGTGGGGTCAGTCACCTCATCGTCCACCAAGTCCTCCTCCACTTCCTCACTCTGATCATCCTCCTCATGTCTTGATCCCACCACAAACTCAGTCATTGACAACTGTATAACATCCTCCTCAACAAGGTCTTGAGACAGTAATAGTGGTTGATTTAATGGCAACTGTGTCTCATCATCATCATCATCATCCACTACTTCCTTTGACCTTAAATGCCGTTCACATCTGTCATCTTCTTGTGATTGGGTACCCTCTAGAGGTTGTGAATCAGGGCATAAGATGTCATGTTCCTCTGCAAGCGTGCTTGGAGAGAGGGTCAAATGAAGGATTGGTGATGAGACGAGCTCCTCACTATATCCCAGTGTGGGATCACTTCTTTGACCAGACCGTCTATGGTGGGAGGAAGGATGATCAGAGTGAGGATTATGTTGACCAGACTCTTGGCTACTGAGAGTGGACTTGGTGGAAGACAGGGTGGTGCTTAACCGACTGGAAGCAGTATCAGCTGACATCCAACCGACCACCTGTTCACAGTGGTCGGACCTCGAGAGTGATGTCCTGCGACGCCCTGTAAAATGAGACATGAAGCTAGGTATGGTGGATGTCTTTGTTTCTTGTGCTCTGGCACCAGGCACAGTTTCTCCGCGTCCTGACCCGCGCCCTGAACTATCAGGATCACGTCCACTTCCCCGTCCCTTTTTACCCGCCTTCTTCATCTTACACGGAATATGTGACTTTGATATTTTAGTTTGAAGACTTAACAGTATTTCTTCCTATTCTGCAACTGTGCAGAGTACACAGAATAGGCTGCTAAACTGCGGCGAAGCACACTGAATGGAATATGTGACTTTGATATTTTAGTTTGAAGACTTAACAGTATTTCTTCCTATTCTGCTACTGTGCAGAGTACACAGAATAGGCTGCTAAACTGCGGCGAAGCACACTGAATGGAATATGTGACTTTGATATTTTAGTTTGAAGACTTAACAGTATTTCTTCCTATTCTGCAACTGTGCAGAGTACACAGAATATGCTGCTAAACTGCGGTGACGCACACTGAATGGAATATGTGACTTTGATATTTTAGTTTGAAGACTTAACAGTATTTCTTCCTATTCTGCTACTGTGCAGAGTACACAGAATAGGCTGCTAAACTGCGGCGAAGCACACTGAATGGAATATGTGACTTTGATATTTTAGTTTGAAGACTTAACAGTATTTCTTCCTATTCTGCAACTGTGCAGAGTACACAGAATAGGCTGCTAAACTGCGGTGACGCACACTGAATGGAATATGTGACTTTGATATTTTAGTTTGAAGACTTAACAGTATTTCTTCCTATTCTGCAACTGTGCAGAGTACACAGAATAGGCTGCTAAACTGCGGTGACGCACACTGAATGGAATATGTGACTTTGATATTTTAGTTTGAAGACTTAACAGTATTTCTTCCTATTCTGCTACTGTGCAGAGTACACAGAATAGGCTGCTAAACTGCGGCGAAGCACACTGAATGGAATATGTGACTTTGATATTTTAGTTTGAAGACTTAACAGTATTTCTTCCTATTCTGCAACTGTGCAGAGTACACAGAATATGCTGCTAAACTGCGGCGAAGCACACTGAATGGAATATGTGACTTTGATATTTTAGTTTGAAGACTTAACAGTATTTCTTCCTATTCTGCAACTGTGCAGAGTACACAGAATATGCTGCTAAACTGCGGCGAAGCACACTGAATGGAATATGTGACTTTGATATTTGAGTTTGAAGACTTAACAGAATGTGCTCTAATCTGCAACTTTGCACACTAAACAGAATGTGCTCTAATCTGCAACTTTGCACACTAAACAGAATGTGCTCTAATCTGCAACTTTGCACACTAAACAGAATGTGCTCTAATCTGCAACTTTGCACACTAAACAGAATATATGAAATTTTTTTTTTTTGTTTTTTTCCCCCCACACAAAATAAACTGCTGCCCCCACACACAGTAGTCCTAAAAAGGACTTTTGGTTCTTTTTTTTTCACAAATTTGCTTTCTTTCTCCCTACACTGACTTTCCCTTCCTATCCTCATCTCTCCCTGGCTAAGACTGAGCCGAACTCGCTGGTCAGGTGCTATACAGCACCCGACCACGGGTTCTGGCCAGCCAATCAGTGTAATGCCAGCAGCCAACATGGCTGCTGGCATTACACTGATGTCAGAGCCTCCCTGCACGTTTATTGGCTGCGCAGCAGCCGCAAAACGTGCGGGGAGGAGACCCGAACATGGCGGGCGAGCACATGCGGTACTCGTACGAGTACCGCCATGTGCCGAGCAGAGCGATGCTCGAGCCGATCCGAGCATCGGCCGAGCATGCTCGCTCAACACTAGTGATAGCATGATTATTTCTCAAATCACTTTTTGTTTTGTTTGGTCGCCAAGGATGCAGTTCTTAGACGGAAACTTTCAATGTAGCTGTCTAGTTTGGCATTTCGTTCTGGTGCTGGAATGAAATGGGTGTTCTTTTTGCTGTTGTTATAATTCATTGTTGTTTCAGTGTTCTCTTTATCATGGAAGTATTCCTTAAGTCGCATCCTTCTGAAAAATTCTTTCAAGTCAGAGTAGAGCTGAATGTGACCAAGTTTTGTGTTAGGACAAAATGATAGTCCTTTTGAGAGGACTGATACTTCTGAGTCTGATAGTTCATAATCGGAAATATTAACAATCCCTGATTTCTCTCTTACATGGCTAGCACAGAGCCCTAATCATCAGGAGGGCAAAAATGTCATTTTTTATATTTCCACCACTTCAAGTACACTGAAATCTGTTACAACTATAAAATTTCCAACTGTATGCACTGGCTAGCATTCTTAGGAGAAAAATGACACCCCACTGGAATGAGCTGACCTGCCATAGGGGGTGCTAGAAGTACAAAACAACACCTATTACAACCTCTGATTTTTCTAACATTTTCTCAAACCTGACTTGCCTGTACGAAAATGGTTATAACACCGACAGAAGTGAAGAAAAGGTAGACAAACTATACCATTTTGAAAGAAGATAACCTGCTGCATCTAATCAGGGGCCTTTTGCCTTCTTACCCCAAGCCTGGTGTGTACAAATGTTCCCAGAAGGTGGCACTATAGGAAAGAAATAGATTCTATTTACATTTCCATACCTTCAAATATACTGAAATCTGTGAAAACTATGGCATTTCAAAATGTATTCGTTAGCTAGTGCTCTTAGGAGAAAAATGGTACCCCATTGGTATGAGCTGACATACCGTAGGGGGTTCTAGAAGTACAAAACTACACCTACTACAACAGTGGTTCTCAACTCCTGTCCTCAGTGGCCACTAACAGGCCAGGACTTAGGGATTTCTCTGCTAGAGCACAGGTGTGGTGATCAAAGGCTCAATCACATTGACTAACTCACCTGTGCTCTAACAAGGAAATCATCAAATCCTGGCCTGTTAGTGGGTCCTAAGGACAGGAGTTGAGAACCACTGTACTACAACCTCTGATTTTTCTTATATTTTCATAAACATGACTTGCCTCTGTGAAAATGGTTATAACAGCTACAGAGGTGAACAAAGGTAGACATACCATACAATTTTTGAAGGAAGATAACCTAGCACATCAAATGAGGGGTCATTGCCTTCTTACCCCAAGCCTGATGTGCACAGATGTTTCCAGAAGTTGGCGATCTAGGGAAAAATAGATTTTTTTTACATTTCTGCCCCTTCAGATGTACTGAAATCTGTGAAAACTATGGAATGTCCAATTCTATTCATTAGCAAGTTCCACCATCTTCAATGTACTTCCCCAGAGGGACAATGTCAGTGGGTGACTGGGAATCATTTGGTGTGTGGGCTCCTTTTGCCTCTGCTGCTGACTTCCTCCTCTTCCTGTGTATCAGCAGCATTGGCAGCATCAGGGTCCATCTTTCGCTCTTCATCTTTCACCCTGCTTCCACTTTCCTGGTCTTGTAAACTATACCACCCTGCATGACTGGAAATTCTAGGTCTTTATAGTATGAAGGCTGGATGTTTCATCCACCATTGCAAATGGTTCCATTTCCCAACCTATGTTATTCAATGGGGCAAAACTTTCTGCCCACATACTCCATAAACTAAACTTCAACTCCACTTTTTTAGCCTGTCTTCTCTACCTCAGAAAATGTGCTCTCTCTCTCTCTCTCTCTCTCTCTCTCTCACACATATACATACACACAAACACAGAATGACATGCTGTGGGAACTTGACACCCCTTTTATATTATGTCTGTGGGGGGGGGAAAGGGAAACTTGGCACATGGTTGGGGAAATTTGGTCTTCCCATTGATTTCAATGCAGTGAGCTAGGCATAAAAAAGCAGAAAATTGGCACTTTCAATAAAAATGTCCTGCTCGTCAGGAATTGCTATTTTTCTCCTATTTTGGTTTAGAGGTGGAAAGTTTCACCAATCCCTAAGTAGGATATGTTCATGCAGTAGTAGCGCTGGCAGACTTAGTTTTTTTAAAAATTAACCAGCATCTAGGACCATCTGACTATTGTAGCAGAAGCATAACGCACATGCAGAAACAGCAGCACTGAGGAGGAAGCAGAGAACAAGAAAGGAGGATTTACACACCAGCCACGGTTGGGACAGCTGGGACAAGCATTATGAACATTTATGAATGATTGACAAATAAAAATGCAAGGATATATTGCATATAATTTGACTAACATTCCTTTCTTCTTTTCATCATACATTATTCACTAGCATCACCATCCACCATGCTGAATTCAGCCTTTTAAGTTATCTTTTTTTTTATTGACTGATGTTGAGAACATAATTTAATATCATTGCCATCTGTTTATGAGTATAATTTTAAATGTATACTATCAAGAGTAACAGTGTTATGTGTTTTGATTCAGATAGCTACACTCATGTGATATACATGTATGCCTTTCTAAAAATGAATAGGCTGTCAGGGTTTGGCTCTCTCTTCAGTCTGGTGCAGTACCTCACAGTGCCACTACCTGTTTATGGTGCTATTGTAGGTTAATCCACTCAGACTGAGGAGACCTATTTGGTTTCAGCTCCCTCTACCTAGAAATCATCTCTCTAGTTAGTCTGGTCTCTCCTCTTGCTCTGGGCTAGATTATACTATCAGCAGATCAGCACCAGGATTGTTTCTTCTCTTAGAGGCCTAGAGTTTCTGATCTTCTGAGTAATTACCCTTTGTGTTTCAAGGAGTGTGGTATCCTGAGCAGGCTGCTGTTCCGTGAGTACAGAGACTGTTACTTCCACGTACCAGAGTTGAGTATTCTCTATTGCTCAGACTTGTCTAGAGGTCCTGTTTCTTAGTGCCTAATGGACTTGCTCTTTTGCTTCTAGCAACGTTTCCCTATGCTTGCCAATTCATGTATGCATATGTATGTTATTGCTAATTCATGTTTCATGTATGCTTTGTATAATACATTGTTCTTTTCCTTTAATTGTGTCTGCTGGTTTTCTTGTTCCCTAGGTAGTTTGCTGGAGTGGTCTGCACCCCTTCCTGACCAGCAGCAAGCCGTAACAGAATAATCTGGCCATTTTTTTTTTTCTTCTAACCAGTATAGAAAACTCTTATACACACAATGTCTTGTGATGTTGATAATGGGGAAGTTGCATTACAACAGGAGCATGTTATACTTGGTGCATGTTATAGGCAAGTGTGTACATTTTTAAAGGGAATGTTTCTGCTATGCTACAGGTTTGCTCCTCCATTGTAAAATGTCTCAGCCTTTACTCCTTTAGTAGTTTTGGAGAATCAAAAGAACTATAAGGAGATGTGTAGTACTTGGTCCTCGTGCTTTTTCTACCCTTGAAAATGTTTTAGGCAGAGCCCCTGTTTTGTTTCAGGTGAATCATATTGTTTTTGTTCCCCTGAGACATTCCAACTAAGCATTCTGTGTCTCACTTGAAAACTCAGCTGGAATTTATTCAAATCTACTGCAATGGTATATTCTGGGTCTTACCTGGGTTGGTGGACTTGTTGTGGGAGAAAATTAAGTTTATTGATTCTACTGTAGCACTGTGTTCAAAGCCTTTGTCTGTTGCTTCTGTAGATTCTCAGCCTGCAGAACCTGTGTTAGACTCTTGCTGTCAGGTCCACACCCATGTACCTGTTTAACCCTTCTGTGACTCATTCTGATGTTTGTTCTGATTCTACTGCTGCAGTTCTGAGCACTGTTGGGAATAAAGCTACCCAGAGTATTTGTGTTATAGATGTGATATCCTGTCCTCCTGATTCAGACACAGATCCTTCTGTTTCAGAGGACTGGCCTGTTGATCCTTTTAATTGGGAGATCAAATCTGTTATCTATGTCCAGCAACCTGTATTTCAGACAATTTCTCAATTTAAAGGCAATGTGCTTCCTGCTTTACAGTTGCAAAATGATTACTGTTCAGATTCAGAGGAACGTACAGAACTTCAGTCTGCAAGATGTTCTAAAGAACTTCAGAACTGTGAATTGAGACTTTTGGTAAAAAGATCTGTAAGCAGACTCTCAATTTAAAGGGGAAGTCTTCCCTACTGCACAGTTACAAATCCTGGTTGAGCACCAGGTCACTTCATGTTCATACCGTATACCTGAACAACAGTCTCTCATGTGCAAAATTGTTTCTCCTGTTCCTAGAGTTAAAATACCAGTTTCTGTGAAAACCTTTGTTGCTCCGGTTTTGGGGTCTAAACACCGGAGAAGAGGCCCCCTGGAAACCCAGGCTACAGTGAACTTGCACTCCTTTAGGAGTCCCATTCCGGAACTGGTCTCAGACTCTTTGCTTTTAAAACTACCTGCAGTGATGGAAACCCTGCAGGTAACACCTGCAATGTCAGAGTCAAAGATGACGTCTTCTCTGCCTGTGCCAAGGACGTCTTTCATGTTAGACATAGCCCAAGGTGCCAAGTTAGGTGACAAGTCCTACCTCCACTGAATATTCCATACCAGAAGCATTGGAGGAGGATCTTACTGTTGATGAGGTCACTCTCACTATTGATCCGTTACCTATGATGAAGGAAACTCTGCAGACAGCACCTATGATGCCAGAGCCAAAGGTGATGCCGTCTCTGTTTATGCCAAGGATGTCTTCTATTCCAGAGGCATCACCCATCGTGCCAAGTCTGGTTATAATTCCTGTCTCTACTGACTTTTCTACATCAGAAGTGTTGGAGGAGGATTCTGTTGTAGGAGAATTTACTCTTACTCTTGTACAAGCTAATGACAAATTGAGTCCCCTGCTGTGTGAATCAGTGGATGTTCCTGTCTCTTCAGATGATGACCCCTCTCCTTTGCCTGAGGGTTTTGTACGGTCTATCCTTGCATTGCTGATACAGCTCTGGTATGCTGAGTTCCAACCAGTTGTTTCTGATGTATTGCTGGAGTCCGAAGACCTTATGGACCTATGCACTGCATCTGTGCCACCTGCTATTGAAAGTATACCTATCTCTTCTGATGTGACCGCTTTTGTTCCTGAAAATCTTATTCCGTTTGTTCTTGCTTCACCCATATCTCAGTTCCAGTTGGGAGGATCACACATGTCAGTATCTTTGTCTGACCTAGGATTATAGTATATGGAGTCTGTTCCCAATGGTGCTCATGTGTTGTTTGTAAGACTGCATATTTTCTGTAAGGCTAATTATAGAACCTCATTTGTTGGTTTATTATGCATTATTTTCTTTGCTACCAATTTTTTTTTCAACTCTGGTTTGTTTCTTGGTCTATGCCATTTTTTGTTCCTCCTGTACCTCCTTCTTTGAGTGTAATGGTCGGCCATTCTGTGTTGTGGTTTTTTTTTTTTTTTTTGTGTTAGAGTGTCAGGTGTCGCTCCTTAAAGGGGGGGTACTGTCAGGGTTTGGCTCTCTCCTCAGTCTGGTGCCTCACAGTGCCACTACCTGTTTATGGTGCTGTTGTAGGTTAATGCACTCTGGGCCAGATTATACTATCAGTTCAGATCAGAACTAGGACTGTCTCTTCTCTTAGGGGCCTGGAGTTTCTGGAGTTGGTGATCCCCTGAGTTCCGTGCAGGCTGTGCACTTCTGAGTAATTACCCTTTTTGGTCCAGAGAATTACCCCTGTATTTCAAGGACTGGTATATCCTGAGCTTCTGTGCTGCACCCCTGAGTCCCCGTCAGGCTGTTGTTCCTTGAGTACAGCGACTGTTACTCCCATGTTCCACAGCTGAGTATTCTCTATTGCTTAGAGGCCCTGTTCCTTGCTACTCATATGCCTTGTTTTCTATTGCTTAGACTTGCCTAGAGGTCCTGTTTCTTAGTGCCTAATAGACTTGCTCTTTTGCTTCTAGCAATTTTTCGCTATGCATTGTTAATTCATGTTTCATGTATGCATATGTATGTTATTGCTCATTCATGTTTTATGTATGCTTTGTATAATACATTGATCTTTTCCTTTAATTGTGTGTGTGTGTGTGTGTGTGTGTGTGTGTGTGTGTGTTGGTTTTCTTGTTCCCTGGGTTCCATTTTTGTTTATGTAGGTTGCTGGAGTGGTCAGCACCCCTTCCTGACTAGCAGCAAACCGTGACACAGGCTTACAGCAGCATAGAGGTGACGTGAGGAGGACAGGTGTACTCTTGAGCAGTAACTTACTAGGTATGCCTTATTTATGTATTTTATTTATAGATCCAGTGACTCCTTCTTGTACTCTCCCCAGGAAATAAAAAAAAAATTAAAATAGTACAGCCAGAGACCCCATATTGATAAACTAATTGCCTAAGGAAGACATTGAAGGACACCTTCTCTACCTTCCCAGTAGGGAGAAGTTATCAAAATAATAAATATGTTGTACTGATACCCCATATTAATTTGAGTTCCAACATATCCCTTTACTTTCTGAAAATGGAGGCAAAAATTCTGCATTCCAATTCTTTACCTGTTCAGAGTGGTCCCTCCGAGCTTCAGCAATGACCTGTTTTTGAATACTAGAGTTTATTAAAATAAAATATCTTGCATTAGATGAGCTCTGATTGGCTGAAGATCAGTCAATCCATGTCCAAGAAACTCCCAGCCAATCAAAGGCTAGTTGTGGCTTAACACTGACGTAGGATAAAAATGTATACATAAAGAAGGGTACGTATAGACTGGGCATATGCTTAGTAAGGGTATATTCTATGTATGTCTCCTCAGACCTCTTTCTTGGCTAATTTTTTTTATTAGAGGGTCTCTGGGCCCCATAGTACTATTGTTTTACCATTTACAAAAACATTTTAGGTCAATCCAGAGAACTCGCAGAGGAACTATTTACTCAAATTGCTAAACAAATACAAGAGGTAATCCATTCAGACTAGGGGAACTAACTAAACTAAAACTAAAAAAAAAAAAGGAAGGGGAAGCAATAGTGGGTCATACAGTGGCCTGGCAGAACCTTTGCTCTAATGATTACCCCTGCCTGATCCAGGTGTAAAGTACCAGGTAGATGGTCCACCTTCTTCTCTTGCACCTATTCACTAAAGCAGGGCTGCTGCACCACCGCAGGGAGGTGAAGTCAGTCCTGTACATGAATTCTGCCTATGTAGTAAGGCTCTATTGTAGCAGTGAGGTAGAGTGAACTTGAACCAGGCAGATTTATGGGTCTAACATATATCCTTGTTTCTTTTACATTCTACACAGTGCTGCTGAGTGGTTTGTATGTTGTTTATAATACATTAAGAAATGATAGGCTGGGGAGAGCTCCCTAAACACTGTCCCTTCAATTTTTCATGCTGCACAGGTTGTCCTATATGATCCAGGAATTTACTGTCCTTTACTGGGCTATCCCTTTAAAGGGAGACCCCAGTGATATCATAGGAGTGTGTATGTATGTATATATATATATATATATATATATATATATATATAAATATAATATAATTTTTTTTAAAATGGTTAATATATAGTGATAAAAAGACCATATTTATTTTGCAATTTCGGAATATAGTAAAAAAAATATAACTGACTATCTCTTAATCATAATTTTCCCCATATCTTTTAGTTGCTGATATTAATTGCTTCAAGGCATTGATCAATATGCTCCAACAAGAACATGTCTGAGATGCGTGAGTTCAAATATCTTTGATGGAGGAAATGACTTCAAGGCATATGGATCAAGTCTGGTAGGAGATATGATATACTGATTAAGGCAATCCCGTAGGCACTATTCAAACTAAATTCCCTCATTAGCGTCAAGATTACAAGTTTTGAGACCAACGAAAAACCTCTAAATATTCATTTTTTAATAAGTTTTCTTTTATGAATATTCTAGTTATACATGAAACCATAGCTCTCATAGCTGATTCTACACATGTTCCAAAAGGATGGTGAGATGTAAGTTTTATCCTCGAAGGCTGCAAACTATTCAGAAATTCTATGAGCAGCTAACCATGCTAATTGTCTAGGTTGTATCTACAGGCAAGTTAATTAGGAGCTAAGTATAGATGTGTTGCCTGCTTGTGGCTACCAAGGACAGAACGTGCACATCACTTCACTAACGTGCTGAAAAGCTGGCACACTGACACCAAATGATCAGACACTGAGTGTTAATGATCTTCTTACGGGGTGTTAATCCAACTCCAGAGAGCTTTATTACAGTCACACTCCAGCAGTACCACAAGCAATTTCCTTCAAAAGACATGGATGATTATCACAAAGGTAAGCGGAATTAATGCAATGCACTGCCCACCCATCAAGCGCACTAAGGGTTAAATCAGGGTACAATTTATTTCAAATGTATGTAAATAATGTGTGCATTAAGAGAAACATTATTTTATCTGTACATAGGCCCATGCTGCTGAATCTATTCTAGTTCAGGATTAGTTCCAGTGGAACAAAGTTCTATTTCTTAAATACTTACCCTGTCTAATTGCAAAACACTCAGAGGGATAAGGGGGGGGGGGGAGAGAGCAGATGGATCTGTAGTAAAAAAACAGAGAGGAAGAACTGGGTTATGGGAAAGAGAGCACAGGAGTATAATTTACCATATAGCTGTGGACCAGGTTTGGACTGGAGTTAGAGTGCCGATACAGGGATGCATACACTCATGCAAAACCACATTAACAGAGGGCCTGAGGATGAAGGCAGAGCCCTGCAGTGAGTGTCCACCCACAGAGACAAGTCTAATTGTTCAGGAACCTGGCAATTACTGGAACATATAATCTGGAGCAGGGACTTAAGTTGGAATCCAAGTTTTAGAAACTTAGAGCTTGTGGTATATCGAGTAGTATCAATCTCTTTTCCCCCAAAGCTTGACAGCCAAGTTTTAATCAGCTGCCGAAAAGGTGCAGTGAAGTTCAAGGGGAAGTACCAACAAAGTGTGAAGTCCAAATCAAAGGTCAGGACAGCAACAGTATCTGTAAGAATCAACCACACACCCAGAGTTTGAGCATCTAGTCATAAGGTTTGTGGTTCTAGTCCAGGAAGAGACAGGATAGCAGACAAATGTACAGATATGACAGGGAGAAGGGGAGGGACAGAGAACAAGAATGTGAGAGACATGAAGTAAGAAAGTGGGGATAGGGAGGAGGTAAGTTTCCCTGCAGTCCTGCCTACCTAGTAGTAACCCACCAGCAAAGATCCCCTACATTGTTCAGTTGAGTGATTCAGGCAGGAATCTGTTTGATTGATATTGCAAGGTAATTGAATCTGCTATCCCCTGACATAAAATGATTGTACACAAAACAATAAGTAAAAACACTTGTTCAGCAATACTTATTTTGTGTGTTGAAAATTGGTGCATTTTGTATGAATTCTGAATTTACAGAATAATTTTATCATCCCTAGTAATTTCTAGTGAGTGGCTAAAAAGCTTGCCCAAATTGTGAGTTTTTCAGCTTTTTTTCCACAGTAACCCCAGAACCAGACATAATGACCTTCAGCCTTGTCCCACAGTAGCCATAGAATCACAAATAATGGCTCCTAGCCTTCTCCCACTGTAGTCAAAGAACCCCATATACTGCATACAAAGCCGTGTCCTACTGGCTGGTTGCCACTGTGATTGGCAATGTGAAGCCTTTAAGCAGTTGCCAAACTACAACTCCAGATGTCCCTGACAGCCAATGGCTGTTGGGCAATGATGAAAGCTGTAAACTGGTAGCAGCTGAAGGACCTCACATTGCCCACTACTGCTATGACCCCCAGTCCCATGGCAGCCATAGAACCACACATACAAACCCCCACCCTGGTCTTGTGCTATGGTAGCCATAGACCAACACATAACCTCCAGCCTTGTATCACGGTAGCTGTAGACCAACACATATTAACCCCTCAGCTTGGTCCCATGGTAGCCATATACTGACCAATACCACTCAACCTTGTCCCAAGTTAGCCACCCACACATATTGACCTTCAGCCTTGTCCCACCTCAGCCAAAGACCCACACATACTACCCTTCAGCCTTGTACCACAGCAGTGATAGAACCACAGATACTGACCTCCATCCTTGTCCCATTGCTCTAGCAGCCATAGAACCACACATGCTAACTTCCAACCTAGTCCTACTGCACTGGTATGACAGAACCTCTCATATGGAGTTTAACCCCTCTGTGGCAACAGGCAAAGTTCCAGATGGAAATTTCTTGGGGCAAGAGAAAAAGAAAGTATTTGGGGGGATTTCTATGTGTGAAGTTTAGCGAAAAAGCAGTAAACTGCCTTTTTCCACAAAAATTCAAATGGGGGGAAAAAAGTTACATTTTTGCTCATCCCTAGTAATTACATAATTGGTGTATAAAACATAATTAAAATCTAATACATATAATAAGTAATCGAATATATTCTCAATTCAATCACACTGAGTTTAGCATTTCATCTATAGCTAGTAAATCCATATGGTAACTAAGAAGTAAAAATTAGCTTTTTCAATTTACATAAGGGACAAGAGTAAAGGTAGAGGGCATAGAGAAATAGCAATGGATACGTTTGATTACGTAGCAACACAAATAAATATACACATCCCTTTACAATTTCAAGGTTTGGACAACATAGAGTTAGAATTGCTTAGGAAAGTGAAACACTGGAATCCGGGTCCTTGCACAAAAAAGGGAGACCTACAGAGTACATATGGGTTGAGTGCAGAATACAGTACTCTAGTTCTGACTGGGATAGGGGAAACATAAATAAAGTTAAGTACATTTTAAGCACCTAGTTTGTTGATGCCTTGTTGAGGAGATGTAACTTTAAGCAAGATTTAAAAAGAAGTGCAGTGGTGCTAGCTGGGAGGCAGAGCATTTCAAGGATAAGGAGCAAGAAGAGAAAAAAGTAGGATATGAGCGAAAAATCTATAGGCACAAAAATAGCTGAGAGAAGAATGTTGTTGACTGATCATAAGTAGCAGAATGGTGTAGATCAGAGTGGAAATGGGGAATGGGTAGAGGAGAGAAGGGTCTTGAGTGAGAAACTTTGTATTTTAAAAGATAGCCAGAGTTTGACAGGCAACCATTGGAGTGACTGTATGAGGAGGGGCAGGGACAAATCTAGGAGCCAGTAAGGTAACTAATGCTGCAGCATTGTGTATGGCGTGAGGAGTCAGGAAGACCAGAGAGAAGAAGATTTCAGCAGTCCATGCAGGACAGAATGAATACCTGTGTAAGAATTTTAGCTGTGGAAAGCTGACATCCACAAACCAGAGCATGCTACTCTCAATCTTGCTCAACTCAGCCATGCTATAACTTTACACTGGAAATCCCAGACTATTCCCACGCTGTAGCAATGGAGGTTGAAGATCACTGCTGCTCCAGAGATGGAAAGGCTGCATGCAATATCCATGGATTCTCCGGACTCCTTTAGGGATACTTGGTGTGTGATACCTACCTACCTCCTCATTTGTGAAGTAAGCAGTGTTTTTGCTAGCTACAGGTAAGCCATGTCTCTCCCTTTTGAATTGGCAGGGAAAGCCCATGCAGACAGGAAAGTCCCCCTGACACAAAGTCAAACTTATGGAGAGTCTGGTTCAGTAAACCCCACACACTTACCTCGCCCCTTTTTCTTTTTTCTTTTCCTCTCTACCTTCACCCTTAACTTCCTTTTAAGGCATTTCTTCTCTCTATCGCTCCTCCTTTCTTCTGTCTGTGACAGTTTTGCCAATGTCTAGGCCATTACCCATTACATGATATAATGTTTAAGCATTGTCTACGACGCTGGATGTTTATAACCTGATTTAAATATGTAACTCGAAATGGTGGTGCTTTTATTATACAATGTTTGCAAATTTTACTTTGTTGTATAACTGTCATTTGCTGTACTTGCTTCTTTCTTTCTTAATAAAATCCTTTAACAAAAAATTGTAGCTGTGTAGGAGTAGAAGAAGGGATGTATTTTTGCTACGTTATGCAAGAAAAATCTTCATGGTTTGGTGATAGCATTAATATGAGGAGAGAATGAGAGAGCAGAGTTATCACCCCAGGTAAAATGCTTTTGATTCTGGAGTAGTGCCATTTACTGTCACCTGGAAGGTCACTACTGGTTACTACATGGTCTAGATTGGATGAGAGGATTAGTTCAGTTTTGTCATCTAGTACGTGAAAACAATACCCTCAAGATAGCTGCTAGAGATCATAGGGTGTGTGGCTCGGGTACGCTGAAGCCCTAGGAGTGCTTGTGCAGCAGCCGAAGCTGGATCAAGTTGCTGGCTGCGAAGCCAGATGTCTGACTGCAGTTGAGCTGGAACATGGCTAAGTACTCCTAATACCTCAAGATTTGAGGGCACTGAGGAACTAAGGATGGATGCCAATAGCAGAATCTCTAAAAAAATATATGTGTGCAGGTAGCCAAACAATAGGGGAAAAAATATCCTTAACAGGCCCTAGCAAGAAGACGGGAACAAGGATAACTCGGAGGGAAAAGAAATGTAAAGAGGAACTGCCAGCAATAGATCAAGACCAATAACAGACTCTGCAAATACCAGTATAGGTAAGAAGAAAAAATGAAAAATCAAACTACTGAATACAGTTAGACAGGTGGTAAAAATATCTCTTACCCCAAGACTGCAAGCAGAAGATGATGGTGGACACCACAGAAGGATTGCTGTGGATAACCCAGAACCTCCTGAACCTGGAAGATGCTGCAGAGAAGACAGTAGGTAGTAAGGTGGGGTAGTAATAACACCGCTCACAAACACTGTAGTATAGTAGAAAGGAAGTTAGTAAGTCCCCAAGTAAGTAGTGTAGCAGGAGAACCGCTTTAGATCAAGAGAGTAACAGACACTCTAAACATATAAAAGGGTACCTGAAGTGATGGAACCGTGCACAGGAGGATGATTAGGTACAGGCCAAAAAGCAGCAGGACTGAAGACTGGATCCCAGGAACAACCCAGCAGCAGGAGAAGGATGCCAAGCAGCCATGCCCAAAGTCTGTCAGCTCTGAAGAGCAGAAGCAGAGTCAGAATAATACAGCTGGGTCAGGAGCCAGGAGATCAATCAGAGCCTGTGTCAGGTGTCAAGCTGGAGCAGGAGCCAGGGAATCAGTGAGAGCAAGTGCAGTACAATGGGAGTAGGCAGAATGTGAATCAGGAGTCAAGCCGGATCAGGAGCCAGGAGAACAGTCAGAGCCTGTGCACAGTACAGAGGGGAAGAGCCAAATCAGGAAGCAAGCAACACAAGTCAGGAACCAGAAACACAATCAGGAAGCGAGTAATAATGGCAAGTAGAATGAGCAAAACTAGGCTGTGCGTGCTCTGAATAAAAACCCTAAATAGCTAATGATCGTTCACCCTTTATCCAAGGTAACCTACTCAGAACAGAGTAAAAATTTTTGACATGTTAACTTGGGAGGGGGGAAGATGGAGGGTGGAGGAATGAGTGAAAGGTAGAAAAGAGACAGGAGCATTGGATTTATGCATGTTAACGAATTGTGAAAATATATATATATACACAATGGCAATTGGCAGTGCCACTCGTTTTAGGTAAGTTATTATTCAAGGTGCACGTCCCATATACTATATAGAGAGAGTACTCAGCCTGAGCTTTCGTAGAAGAGACAGCACTCATCAGGGAATCAGTCTTAAACGTTTATTCAATCATCTGCTTCCATATACCAAATGTTTTTGGTCCCTAATGGACCTTCATCAGGGTACCCAGAATGAAGAAAAACACCGTTTAAATATCTTCACATAATCTAAATCTCCCAACTAGTCCAGGGAACGCGCCCGACCCCATCACGCGCGGGCGGCAAGAACTGGGAACCGGTGCATGACGTCAAAACATGGGTGGATATCGGGAGACGTCCCAGGATCTACCACAAACATAAAAAATAAAAACAAAATACCAAGAAAAAAAGAAAAACAATCGCCCATTAATAAAAGTAACAATTAAAGAGACAATGACAATTATCAAGAATATCTACCCAAAAACATAAGCTAGAGCTCCGAAACTCAAGCACATTGCAGCGCCGTATAAGTTTACAAAATCACCAAATCACAGTAACACAACAAGAGAAAATACAATGTATCCATCACTTGGAGTATCTGTCAACTGACTTGGCATGCTCTCAAAACTTAAAAGCGCATCATTCTGGATGGCTATATCAGCCTAAAAATGTCCCTTGTATCCAGGTGTGTTACGATCACACCGAGATATACAACAGAAGCTACTAATATCATCATGAAACAGCCAAGTCAGCCACAGAAAACGGCAAACTAAATGAAATCATATACCTAGTGTCTAGCTGTATCGCTGCGATGTCTAAACACCAGCAAATCGCAACAAAACAGCACGGCACCGCTAGAGAGGATAATCGACCCCATAAGCAAGAAAAATTAAGATAAAATAATTGAAACTAACCCATTAGACCTCTATAAAATACAGAGGCCACTTAAACATCAATTATAATTAAAAGCAATATATATATATATATATAAACACTTAAATGACAGGTCAATAGAAGCACTGTACTTGTGGAAACCCAAATCTTTACGTGATCAAATATATACATCCAATAGTGAAAAAATCCTTCAGCATCAAACCACATGCCCCAAATTTATCATAACAGGCAGTCAATAGTGGGAGATGTCCTTTAAAGTACAGCCACTTACCCAGGGCTTATAATGGGTGGCACTCCAATGGTTAAATAACAACATGATTTCAGATAGAATGTTTCCATCAACATATGTTTATAGCACACATCATATCTGTCACCAATATTAAAAATCCATGGATAGTTTCCATATGTTGAAAAACAAGCAATCTGGAGAACATCTTACTAAAATAATCCAATCCATAAGGAAAACCGTAGAGAAATCCAATGAATGGGGAAGGTTGGGTGTAGAGCCTCGTGAATTATCACAGAGGGTCCACCATCGATAAATACTTTATGCCACAAATCAAAGGAAAGGGCCCAGTTGTAATTCAAAACTCAGACCCTTAGGATGTAATGTGTTCAGCTTGTAAATCATTCTTGCCTCCATTTGATGTAATAATTGGTGACGATTACCCCCTCTTCGTGGAGTGTGTGCTTGTGCAATAGGCATAAATCTGAAATCAGCCAGTCTATGTCTGACTATAACAAAATGTTGTGCCACTGATTGTCTAGCACTTTCCTTTGTCTCAAGTGTGCCATCCAAGGCTTTTTGTATAGAGCTTTTATGATTGTTCACATGCTTCTTAAGGGTAGTGATAGTTTTTCCCACGTAAAAAAGTCCACAGGGGCATGTGATGATATATATGACAAACTTGCTTTCACATTCCAGATAGTCCTTTATGGGTAACAACTTCCCTGTATGGGGATGAGGGTATGTTTTACCCATTATTAGGTTTCCACAATTGGTACATCCTCTACATCTATATACACCAATGAGACGTTCAAGCCAACTGCCACCATATGTATACTAGTGATGAGCGAGCACCCCAATGCTCGGGTGTTCGGGTGCTCTGACCGAGCACCCCCTGAGGCTCGAGTGCTCGGCCGAGCACCCGAGCCCCATTGAAGTCAATGGGAGGACTCGAGCATTACACCAGGCACCCCCTGCTCTGATGAGGGGAGGGTGCCTGGTCCATAGGAAAAGGGCAGAAAAGGATGGAAACACCACAGAAATGGTTCAGGGACAGCATAGGGAGGATGTCTGGATGCATCTTGGACTCCAACATCGCTGCTGGGAACGATCTTTCGCCCGTAGTACGCCATTTTTACAGACTGACCATAAAACACACAAAAAGGAAAATAAAAACGACTGTAGGCGAAAAATTGTTACCAAACAATATTTGCTGTATATTTACTTGTATATCATCTGCAAATTCTCCCAAAAATTTCCTTGATTTTTCTGAACTGAGGCCATGATTAAGAGGGAAACGTGCGCAGAGGCAAATTCTCCCAAAAATTTCCTTGATTTTATTGAACTGAGGCCATGATTAAGAGGGAAACGTGCGCTGAGCTGACCATCTAAAACATTATGGGTAAGGGTCTGCTGCAGAGCTGACCATACTAAACATTATATGCGAAGGCCCGCTAGTGAGCTGACGCTATAAAACATTATATGAGAGGGCCCGCTAGAGAGCTGACCCAATAAAACATTATATGAGAAGGCCCGCTGGTGAGCTGACCTATATAAAAATTGTCAAACAGGGCCCGCTGGTGAGCTGGCCCTATATAAAAATTATAGCAAAGGGCCCGCTGGTGAGCTGGCCCTATATAAAAATTATATCCCAGGGCATATGGAAGAGGAGGAGGAGGATGAGAAGATTAAGAGTCAACCATATACCCGTTTTTTGGGTGGAAGGGGTGAATGGGAATACAGAGTATTCACATCATTGTAAATAACATATATAAAGTGAGTTTATGTTCCCCCGGGGCTTTCCTCCAGTGGAGTGGAGAAGTCAGGGGAAATCCAGGCCTTGTTCATTTTTATAAGTGTCAACCTATCAGCATTGTCGGTGGAAAGGCGGATACGCTTATCTGTTATGATGCCACCAGCAGCACTAAATACCCGCTCAGACAGAACGCTGGCGGCAGGGCAGGCCAGCACCTCCAAGGCGTAGAGTGCCAGTTCATACCACGTGTCCAGCTTGGACACCCAGTAGTTGTAAGGCACAGAGGGATCATTGAGGACGCTGACACGGTCTGCTACGTACTCCTTCACCATCTTCCAAAACTTTTCCCTCCTTGTGACACTAGGCTGCGCATCAGGGTGAGGGTGCTGGCGGGGTGTCATGAAGGTGTCCCACGCCTTGGAGAGTGTTGCCCTGCCTTTGTCGGAACTGCTGTGTGCTCCCCTTTTCTCCCCTTCTCTGTTGGCCAAGGTAGCACGTACTCTGCCGCCAGCGTTGTCAGATGGAAAATTTTGGAGCAATTTTTCAACAAGAACCTTCTGGTATTGCACCATTTTGCTTGTCCTCTCCACCGGAGGAATGAGAGATGAGAAATTCTCTTTGTAGCGGGGGTCCAGAAGGGTGAACACCCAGTAATCCGTGTTGTTTAAAATGCGTATAACGCGTGGGTCACGGGAAAGGCAGCCTAACATAAAGTCAGCCATGTGTGCCAGAGTACCAACAGTCAAGATTTCGCTGTCCTCACCAGGAGGATGACTCTCAATATCCTCATCCTCTTCCTCCTCTTCTGCCCACCCACGCTGAAGAGATGGAACTAAAGTTCCACGGCTACCCTCTGTAGCGGAGGCAACCGTGTCTTCCTCCTCCTCCTCCTCCTCCTCCTCCTCCGCCTTCTCCAATTGTCGCTGAGAAGACGAAGTGAGGGTGCTCTGGCTATCACCTTGTGTAAGCTCTTCCTCCCCCATTTCCACCTCTTCCACATGCAAAGCGTCGGTTTTAATTGTGAGCAGCGAGCGTTTCAGTAGACACAGAAGTGGGATGGTTACACTGATAATAGCGTTATCGCCGCTCACCATCTGTGTCGATTCCTCAAAATTGCGTAAAACCTCGCAGAGGTCTGACATCCATTCCCACTCCTCACTTCTGATTACAGGAAGTTGAACGGAGAGGCGACGACCGTGTAACAGCTGGTACTCCACTACTGCCCTCTGCTGCTCACAAAGCCGGGCCAACATATGGAAGGTGGAGTTCCAGCGCGTGCTCACGTCACACAGCAGCCGGTGAGCTGGCAATTGTAAGCGCTGCTGCAGCTTCAACAGGCCGGCCGAAGCTGTAGATGACTTACGGAAATGTGCACACACGCGGCGCACCTTGGTCAAGAGATCATGCACATTGGGGTAGGTTTTTAGAAATCGCTGAACCACTAAATTAAATACATGCGCTAGGCACGGTACGTGTGTGAGCTTGCCGAGCTCCAAAGCCGCCACCAAGTTACGCCCATTATCACACACAACCATGCCTGGTTGCAGGTTGAGTGGCGAGAGCCACTGCTCGGTCTGGTGACTAATCCCCTGCAACAGCTCTGAGGCCGTGTGCTGTTTGTTCCCAAGGCAGATCAGCTTCAGCACGGCCTGTTGACGCTTCCCCACTGCAGTGCTACAGTGCTTCCAGCTACTGGCTGATGGTGGAGTGGCGCTGCGTGTAGAGAATTCGGAGGTGGAAACGGAGGAGGAGGAGCCAATAACGTAGGTGCTGGCGGAAACCCTGATGGAGGTAGGGCCCGCAATCCTCGGCGTGGGTAGCACCCGTGCCATCCCAGGGTCCGAGTCGCTCCCAGCCTCCACGACATTCACCCAGTGTGCCGTCAGGGAAATGTAGCGTCCCTGGCCACAAGCACTTGTCCATGTGTCAGTCGTTAAGTGGACCTTCCCAGTAACTGCGTTGGTCAGGGCACGGGTGATGTTACGGGACACATGGTGGTGTAATGCGGGGATGGCACACCGGGAAAAGTAGTGGCGGCTGGGGACCGCGTACCGAGGGACAGCTGCTGCCATCAGGCTGCGGAAGGACTCAGTGTCCACAAGCCTAAATGGCAGCATTTCGATGGCCAGTAATTTGGAAAGGTGTGAGGTTAGTGCTATGGCCTGTGGGTGGGTGGCTGGGTACTTTCTCTTGCGCTCAAATGCCTGGGGTAACGACATTTGGACGCTGTGCTGGGACAGGGAAGTGGATGTGGTCGCTGATGGTGCTTCAGATGGTACAGGTGCAGGGCGGGAGGTATGCGGGCCTGCGCCTTCGACAGGCGATTGGCCGGCACCGAAAACAGGGGAAGAGGAGGCAGTGGTGTGGCCTGCAGACACAGATTGGCGATCCGGGCGTTCCTCCCACTTATTACGGTGCTTGGATGCCATGTGTCGGATCATGCTGGTGGTGGTGAGGTTTCTAGTGTTCATGCCTCGGCTCATTCTGGTGTGGCACAGGTTGCAAACTACAATTCTTTTGTCGTCCGCACTTTCCTTAAAAAAAACGCCATACCGCGGAACACCTACCCTTTGGCAAGGTAGATTTACGCAAGGGGGTGCTCCGTGGAACATTTGCGGGCCGGTTTGGTGCGGTCCGCCTTCTTTCTGTAGCCACACCACTGCCTCTTCCAGCCTGTTGCGGTGCTGCAGATGGCTCACCCTCAGGACTGCTGTCATCGCTCGGCTCTACACCTTCCCAGGTGGGGTCAGTCACCTCATCGTCCACCAAGTCCTCCTCCACTTCCTCACTCTGATCATTCTCCTCAAGTCTTGATCCCACCACATACTCAGTCATTGACAACTGTATAACATTCTCCTCAACAAGGTCTTGAGACGGAAATAGTGGTTGATTTAATGGCAACTGTGTCTCATCATCATCATCATCATCCACTACTTCCTTTGACCTTAAATGCCGTTCACATCTGTCATCTTCTTGTGATTGGGTAGCCTCTAGAGGTTGTGAATCAGGGCACAAGATGTCATGTTCCTCTGCAAGCGTGCTTGGAGAGAGGGTCAAATGAAGGATTGGTGATGAGACGAGCTCCTCACTATATCCCAGTGTGGGATCACTTCTTTGACCAGACCGTGTATGGTGGGAGGAAGGATGATCAGAGTGAGGATTATGTTGACCAGACTCTTGGCTACTGAGAGTGGACTTGGTGGAAGACAGGGTGGTGCTTAACCGACTGGAAGCAGTATCAGCTGTCATCCAACCGACCACCTGTTCGCAGTGGTCGGACCTCGAGAGTGATGTCCTGCGACGCCCTGTAAAATTACACATGAAGCTAGGTATGGTGGATGTCTTTCTTTCTTGTGCTCTGGCACCAGGCACAGTTTCTCCGCGTCCTGACCCGCGCCCTGAACTATCAGGATCACGTCCACTTCCCCGTCCCTTTTTACCCGCCTTCTTCATCTTACACGGAATATGTGACTTTAATATTTGAGTTTGAAAACTTAACAGTATTTCTTCCTATTCTGCAACTGTGCAGAGTACACAGAATAGGCTGCTAAACGGCGGTGACACACACTGAATGGAAAATGTGACTTTAATATTTGAGTTTGAAAACTTAACAGTATTTCTTCCTATTCTGCAACTGTGCAGAGTACACAGAATAGGCTGCTAAACGGCGGTGACACACACTGAATGGAATATGTGACTTTAATATTTGAGTTTGAAAACTTAACAGTATTTCTTCCTATTCTGCAACTGTGCAGAGTACACAGAATAGGCTGCTAAACTGCGGTGACACACACTGAATGGAATATGTGACTTTGATATTTTAGTTTGAAGACTTAACAGTATTTCTTCCTATTCTGCAACTCTGCACAGTACACAGAATGTGCTGCTAAACTGCGGCGAAGCACACTGAATGGAATATGTGACTTTGATATTTTAGTTTGAAGACTTAACCGTATTTCTTCCTATTCTGCAACTCTGCACAGTACACAGAATGTGCTGCTACACTGCGGCGAAGCACACTGAATGGAATATGTGACTTTGATATTTTAGTTTGAAGACTTAACAGTATTTCTTCCTATTCTGCAACTCTGCACAGTACACAGAATGTGCTGCTAAACTGCGGCGAAGCACACTGAATGGAATATGTGACTTTGATATTTTAGTTTGAAGACTTAACAGTATTTCTTCCTATTCTGCAACTCTGCACAGTACACAGAATGTGCTGCTAAACTGCGGCGACGCACACTGAATGGAATATGTGACTTTGATATTTTAGTTTGAAGACTTAACAGAATGTGCTCTAATCTGCAACTTTGCACAATAAACAGAATGTGCTCTAATCTGCAACTTTGCACACTAAACAGAATGTGCTCTAATCTGCAACTTTGCACACTAAACAGAATGTGCTCTAATCTGCAACTGTGCACACTAAACAGAATGTGCTCTAATCTGCAACTTTGCACACTAAACAGAATATTTTTTTTTTTTTTTTTTTTTTTCCCCCACACAAAATAACCTGCTGCCCCCACACACAGTAGTCCTAAAAAGGACTTTTGGTTCTTTTTTTTCACAATTTTGGTTTTTTTCCTCCCTACACTGCCTTTCCCTTCCTATCCTCAGCTCTCCCTGGCTAAGACTGAGCCGAACTCGATGGTCAGGTGCTATACAGCACCCGACCACGGGTTCTGGCCAGCCAATCAGTGTAATGCCAGCAGCCAACATGGCTGCTGGCATTACACCGATGTCAGAGCCTCCCTGCACGTTTATTGGCTGCGCAGCAGCCGCAAAACGTGCGGGGAGGAGACCCGAACATGGCGGGCGAGCACATGCGGTACTCGTACGAGTACCGCCATGTGCCGAGCAGAGCGATGCTCGAGCCGATCCGAGCATCGGCCGAGCATGCTCGCTCAACACTAATGTATACCTGTCAACTGATTCTGTCTGTAAAAGCAGATTTTACAGGTTTTTACCCCTATGGTAACAAAATAAGGGAGGTTTCTTGAAGCCAACTTAGGGTCACTCTCCAAAATGGGCCAAAACTTCAATACTGATCTCCTAATCTGTTGAGAGGCAGTGGTAAAAGTAGTCTGTATACAAAACATATCTTCCTTCTTGTTTGTATCAATCTTAGTAGGAGACAAAACAGAAGATCTATCAAGAGAACTTGCCCTAGAGATTGCCTTATTAATAATACTCAGATCATAACCTCTTTGTAAACATTTTTTGCCCATCATCTTAAGCCCCTGCTGACGGAGAACTGGGTCAGAGGTAGTACGGATTACTCGCAACATTTGAGAATATGGTAGACCTTCCTTAAGAGGCACAGGATGGTGGCTGCCCGCATGTAGAAGGGTGTTGCGATCAGTGCCTTTAGTATAGATCTTTGTCTTAAAGGGATAGTAATGTTTCATAATAAAAGCAGCTCTAATTTAATCATCATAGTATTTGGACTTTGGAGAGTTTCAATTCTGCCGAAGTTTTAGTTCAAGAGTAATTCAATGACAAAGTCTCCCCCTCCGGCCCATTTTACTGATGTAACACTGTTCAGCCAGATCAGAAGGGAGGTGCCCAGGCAGATTGCAGAGAGGGACAATATTCAATTAAGATAAGGGAAAAACCTGAAAAACTTGTCAAGGGGGGGGGCAGGGTTTTCATTGTTTTCTAGAAAGAAGATTGTCCCCTGCTGTTATCTGTCTGGTCTTACGACCAGATTCCACATCTGAGAAGAGATGGCTTACACTAGGTAAAAGGGGCAGGAGGGGAAAATTTACTTGTGAATATCTCTCAAACCATAAAGCTTTGAGAAATAAGACTTTTATCGTTCTTCATTTTTTTTAATGCCTACAAAATTAAATAAAGCTAAAAAGAAGTATTACTATCCCTTTAAGCCACCCACTCTCATTATAAACAGTCATATCTAAAAAATTTATTTCAGATATATCAAACGTTAATGTAAAACGAATGGTGGATTCAATATGATTTAAATGATCAACGAATTGTCGCAGAGATCTAGCATCACCTCTCCACAAAAGGAAGACAACATTGATGTATCGCTTATAGAAGATAATATTAGTTACAAATTGTCTAGAAAAAATATGCTGTTGTTCATAGCAGTCCATGAACAAAGAAGCGAATGACGGTGCCATGTTAGACTCCATGGCAGTACCATGAAGTTGCAGATAGAAAGAATTTTCAAACTTTCAAAATAAGTTCAACAAGTAAAACAAGTAAAACCATGAAATCAACAGGTGGACCATCATATGAACCATCAAATGTCGCTCTGACAGCTTCTTTACCCAAATCATGGGGAATATTTGTATAGAGACTGGATACATCAAGAGTCACTAGTAAAACATCATTGGCAATTCTGTCAGGCAAATTATAAATGAAATCAGACGAGTCCTTGACATAACTCTGAATCTTACACATGTATTTTTATAAGAAAAAATCAATGAATTGGGATATTGGTTAACAGAGGGAACACCTGGCAGAGATAATAGGTCTACCAGGGGGCCTTTCAAGGGATTTATGAATTTTTGGTGTTGTATAAAACACAGGGGTTCTAGGGTGGCTTTGCATCAAGAATTTCTTAGTTTCCAAGGAAATCCATCTATTGTTGAAACACAAGGTAATGACGGCATCAATTTCCTTCTTATATGACAAAGTGGGGTCATGTAGAAGTTTTTTTATAGCACTTTTGGTCCTGTAATTGACTTAAAGCCTCTTCTCTGTAATAAGCATAATCTTAAAACATAAGACTACCACCTTTGTCAGCCTTCCTTATAATAATTGAGGTATCAGTGGAATAAGGCTTTAATCGCCCTATGTTCCTCATAGGACAAATTATAAAAACCGGTCTGGTTGTTATGGACTATTTTTCTCGTCTCACTAGCAGCCAGGCTAACAAAGGTGTTAACTTGGTCATTGTTACATTTCGGATCAAAAGTGCTATGTTTCTTAAAAGGATTCAATACATAAAAACGATCCTTGAGTTTCAACAATCTATATATTTTAAATATATCAATCTTCTACTGAAATGCGTCCTGTTTAGTAGTTGGACCATAACTCAATCCTTTACTAAGGACAGACATTTCAGTAGAACTTAAAGCACGATTAGAAAGATTAAACACCACTACTTCGCCCGCTGTCTCAGTACCATTGGTACAGGACCTGTGCTTTCTACCCCCTCTCCGGATTGTTTATATTTTTTGTTTTTGCTTTCCTTTGACCTCTGACTAAAAAATTACTTTCTGAGGCACTGTCTGATAGCTCAGAGCGGCTAGACAATTGTGTTTCACTTAATGACTCAACTCCTCTTTTAGGTCCTCTAGGTGTAGTTCTCCTGTTTTGGAATCTCCGTTCAGTCAGACCAAGTAACCAAGGGTAAACCCTAAGTTCCTTATGGTCTGACTGGACAACTTTTTTTTTTTTTTTTCTTTTTTATTAATAGCAAGAGATTCCTTATATTTGGTTACTGCAGAATCTAATTGGTTAATAAGATCAGCTGTTTTATCTTGACTATATTTTTTTGTTTATCCTGTAGACTACTAATTTATGCTTTAATCTTCTCTATCTCCTTAGCTGAATGATCAGTCACAAGAGGCATAAGATCGAGTGAACATTGAGTTAAGATGTTGCACCATTTCTGACAAAAATCAGGATTACCACTTCCTATTGTAGGTTGATTCTTGAATCTAAAACCTCTTGGAATTAATTTCTCCTTATAATAATGCGTGAGGGTTACGACATGCATGTAATAATCAATTTCCTTCTTCTTCAATTTCAATATATCAGAATATATTTCATTAGGGGTATCAGGTCCAAGGGCCAACTCAAGATCATGCTGAAATAGAGTGTATCCCTGTTTAGTAGTATATAATTTAAGTTCATGCAATAGTGTTGTATTAGATCCACTTGGTAAATCTTCCATAACTGGTCCTTTATAGCGAAGCCACAAAACATGGAAAGTAATCAGTAAAAATACACTGCAAATTTGTATAGACAATAAATAAGAACAAAAAATAAAAAGTTATGGTGCTCTACTGTCTTAGACAAATACACAAACAATGGCAATTGGCAGTGGCACTCGTTTTAGGTAAGTTATTATTCAAGGTGCACGTCCCATATAGTATATACAGAAAGAGTACTCAACCTGAGCTTTCGTAGAAGAAACAGCACTCATCAGGGAATCAGTCTTAAACATTTATTCAATCATCTGCTTCCATATACCAAACATTTTCGGCCCCTAACGGTCCTTCAGCAGGGTAACCAGAATAAAGAAAAAACACCGTTTAAATACCTT
The DNA here is from genome assembly GCA_037306005.1 of Rhinophrynus dorsalis. NCBI lineage: Eukaryota > Metazoa > Chordata > Amphibia > Anura > Rhinophrynidae > Rhinophrynus > Rhinophrynus dorsalis. Next base: position 376,104,952 of record CM074721.1, on the reverse strand, counting down.
CACATAAGGTAAATCTCCCAACTAGTCCAGGGAACGCGCCCGACCCCATCACGCGCAGGTGGCAAGAACCGGGAACCGGTGCATGATATCAACACGTGGGTGGATATCGGGAGACATCCCAGGATCTACCACCAACATAAGAAATAAAAACAAAATACCAAGCAAAAAAGGAAAAAGAAAAAACAATCACCCATTGTTTAAGACTGATTCCCTGATGAGTGCTGTCTCTTCTACGAAAGCTCAGGCTGAGTACTCTTTCTATATATATATATATATATATATATATATATATATATATATATATATATATATATATATATATATATATATATATATATATATATATATATAATATATCTCTGAGCTAAATCAGTAAAGGAAAAATTTGCAATGGAGAAAGTCTGTTAGTTAGAATTGTTCCACTGAATCGGTACAGAAGCAGAGGAAGCTGGTATTTTTATTAAGCCATGACGGTGTATTAGATTTACAGGAGTGTCAGAGAAAGAGAGGAGTATGCAGCCTCAAAGAGGAAGACTGGACCAAACTGTAGGTCTTGACAAAACTGCTAATGTCAGGATTAGTGGGAATGGATGAAAGCCAGGGAGGACTGGAGAGTAGTGAGATTAAATGACTTCAGGTTACATATGAAGCGGGCAGAGGAAGTGGGGATTGTGGAGGAAGTATAAGCAGTACTGAATGTTACAAGATAGTGATTGGATAGTGGAAATAATGCATTTGATTGGTTGGTTCCACAATTGCTTCACTTTGCCTTAATACATAAGGGATAAACAGCCTTAGTAATCAAGTTAAAAAAGTGCAGTTCTGAACACTTTACTGTAAAGTCTGTTCTACAATATATATTTTGTGGGGATTTTTGCATGTCGGTTGCCCTTTACTTGAAATCTATTCTTGCTAGAGATTACTCTCTTAATACTCCTTTTGATTACTCTCTTTTTCTCAGTTGAGATTTTGAGCAACATATGTCCTTTACCAGAAGATGATAATCAATTGAGCCCACCAGTTAATAGACTATATTTTCAGTATGATTATGTATGTATGTTGTGGGATCATTGATTCAGAATACAATCATTACCTTTTGCTACAGATGAATGTAGAATTTTGCTCTATCTGCAATGAAAGAAGGGCAAAATATCCATGATTTGCTTTACTGCATATGATGGAAAGGGAGAGAAGGACAAGAGGAGTGCAGAAAGTGTGAGAGAGAGAGTGGGTAAGAATCGGAGCACAGAGTGCGGGGGAGTTAGGGAAGGGTAAGAGTGCTGGAGATAACAGGGAGAGAGCGTATGTAGTAGTAGGAGAGATGGAGCAAGATAGTAATAGACTTATTAAAACCAAGTTAAAAAATTTCACCAAACTTCTGCTGCTACAATATCCCTTTTCTTGATGTCGGCTACTGAAATCTCACCCACACCTCCCAGCTCATTACTTCTAATTGCCTCTAGTGAACTTAAAGTGGATCTCTTACATAGATATATTTCATGAGACTAAAATTTATATATTTAAACTATAAAGTGTGCATCGTATTTTCCAAACAGGTTAATGGTTTTAGACATTTTTGATTGGCGAATCTAATCTCTGCAGAGATTTGCTTTCTGACTTGTGGCTTGATTAATATTAACGACGCTAAAAGCATCATTAGAGGCCAAAAGAGTTCTGGCCTGTACACACACACACACACACACTCTCACACAGTTGTTGGAATCCTATTACCTGACCAGCATCCACTGCAAAGATCGTCGATCGACCAAAACCCACTTTGCGGCCAAACGCTCCCTGAAACTTTTTGTTTCCAAAACGCACGTTAAATTGCGTGAGCTGTGGGAACATTAAGGAAAATAGCTAACTGTCAAAATGAGAGTGAAGTCACCCTTCCAAACACTACCCCTAACAATACCAACAAAGTGAAACAATACTAGCCCTAACACTATCCTGTCACCCATACCCCATAGCTGTAACACTTACTCTGCCACTGGCGGCAGCTTCTTTTTTAAGGGCCAGCACATCTTTGGGGGTATTTCATTTTTTCTTTATAGTGACATTATTTTTTGGATGAAGAATGAGGATAAGAAGATGGAAGATAGAAGTTTACAGCTGAAGACAACTTCAGACTCACAGGTTTTTATTATAATGGAATGGTGTTAGTTTTAGGAGGGATTAACTCTGTGAGTGTCAAGGCTTAGGACTCCATATCAATACATCCATGGGTCACTAGTGTAGGGATCCCTAGTTGCACGTGTGTTTGTTAGAAACCTCTGTTCAAGTTCACGTTGTTGGTTTTTAACACATTAGGGACTCAACTCCTAGGTTTGCTAGGTGCTATTTTAACACAAAAATATAGTCCCTTAATGTGTGTTACAAGCCACCACATGTAATTGAATACCAAATTCATCTACTTTTTTACAGTGTGTAATGGGTGCAAATTTAGCCCCGTTGTGAATTTTTAACTGTTGGTAGTTTGTCACAGCACAGGTACTAGACTATCTAACTGTGACTTAAAACTACCAGCAACACAATTTATAAGGAGGAATAATCATGCACATGCTTTCACAATGGTGTGAGATGACGTGTAAATGGGATAGGTTCCAATAATGTTTATCATTAGTAGATGGTTTAAGTCAGAAAAGCAGAAGAAAGAAACAAACTGAATTTACCAGACCTGGAGAAATCTAATAAAAAAACATTAACCCACATATCAAACACTAATTACTTATTTTTTTGGCTTTAGAGGCAACTTACTGTTGTCAGGGGTATGTTTCCCAAGACTATGTTTAGTAAGAAAAGTATTTTTTTCTTGTAGGAGTCCCTGCTCTTTTAACAGTCAGAAAACTAAAGTCCCCAGTCTAAGTGACAACTACTCTCCATTCTGCGATTACAATCATAGCAAAACAAGTTCTACTCCCTTTCTGAAATAGACTTTCAGTTTCTTTTCTTATTGACGGTTCCTGTAATGGCTTCTGCTGATTTGAAATAGCAGCTGCACTGCTCCATTTGCCTGAACATTTTTAAAGATCATGTAGTAACATGTGGGCATATGCCAGGTCTGCACTGAGTCTATTAACTACCCCAGTGGAAATGGTATTTATTCCTGCCCTAAATGTAGAGCAGCTACATGAACATCCTGTACTACTGAGGAACAGGAAGCTGTGTATACCATAGCAGAACACTTCCTTTCTACCCAGACACAGCAGGATCTGCTGACATTAATGGTGTTCATGCTCATGTACCTAGTATTATATATATTGTCTGAGGCTTTTCTTTATCATAACCACCAGTGGGTGCACAGCAAGTGAAGAGAACACATTAACTGAAATCACCACTTCCACGACGAACAAAAAATGTTCCGTTCGCAAGGAATTAGTGAGGTTTTACTGATTTGAGATGCTGCCTGTATCTGTCTGACCTTCTGTCTGGCTGGACAACAAGCAGCAGGTTGAATCACTGAATGAGCCCTCTGAGAAAGTGAAACTGACAAATGCTTTGGATTAGCCTCAGAGAGAGAGAATACTGAGGAAAGAATGCAGCAAATGTGGAAGTGCAAGAGAAAAGTAATTGAAGAAGCAGCTGCTGCAACAAAGAGAGTCACATCCCTGATTAGAGACATCAGAGAACAGCTGTAACCACTAGAGAAATTACTCCTGAGTGAGATCTAAAGGCAGAAAGAACAGGTTTCATTTGCAATCTTTGATGTAAACCAGAAACTGGAGATAAAGAGCTGTCCAGGAAGATGTCATATTGAATATTGACTGATCCATTAACTGCCTTACAGACACAGGAATCAGAGAGAGCTGGCTCTAATGATAATGAGGAGGGAGGCAATGATGACATAGATGATAAAGAGGCCCCTGCTGTAGCTGATCTGGATAAAGTTTTGATCTCAGACATGTTATACATCTGATAATATGACTGGTGAAAAGAAAAGGATCTATGGGTAGGAAGCTACTTATTTATTGCTGGACTAGTTGAAGAGCCCGTGTACATGGGCCACAGTGTCGGCTGGTCACGGTGCAGTCATGCGCCGTAGAGACTGCCCGTGACGTGGATGATACGGAGCGGGGCCCTCCGAATTCAGACCGTGGTCACTCTCTGTGCACCGAAGTGCGTCATTACAAACTTTTAGCAAATGATTATATAATGATAGGATATGGTATAAACACAATGTGACTTGATGTTTCAGTTGAAAGCTGCATACTGCTCATATGCAGTACAGTTACACCCAGATTTACCAGAGAGATTTGAGAATGTTTTTAAGGAATTTTTCCACAAGGTGACTCCACTGGTGGGAATTAATGATTTAGGGACCTGGATGGTAGGTGTGGTCAAGGTTAGTATAGCAAGGAAAGGAAGTTCATTCAGAATTGGGTATGACAGGTCCTGATGTTTTCATGGTGACTATGAAAACTATTCAGTGATACTACAATAAAAAATAATCAGTATATTAGTCTTCTGTTGTAGATTTTGAATCTTCCTAGACCATTAGGCTTGATGGCTGTACTTCTATACAATTTGTTACCTGGTCAGACAATTGCATACCTTCAAGAGCACCTTCACAGAACCTCTTCATGTTGCATTCTGGGTATGGCCTGGTTCCAGAGTGAGAATGAGCTGGAAATCTTGATCACTGCCCAGCTGTAATACATGCATTAAAAGAGGTGGCTACATATGTCTCAAGGGTCCCTGTTTATGCAGAGTAATCATGTGACTTTGTCATGGAAAAGGGTGGAAGAGCCTGGTGGATGTGTGTGCAGCTTTTCCATACACTGATTAATAAAGTCTAGCATGATATGCCAGGTGTGTCTATCCTCCTCTATTCCAATGCATATGGTCCCCTGGGTACTATAGGGGCAGCCAACTTGCAGTTCTCTTACGGCTGATGTTCCCATAACACACACAGAAACATTAACTGGCAAATATTGCCGTGTAACTGTAGCTCTCACTAAATGGCAAACATCAACCTGTTACTCCAGCTCTCACTCACTCGCACATACTACTCTGTTATAGCTCTCATGCACTGGCACACACTGCTCTGTATTACTGCAGCCGTCATGCACTGGCACACACTGCTCTGTATTACTGCAGCCTTCATGCACTGACAGACACTGCTCTTTACTACTGCAGCCTTCACTCTGTCAAGCACACTGCTCTGTATTACTATAGCTCCAAGTCACTAGCACATACTACTCTGTGTTATTATAGCTCCCATGCACTGACACACACTGCTCTGTATTACTGCAGTCTTCATTCAGTCAAGCACAATGCTCTGTATTACTGCAGGCTTCACTCACTCGCACATACTCTGTTATTATAGCTCATGCACTGGCAAACATTACTGCAGCCTTCACTCAGTCAAGCACACTGCTCTTTTACTGCAGCTCTTACACACAATTGCACTTTTCTCTGTTATGCACCTCTGGCACACTGATGCATACTGCCTTGCTACTACAGCTCTTGTTCAGTGGCACACACTGATCTGTGTTAATGCAGCTCTCACTCACTGGCACACATTGCTCTGGGTTATTGCAACTCTCACTGGTACACAATGCTCTGTTTCAGCAGCCCTCACTCAGTAGCACACACTGCTCTGTTCATGCAGCTTTCACTCACTGGCACACATTGCTCTGCAAATTTCACTCACTGATAGTGTTTTAGGTTACTGAAGCACTCACTCACTGTTCTGTGTTTCTACAGCTCTCACTGTTACAATCTGCTCTCTGTAACTACAGCATTAACTCACTGGTACACACTGTTGTGTGTTGACGAGATCACTGGAATGGAGCACATTTAGACATGCTAAAAATTGATTAACTATTACTGGATATAAATAAACAATATTAAGAGTGTGCATGAGCTGAAGGAAGACATATATTTACATATATATGATGTTAAGGTAGTACTGTGGTTGTCTTCTAGTCTAATGTAGTGATAACTTGTTTTATCTCATAGACTCCTATTGAAGTCTATAGTGAAAACTCTAGATCTGCGGTTCCCAGTCTCTTCTCTCTGGGTACCTCTAACACACAAGTCTGGAATTCTCAGGGTACCCCTAAAATCTTATAAGCCATTTGCCAGGGTGTAAAGAGGTAGAAATACATAAATATATAGTTATCCTTAGGTCTCTCAATCAGAATGACAAAAAATTAACATATTGTGCATAACCATTTCCATACATAAACATTTAAAACTCGGCATTTGCATTTTTGATAATGTCTTTAAAGACTCGGCATTTACATTTTTGATAATGTCTTTATAGAAAAATTGTGGCACCCTAAACTAGTACCAAGGGCACACTGGATGACGGCCACTGTTATAGATAAAACCGGTGATAACTTTATCATCTGCAGTGGAATCCAGGCCTAGTGTAGTTCATTGAATCATTTCATGGGATATTTTTGTTACATTTGTTTTGTTTTATATGAATTATTTATGCAAAGAGCTGAGCTAAGAACAAGAGGTCATCCATTAAGACTTGAGGAAAGGCGCTTTCGACTAAAACACAGGCAGGGATTCTTTACAGTAAGGGCGGTAAGGCTATGGAATTCTTTGCCTCGGGATGTTGTGCTTGCAGATAATGTAACTGCATTCAAAAAAGCAATGGATGCCTATCTAGCACAGAACAATATTGACAGTTATGACAGATGGCTTCAAAGCAAATAGGATATTGAGCCGGGGAACTATTTCACACACACACACACACACGCACACACACACACACACACACCTACACTGGAAATTGCTCCAGAGTGCTTTTTTGTTGCCTTCCTCTGGATCAACAGGGGTGTTATTGGCATGGGCTGGACTTGATGGACGCATGTCTTTTTTCAGCCTTATCTACTATGTTACTATGTATGTTACTATGTATCTGCTCCATATTTGCTGTTAAACTTGTTTCCCTTTTAAAACCACCATTGGCACATTTATCTACAGATACATTTATAGACACAAAGCCTTCAGCTCAGACTGTGGATGAACTTTTGGTCACCACTGATCACCCACTGTGCCTGGCAGAAAAACGTCTCTTAGCCTATAACATACAAACACAAAAAGCTCTTACCCCTTGGATGCTAAATAGATTTTCAGTGCATTACTTTGCAATGTGATGTAGACCTCTACAGCATCCAAGGGGTTTCATAATGGCTAATAAAGGATATGTAAACTGCAAAATAAACTGGCCACCAGAAAAGTTCTGTTGCACAGGTACTAGGATTGGTCTAGCCACACCAATAAATCAGAATGTTAGAGTGGGTAACACAGCAGAAGGCTTCACAAATTGTGGATTTCTTGCTTGTTGCTTAAAGGGATCATCCCTAGACAAGTTTAGTTTGTTTTGTAAAGAAGTACAATCTGACTATACAGTGTAGTATCCGTTGTTATGTTCTGGGAAATTAACCTTTATGGTTTGGTGGGACAGTGCTGCAATGTATGCTAATTATTAGTGATGAGCGAGCACCCCAATGCTCGGATGTTCGGGTGCTCTGACCGAGCACCCCCTGAGGCTCGAGTGCTCGGCCGAACACCCGAGCCCCATTGAAGTCAATGGGAGGACTCGAGCATTACACCAGGCACCCCCTGCTCTGATGAGGGGAGGGTGCCTGGTCCATAGGAAAAGGGCAGAAAAAGATGGAAACACTACAGAAATGGTTCAGGGACAGCATAGGGAGGATGTCTGGATGCACCTTGGACTCCAACATCGCTGCTGGGAACGATCTTTCGCCCGTAGTACGCCATTTTTACAGACTGACCGTAAAACACACAAAAAGGAAAATAAAAACGACTTTAGGCGAAAAATTGTTACCAAACAGTATTTGCTGTATATTTACTTGTATATCATCTGCAAATTCTCCCAAAAATTTCATCGATTTTCTGAAGTGAGGCCATGATTAAGAGGGAAACGTGCGCAGAGGCAAATTCTCCCAAAAATTTCCTTGATTTTCAGAACTGAGGCCATGATTAAGAGGGAAACGTGCGCAGAGGCAAATTCTCCCAAAAATTTCCTTGATTTTCAGAACTGAGGCCATGATTAAGAGGGAAACGTGCGCTGAGCTGACCATCTAAAACATTATGGGTGAGGGTCTGCTGCAGAGCTGACCATCCTAAACATTATATGCGAAGGCCCGCTAGTGAGCTGACGCTATAAAACATTATATGAGAGGGCCCGCTAGAGAGCTGACCCAATAAAACATTATATGAGAAGGCCCGCTGGTGAGCTGACCTATATAAAAATTGTCAAACAGGGCCCGCTGGTGAGCTGGCCCTATATAAAAATTATATCACAGGGCCCGCTGGTGAGCTGGCCCTATATAAAAATTATATCCCAGGGCACGCTGGTGAGCTGGCCCTATATAAAAATTATATCCCAGGGCATATGGAAGAGGAGGAGGAGGATGAGAACATTAAGAGTCAACCATATACCCGTTTTTGGGGTGGAAGGGGTGAATGGGAATACAGAGTATTCCCATCATTGTAAATAACATATATAAAGTGAGTTTATGTTCCCCCGGGGCTTTCCTCCAGTGGAGTGGAGAAGTCAGGGGAAATCCAGGCCTTGTTCATTTTTATAAGTGTCAACCTATCAGCATTGTCGGTGGAAAGGCGGATACGCTTATCTGTTATGATGCCACCAGCAGCACTAAATACCCGCTCAGACAGAACGCTGGCGGCAGGGCAGGCCAGCACCTCCAAGGCGTAGAGTGCCAGTTCATACCACGTGTCCAGCTTGGACACCCAGTAGTTGTAAGGCACAGAGGGATCATTGAGGACGCTGACACGGTCTGCTACGTACTCCTTCACCATCTTCCAAAACTTTTCCCTCCTTGTGACACTAGGCTGCGCATCAGGGTGAGGGTGCTGGCGGGGTGTCATGAAGGTGTCCCACGCCTTGGAGAGTGTTGCCCTGCCTTTCTCGGAACTGCTGTGTGCTCCCCTTTTCTCCCCTTCTCGGTTGGCCAAGGTAGCACGTACTCTGCCGCCAGCGTTGTCAGATGGAAAATTTTGGAGCAATTTTTCAACAAGAACCTTCTGGTATTGCACCATTTTGCTTGTCCTCTCCACCGGAGGAATGAGAGATGAGAAATTCTCTTTGTAGCGGGGGTCCAGAAGGGTGAACACCCAGTAATCCGTGTTGTCTAAAATGCGTACAACGCGTGGGTCACGGGAAAGGCAGCCTAACATAAAGTCAGCCATGTGTGCCAGAGTACCAACAGTCAAGATTTCGCTGTCCTCACCAGGAGGCTGACTCTCAATATCCTCATCCTCTTCCTCCTCTTCTGCCCACCCACGCTGAAGAGATGGAACTAAAGTTCCATGGCTACCCTCTGTAGCGGAGGCAACCGTGTCTTCCTCCTCCTCCTCCTCCTCCTCCGCCTCCTCCAATTGTCGCTGAGAAGACGAAGTGAGGGTGCTCTGGCTATCACCTTGTGTAAGCTCTTCCTCCCCCATTTCCACCTCTTCCACATGCAAAGCGTCGGTTTTAATTGTGAGCAGCGAGCGTTTCAGTAGACACAGAAGTGGGATGGTTACACTGATAATAGCGTTATCGCCGCTCACCATCTGTGTCTATTCCTCAAAATTGCGTAAAACCTCGCAGAGGTCTGACATCCATTCCCACTCCTCACTTCTGATTACAGGAAGTTGAACGGAGAGGCGACGACCGTGTAACAGCTGGTACTCCACTACTGCCCTCTGCTGCTCACAAAGCCGGGCCAACATGTGGAAGGTGGAGTTCCAGCGCGTGCTCACGTCACACAGCAGCCGGTGAGCTGGCAATTGTAAGCGCTGCTGCAGCTTCAACAGGCCGGCCGAAGCTGTAGATGACTTACGGAAATGTGCACACACGCGGCGCACCTTGGTCAAGAGATCATGCACATTGGGGTAGGTTTTTAGAAATCGCTGCACCACTAAATTAAATACATGCGCTAGGCATGGTACGTGTGTGAGCTTGCCGAGCTCCAAAGCCGCCACCAAGTTACGCCCATTATCACACACAACCATGCCTGCTTGCAGGTTGAGTGGCGAGAGCCACTGCTCGGTCTGGTGACTAATCCCCTGCAACAGCTCTGAGGCCGTGTGCTGTTTGTCCCCAAGGCAGATCAGCTTCAGCACGGCCTGTTGACGCTTCCCCACTGCAGTGCTACACTGCTTCCAGCTACTGGCTGATGGGGGAGTGGCGGTGTGTGTAGAGAATTCGGAGGTGGAAACGGAGGAGGAGGAGCCAATAACGTAGGTGCTGGTGGAAACCCTGATGGAGGTAGGGCCCGCAATCCTCGGCGTGGGTAGCACCCGTGCCATCCCAGGGTCCGAGTCGCTCCCAGCCTCCACGACATTCACCCAGTGTGCCGTCAGGGAAATGTAGCGTCCCTGGCCACAAGCACTTGTCCATGTGTCAGTCGTTAAGTGGACCTTCCCAGTAACTGCGTTGGTCAGGGCACGGGTGATGTTACGGGACACATGGTGGTGTAATGCGGGGATGGCACACCGGGAAAAGTAGTGGCGGCTGGGGACCGCGTACCGAGGGACAGCTGCTGCCATCAGGCTGCGGAAGGACTCAGTGTCCACAAGCCTAAATGGCAGCATTTCGATGGCCAGTAATTTTGAAAGGTGTGAGGTTAGTGCTATGGCCTGTGGGTGGGTGGCTGGGTATTTTCTCTTGCGCTCAAATGCCTGGGGTAACGACATTTGGATGCTGTGCTGGGACAGGGAAGTGGATGTGGTCGCTGATGGTGCTTCAGATGGTACAGGTGCAGGGCGGGAGGTATGCGGGCCTGCGCCTTCGACAGGCGATTGGCCGGCACCGAAAACAGGGGAAGAGGAGGCAGTGGTGTGGCCTGCAGACACAGATGGGCGATCCAGGCGTTCCTCCCACTTACTACGGTGCTTGGATGCCATGTGTCGGATCATGCTGGTGGTGGTGAGGTTTCTAGTGTTCATGCCTCGGCTCATTCTGGTGTGGCACAGGTTGCAAACTACAAATCTTTTGTCGTCCGCACTTTCCTTAAAAAAACGCCATACCGCGGAACACCTACCCCTTGGCAAGGTAGATTTACGCAAGGGGGTGCTCCGTGGAACATTTGCGGGCCGGTTTGGTGCGGTCCGCCTTCTTTCTGTAGCCACACCACTGCCTCTTCCAGCCTGTTGCGGTGCTGCAGATGGCTCACCCTCAGGACTGCTGTCATCGCTCGGCTCTACACCTTCCCAGGTGGGGTCAGTCACCTCATCGTCCACCAAGTCCTCCTCCACTTCCTCACTCTGATCATCCTCCTCAAGTCTTGATCCCACCACATACTCAGTCATTGACAACTGTATAACATTCTCCTCAACAAGGTCTTGAGACGGAAATAGTGGTTGATTTAATGGCAACTGTGTCTCATCATCATCATCATCATCCACTACTTCCTTTGACCTTAAATGCCGTTCACATCTGTCATCTTCTTGTGATTGGGTAGCCTCTAGAGGTTGTGAATCAGGGCACAAGATGTCATGTTCCTCTGCAAGCGTGCTTGGAGAGAGGGTCAAATGAAGGATTGGTGATGAGACGAGCTCCTCACTATATCCCAGTGTGGGATCACTTCTTTGACCAGACCGTGTATGGTGGGAGGAAGGATGATCAGAGTGAGGATTATGTTGACCAGACTCTTGGCTACTGAGAGTGGACTTGGTGGAAGACAGGGTGGTGCTTAACCGACTGGAAGCAGTATCAGCTGTCATCCAACCGACCACCTGTTCGCAGTGGTCGGACCTCGAGAGTGATGTCCTGCGACGCCCTGTAAAATTACACATGAAGCTAGGTATGGTGGATGTCTTTCTTTCTTGTGCTCTGGCACCAGGCACAGTTTCTCCGCGTCCTGACCCGCGCCCTGAACTTTCAGGATCACGTCCACTTCCCCGTCCCTTTTTACCCGCCTTCTTCATCTTACACAGAATATGTGACTTTAATATTTGAGTTTGAAAACTTAACAGTATTTCTTACTATTCTGCAACTGTGCAGAGTACACAGAATAGGCTGCTAAACGGCGGTGACACACACTGAATGGAATATGTGACTTTAATATTTGAGTTTGAAAACTTAACAGTATTTCTTACTATTCTGCAACTGTGCAGAGTACACAGAATAGGCTGCTAAACGGCGGTGAAACACACTGAATGGAATATGTGACTTTAATATTTGAGTTTGAAAACTTAACAGTATTTCTTCCTATTCTGCAACTGTGCAGAGTACACAGAATAGGCTGCTAAACTGCGGTGACACACACTGAATGGAATAAGTGACTTTAATATTTGAGTTTGAAAACTTAACAGTATTTCTTCCTATTCTGCAACTCTGCAGAGTACACAGAATAGGCTGCTAAACTGCGGTGACACACACTGAATGGAATATGTGACTTTAATATTTGGGTTTGAAAACTTAACAGTATTTCTTCCTATTCTGCAACTGTGCAGAGTACACAGAATAGGCTGCTAAACTGCGGTGACACACACTGAATGGAATAAGTGACTTTAATATTTGAGTTTGAAAACTTAACAGTATTTCTTATAATTCTGGAACTGTACAGAGTACACAGAATAGGCTGTTAAACGGCGTTGAAACACACTGAATGGAATATGTGACTTTAATATTTGAGTTTGAAAACTTAACAGTATTTCTTACTATTCTGCAACTCTGCAGAGTACACAGAATAGGCTGTTAAACGGCGGTGAAACACACTGAATGGAATATGTGACTTTAATATTTGAGTTTGAAAACTTAACAGTATTTCTTATAATTCTGGAACTGTACAGAGTACACAGAATAGGCTGTTAAACGGCGTTGAAACACACTGAATGGAATATGTGACTTTAATATTTGAGTTTGAAAACTTAACAGTATTTCTTATAATTCTGGAACTGTACAGAGTACACAGAATAGGCTGTTAAACGGCGGTGAAAGACACTGAATGGAATATGTGACTTTAATATTTGAGTTTGAAAACTTAACAGTATTTCTTACTATTCTGCAACTCTGCAGAGTACACAGAATAGGCTGTTAAACGGCGGTGAAAGACACTGAATGGAATATGTGACTTTAATATTTGAGTTTGAAAACTTAACAGTATTTCTTATAATTCTGGAACTGTACAGAGTACACAGAATAGGCTGTTAAACGGCGTTGAAACACACTGAATGGAATAAGTGACTTTAATATTTGAGTTTGAAAACTTAACAGTATTTCTTATAATTCTGGAACTGTACAGAGTACACAGAATAGGCTGTTAAACGGCGTTGAAACACACTGAATGGAATATGTGACTTTGATATTTTAGTTTGAAGACTTAACAGTATTTCTTCCTATTCTGCAACTGTGCACAGTACACAGAATGTGCTGCTACACTGCGACGAAGCACACTGAATGGAATATGTGACTTTGATATTTTAGTTTGAAGACTTAACAGTATTTCTTCCTATTCTGCAACTCTGCACAGTACACAGAATGTGCTGCTACACTGCGGCGAAGCACACTGAATGGAATATGTGACTTTGATATTTGAGTTTGAAGACTTAACAGTATTTCTTCCTATTCTGCAACTGTGCACAGTACACAGAATGTGCTGCTACACTGCGGCGAAGCACACTGAATGGAATATGTGACTTTGATATTTTAGTTTGAAGACTTAACAGTATTTCTTCCTATTCTGCAACTCTGCACAGTACACAGAATGTGCTGCTACACTGCGGCGAAGCACACTGAATGGAATATGTGACTTTGATATTTTAGTTTGAAGACTTAACAGTATTTCTTCCTATTCTGCAACTGTGCACAGTACACAGAATGTGCTGCTACACTGCGGCGAAGCACACTGAATGGAATATGTGACTTTGATATTTTAGTTTGAAGACTTAACAGTATTTCTTCCTATTCTGCAACTCTGCACAGTACACAGAATGTGCTGCTACACTGCGGCGAAGCACACTGAATGGAATATGTGACTTTGATATTTTAGTTTGAAGACTTAACAGTATTTCTTCCTATTCTGCAACTCTGCACAGTACACAGAATGTGCTGCTACACTGCGGCGAAGCACACTGAATGGAATATGTGACTTTGATATTTTAGTTTGAAGACTTAACAGTATTTCTTCCTATTCTGCAACTCTGCACAGTACACAGAATGTGCTGCTACACTGCGGCGAAGCACACTGAATGGAATATGTGACTTTGATATTTTAGTTTGAAGACTTAACAGTATTTCTTCCTATTCTGCAACTCTGCACAGTACACAGAATGTGCTGCTACACTGCGGCGAAGCACACTGAATGGAATATGTGACTTTGATATTTTAGTTTGAAGACTTAACAGTATTTCTTCCTATTCTGCAACTCTGCACAGTACACAGAATGTGCTGCTAAACTGCGGCGAAGCACACTGAATGGAATATGTGACTTTGATATTTTAGTTTGAAGACTTAACAGTATTTCTTCCTATTCTGCAACTCTGCACAGTACACAGAATGTGCTGCTAAACTGCGGCGAAGCACACTGAATGGAATATGTGACTTTGATATTTTAGTTTGAAGACTTAACAGTATTTCTTCCTATTCTGCAACTCTGCACAGTACTCAGAATGTGCTGCTAAACTGCGGCGACGCACACTGAATGGAATACGTGACTTTGATATTTTAGTTTGAAGACTTAACAGAATGTGCTCTAATCTGCAACTTTGCACACTAAACAGAATGTGCTCTAATCTGCAACTTTGCACACTAAACAGAATGTGCTCTAATCTGCAACTTTGCACACTAAACAGAATGTGCTCTAATCTGCAACTGTGCACACTAAACAGAATGTGCTCTAATCTGCAACTTTGCACACTACACAGAATATATATATTTTTTTTTTTTTTTTTTTGTTTTTTTCCCCCCACACCAAATAACCTGCTGCCCCCACACACAGTAGTCCTAAAAAGGACTTTTGGTTCTTTTTTTTTCACAATTTTTGTTTTTTTCCTCCCTACACTGCCTTTCCCTTCCTATCCTCAGCTCTCCCTGGCTCAGACTGAGCCGAACTCGATGGTCAGGTGCTATACAGCACCTGACCACGGGTTCTGGCCAGCCAATCAGTGTAATGCCAGCAGCCAACATGGCTGCTGGCATTACACCGATGTCAGAGCCTCCCTGCACGTTTATTGGCTGCGCAGCAGGCGCAAAACGTGCGGGGAGGAGACACGAACATGGCGGGCGAGCACATGCGGTACTCGTACGAGTACCGCCATGTGCCGAGCAGAGCGATGCTCGAGCCGATCCGAGCATCGGCCGAGCATGCTCGCTCAACACTACTAATTATCATACCTGAGATCTCTCTGGATTTGCCCCGGAGTTTTGAAAGTGCACTACTGGGTCTCCGGGGACAGAGAATAATTCTCTGGATGTGGGGAGCTTCCTCTGAAACTCTGCCCACATCTGCTCCTCCCCACCTGGTTCCTTCCACGTCTCCTCCTTCCCCACCTGGTTCTTCCCACATCTCCTCCTTCCCATCCAGTTCTTCCCATTTCCCTCCCACATTTGTGATGCAATAGGTAACCACACCCCTTTTTGCAACTATTTGTGGCAAATATATTAACCAGTGTCACTAGAGGAGAACTCCAGAAGAGAACATTCCCAGGTATGCTCACTACTCTACCCTACACAAAATTTAAAAACAAAACTTTTTTCCATCAGTTTTTTAATCCCTTGGATGCTAGAGGGACAATGCATTGGAGAAATGTATAGCAACCCAGAGTGACTGCCATCTTAAACCACAGATAGAACAGAAAAGAATCTGTAAATAGATACATACCCTTCACTTGTACCTTTCTAGTAAGTGCACCTTTTTGTGTGCGTTATGTACCGTTTTTCAAGACAGAAGAAGAGGGGAGCTCTGCAGGGTTCATTCTGCAAGTGTCAGCGAGATATGTACTCACAGTAGTGATCACAGACATACACTGCACTGTAATGAGCAATCATTTACAGGCATCTCTGAAAACTTTCATGATCTGATCCTGAGAATCCGGGTTTTGAACCAAATCTCAGGGTGAAGGGGCAAATTGTCAGTGTGATAGAGTCCAGTGTTTTCTACTATATGATTCACACCGATTAGCTGCTTCTTTAATGTCCAAATTAGTGACATTTCTACCAGAAAGGCAGAGAGAGAAGTCCTGCTTATTTTGTGAGTGTATAAGAAGCGATATCTTTCAAGTGTAGTGTTAAGGGTGCCGGATTGTTACATTGTTCAGGGGCATGGGGTCATTGCGACAGTGACACTTTTGCCTGGAGAAATAGGACTGGGAAATGTCCCATGTCCCGGACAGATACTTTTCCCGCTAAGGCGTGAGATTCACGGGGCCGTGGACGGCGGCAGAACAATGACAAGCCGCCATTGACAACATGGGAAATGTAGGCGGCTTCCGGATTGGCCGAAGCTCTGGGTGACATGTTTAAAGGTCCCCCTTAGAGTTGACATGGGGGAAAGCAGGCCACCCAGGGATTGGTCAGTCAGCTGCCTGCCCCACCCAGGATTGGTCAGCCAATGTTAAGCACCGAATTGGTCAGGGGTTGAAGCGGAATATTCAAAGATGCTTCCACCACCGGCCATTATTTTAGAAATGTGTATTTGAGCCCCTCAGCCTTTTGTCCCAATGTTTATACCTGGTTATCTCCTTTGTCTAGATAACCTAATCATGTTTGCTCCTTTGTATTATGTATTCACCGGATGTTTCAGTCTTTTGTGTGCATTGTGTGATTTATGTGATTTACGGTGTATATAAGACCCGAGAGTTGTGTAATAAAGAGTTCTTGGTTTTGACCTCAATACTGGTCCTGTCTAATTATTGGGGGAAGCAGCGATACAAACTATGAAGTTTGGGAGAGCGGTGTACTGCAACAATTGACGTGACGGTGGTACTGACCTGCTGTACCAGGACTCGCGTCACATGTAGCATCTTAAAGGTTCCTTGGGGACTCATTGGGTCACCTCTGGTCTAGAGCAAACATTTAAATAGTACATAGAATCTACCATCTTGCGAGCGATAAGGGTTAATATTTCAAAGATCTCAGAGAAACCTCTTATTCTGGCCTCGATTGAATTCAGGCCGGTAAAACAGCTGGTAAGGCAATATTGGCTAATGGCACGTTAGCAAAAAAGTGCTAGTGGAGCAATTCAATTGCCCTGCCAGTTGAAATCACAACAGACATTTGGCCACACAAAAGGACTTGTGACCAAATAGCCGTTTTGTGTGTTAAGTTCCCAAAATGCACGCTAAATAGCATGAAAAATGGGATCCTCAAAGGAAAAGAGCTAAGGATCGGTGCCTGACACACTCGGATCTGTGTAACACTTACCTGTCATCAACTGTTCAACCTTTTTCTTTAATCCTTAATCTTGTTTGTCTTCTTTCCTTAAAATAACATTAACATCAATTCAACTAATGTTTTAAAAAAAAATCCCCCCAAGATATGTCTGAGTTAACCATTTTGAGTGCCAGAGGGGTAACCTTCCAGCGCTCAAAGTGTTAGCTGCAGTTTGGCATATATTTTGAAAACAATATTCATGTATTCTGCTTTCATATAAAGAAGTATTTTTTCTTCAAGAAATGAAAGGATAATGCCACTGTCTCTGGCTCTGGCAGCAATGTCTAGTGGCATACACCTCCCCTCCATACCTTCCAGGCCATTGCCCAAGACCAAATGAAGGAATTTTGAACAGAGACTGGCTTTTTATATGGCCAGTCTCTGTTCAAAATGGATGCCAGCCTCCAACTGGCTTTAATATGTGTGTATGCACCTCCCAGCCAATCAGCTTCTATATGGTTTCATCACCACTCCCCTAGAAGCTTATTGGCTGGCACACATCCCAGCCAATTGGAGGCTGACATCCATTTTGAACAGAGACTGGCCATATAAAAAGCCAGTCTCTGTTCAAAATTCCCTCATTTGGACGTGAGTAACAGCCTTGAAGGTATGGAGGGAGGGTCTATGCCATTAGACATTGCTGACATTGCCAGCGTAGCCAACAGAGGAGGCAACAGCAAAATTATCTTTAAGCAATAACTTCTTTATATGAAAACAGAATGGCTGGCTGAATATTATTTTTAAAAATATATGCAACACTGCAATTAACCCTTTGAGCTCCAGAGGGATACCCCTGGCACTCAAAGGGTTAACTCGGGCATATCTTGGATTAATTTTTTAAAACATTACTTGCATTGACGTTAATTTTAGTTTACAGGAAAGAAGACAAAGAAGAAGATAAGAAAAAAAGATTAGAGAGAACTGAAGATTGAAGGAGAAGACAGGCAGTAGCTGACCAGGTTGCTGAAGACTCCGCTGGACGTTCGGATTATGGGTAAGAGTTTATTATCAAGGGCCTTTTTTTTTTTTTTTTTTTTTTTAATTTAGTCAGATTAACCCTGTGAGTGCCAGCGGTGTAAGCATACCCCACTGACACTCATAGGGTTAATTATACTAACATTTAACACATTTTTCTAGTACTTTGGATGTGTTGATATGGGGTTTAGGGATCAGTATCAATACATCCACTGGGAACTTTTAGTGTTTTTTTTTTTTTAACTTTCAATTCCTTTGTCAGCAATCTGGAGATCTGGTAAGGGTCTCTGCACCTGGAAAAAATGTGTGAAAATCTGCACCCCCTAACGTCGGTCCCTTAACAGATCATAGTGCCTAATGCATGGAACTGAACTGCATATTTCTGTGTTGTTGTTTTTTTTTGTTTTTTTTTAATGGATGAAAATGCCTGCACAGTTGTCAGCCGACATGGGTTATTTTTTTAGCCTCTATTTTTACAAAAGCACGGGTATTTGAATAGCTTACCGGGGTTGAAAAAATACTGTTGGATTTTTTTCGGCTTTGTGGAGGAATTGAATTGAGGTCTCTGTATGCTATTTGACATACCCAAGTGAGCACAACATGTAGTGAAATTGGCCCAGCACAGAAATTAATTGGCATATAGTACAACACTGTGCTATCAACATATTACGGTTAAACTCGAAAATATTATTTATATTGCAAACAAATGGCTAGTACAATACATGGAATGAACTGCTCTTCTCTTAGCATGCCAGGTCTGCTTTAATGGCATATCTGGCCCTGTCCGAGAGAAGGTCACTGGGAATATGCTGTGCATCTGATAATATTATCTAGTTGGATCCTTTTGAAACAAAACAGTGGAGATGTCTCAAGTATCCATGGGGTTTATGAGCCAATCAATGACTTAAAGTGACACCCCCCCCACACACACACACTTAATCATTTAAGTGAGTGAGAGATATCCAGTGCACTGCATTGCAATACGTTGGATATCTCTCTGGCACTCAAAGGGTTAATCTGTGTAGTAACTCCTAATAGCCTTTATGAAACAGTAGTATATTGACTGGTTACCCCAAATTAATCTTCAATTAGTCCTTAATTTCATGACCATAGAGGCAGAAATTATTCTTTGTTGCAGCATTTACTTACTCTTTTAAGAAGTCTGGAGGAATTTAGTGTTCTTTAACCCTTTGAGTGCTAGAGGGTTATGGAACGCATTGCTTTGCAATGCGTTCCGTACCCCTCTGGCAATCAAAGGTTAAACAGGACCAAGTCTGAGTCCATGATAACAAGAACTAATAAAATTCATTTTGGAGAACAAACACACATAGCACCATAGGATTTTCTACCTATAATAAGGTAAGTGATTGTTTCTGATTAGTAGATGTTACTATTCCTATAACCCTTAGATTGCCACAGGGATGTGCGACGCATTGCACAGCAATATGCTACACATTCAAAGGGTTAAAGGGAAATCATAATAGGAGAAGTTTATTTATATGGAGAGCAGACAGTACCAGTGGACAATATGCCTACAGTCCTGGTGTGCACTGTAGGGAATGTTATACATAATAAATGTGAGGAATCTGACCTTGTTCATCTCAGGGGTCATGTAAAATCTAAGTCATATCAGCTGCACCTTACAGAGCCAGAGGAGGGCTAGGAGGAAAAAGGGAGTAATACACAGAATAGAACATCTCCTATAACTCACACAGAAGCTACAAACATGCTGCTTTGGCATATTTACTGACATGTCTGCACCCTTTAAAGACACATACAGTATGTACTAAGGTGAAATGTTCCCTGGAAAGGAAAATACATACCTCAAAGAAGCATTATATTTAAAGGAATACTAACACCTTCTAAAGAGAGTCTCAATCTAGGAAGAAAATCCTAATGGTTGTTATGATTCAGTTATGCAAAAATTAGTTCTCCACAATTATTCTTTAAATAGTACTCGATATCAGGTCCAGGAGTAGCCATAATTCTTTTTTTGCCAGACTCCAGGAACCTATACTCTTCCCACTGAAGATTTCAAAAGGAGAAAGAGTTAATTATCAAGAGATTTGGGTTCAGAGAACATATACACTATAGGGGATTAGTTAGGATGATGAATTAGTTGCGAATTACCATCTATGGCATATAATGAGCATGCATTGAGATGTCTTTCCCATCATATCCCTGTAAATCCTCCACCAATCTGCTAACATCTCTATGAATCCCCATGTCGTTGACAGGTCTACGATTTTGTTCGACACAGACTTATTTGCATATGGAAATGCAGGTTAATGAGTCAGTCATATTCTTGTATGCATCTAAAAGTAAATGTGGCTGTTTGCCATATGCACTAACCTCCGATAGTTGTCCTTTGTTGTCGGAGATCACATTCCCAACATCGCAAGGATGGCGATGGGATCTTCCTATAGCTCACTATGGAGCCAGAAGACAGTTTGCTGTCCCTGCTAAAGAGAAGAGACAGCAGATGCCCTCTCTTAACCCTTTCAGTTTTATAAGTGTGCCTTGCGAGTCCTCGTTTACCTGAATAAGCTTATCGGTGGATAACTGGATCAGCTGGTTCAGTGAGTACAGAATGGTATTGAAGCTGTGATATATTCCTTCTCTGCCATTCTCTTAATCTGGAACCCTTTCAGTGCCACAGGGGAATGCAATCCACAGCCTTTTGGCACTGAAAGGGTTAGAGAGTGATGCTTTTTGTGGAGCAAAAGGATCCTCTCCACTCCAAGTGAGGGAGTAGAGAGAATGAACTCCGACTCCAGGGCTGTCAAACTATTCGCAATGTGCAGGGGAGGGTATCCCTTACACATCTACAGCAGTGTGACAACTCTGCATGCTAGATTTGATTCCACCCCCCTCCCATTGCATCCTTAATTCTTAGTGTATATGGTGATAAGTGTCTCCAAGGCGATGTGCTCCACACACACTGCCAGATGCACATCGCCATTGCCTCTCCCCTTAGTGCCATTCTACCCTGGAGTCCATCAACAAAGGGCTGTATGTTCAAAAGTAAAGTGGAGGAATTTTGGGGCAAATGAAGTACACTATAGGAGAGAACTAGAAACTTTTTAAAAAATCCAATTGATTTAAATGGGGATTTTACCTCTTGAATGCCATGAAGGTATCCAACACACTGCAAAGCAATGCACTGGAGATCTTTCTAGATTTCAAGGGGTTAAAATCACTATTTAAATCAATGGGAATTCTTAGTTCTCCCCTATAACGCAAGTGGTTTGGTCAAGAATTCATACAGCCCACAGAATTTAAGCATACATGTGCTAGGCATAATTCTATTTTAAATGTAAGACAAGACTAAGAACCAAATAAAGTCTGAAACATTTACAGTAGGAAAAATGGGCAGACTAGGGACTCCATTCATTTTGAGTCAGTAAAGCCCACTGTAGGGCAAAATGAACAGTGAAATGGTACACACAGTGGTACCTTCTGAATTCAATTCCCCTACTAACATGAACCACTACGAGCTTTGGAACACATATCCTGGCTTGTGGCCCAAAGCTTGTTGTGAGTTTTTTTTAGTCTCGTAACTCAAGCCAAATAGAGTGCAAAATGGAACATCAAAGGAAACCAGCTAAAGCTCTGTGTTTCACACGGTGTCACACAGAGTGTGAGCTACAAACACAGTGACCCTCCCCAACACCAACCCTACCCTTGGCCCTACACTAACAATAAAGTGTACCAATACTAGCCCTAACACTATCGTTTCACCCAAAGCTGGAACACTTATCTGTAATTATCACAGTGTACCTTGACATCTGTGCTGCCAGTTACCCTCGTGCTTTTTCACAGCTCTACATGGAGGATGGCTGACATTGACGCCAGGAGCTTCCACATTCCTGGTGATCACGGGTGCAGGTGCCCGTTGCTAGTCACAGTGACGTTGCGCTTGTTTATACGAGCGGCTCAATTTGCCTAATTATTCCCGGCTTGGAGTGTGCCTATTTATACTTCCCTAAGTCTAATGTTAGTTGCACTTAAGTGGTGTTCCAGCTAGCATTCCTTGTGTCTCGCTTAGTCTCATTGTGACCGTTGCTTGGCTTCTGTTACTCGCTCTGTGTCTGCCCCCGGCTTGTCTGACCACCCACATAAGTTCTGACCTATGGCTCTGGCTGACTACTCGCTCCGTGTATGACCCAGGCTTGTCTGACTACCCACACCAGTTCTGACCTGGGTCCATAGCTGCCTACTCTCTCTGTGTTGTCCTTGGCCTGTCAGATTATCCCCCATTGCAGTATTGAGACTCGAGCTATCTCTGCTCTTGTTCACTGGCTCTGTATCCATGTGGCTACTACCTACCGGATAGAACCATAGGCTAGGTTCTATCTCTGGTGCTCACTGCGAGTACAGTCCTAGGAAGTGGACTGTTGTGCTGTCCATTCTACATTATCTGGGAATTGTGGAGGTCTACCTCATTACCTGTATTTTTTTATCAACAAAGGTGGTTTTATCTTACTTTACCTGTGTCTGACCTTCTTTTGTATTGCTCACTGTGACAGTAATCCTGACTTCCATCGGGGTCTTCCTATTTAATTCTTCTTCTGTAATCTTCTATCTTCATCTGTCATCTTCTTTTTCATTTGTCATCTCCGTCTACATCTGTCATTGTCTCTTCTTCATCTGCTCTCATCTTCAGTTTTCTTGTTTAAAATTCATGTTACCCCTGTAAATCAAAATATTATTAAAATGAAATCTTTCCTTAAAGTTACGCTGCCATTGCCACCACCAACTGAGAGAAATTTGAACAGGGACTGCCTTTTATATGGCTAGTTTTGGTTCAAAATCGTTTGCACACTCCCATCAGCTGGGATTTGGGCTTACACAGTGCACGTATGGTGCCCTGCATAACTCCACATCCCAGCCAATGGCCCTCTAGACTGTAAGCTCTTACGAGCAGGGTCTTCTGAACCTTCTGTTCTCCACATTTGATTGTACTATTTAATACCTCTGTATGTCTATTCCCAATTGTAAAGCGCTGCGGAATTAGTTGGCGATATATAAATAAAGAATAATAATGGGAGCATGGAAACCATTTTGAACATAGATTGACCATATAAAAGGCCCCCCAACAACGGTACGGGGGGGGGGGAGTTTGCGGCAGCCACGTGAATGTAAGGAAAGATTTCATTTTAATAACAATATTTTGCTTTACAGAGGTAACACTAAGTTTAAAGAAGAAAAGAGGAAACAAGAAGATGACAGACGAAGAAGAAAATAGAAGCTTTACAGAAGAAGAATTGAAGAGGATGACCATGGTGCAAAAGACGTCGCCAGATTTACAGACAAGTGTTTATTTTAATTGGATGGTGTTAGCTTTTGGAGATTTTAACCCTTTCAGTGCAAGTGGGGTATGCAATGCAATGTATAACGTTGCATAGCACACTGGTACTCAAAGGGTTAATTTATTTTACATTTAACACATTGTTGCGTAATTTGGATGTATTGATATGGGGCTTAGGGGCCCATATCAATACACCCACAGGTCACTAGTGTAGGGATCCCTACTTTTGCATTTATTTATTACTTTTTTTCACACTTCACTTCAAGTCAGTGGTTAGGCACATGTGTTAGCGGACTCCGCTCCAAGTTTTCTAGGTGGTAATGTTTGGCGATAAAAGTGAGTCCCTTAAAGCGGAACATTCACATTAGACAAACTTGTGCCCACTGGCTTTAATTAGTAACTTTTTTTTTTTATCTTACTTACCTAGTATTGAAGATATTAAGTCTTATAACCGGGCACTTCCTTGTTGTATGGCACACAGTATGTGCGGCATAATGCCGCAGGACTTCCCACTTCCCTCCCAGCTGCCCCAGGGAGAGCGTTCATGCTTCCCTTCATAGTGGCATTTATGTGGGCTATCGTTACAGCGAGCTCTGTACAGTGCTACTGAGCTTGCAAGCTAATCTAGTTTTACTAATTAAAGCCAATGGGCGCAAGTGTGTCTAAAGTGAATATTCTGCTTTAACGTGTGTTACTAGCCACCACATGTAATTGAATGGTATTTTGATGCACTTTGTCATTGCTTCTAATGGTTGAAAATGTAGCACCCGAAGTGCATTTTTACCGTTCAGCAGTGTGTCGCAGTACAGCACTAGGCTTTTTTTTTTTTAAGCTTCCTATTGAATCAAGCCCTAGATTAGTTGAATGGTTCTTATCTGCATTCAAAATCTATGTTTCTAGAATCATGCAGAAAAGAAAGCAAACAAAACTGGAAAGTAATCAAGTAATAATGATTATACTTGCGCCAGGTACTTTACATTTAAAAAAAAAAAAAAAAAAAAAAAAAAAAAGCCAGATTTAGATCTCCAAAGATTACTGCTGACTCTGAAATGTGTTAGATGATTTCACATTTTAAGTGCCAGAGAGGCACTGAATACCTCTCTGGCACTCAAAGGGTTAAGATTAGTTTCTCTATTACACCCGTGTTTTTAACCTTTTTTATATCCAATTAAATAGCTTTTTCAGATATGAAGTACTTAAAGCATGTATATCAATTTTATTCTTGATTAAGTCAGGTTGTTTGGATTTGGCCAATTTTTTTTCTACATTGTGTTATCCTGCAGGAGATCTGGAGGGTGCAATCTGCTACATGCCCAGCGTTTGAACAAATAATCATGATTGCCATCATAGTCATGATATGCAGTGCTACTTAAACATTCATTCTGAAGAGCAAATCCACTCAGAAATGATTAATAATTGCCATTAGGATTTTCTGTCCAGATTAAGTTAATTGGGGTTTATTAGGAGGTTTAGTGTTCCTTTATTCATTTTCCATTCTGTATAAAGCTTCTTGTGTAAACAATGGCTGCAGTCAGTTGGCAAGAACTCACAATGAAACAAATACATTAAAAATAGCTATTTTAATTTGTATTTTTTTTCTTTGGGTGTGCTTATCAAAACCTTAACTGGAACTGTATAGTTTAAGTTTGCCCAGTTTCTATTAGTACAGACACCCTAGGTGCACTATTTACTGTCTTTGGGACACTATGAAATGCAAGTTAGACAGTATCTCTCCATTATATATAGTAAAACAATAGATTCAGCTTTCAAAACAAAGCAACTTAAGGTTAAATGGGGTATCTTAAAGTGGTGGCACACTTAACATACTGTGGCCATATACTGAGACTAAAACCTCATCTGTATTAGAATATTGTATTTGGGAAATATGCTACAGTATAACTGTTTAATATGGATTAAATATTGAAGTGCATCAATATTCTGAGTTTTTTTTAAATAAAACAATGCAGGTGTCTGAATGTGTCATCAAAATGTGTCAGAGACATGTGGGGAGATACAGTAAGGCATGATAATGATTTGATAAAGCGAAGAGAACTTCTTCAGTGATTTCACTTCTCTAAATCCTATGTTATTTTATGGAGCCAATGCACTAAGATTTCTCCGACTTTGGAGATATTAGTGCATAGGCTCCAAAGAATAACATAGGAACTGGAGAGGTGATATCACTGGAGAAGACATTTCCACTTTATCACCTCTTTATCATGTTTTAGTGCATATACCATATGGCTTCCTTCTAACTAATCTCCCATGAACACCATTCTTGTTTAGTCTTTTTCTGATTGTTGAGTCATGAACACTCACATTAGCCAAACCATGAGTCACCTGCAAGATCCTCGGATGTTAACCTTGGGTTCTTTGAGATTTCATGGATGATGCACTGTATTACTCTTGGAAAGAATTTGGTAGGACAACCACTCCTGCATAAACTGATTGTGGTCTTGAACATTTGTAGACTGCCTGACACCAGATATCTGGAGCTCCAAATCCTTAGCAAAGATTTTGCAGCCCTTTCTAGACCAATGAGCAGCAATAACTGCCTTTCTAAGGAAGTTGTGAGATGTGTTTTGATCATAACAAAACATATTTCCACACAACCGTATGGTGAAGCCAAGATCACACAGGTCCTGATCCTTTTATAGGGTGGGCCTGCCAAACTCAACACTGCTGATCTACCAAACTTATTAAACACCTGATTCTAATTATTCCCTTTAATTGTGCTGATAGAATGAGGGGTTCCCTTACTTTTTCACATACACTGCCTCTTAAGTACTCATTGTTTGTTTAATGTATATATTATTTTATTTCAAAAGACACCAAATTTGGTTAATATCAACCCTACTGGTCATTTAGACAAGGACTGTTTTTATTAATGAAAGATTTCATGATAAAACTATGGAATATTTGCTAGGGATTTGGAGCCTAAGCTATCTGACTGACATGGGGTGGGGGGCTAAGTGGGTTTAGATATGACAAAACATAGAACTGGTTTTGTAAATGCAAAATTTCAGTAAATTTTATTACACCAATTAAATCAAGTAGAACAAACACAAAAAGACAGTAAATTAAGCTGTCTTGGACTTGTGCTTGCTAAATCACACAAGATGAGCATGTAATCAAACATATTGTATGCACTGATTAAATAAATTGTGATAATCAATACAGTCGGTTTATCAATTACTTCACAATGCACTGGGTCCTAAAGTGTAAACATCCCTCCAAACATTCCAAGATGAGAACACAAAATTAATAAGTGTTTCCACATACTAATGGAAGGTACAATTTCTGTGTTTGGTCACTAGTAGAAACACAAAGAGCAAAGTACCCCTAAGAGTAGCCGAATTGACTCATACTCTATATGACCCCCTCTTTAGGTTGCTACTTACTAAATCGGAGGCATCTGCTGAAATGCAAGGTCCCAAAATGTTGTGGGTCTATTTTATAATTGTTTTTATTTGTCCAATACCAACAAATTGTGGCTTTTTTTTATTCAGGAGCACATAC
Source organism: Rhinophrynus dorsalis (assembly GCA_037306005.1). Lineage (NCBI taxonomy): Eukaryota > Metazoa > Chordata > Amphibia > Anura > Rhinophrynidae > Rhinophrynus > Rhinophrynus dorsalis. Next base: position 376,077,779 of record CM074721.1, on the reverse strand, counting down.
ACTTAGCCTCAAAAATTTGTGTCTTCCAAAGAAAGGGGGTCATAAGGGAGACTGTTCCATGATGCTGCTCTTGTGGGTGCATTAGTATATATTTTGCACTAGTAGATTTGTCACTGAATCTATCACACTCCCATCCAAACTACTTGAATTCCACTGGAGTTGATAACTTTATCACTTATCTGCAAGTGTCCTCATCACTAGCAATCTGTGATATTAGGCCAGTGATAATATGTATCAACTGCACTGAAATCAAGCTCATAGTTGGCCAGCAATGTAGGAAACAGATAAAAATGGCAAGTAAAAACTTTTCCTGATCAATTGCTAGTTTTAGAAACCGGGCTAAAGTTGCCTGACTTAATTTTATTCAGCTATTATAAACTGGCATTAGGCTTCTTCCAGCTCCACGAGGACTCCATCACAGTCTTTTGGGTGCAGAAAGACAACTGGTTTTCCATGCGCACCTATTTTGGGTTCGTCACTAAGAGCCCTGATTTTTTTCTCTTTCAGATCGGCCATTGCTGCTCTGATGTTATCCACCTGGGAGAAATAAAAAAAAATAGTAACATATCATTTATCATTCATGTGGCAGTTTTAGAACAGATCAGTTGGGGCATACGTATAATGTCAAGAGTGAGTCACTTCTCGGTCCATACCACTGTACAATATTTAAAGGGACACCAACACCTAAACAATTGATTGGAATATATAATTTAAAATCTCATGCACTTCCAGCTAGCATCATAAATGGGGATTTCTGTGTACTTACCAATATGTATTTTTCTCTTAGTCCATGTGCAACACCGGAACCACCAGGTAAAGTTCTCTCCAGCAGGAGGGCAGGGCACTTGCCTTAAAAGACTCTCAGAGACGGTAACTTTTACCCTGCTCACTTTAACAAAGTCAGTCTAATACAGCTTTAATCCAGTTTTAACATATAGCAAACAGAAGTGTAGCAGGAAAGGGAATCCCCTAACCTACAGAATTCAAGAGGACCCCCTTACCTGGAACTCAAACAGATGTTTTTCTGGGAGGGATATCCTGTGTTCCAGGATTTAATCTGTAAATGCACAAAAATCCCCTTTTCTCTTATGTCCTATGTGGAACACAGGAATCATGGAGATCTAACAAAACAACCACAAAGATTCCAGGGAGGGAAAGAAATAATTCTCTCAAAACACAAACCCATTCTAATGAAGTCAAACTGGAACAACATGAACCTCAGCTATCAATGGACACCAACACTGCAAATCAGGGAACAGGAACCAACAGGTTACTGAGAAAGAAAAACAAGGACAGCTACACAGGCACAATTGCTTGCAGGACCTTTCCGACCAAAACTGGCTTCACTTTGTCACCTTACATAGCTGTTCTGCAGAGGCCTAATTCTTGAAGGCCCAAGAGGCATCAACAACATGGTGGAATGAACCATCATCCACAGGGCACAGGCTTCTTCTTGAGAACATAAGCCTGCTGAATGGTAGCCTTTATCCAAGAAGCCACTGTCACCTTACAAGGAGCCTGGCCCCCATTACACCCGCAGGAAAGACAAAAAGCAAATCAGATTTTCAAAAAGGCTACGTCTGTTAGATGTCGCAGTACACATAGAAGGAAGAATAATTTCCTGTTTAACGAGACACTCAGAGACAACCTTAGGGATAAACTATATAGGAGTCAGGAAAACCACCCTATCCGAGTGGAAAATTAGAACTGAAGGCTTACAAGACAAAGCCACCTACTGAACATAGGTTCACTATGGAAATGTTGCCCTCTATTTGGCGACCAACTAAACAGCGAACTAAGCATAGCCAGGTTGAAATGGGCGCAATAACAATATTGCAAGCTGCAGTGTCGACACATCTGAATGTTGAAGTAGAAGGCTTAAAGGTAGAGTAGCCTCTGCTGCCTGCTGCTCTACCTCTCCCCTGTATTGCATACATTGATTTGTTTTAACCCTTTGAGTGCTAGAGAATAGTTGGATACCTCTCAGGCAAAAACCAACACAATAGAAAACACTCAATGTGTCAAATTATTAAAGCGGAACTATCAACATCAGCGATAGGCAAAGGCATACTTCTATTATGCTGAATACATCCGCATTATTGAAGAAAACCAACTTCTTCTGCAGGCATCCACTGCACAGAGCTTACAAGAGAAGCTCTGTGCATCTGTGCCTTCAGCAATATCTGTTACCTTAAGGCAGGGCTCAAAATTTCCACTCACCACTAGCCAATGGCGAGTGACCATTTAGCCTTGTGAGTAGCAATTCAGCCCTGGTTGGTATGTTATGGCTTGCAGTGGCGAGTATCTTTTCAGGTCTGGCTAGTAGCAAAGGACTTAAAATTATAAGCCCTGCCTTAAGGTACCAACGAACGTCCCTCACCAGTCCAGGCAGTGAATGGGAGAGACAGCACAGACTCAGAGGTACCTTTCCTCTAAGATGTCTGAGCTGTTGTCTGCAGAAGAACTTGGTTTTCTTCAATAACGCGGACTTATTCAGCATAATAGAAGTATGCCGATTGTGCCAAAAGAAAACTAATTTATATATATATATATATATATATATATATATATATATATATCTATATATATATGTTAAAGGGATAGTAATGTTTCAAAATAAAAGCAGCTGCATAGTATTTGGGCCACGAAGAGTGTTATTTCAATAATGAGAGAGTTGTAGTTCAAGAGTAATTGAATGATAAAGTATCTGATGTAACACTGCTCATCTTAGAGCAGCAGGGAGTGTCCAGGTAGATTGCAGGGAGGGACAATCTTCAATTAGCATAAGGGAAAAACCTGAAAAACTTGTCAAGGTGGGCAGGGTTTTCACTGTTCTCACAGTAAGAAAACTGTCCCTTGCTGTGAGTTGCTGTGTCTTAAGACCAGATTCCACATCTAAGGGGAGGTGGCTTACACTAGGTAAAAGGGGCGAGAGGGGGATACTTTATCATTAAGTTACTCTTGATCTACAACTCTGAAATAACACTCTCCATGATCCAAATACTATGAAGATTAATTGGAGCTGCTTTTATTTTGAAATATTACTGTCCCTTTAGTCTAAACGGATATTAATCATATCTACATTTATGGAAAGCCTATAATGATAAAACGAGTATACTACCTCATGTGTGTCAAGAACAGAAACACTCATAAAAAATAACCCCCCTAGTGCTGAATAAGCTCATAAGAATGAACCGCACTATTGCAGAAGCGGCACCCAGCGCATCATTTTTCTTTCAGTTTTAAAATGAACATATATTCTGCAAGGACTTGCAAATTCAGCTTTAAAACATACCGCACTGCTGTATATATATATACTTGCTGGAAGTTAATAATTTGTCACATTGAGTGTTTTCTATTGTGTGTACTGTAGCACTCAAAGGGTTAAAACAAATCAATGCGGAGGACAGCGAACTGTGCGCAATATGGGAGAGAGGGGAGAGGTGGAGCAGCAGGGGCTACTCTGCATTTAAGACTTCTGCTTCAACATTCTGAAGTGTCGACACTGCAGCTTGCAATTTTGTTATTGCGCCCATTTCAACCTGGCAACACGTTTAATGCTCCGTTTGGTTGGTCGCCCAATAGTGGTTGACATTTCAAAAGGATACTGTCATGCCAAGGCATGAGTTGGCCCTCTGGGTTGTATAGTTTGTTTATTTGTTATTCAAAGTGCACCAGTCCTAGGCCATAAAATTAGCTAAGTAGATAACATCACCAGAAACTGAATGAGCATCACCAGAGCAGAACAGAGTGTCATAAACTATATAGGACTCTCTGCTCTGAAGGGGGTTCACCCAGAGGACAGTCAAATATTATGAAATAGGGGGAACATGTATATACAGTATAAAATGGTTCAATACAAATATATATTCAGAATGCCCAGGTTCTACCCTTTTGGTGGGCACCAGACATGCCAGGGGGAGGTGTCCCTGCTATGAGTTACAAGAATAGCCACTTTGCAACCAGTCAGACCCAGCATGTTTGGTATCCAGGTATTCACACAGATATGAGGAATATGATTATTATAACATTATAGAGGTGCTGTGTGTGTTGCATGTTTTGGGAAGCCTTATGACTTTTCAGGTACAAGTCTCCAGTAAGATCTGACAGTTCTGAGTGAGTGGGCTGTAAACTGTCAAGCCAAACTACTAACCCTACCAGGTAACAACTGAAGGAACTGTGGAAACTATTTAATATGTGTTTTTTGGATAAAACAGGGAATTTCTTTGTAACAACTGAAGGGGGATATACCATCTGAAGTTCCCAAGGACTCTTAAAATACCGGTAATTGTATTTAAGGATCTCTTGTGTTTCTCCCATTTTATTTTATGGACTGTTTTGTTTATGTGTAATCTTTATTTGTGTATGTCCTTTATTCCTGTATTTTTATAACCAGCACTGTGAAGCCTTTTTCCAGATTAAATGTTCAATTAATCAGCTCTTGTCTCTGTTCTCTAATATGAACTCACTACTCTGAAGGAAGCTCAGTTAGAACATGTTACTAAAGGGTTAATTCTATATGTCTGATTATTAAGGTGATTTTGTACTGTAATTCTGTTGTGTTTGGGGTAACCTAAGACGCCCAGTTATAAAGTCTTGGTGGTGGCAGTGAATTGTAGTACTGGGGAGATAGTGCAGGAGGGATTTCAGGGGTTAATGTGGTGGTTGCTAGGAATAGTAACAGGTAACCAGGGGTCTGGTATTGTTAACCCTTTCACTCCCACACTCTCCCCATTGTCTCAGCAGGGCCTATAGTCCTTCGCTTGTGACAGATACCCAGATCAAACACAAAACAGAAAGCCTGTCTTGAACATCACAATAGCAGAGAAACTGAAGACAGGCTCAAATGGAACCTCCTGAAACACTCCCAGAACAAAGTTCAAGTTTCCAGATAGAGTGAAATCCCAAAAGAGTGGGTAGGCTTGCACAAACATCTGTACATGTGGCAATAAAGTGATATACCTCTGGAAAAATACAAAAAGAGCTGAAATCTGGACTTTAATAGAACTAAGACCTTTTTGAAGACCATCCTGAAAAAGGCTAAAATGACCGAAGACAAAAAGGTTGTGGCCGTGACTCCGATCTTTAGACCACTTATAGAACAAGGACCATACCCTATGGTATGCCTTGGATGAAACTGTCTTACGAGCCTTAAACATAGTGGCAAAGACAGTAAAAAAAAAAAACCTTCCTTTTTCAGGACACTGGCTTCAAAAGCCAAATCCTCAAATCCAGCTTCTCCACCACAATGACACAGTGGACCCTGATTTACGCAGATGGGACCAAAAAAGGCTCTGACACAAATAGAGTGAGAAGTTATGAAAACCAGGCCCAACGGGGCCAGTACGGAATGATCATAATGATATTGTATGAGCATTGCATCTACCACAAGATTTAGAGGGCCCATTATCTGAAACAAAACAAAGGAACCTTGTGGTTCAACTGAGAGGCCATTAGTTCCTCTGTGGAGGACCCCAGAGAAAAACTATGTATTAGTTCCCAAGCGTTGGTGACTGTGAAAGTGCCACAATATGGTCTACCCCTGGCATATGAACAGCGGAGGGACAGCACATAAGCGTCCGCCAACATGACGATCAGCTAAACCTCGGATCATGTGGCTGCCCTTCTGGTCCCTCCCTGGTGGTAGATATAGTCCTCTGCAGTCACACTGTCAGGCTGGATCCGCACAGGATCCAGCTCTACTCTGCACTTTCATTTCCCTGAGGTGGTTCCAGCTCTTGCTATCCTAGTCATATCAGCCTTGAGTCATGGTCGGATATCCACGCTAGTTTCTTTTGTTAGAGTTGGTTTGAATCGTAGTCAAAGATTCATAATCCATTATCCTAGTTGGATATTCTTCGACTTCTGTTCGAAGGTCCATAACACTTGATATACTCTCGGTCGAACCCCCATCAGGGGTTCATCCAAGCCTCCCTTAGATACAAACATTACCTTGCGACACTTTAAAATATATTGCAGGACAGTAAAAGTAAGATAACAGTACTTATATAAAAAGTTAAAAGTACTATCTGACAGATAGGGTTCAAGGAAGTACAGGCTTAAAGGGATAGTAATACTTTGTTTTATCTTTATTTCATTTTGTAGGCATTAATAAAACATGAAGAACGATATAAGTCTTATCTCTCAAACCTTTATGGTTTGAGAGATATTCACAAGCAAAGTTCCCCCTCCCGCCCCTTTTACCTAGTGTAAGCCATCTCTTCTCAGATGTGGAATGCAGTCCATAGACCAGACAGATAACAGCAAGGGACAATATTCTTCCTATCAGAACAATGAAAGCCCTGCCCCCCTTGACAAGCTTTTCAGCTTTTTCCCTTATCTTAATTGAAGATTGTCCCTCTCTGGAGTCTACCTGGGCACTTCCATTCTGCTCTGGCTGAGCAGTGTTACATCAGTAAAAGGGGCGGGAGGGGGATACTTTGTCATTGAATTACTCTTGAACTATAACTCTTACAGTACTGAAATAACACTCTCCAAAGTCCAAATACTATAATGAATAATTAGAGCTGCTTTTATTATGAAACATTACTATCCCTTTAATGCTTGGGAAAATAGGCTTATGGGTAACATATTCACTAGCCAATACCTTTTTAAAAATGAGGCGGTGGCTCACCAACCGTCAAGCAACAGCTCCCCCGATATCTGGGGGGCCCGTCTCAAAGACAGAGAAGCCCAATAAGCCATCTTTTACCCACTGGAGTACAAGTGGTGGAACAGAGAGTGCCTAATATTGCCTGTGTCCCAATCCAATATGGCCTCCATGCGTGCCCATTCTTAAAAGCACCAAAGCCCCAAATAACAAAGTTGCCTTAAACACAAGTTAAACGACACCAAACAGAAGTATAATGAAAAAAATAATATGATTTAAAATGAATGAAAATCTGGTAAAAGAGAGCGATTGTAGGACAGACAGATGTACAGATGCCAGTCCAGCCAAAATACCAAACGTAATTAAAAAGTGCTTGCTAGACAAACAGACAGGGGCATACTCAAAGGACCTGGCAAGCTGAATGCATGAAAGTTTGTCCTATTCAGTCTTCTGGTTCCTATATACCATACAGATATATGCTCAGACCAGCTAAACAGAAACTGAGAGGAGAGGGAGGATAATGTATGCCATCCTCTAACAGACCCAGGTCCCACATTGTATACCTCTCTGGCACTCAAGGGGTTAAGACCATGCTTTGGTTCAAACCAAAAATGGAGGTCAAAAGATATGAGCCTGCCTATTGGGGATTAAACAGCCTCATGCCTACAGGGGAAAAGAAAAAAAAAAAAAAAAAAAAAAGGGAAGGCGGTGGCTAAGTAAAAGAGAATCTTTGCCCTTACACATTCCCTGAGGTCACTTTATAAACTGGACTAAACTAGATTAGACTGGTGGAGTCATCTGAGCAGGGAAGAGGTGGCTTCCTCTGAAAGCATTTTAACCCTTTGAGTGCCAGTGAGGTATCTCTTTACCCCATGGTTCATGTGTTCCATGCAGGATGTAAGAGAATGGTTGTTATGTTAGAACCCTAAAATCACTGAATTGAATTGGCTCACAGTCAAGTATGCATGGTTTATGATGTTTGGTATGAATATGTACAGTGGAGATATGGCTAGTAGATTGACTGAATAACAATGCAAAACAATCACTTTGTAACCCTTTGATTACAAGAGGGGTACGCATTGCTTACCCCTCTGGCACTCTGTGGGTTAAGACAACTGATCAATATATGAGGTAAGGAAAGCCCAGGAAAAAGCATGCAATGAGATGGATACCTCTTTAGCATTCAATTAGTTAAAAGGCTATTTTATTTGTTAGTTTTATATGTTTCCTATGGTGCAATTGTTTTTCCCTGGCTTTCCTCACCTTTTGTCTTTATACACATCCCACATTGGGCCGTGTGTATAAAGGTAAACCAACTGCACAAAAGGAGAACAATAAAGATTCTCAAGTGCCAGAAAGGTCTCCAATGAGTTGCTTTGTTTCTCTTGAAGCAGTTGGTATTATCACAAATTATGGAAAAACTAGTTGAACAGCCCGTTACACGGGCCACAGTGCCTCTGGCAGCCGGTCGCGGGGCAGTCACGCGCAGTAGACACTGCCCGCGCCACTGCTGATACAGAGCTGGATGCTCCTTCGGAGCGCCCAGCTCTGTATCAGATGCAGCGCGGGCAGTCTGTACTGCGCATGACTGCCGCACTCGCAGCAGTGTCTACTGTGCGTGTCGGGCGTTACACACAACTTAGCGAATTATTATATAGGATACTGACCAAAGTCCAAAATTAACTTTGTATGCCCAGTTCAGTTCTTCTACTTCTTAAAGGGGAAAGTGGCTCTTAATTTGTTTAAACAGAAGGCCTTAAATAGGAAGGTGCCTTTCAAACAGTTCCCAATTATATTTATTATTTTCTATTTTTGCATTTGATGTCTGTTGTAGTCCACTGCTAGTTAGTTTCTGTTTACAATCTGATAAAGGCAATTGATCCATAGAAACCACACAGGTCTACTACTGTTTGTTCCAGTGAGATAGAACCTAGGGGGAGATTTGAATATAGAGAGAGAGAGATCAAGAAAACTGTAGTCCTCAACAGTTAGAAGACCTAGTAGCCTATCCCTGGCTTAAATCAACATCCAGTCTGCTGTGTAACCAATCATGTCTTTTTTTTTTTTTTTTTTTTTTTTTTAAGGAACTCGGCAGGAGAACGAACCATAGTTCTTCTGTGGATTTAGACAGCCTCAGTTGCTTCATGTAATCCCAGACTCGATGATGATCAGGGCTCTGTGGGGCCCATACCATCACTTCCAGGAATCCTTGTTCTTCTTTATGCTTAAGATAGTTCTTAATGACTTTGGCTGTATGTTTGGGATTGTTGTCAAGCTGCAGAATAAATTTGAGGCCAATCAGCTGCCTCCCTGATTATACTGCATGATGGATAAGTATCTGCCTGTACTTCTCAGCATTGAGGAGACCATTAATTCTGACCAAATCGCCAACTCCGTTTGCAGAAATGTGGCCCAAACTTGAAAGGATCCTCCATCATGCATCACTGTTGCTTGCAGACACTCATTCTTGTACCACTCTCCAGCCCTTCAACTAACAAAATGCCTTCTGATACAGCTAAATATTTTAAATTTTGATTCATCAGTCCAGAGCACCTGCTGCTATTTTTTTATGCCTCAGTTTCTGTGTTTTCATGCATAGTTGAATTGCTTGGACTTGTTTCCACATCGAAGGTATGGCTTTTTGGCCGCAGGTCTTCCATTAAGACCACTTCTGACCAGACTTCTCTGTACAGTAGATGGGTGAACAAGGATCCCACTGTTTTCTGCCATTTATGAGCTGATGGCACTGCTTTGTGAAGGGAGGTAAGCATGATGTGTCTATCATCTGCTGCACTAAGTTTCCTTGGCCAACCACTTCGCCTATGGTCCTCAGTGTTGCCCGTTTCTTTGTGCTTTTCAAAAGATCTTGGACAACACATCTAGAAACCCCCTGTCTGCCTTGAAATATCTGCCTGGGTATAATGGTGCCCGTGATTTGCTTGCCTGCATTCCTATCCGATGGTTTGGGACAGGAACTGCATCTTCTGGTCTGCCGCTATCTGCTGGCGCTCATCTCTGATGTCACGTTTGCTATTTTGTAGCTTCCTGTCTATGTGGCCAATTGTGCTCCTCCTTCCGGCAGAGGCCTTATAATCTGTCAGCGAACTTGAGCTTAATCGCCCTTTCGTGGTGTTTATGTGCGTATTCCAGTGTTGCTCGTTTGACCCTTGCTTGGCTTCCAATATCTCCTGGTTCTCGATCCTTGACTTGTCTGACTGTCCGATCCAGTTTTCACCATTGGCGCTGTCAAGACTTTGAGCTGTAGGTTTGAATGGTCAAGTGGCAGTAAGAAAGCCATTGCTAAGATGGCATAATAAGAAAAAGAGGCTTGCCTGGGCCATGAAGCACATCCAGTGGACTACTGAAGACTGGAAGAAGATTTTATGGACAGATGAATCAAAATTTGAGATCTTCAGTTCATCACGCATGGTTTTTGTATGCTGTTGAGTAGGTGAAAGGATGGTTCCTCAGTGTGTGACACCAACTGTCAAACATGGAGGAGGAAGCATGATGGTCTGGGGCTCTTTTGCTGGATCCAGAGTCTGCTACTTGCACAGAGTGAGTGGCACCCTGAACCAATACTCCTACCACAGCATTTTTCAGCTCCATGCAATACCCTCTGATACACACCTAGTTGGACAGGGATTAATCCTACAGCAAGATAATGACCCAAAACATACCATAATCATGGAATGGCCAGCACAGTCTCCAGACTTAAACCCCCATCGAGCTAGTTTGGGATGAACTGGACAGAATGGTGAAAGCAAAGCAACGTATAAGTGCAACACATTTGGGGGAACTTCTGCAACAGTGTTGGGAAGAACTTTCAGAACAACATTTGATTTCCGTCATGGAAAGAATGCCACAAGTGTGTTCGCTGTTATATCTGCTAAAGGTGGCTACTTTGAGGAGTCAAAAATGTAGATTACATTTTGTTACGGAAAACTATTCCATGATTTATTTTTAATGTCCAGTTGTTTATCTGTGCTATGCTTTATTTTCAAAGTAAATTGAGGCATTAAACTGTGTAAATTTCAATAAAAACTGGAAAAATGGGGGCGTTCTAAAACTTTTGACCAGTGGTGTATATACACAGTTCATAGTGGGTAGACAGCACTCTCAGGAATCATTTGTAGTGAAGAAAGATGTTTTATTGATTCAACTTTTTGGCCAAGGATAGCGGCCTTTTTCAAGAAAAGTCTATGAACCTTATGTATCTTTACCTCATTTGGACATGCACCGGGTCTTTATATATGGTAACAGTGAGTGTATCCGTTCATCTTGTTTTGTGTATATAACTCCAGTCCAGCTTTTGATAAGCACACCCAAAGAAAAAAACACATTTAAAATTGTTGGAGTGCAACCAATTTTGACCAAAATAGCTAATAGCAAATGCACAAAGTATTAGTGCACATCCAAATTTTCATCACCATTAACCCTTTACTCTGTGGCATTGTGCCTGCATATCACTATTATATTAATGATGAGGATTTAGACACATCATGTGGCCATAGAATGCTAAGCTTGCCACCGACGCCGAGGTACCTCATTTTTGGCAAGTGCCTAACCTTAATATGCTTCGTCTTATGAGCTGAATTTCTCCTGTTTTAGGCATTTACTAACCTTAATTTACTTTAGTAAATGGTTAGTAAAGGATTAATCGTGATGAACATTTGGATGTGGACCAATACTTTGTGTATTTGTTTATATATATATATATATATATATATACACACACACACACACACACAAATACATTGATTGGAAAAATCAGTCATGCTTTGTGAAACTGACCCTCTTTTTAACAATGTATTAATTCAATCAACATATTAAGGTATGCGCTGCATGTCGGTTCTGCCTAGGACCATGAATTGCCCAACACAGTAACTTTAAAATGAAATATCTCAGTAAAAGAATCACTTTTTTAACAAAATAAACTTAAATGAATAGTACTGCATCTGTCTGTATGTGTGAAATTGACATATATCAGTTCAGTAGGTTTGTCATTGTGACAAAGTTATTCTGACAGCATGAAAATCTATAATGGTAAAAAACTATTTTTTTTCCCAGATCCTCATTTTGTTTTTATTATACATCATATTTGTACCATATTTGCAGGACTTGTGGGGACTGGCAATGACTACTAAACTGCCGAATGTCATCTTATTTCAAACCATACAAAAGTTAGCATTTTAAAGGGATAGTAATACTTCATTTTAACTTTATTTTATTTTGTAGGCATTAAAAAAACATGAAGAACGATAGAAGTCTAAACTCTCATACCTTTATGGTTTAAGAGATCTTCACAAGCAAAGTTTCCCCTCCCGCCCCTTTTACCTAGTGTAAACCATCTCTTCTCAGATGTGAATCTGGTTATAGACCAGACAGATAACAGCAGGGGACAATCTTCTTTATATGATAACAATGAAAGCCCTGCCCCCCTTGACAAGCTTTTCAGTTTTTTCCCTTATCTTTATTGAAGATTGTCCCTCTCTGCAGTCTACCTGGGCACCTCCCTTCTGCTCTGGCTGAGCAGTGTTACATCAGTAAAAGGGGAGGGAGGGGGAAACTTTGTCATTGAATTACTCTTGAACTATAACTCTGACAGAATTGAAATAACACTCTCCAAAGTCCAAATACTATGATGATTAATTAGAGCTGTTTTTATTATGAAACATTACTATCCCTTTAATCATTTTAACTATGGCTGTGTCACTGTGCATTTGTTGCAGACGACTGCACCGCATCCAAAGAAACGGTATAGGCAGAATATCGTATAAAACAATAATCTCTTTATTCCAACAGTAAAAAATATGTATAAAAAACAAAGATATTCTTGGACAATCAAAGATCCTGTCTCACGTCCTAAACCAGTGCAGGTCTACATAGTCCACGCGTTTCGCGCTACTTGCGCTTATTCATGACTATCAAGTCATGTTGATAACCGGTAACTTTTAAATACACCTTGACCAATCAAAACAAACATCCAATTAGTAGTTAAAGGCAACTTTGTCTATATTGCTAGCCTGTCACTCTCTATACATACTATCGATCTCCAGACTAGACTGACATAAAACTATTTCCAAATTAGATAGGACTTGGCATTCCTCCGGTCCACTCGATGCATAAGGTCATCTCAACGAAGTTCATAAAAGCATATCCAAATGAATCTTAAGGTCTAAAATGAATTTAACAGCATGAATGCCGGAACGGTACGGAACGTACCACATAACTCGGAATTCCATGCCGAACCGGCATCCAAAGAGTCAGAAGTTCATATAGGCATATCCAAATAAATCTTTAGATCTATAGCAAATTTAACAGCATGAATGCCGGAACTGCACGGAACGTACCACATAGCTCGGAACTCCATGCCGAACCGGCATCCAAAGGGTCAGAACGACTAGATCTTCCCACAGACCAGATACACATTAAATGTTATTACTACAGATGACCAAGAAAACAAGTTCACTGGGAAAATGCCAATATCCATCCCATTCAAAACAAAGAATTATAACCTCTTTCACCATTGAATATTAAGATTGTCAAGAATCAAGTAAAACAATCAAAATAGAGAATACTTTAAAATCAAACTTATATATATATGTACTGTTAAAATTGTTATTTAGCTAATTTATTGATATAAATATATATCATATAACTATAACTAGTACATATATATCAAAATATCATTTTTTATGTATATACTCATTATCACACACTATCAGTTGCCTGATCCATAGTTCAGAAGAATATATTTTTTTCCTAAAAAATTCAACTAGATGAGAATATGTAGACTATCTACCTTCTGGTATAATAACACTTTATAATCTTCCACAGGGGATTTAATAAGGGTATTATTAAATTTCCAAATAGATTCAATATATTAGACATAACATGTAACGTCATATTCTCTATTGAGACCATTAGGATTTCTTGTCCCTAAGTGGAAGATCCAAAAGACCTCTCTTTTAGAGAGACTTCTATCTAGATCTTTGATTGTCCAAGAATATCTTTGTTTTTTATACATATTTTTTACTGTTGGAATAAAGAGATTATTGTTTTATACGATATTCTGCCTATACCGTTTCTTTGGATGCGGTGCAGTCGTCTGCAACAAATGTCTAATTTTGAAGGGTGAGAGGAGAACGCCCAGACTGGCACGCTTCATGAAAGGACAAGGCATTCAGCCCGCCGCCCAGAATTCATCTCCTGCATAGATTCTTTGAAGCACCAATAATTGTGTTTTGTGTCACTGTGCAGCCATAATAGTACTCTTCTTAGTCTAGTTTTCTGACAAAACCATGCTAATATCATTCATTTTCAAAAGTGATTTTATGCTTCTTAAAAACTTTAAATTTACCTGAACAATTCCATACAGCCATTTGCGAACATAGAACCCAAAGAGTTAACTAATATGAACTAGCAAGGGGTTCCAGATCTGTGATGAAAGAGCACCGTAGGTGAGCCTCATGATGAAACTTCAGTACTGTTTAGCTTGATGTTAATTTACAAAACTTCATACCGCTAACAAAATCAATTATACTTAGAAAAATCAATTAAAACTCTAATTTGTGCTATAAGCTATCAGAGAACTTTGAAAAGAAAAACAAGAGAGGCTTCCAGATAAGAAGGGTTCCAAGAAATTACAGAGAGGAAAGTTCACCAGCAATGGTTCTAACATGGAGTATTACCAGAGGAATTTTTAGGACGAGTTGAAGTTTGCCAAGTTTTTAAAGCCACTCGTTTCCAAACATGAGCCCCACACAGCTCTTGGGAAGTGGCCAGCTCTTCTTATTTCACAGGAACAAGAATGTGTTTCACACTAAACTAAATAATTGCCTGTGTTGCTCTACATTAAAAAGAAAGGGCCCAGTCCCTCTCTACCTCCAAACAATTAGTGCTAAGCCAGAAATTTATTTTGATGAAGTCTTTCCAACATAAGTTAACACTTTGATTGCCAGAGAAGTGTGAAAGAACTTTGTTATGCACTACTCTGCAAACCCATATGGTACTTAAAAAGCGTTAAAAAAAAAAACGATGAAATCATTAGTATGGTTCAAATTTATATAGGAGTAAAATGCCAAAAGATAATAATGTAGCAAATGTTACAGCACCCGGTGTAGAGCTTCAATGCGATATAATTAGTGTGCCAATTACTGCAGCCTACACTAACAATACATTTGGCTCTTGAGATTAGGGGGGAGGAAACATGTCATTTTGCCAGTTGTAACATGCCAGCAGGTACAATAGTATTTGCTACATCTGCACAATAGCTGTTTGACTGCAGCTTGAAGACCAGCCAAACGTGGTCCTTTACAAGGGTTTACAGTGCATACTTCAGTAACTCGCATTTAAACTTTAAGAAGACCCTCTATGTCAGAAGTATGGCTTAGCTGTAGGGGTTATTACAGTTGTTACATGGGAAAACTAGTGATCTAGATTTTCTAATGATATTTAAGCCATGGGAATTTTTTTTTTGTCTTCAGTGTTTGATATAGCACATGGTGATTTTACATCCTACTGTATAATTTGTATTTTTTTCACAATTCTAAAAAGAGGATGGTTGTGTACTTACTGATAACCTATTTCCTCTTAGTCCATACGGAGTACAGGAATCATGGGGTAAAGTCTCCTCCTCCAGGAAGGCAAGGCACTTCAAAAAAAGGTCTGAGGTGGAGACTCCCTCCTCACTTACACTTTGCCCCATCTGATAAGCTTGGTTTTTATGTATAGCAAAGCCAAGAGAAAGACAAACAGAAGTGAAAGAAAGGGAAACTCCTGAACAAAGAATGAAAGAGAAAAACACACACACACACACACAGACACACAGACACACACACAAACATGCCTCCTGAAACCAGCATTTTTTTTTTTTTTTACTCTGGGAGGGAGTCCTGTGTTGCACAAGGACCTAGAGAAAAAGCTTTATTGGTATGTACACAAAAATCCTCTTTTGTCCAATGTGGAACACAGGAATAATGGGTATTTACCAAAGCCATCCACCAAGATTCCAGGCACGGGAAAAGAGAATAAAAAATCCTCCATCAAAGGAATCCACAGAACTAAACTGGTATAACATGAATATCCATTATCACCGGACACTAAATCTGAAAAGTAAATAACAGGAAACCAAATGGGTTACGTTCACAGAAAACCAAGGACACCTATAGAGGCACCACAGGCTGCAAGACATCTGCTCAGCAGTGGCCTGATTCTTTTAGGACCAAGACGTGCCCACCGACATGGGTGAATACACTGTGATCCAAAGGGTACAGGTTTCTTCCTGAGGACATACACCTTAATCCAGGAAGCTACAGTAACTATAGACGCAGCCCAACCTAGGACAATCAGATTTCCAGAAAGGCTGTGTGTAACAAACATAGTACCTTAAGCACCTGGTTATGTCTTTCAGAAGGAGCATGACACAAAAGAAGGCAGAACAATTTCCTTGATGATGTGAAAATCTGAAACAACCTTGGATATAAAATCAATAGGTGTTTGCAAAAGTACCTGGTAAAAACCACCTGGTAAAGCAGAAGCTTACAAGACAAAGCCTGAAGCAGGGCTACCTGCTAAAAAAAAAAAAAAAAAAAAAAGACACAAAAAAGTTGTCTTAAATGTCAAGAATGCAGACAAACTGAAGATAGATGTTGAAAAGGAGGCTTCGGAAGCACACCCAATGCCATATTCAAATCGTATGGAGTGGGATTCAGAAAGACAGGGTAGGCATGAGTCACCCCTTGGAGAAAAATTTGCAAAGCGATATGCCTCAGGAAAAAGAACAGAAAGAGCTGTAATCTGAAGATTGATGGGACTGGGACTAAGCCCTTTCTGAACTCCACCCTGAAGAAAGGCCAAAACTACTGAAAGCCAAAAAGGTCACGGCTGAAGCCCCATTAGCACACCACTTGTAGAAGAATATTTCCTGAGAAGGAACAGGTATCAACATCTACATGTCTAACAGGGAGGAAACAGCTTCTAAGAATAGATGACCTTGATCCAGATCCTGATAAACTCTGAACAAGAAAAAAATGAAGAGGGAGAAGGGGCTTGAAATCCATTAGATAACCTTCTGAAATTGCCCACAAAACCCACTGATCCGTTGCAGAAATGGCCCCCTATGGGCAGAGAAAGACAAGTACCCCATGAGTCAAGGAGAGGTAGACTTCTCAGCTTGAGCAGCTTTCTTGACTTCCTAAGCCTGCTTGGGTGTTGGGGGAGGGTGCTGCTGTGCAGCCAGAGGAAGCTGTGCCCTGGGCATGTACCCGAACTAGCAGATAACAAAAAACATGTGTCTTCCGTGGAACAAAGGGCTGCTTATGATCTAAGATCTAAGGCTATAAGATCTGCTGCCCCCATTAGTATGACTAATAACCTTCTCCAGTTCAGGGCCAGAAACTAGAGACTAATTGGATGACTAGTCAGATGACCTGATCTTAAGCTACAGAATGCTATGCATGGCTGCTGAGAAGGCCGAGGTCCTGTCAGAAAACCTAGCTGCCTCAAAATCCATTTCGAAAATATAATTGGATTAATGGATCTTGGAAAGCCACACCACCAGGTCACCTTAACAGCATACCCTTAGATCATATCCAAAAGCTGGTTAACCCCAAATAGCCATGGCTATAGTCACCCAGACAATGGCAAAAATACAATGTAAGCCAGAGGGAACAAAATCTGCCTTTAGAAAGAAGTCCAGCTGTTTATTCTTATAGGTTACGGCATCCTCCTGCGGCAGCATCATGACCTGGGCAAGACAAGCATTCAGGAGATCAACCACAATCACAACCTCCAGAATGAGTAGGAGGACCTTCAGGGTCAACTCGCATCATGTGGGTCTTGAGAGATCCTGCACTATCTGCATTTTTTTTTTTTATATACACGATCACTCTATGAGAATGACCATGTATAATTTAAAGTGTTAAAACTTAACCTGCAGTGTAGGGAAGCTGCTTTTCTACATGCAGTGCAAGATTGCTGGGAGCCATGGCGACCTGGAATTTGTTGAGCCCTGTTTACCTGTATGCACGGCCTGCACACAGACCCTTAATTACCAAGAAAACGAAAAGTAATTTTCAACTTTATGAACTAAAATGCAGATTCCTTTGGTTAGAATTTAATACTACCCCAAAAACAGTTCAATATTGATATAACAGCATATATTTTCTGTATGTACACTAACTTACAAAATAAAAAAATGGCTGAAATGTCTTCCTACATGAAATGATTAAGCAAGGAAATGTAGTTAAAAATTCAGGTTTTCAAAAAAGTTTCAGAACTTTACACTAGTCACAATTTACTGTATAACATCTAAGCAAGCTTAGTGCAACAAATAAAAGGGTAGGAAATGTAAATGTCACATATCTCCTCAGTACCCTCATACTCAATATATATTTAGACTAGTTTTAAAGCCCGTATACACGGGCCAACACTGGCGGCGCTGCAGTAAAGCGCAGTACTGACTGCCTGAACGAGCCACAGCTGATATGGAGCCGGACGCTCCAAATTCAGACCGTAGGCCTCTCTGAGCTACTCCAGTCTGAATTCGGAGCTCCCCGCTCCATATCAGCTGCGGCACATTCGGGCAGTCAGTACTGCACATGACTGCAGCGCATGCAGCCATCTCTACTGCGCATGACGACTTCTGACAAACATACTTAGTGAATTATAATATAGGATGTGCAAAGGTATATCCTTCCATGGGACCACAAACTTGTAATAGAACATACCAGAATTTGTATAGCGATAACCAACATGCACATAGTATAAAGGTATAATTACCCCCAAACCTCCAAATAACCTCCTAAAAGTAAACATCCCACTGCATCAAAGGACGTGTCACTTACTTTACATACCCTAGACTGGGGTGTACCAATTTTTCCACAAAAGGAAAAAAATAAGAATGTAACATTTCTGCCCCTTGAAACGTAGTGTTCATATTTGTTTGTTCTAATATAACTGCAGACTGCTTCTACTCAAAATTGTGTCTGTGTTTGTATTTGATTTAGTAAAGAATAATAGTTATTCTACATGCTACCCTGATGAGTGAAGGTGCTGCATCATTAGATATGGTGGTGCGTTCAGTCCTGGCCATCCCCCAGGGCTGGAAATTTCCACTAGCCCAGTAGTCTGTGACTAGGAAAAATATCCAGCAGACAACTAAGAAATTATGCTCTTCTATATGTTTAAGATTAGATGGGTTAGTAACTTTTCATCTCCAGATTAGTAACTTTTTTCTGCCTCACTGATTATTTTCCAACCCTGCCCACAGCACTGCAGATGCCCAAGATATCCAAAGTGAACCAGCAGGGAGAGAACCAGGAGTAACACAAGGTAGGGCCAAAGAAGTGTCACACATGCAGATTCCCTGCAACACTGCGTTGCTCCCTCAAGAAACATTTTCTTTTACTTAAATAGGGTAACAATTTGTTTACAATTAACCCTGAAACAATGATTCCCAAGGAGAAGGAATCTATTTGTCCTCCACTACTTGTGCAATTTCACACATTTCACATAGTAAAGAGTATTGATATACCTCAGAACAACCGCATATTTTTAGGAAAGCAGTTAATTACCTGGTATAGGACAGAGATCATAGCACAATCATTTAATCTCCAGATAGGACTCTAGACTGTAAGCTCTCAAGAGCAGGGCCCTCTGATTCTCCTGTTCTCCATATTCAGTTTGTACTATCTAATAGCTCTGTATGTCTATTCCCTATTGTACAGAGCTGCGGAATACGTTGGCGCTATATAAATAAAGAATAATAACAGGAGACAAGGTTCTCGAAGATTGTTCATTGAAGCTCCCATAAACAGGATTTTCAAATATTACTGTATTTTGTTCAGGTGTTTACTTTCTATGTTTCTTCCTCCACTGAAGAATGTTTTGGAAAAAGTGTGACATCATACAAATTCATAATAATGATTTACCCATAGGAAACCAACTGTGAGATAAATGTGCATGTATTAAAAGTATGTAAAATGAACATGTGCTGCCCTCTCCTGATATAAAGCAGAATTGTACATCAACACTATGTTTTCCTCTGAACCATAAATACTGTTGCTATCTCTCCCAAACCTGAGCTTGTTCATGTTCTTTTTAGCCTATTATTACACACCAAGTCATCTACAAAGTCTTGCTTCTGACATTCAGGCTGTCCACTCAGCAGCAACCCCTTACATTTCTTCACTTGTCTCCACTTAAGATTCCTGTTCAACACTTAGCTCCTTTTTTGTCACGCCAACAACTACTGCTGCCCTCTTGCACCTTAAAGGAACAGTAACCCTTTTGCTATTATTATTTTAGTATCTGGTTTTTGAATAAATATCCCTGCTTCCTCTGTCAAAACAGAAAACTTCCTGGATTCAGAAGTTTAGTGGCTTCACTGTCAGGTACATAAAAGGGTATTAAAAAAAAAACAAAAAAACCCCCAAACATTTGTGATGGTAAAAATGTATAGTAATTTTGACGTTACATGTTATGCTTTTTGCAGAATTTGCAAAGTCAAACTAAAAGTTTACCCTTTCTTTAAACATTATCTGCTCCTTACCTCTGGAACCTAATACCTCTCCACCTACTTCTAAAACTGTCCCCCTCCATCTTTAAATGACCCTTAAAGGAAATGTAACATTTGCTTATAATAACCCAGTAAATCCTAATGGTGCCTATGAATTGGATTAAATGGTGACATACTCAATCAGTCAAGTAAGTCATGTGCTGGCAGGGCCAAAGGACACAAGCTGCAGCCACTGCACACTGTAATCTTATGTAGACCTACTTCAGTTTGAAAAAAATTGCGAACAACAGACATGTATGTCTCCATGGACAATCTCGAACCAATGCACAAGGATTTTCAAGTAGATAAATGGGGGTGGTTATAAGAAGGTGTTACTTTTCCTATAAATATTACCTTTCAGAACTGTGGTGAGCAAGATGAGGCTCTCCAGCTGTCCATCCCTAGATAGTCAATGGCAACTGTAGTCCTGAACATCTGGTAGACCTCAGGTTGGCCAACCATCTTTTACAGGACTGACATTATGCACCGCCTACTGTGAATATCAGCACCACAATTTGCAGCACTTGTCTAACTTCATCTCTAATGACTCAGGTAGATTTCAGGCTCCTGGGGTCAATATCTCTTTCCTACTGTTTCTATGATTATGGAATGTAATATAACCCCTATTTTATTTATTGTATATTTTCCTCTTGTGAACACTGAGTGCCACCACAGCTGATTTTCAGCCAGGTGAATGACCCAGCAACTTTAGTCAGAAACTTTATACCTTTTTGTCAATAATTCATTTACATATGTAGGCACTTTGTACACCAAGAATAAGACGAGCTGATACTTTTCTTTTTGAAAAACACCTCTGTATGGAGCCATATAGATTAAAGAGGATCTCTCACATATATACAAGTAATGCTCATTAGTTAGAGCATTTAACGAAAACGTTTAAAATGTTATTCATTTTTAAAATAAAAACGTTATCGGCCCAGCAGCCTACTTCTGGCTTGCCGCACTGCCTCCCATCCCACTACCAGCATCCTCCGATGACGGAGGCTTTCTTTCTCTAAGCTGGAGCGATCTCATGGGCAGAGATCAATATCTATCCAGTGAGACTGCTCTAGCTTAGAGACAGAAAGCCTCCGTCATCGGAGAATGCTGGGTAGTGAGACGGGAGCAGAGGCAGTGCGGCAAGCCGGAAGTAGGCTGCTGGGCACTTTTTAAACATTAATTTTTGCGCAGATAACATTAGTTTTTTAAATTAATAACATTTTAACCCTTTGAGTGCCAGAGTGGTACACAATGCATTGCAAGGCAATGCGTTGAGTACCACTCTGGTACTCTAACTAATGAGCATTACTTGTATATATGTGAGAGATCCTCTTTAATCTATATGGCTAAATGCTTTAACTAATGAGCATTACTTGTATATAGGTGAGAGATCCACTTTAAAGTATCAATATGTATACTTGCAAACAAGCAAAAGATACAATACGGATAATACATTGGCTGTAGTTGTGGGGACTGGTCATATTATTATAAAGGAAGATTAGATGAACTTAGTATTTATATAGTGTGGGAAATAGAAAATCAAAAAATAATGATCAGATCAGTATATCACATTTGGATAATAATATCAATGTTCAGCTTCATATATACATTTGTGGAAATGCACTATAAATTATGTTTGCTCTCCTCAGATTTGTTATTATGATAGTGGGACCTAAGAGTAACCACGTAAGGGATGCCCTGGAAATTCCAGAATGTGAGGCTCACGTACTAAGAAACTGGTGCAATTCTGAAGCAAACCATCTACACCACAGAGAACAAATAAATATTGCAAAAGGGTAAAAGAAGATTCAGCAGCTCTTACTTCCCATGAGTAGAACTTTTGGTGTATATAGCTTGTGTCTTATATTCCAAATGTCCATAACGTAGACATTGGTCTCTGAGAAATAAAAGGACTAAATTATATAGTGGGTGCTGTGGATGAGTTTCTCTGTGGCCTCCTAAAAGACAATGGCATACAAACAAAGGAGGAACCACGCACTGCCACAGATAATCAAATCTATTCCTATAGCTTTATTTTTTCAAGTAAAAAAATATTTGGAAGGTCTTCTGGCCAAATAACTTACAACAGGAGAGACTTGAAGTGATCCAGTACAAACAGTTAGATGTAGTAGAATGTCATCCTCAGTAGAGGATTTCACCTCTAAGGCACTTTCTCATGATCTTCAACTGTTTGTACTGGATCACTTCAAGTCTCTCCAATTGTAAGTTATTTGGCCAGAAGACCTTCCGAGGTATGTTTTACTTGAATTAATAAAGCTATGATGTTTTTACTTACAGACTAGTTCTGATTATCTGTGGGAGTGTGTGGCTCCTCCTTTGTTTGTTATTAATAAATAAATATTCCCACTGATTTAAATAAGGCTTTTAACCCAGTGATTTCAAGAGGTCTTCGTTGCTTTGCAATCCATTGGAGATCTAGCCATGGGTTGACATTCAATGAGTAAATACAGCATACCCCATTTTAATCAAAGGACATTTGGGAAATGTTTATTTGTCCTCTATGGTGCAATTGGTATGCTCCAGAACTGCACCACTTTTCCTTATGACATCACCCACTGTATGTCTGGGAAGCACCATAACTAAAAAATACTGCCAGCAAATGTTTCACTTCAATCCCGCAAACTCCCCCAAAACTCAATCCATTAACAGCTTTATTAACCCTTTGAGTGTCAAAGGGGTATGCAACGCATTGCGGAGCAATACGTTGCGTAGCCCTCTGGCACTAAAGGAGTTAAAGGAGCACAAACACCTCCTATCAATAAACCCCCACTTACCTTACTCTGGTCAAAACATCCTCAGGCTCAAACACAAGATATCCAGAAAAGCATATAAAAAAACAAGTATACAACATCAATACCTAAACTTTGTTGTGTGTAATTTGCATCCATAATTGATTGCTAATACTTGTGCACAGACCGGGCTAGTCAATCTGCAGCCTCTCTCAGATGCTATTGCCCTACAATTCCCATCATCATAAGCTGGTGGACTGCAGGCTGCTCACCTCTGGCATAAAAGTATGTGCAACAGCATCAAATATGTACTGTCATAGCAGAACTAATGCTTTTTGTCTCTGATTAGGGCAATGGAGTGTAAGAGTTTGTAAGCACCTGTAAAATCCCTCTTGGTTTGCACTTGAGCCTAATGGTGATTATGACATAACTCTGTGCGGACAGGTTCCTTGAAATTAGTCATTAATTAGTTCTGCATATAGTGTTCACATAGGAAGACATGAGCCTACTTGGATGCAGGACTCCAGAACATCAAACTCCTCCCACTAGAGGCACTAGGAACAATTCAATGTGAGGAGTTTGAGGTCCTGGAGTCTTTCAAAAATAATCATGTAGACCATCTGTGGATATTATATTCAGTACTAATTATGGTAAATATTAATTTGAGATAACCAATGCTCCCCAAATTGATTCACAGCAGCTATCGGGATTACATGCCTAGATCTTGGTATGGAAATACATTGGATATGGCCCAGCCACTCAAGGGGTTAAAAGTCTCACTGAAATCATTGGGAATTTTATTTGGCCCTTACGGTACTGTGTGTTTGCTCCTGAATTCCACTTGTAGCTTCTTGAATACGGCCCTAAATTCCTTGGAAATTGCACTAGTCGATTTATATATAAAGCACAATATGATCATATTGCCATGAACCATATTTAGGCAGAACACGCTCGAATAAACTGATGTACACCATGTTGTTTCTCCCTGGGTAGTAGCACATTTGTACTACTGAGAACATTGCTGACTCAATCTAATGGCAATCAAAACATGTCATTAGGCTTTTGAAAATGTTGTGAGGAGTATTACCTCAATGCAAATATGATGCATTCCGCCAGCCTTGTTTTTCTGTAAAAACCCAGAGATTGGACTGTTCTGTCCCAGAGGGTGTAGAAGTTCCAACTTTGTGTTTCCTAGCTCTACAAAGACAGTATATACTCCATGTTCTGGCAGAGGGACAGTCTCGCTCACTTGAGCACCTAGGACGTTCTGATATAAGGAACGGGCCTTTTCTAAGTCAGGCACTGCAATAGCTACGTGGTTGAGACGGCCCAGTTTCCATAAGTGACTGGGTACGTTCTGAGCCAAAGGTTGAGAAAATGTCATATTTCTCCTTGCTTGTACAACTCCACAGGCTCTACGTAGAACACCTGTGAAAAAAAACCCAAAACATATATTTTTACTGAATCTAAAAAAACTCAGAATTCAAATTTAATTGCACAAACAAATACACTAATGCAGACCAGAGAGGATACGATGGGTGGTAAATCTACAGAGGTGGCACTGCTTATAGAAATGTCTGTGATACTTATCTCACCACGAGAACTTTCTATAACCAGTGCCATCTCTGTAGTTTTGCCATTGTCAGAGCGTCTGCCCTGGACTGGATAGCAAATGGATAACCTAATCTGGGGAAAAAAAAATCTGGACTACAGAAAATAGCTCTTAAAGGGATAGTAATGTTTCAAAATAAAAGCAGCTCCAATTAATCTTCATAGAATTTGGGCCAAGGAGAGTATTATTTCAATACTGTCAGAGTTGTAGTTCAAGAGTAATCGAATGATAAAGTATCCCCCTCCTGCCCCTTTTACCTAGTGTAAGCCACCTCCCCTCAGATGTGGAATCTGGTCTTAAGACAATCTTCTTACTGTGACAACAAGGAAAACCTTGCCTCCCTTGACAGGTTTTTCCCTTATGCACATTGAAGATTGTCCCGTGCTGCAAGCCATCTGGACACCACCTTGCTGCTCTTTGGTGAGCAGTGTTACCTCCATAAAAGGGGCAGGAGGAGGATATTTTATCATTCAATTACTCTTGAACTACAACTCCGACAGTACTGAAACACTCTCCATGGCCCAAACACCATGAAAATTAATTGGAGCTGCTTTTATCTTGAAACATTACTATCACTTTAAACATGTGTGTGTTAAAAGACACAGTGGCCCCTTGCTTGAGCTGGGAGTCGGAAATATTTAAGTGACTTTTATGCAGACGGATGTTTGAATCTCTCTGGTATTCAGACACTTTCCAGCTATTAATTCTGGTGGGTGCTTAGGCTGTCTGAGGATTTGCTCCACAGCCATATCAGTTGTGACATAACACACCTGGTGTGTCACTATATATGCCGTTTTTAATCTAGTATTGGAGCACCACACCATGGAACAAAAGATTATTGTTACTAGGGTTTTTAACTTAAAATAATGTTATCTTTGACTAACCAATCCGGGAGTCTAGAAAGATAGTACGGCATCATATAGTGAGGGAAAAAAATATTTAATCCCCTGCTGATTTTGTACGTTTGCCCACTGACATAGAAATGATCAGTCTATAATTTTACTTGTAGGTTTATTTGAACAGTGAGAGACAGAATAATAACAAAAAAAATCCTGAAAAACGCATTTCAAAAAAGTTATAAACTGATTTGCATTTTACTGAGTGAAATAAGTATTTACCCCCTATCAATCTGCAAGATTTCTGGCTCCCAGGTGTCTTTTATAAGGTAACAAGCAGATATTAGGATCACTCTCTTAAAGGGGGTGCTTATAATCTCAGCGTGTTACCTATACAAAAGACACCTATCCACAGAAGCAATCAATCAGATTCCAAACTCTCCACCATGGCCAAGACCAAAGAGCTGTCCATGGATGTCAGGGACAAGATTGTAGACCTACACAAGGCTGTGATGGACTACAAGACCATCGCCAAGCAGCTTGGTGAGAAGGTGACAACAGCTGGTGCGATTATTCGCAAATGGAAGAAACACAAAATAACTGTCAGTCTCCCTCGATCTGGGGCTCCATGCAAGATCTCACCTCGTGGAGTTTTAATGATCATGAGAACGGTGAGGAATCAGCCCAGAACTAAACAGGAGGATCTTGTACATGATCTCAAGGCAGCTGGTACCGTCAAATCTCAGGTGAGAACCTCCTTCCCTCAGTCAGGCGTGGATGAGTATTCCAACATGACATTGACCCAAAAAACATGGCCAAGGCAACAAAGGAGTGGCAGTCTCCAGATCTTAATCCCAATGAAAATCTGTGGAGGGAGCTGAAGGTTCGAGTTGCCAAATGTCAGCCTTGAAACCTTAATGACTTGGAGAGGATATGCAAAGAGAAGTGGGACAAAATCCCTCCTTAGATGTGTGCAAACCTGGTGGCCAACTACAAGAAACGTCCGACCTCTGTGATTGCCAACAAGGGTTTTGCCACCAAGTACTGCCATGTTTTGCTAAGGGGTCAAATACTTATTTCACTCAGTAAAATGCAAATCAATTTATATCTTTTTTGAAATGCCTTTTTCAGAATTTTTGTTCTTGTTATTCTGTCTCTCACTGTTCAAATAAATCTACCATTAAAGTTATAGACTGAACATTTCTATGTCAGTGGGCAAACGTACAAAATCAGCAGGAGATTAAATATTTTTTTCCCTCACTGTATTCTAATGATCTGGCAACTCATGCTATCAGAGACGGATGGCTTGTGCCTTTCTGATAAGAGTTTTTGGGTAGTATAATTACAGGGAGTTTGATCCAAGAAGCACTTTGCTCTGACTTCCATGAAGTAATCAATTGAAATACAGCCAGAGGATCCTAAAAGAACCATGCCTTAATTTGTCTGGTAATCATACATTTCTTTACAATTAATTCTGTACAGCCCTAAGAATTATTATTCATCCCTGTATTTGGAAAAAATGCCTTATAATAATGTTAATGGAACTGGCCAATCCATTTTAAAATTATTATAATAAAGCATTGTTTTAGCTTATTCTGGGGAACTAAACAAGATTACATATTTTTTCCAGATAATAGTGAGATAGTTTGGTTGCAATTTAGATCAAATAGAGTAATGAATTAGTTTTAAATCTAATTATTAACACCTACAGCACCATATCTATGTGTTTCTGAAAAGGTCATTGGGCTTATTTTTGATCTGGTGAATTTTATTATTAACCCTTAGATTGCTATCTTGAAGGTTTTCCATCTGTTATATGTTGGCGTGTGTCTTACAGGATTCTTTGTTTTCATGTGTTGTTCTATTGCATGATATTGTGGACCTAAATTTCCTTCTGTTAAGAACGTTCTCTGGGACAATCTCTAACAAAAGAGAAGCTGCCATCTTGGGTGGGGCAACAGTATAACCCATTATCTCTGGTTAACCCTTGCAGTGCTATACAGTATAGCAAACAGGATATTGCCATAGTCATTCTATAGTATACTAGTGTAAAAGTCTGTGTACACAGGCCAGCATTCTGTGCATTTGAGCAGTCTCTACTGTACATGACTGCAAGAGCCCATTGTTACAGCTTACCTTGTTTTCACCATCATCTGCAGGCGTGAGGCTTCAAGCATACAGCAGGCCTCTGTTTTATGTGTCTGACTCAGTTGCCCTTGCGTTGTTATTCATAGCAGTTCTATTACCTTGGGCTCTGTGTATGACCTGGCTAGTCTCCCATTCAATCTGGTGCTGACCTGTGGCTCTGTCTATTATTTTGTCAATCCTTATAGTGGACACCCAACTTGATGCAGACCTGTGGCTCTGGCTGACTACCTGAACTGGCTTGTCTGACTACCCCCTCTGGTGCTGACTTGTGGCTCTGTATGACTATTCTTACGTTTGTTCCTTGTACCAAGCAGACACCCGAACTAGTGCAGACCTGGGGCTCTGGTAGACTAGCTCCAATACTGACTCCAGGCGTGAGTCAGGTATCCCTTTCCTTATACTGACTGCAGGCATGAGTCAGTACTCTCGCTTCGTCGGATCCAGATCCAGTGTTCCTGTTCCTGCTCCTGGTTCCTGCAGAGACTACCAGTGGCTGAGGTATAGTCTCCAGCAGAGTGGTCAAGCTTGGCAGCCTACTATTCCTGATAGCAGTGCTCACTGGCTTGCAGCCCTCTGCTTGCTCTTTGTATATATAGTGTGCTCTACTTTTCTATAATTCATAAATTTTGCATTTAACTGTACCGCACTGACTCCTGAACATTATTGGTAAACCGTGACACCCATGTACTCGGGCTAGCATTCTGTGTGTTTGGGCAGTCTCTACTGCTCATGACTGCATCGGACAAACATACATTTTGCCTTTTATATTATAGGATGTTTCATGCAATGTATTAATATGGTCTTTGCTTTTTAATACAGATTATTTTATATTTCATTTCTGTATATAAAATGGTTTCCTGGCTCTTGATTTCCTGAAGTGTACCTGGCTGGCTGTGAAAGAGATACTAAGAAACAATTATTGGACTGGTAACTATATCTTTCCTTATTTTAATTCTGCAAAATTCAGAATCAAATATATATTTCTTCTATATTTGAAGAAACATAATTTTTCTTATAATTTGTCTTAATCGGACTGGCCACCCAATTGTGACCAATTATAATAAGCTAAATTGGCTGTAGTAATTCTGAATTAAGCAGAATTCATTAATTAATTGGTAAATTGTTATATTTTGCCAGATAAATGTAAATAGTTGATAGCAGTGAGACCTATACATCAAATTAGTTAATATAATTGTTGATATTTCTAGAATATATTGTATTTCTAGAAAGGATATTATAGCTTATATTTGATCTGGGGGGATTCTTTGAATTTGTTTATTAACCCTTCAACTGGTTTTACATAGGATTGCTATGGTCATGTGTATGATATATATTGCATGAAGTTTGGTAAACTGTGTAGACATATATTATTAGATTGATTCTGAGTATATTCTTAGTATAATCTATTATTGACTATATTAAATGTAATTTATATGTTTTATTCAGAAGGTATGCAATATTTGAAATCGGTAGATAATTAAATTATAGTGATTTAAAACTAGGATTTTATTCCAGTTAGTTTCTCTAAATGTGGTTATTACATATGGTATAAGGAAATTGTCAGAGGACCTGACTTAATATTAAAGCTGACTCACCTGACAATATACCTTAAACTCAATTAGTATAGTTTATACAGTTTCTGGGGCAGAGGTATTCATATATGCTGCTGCCAACTGTATTTTAATTAATTGTAAGGATCAATTATCGTTTTCTATGTTGCTGAGTTCAATTATTGTTATTTAATACCTCTGAATATACCTATGTGTGGTTAACCCTTAAATTGCTGGTAATGCTAATGGTGATAATTGTGGTTTGAGTTACTGTATATCTATTGGAATTGCTGGTCACTCATTTATATCATTGTTGTTTACACGTTATATATATTGTATTTTACTTAAATAAATTATATATATTTTTGCACAAATATGCGGGATTGATTATTTTAATCAATTTGTTACTGTGAAGTAGTGTGTCAATACCTAATATAGTGTTAAGTTCTCAAATTTAATTTTATTTATGTGAAGATATCCAACCTAACTGGTTCTCCTGTTACCCCTTGAATATCTTCTACAATCCCCACTGCTTTAACCTCTAGCATGCCATAGTGGTACAAAGCGGGTTTGGCCAGCTGTTCCCATTGTGTCAAGTTTGTATGATGTACAACCAAAATGCCGCCGCTGTGTAAGGTACTATAACAAGAATCCAGCATCCACATAAAAAAAAAATCTAAACCTTGTGATGGCATCTGGACGTCTCCTGATGCTCCCCAGTAATTGATTACCCAGCAGATCCAGCTAGGATCAATAAAGGTGAAAAAGGGGAGCACCATGGCTCAAAAAAGCAAGAGAAAGAGGCTGTAGGTCAAATAGGGTTAAATTCAACATTAAAGGGGAATCCCCAACAATTTACAGCAACTCTCACAGTGAACGTACTAGATAACACTCCAGTAATGTGCCAGCCAGACAACTTCCCAAATTCACTGAATATAGACCAAAAGCAAACGTAACCCCCTCAGCAATCACATAAAAAATCAGTTATCATACAGTCCTTGTAAAATCAATAATATCTTTATTTAGTAAACTTAAAGCGGAACATTGAGGTAATATCAAGTCGCCATGCATTCATTAAACGCATGGAGACTAGCTTGAAAATAGATGTCTTACCGTTAAAGTAATCTGTCCCGTTTCAGGACTGACGGGCATGTTAGTGAGATCTGTGCGCATGCGCCGTTAGTCCCTTCCGGTGATCATATGGTGCACTGCAGTCTACTTAATAGAGACCGGGACTGATGGCGCAGGCGCACAGACAAGATGTTTGCGTTGTAGCCTGGGTTCCGGTCTCCAAGCGGGACGGATTATTTTAGACAGAGCTATTATTTAACGATAAGACATCTATTTTCAAGCTAGTCACCATGCATTTAATGAATGTATGGCAACTTAGTATTACCTGAAAGTTCCGCTTTAAAAACATGCTGTCACAAATATTGGGCTGTTGAAAAGTGTAAAAGATTACAGACCAGGATATGTTTTCATGAGTAGGTGCTGATGCCAACAGAGAATGCTTTTCGCATGTATGAAAACTTAGCTGTGATCAATGGCTCAATGGTTCCCCTGCTTCCATCCTACCCAAACTTCCAGGTAGGAATGAAAGGGATAGGGAAAAGCCTTCCGTGTTATGCCACCATTGACATTAAGGCTTTCCCCAATCCCACCCACACCTAACACATAGTTCAGGTAGGATGGAAGCAAGGGAGCCACGTGGCTCCACTATATGTATCTATTGATCTTCCATCTAAATCGGGTTGGAGATCTGTAGCTGGGGTGACATCAGGAAGGGTCCTGATGCTCCCCTTGAGGTCTGAATTTCACCTTTTGAGTGGAAGAGAGGAAAGAATATCTATCTGGCATTCAAAGGGTTAAAGATACATTATTATTATTATTAATAATAATAATAATAATAATAATAATAATAATAATACAAAAATAAAAATAATTAAAAAATGTTAAAAAAATTTTGAGCCGGCCGGCTCAAAAGGGACTGGCAGCGCAGGCGCATGGACGTCACTGTGACTAGATGTCCGTGCTTCCTGCTCCTGTGACCGTCAGAAAAAGGTAAAAATCTTTTGAACTGGGTAATATTTCTGGTGACTAGCGCTACTAAGCAGCTAGTCGCCAGATGAAGACTGATTTAAGGTAAAGTTATTGCGGGGTGGTAGTTCCCCTTTAACTCCTTGTTAGTCACAGCGCGAGAGCGTCGCTTATTTTGGGTGATCACTTTTTGCGGCTACCTCTCCACTATCCTTTTCTCTGACTACTATAGTACTGAGAGGCAGGCAGGGTTAATATTGCTATTTTATTATTAGTGAGAGGAATGAGGTTTCCCTGTGTGCTAAGCTAGTGTAAGAGGTAGCAACAATCAGTATACTCCTTTTTCCCGCTGACAGTGTATATATCAGTGTGGAGAATCAGATCTGCTGCCTACTATTATTACAGGTACCCAAATATAAGGTTACTTGTTATTATTAGATGACTAGGAAAGTAGGGAGGCCCCTTACTGTCTATTTCTAGTATAAGGGGAAAGATTAATCCTTATACTTTCTTACCTGCTGGTATTGTATTCAGCAGGGAGGTAGGTGGGACGGTTTCCTATTACTATTTCAGATGTTCAAACAACGAGTCAGGGGTTAACACTAGAGTATATAAGTCTTCCAACGAACACCTTAATTGGGAGATTATACTAATAGTTATACTCCTTTAGTTATACCGGAATCCAAGTGGGGAGATTTCGATTCATTATTAAAAAAAAATTTCTAGGTGCCCATACTACTGAAAAGCGATCGAATAGAAATAACATCTGTTTAACGTCATGAGATTTATGACATTATGATTCTATGTTACAGAGTAACTTTACATATTTATGCATCAGGATTGTATATTTCTTTTTATTCGCTGTTTTTTTTAAAAAGGGATTATTAAAGGTTATATTTTATATGTTTTTATTTACTTTACCCCCATGATTTAACCCTTTAGTCTGTCCCAGTGTCCAGTCAATATAGGAGTGGGATATGGTGCTGTTATGAGATTTTCTCTCTTTCCTCTTTATTGTATACTCCAATGCATTAAAGCTTCCTTTCAGTGGAACTTTCACCTTATTGAAGTTTGCGTACTTGAAAACTGCATTAAAAACTCCCTATGTATCATGTCAGACAAAAGACCGGCAAATGTACAGTTAAGGGGATATATTAATACTTGTTACCATATGCTAATGCGGTACCTCTGCAGCACCAGTGATGTTTCATATGCTAATTACATTATTCAGTGAAATTTCATATGCTAATTAAGTTATGTGCAATATCAAGACATTTTCACTTTCACTTTTCCCAGAAATAAAAGTATCTCCTAAGCCAGGGCTTATAATTTTAAGTCCTTTGCTACTAGCCAGACCTGAAAAGTTACTCTCCACTGCAAGCCAAAACATACCCACCAGGGCTGAATTTCTACTCGCCAGGCCTAAATTTTCACTCGCCATTGGCTAGTAGCGAGTGGAAATTTTGAGTCCTGTCCTACACTATACATCTGCTGGAATACTGGTTAACATGAGACACGGACAGTTTTGAATGAAGTTTTCAAATATGTAAAAAAAATTAAAAGTGATAGTTCCTCTTTGATGACAATTTTTATTTCTCCCCTACAGTGCAGATGCCACACTGAATCCCAATGGCCTTATTTATAAAAATGAAGAAGCAGAAATCTGGGGCAACGATAATGTCAATGAGCTTTGTCTATAATGGTCATTTTGTTCATGACTACTATATATGAAACACTGACCCAACATCTCAGCCATATCTCCAACACATAGGTTCAGAATCAGGATAATAAGATTGTAATAAAAATGGAATTCGATCCCATTTCTTCAGATGACTTATGATGTTATTGACAAAATGCTTGGGTGTCTGTTTCTAACAAATTATAAATTAACAAAATACAGTGTTTAGGAGGGTTCATTTTAGTACAATACGACTCAAATGGTGTGAGATTTCTAGTTACATTCGGTTTGCCAGGGAGGGATTAAAGGAATAGAATTATCTGACCATAATTCCACTTTCCTTCAGACTATAAATCCAATTTTGTTTGGATTTCATCATTTTATTACTATTTGTGACATGTCAAATTAAGTCAATTTGACAAAGGGTAAAAGATGTAAT
The DNA here is from genome assembly GCA_037306005.1 of Rhinophrynus dorsalis. Lineage (NCBI taxonomy): Eukaryota > Metazoa > Chordata > Amphibia > Anura > Rhinophrynidae > Rhinophrynus > Rhinophrynus dorsalis. The sequence continues at coordinate 376,044,558 of CM074721.1, read as the reverse complement.
TTGTTTAATTAGACTGACTTCTCCTCAAGCCAGGACAGCTGGAAAAACTTTTAAAGTGCTAGATATGAGTATGGATTCTGCTAACTGAACCCAGCTCTTGGTAAGCATGGAGTGAAACCAACGCCAAATGTTGGAAAGAGAGGTAGCTTTAAAATATTTAGAAATATCAGAGAGGCCCAAGCCACCCAATACCTTGCTCTTAGACATATCAGAATTTTAGTTGTGCAGATTTTTGTGTCAAAACAAAGAAATTAAGCACTTTTTGAGGAGTCTTAATATATGTATTAGAAAGATGAATAGGAATGGTCTGAAAAACATATAGAATCTGGGGTAGAATGCTCTTTTTGACTAAATTAATGCATCCAATCCAAGTAGGTGGAAGGCTATACCACTTATTTATGTACGATTTAACTTTGTGTTATTGGCTCTAAGTACGTTGGGTAAGTAAAGGCATAAGATTTATACCAAGACATTTAAGGGTAGATGTAGACCATTTGAGGAATACATTTCCTTGAGATTGTTTACTGTTGATCCCGAGCTGTTGATATTTAGTACTGTAAATTTGGATAGATTAATTTCAAAGTAGAAAACTTTGCCAAATATATTTAACTCACTCAGGATTTCTGGAATAGAGGATTTCTGTGAAGTCAGAGCAAATATAATCAACGAACATAGATAGTTAATATTCTTGATTGGAAGTTAAAATACTTTTAATTTTATTATTATTGCTCATGGCGCAGCCCAAAAGACTCCATAGTAAAGATGAACATAAGAAGCTTGCCTAGTGTCATTTCTTAGGGCAAATCTTCTCATATAAACCACTGTTTCTTGTACTAGCAGACAGGTTGCAGTATAAGGCCATAATTACCTTAATAACATTTATTTCCATGCCATAGTGAGCCAACATCTGTTGTATAAAGGAACAGTTTGTCCTATCAAAAGTTTTTTTCCGTGTCAACAGGCACCCTGAGATCATTAACCCATGATGTGCAGGAACTGTCATATGTCTTCAAAGGGCAGAACTGTGTGAAGGTCCTTAACAGATTTAAAAAAAAATCATTGGGAATTTGCAGATTTTTTGGTCCCCTAAAGTGCAGTTGGAATGTGTCAGGTAAGAACAGCCAGTGGCTAGAGTGGTGCTAGAGTTTGTAGCCAGATATGGGGAAATCATTGCTGCAGCCAAAGCCATAGGTATAGTTGCTGGCTGCAAGGCCAGATATCAAGCCCCAGAGGAGCCAGGGACTGTACCAGGTTGAATTCCCCCAGAGACTGCAAGAGGTTGCTCAATTCCCTACCCGTAGATGGAACCCTAGATGCAAAGGTAGAAAGTAATTTTGTACAATGCTAAGGGCAACTTGACCATCAGCACAGAGGAGGAATCAGATGTCAGATAGGTGAGTCGTAAATAGTATGAACCAGAGTCGAAGCAGGGCTGGGAAAAGATTAAGCAAAATCTATCAGAGCCAGAGTCGGAACTTCAGGAACAAAGGTGGGCCCAATCAGCAGGTGGAAGCAGAGTCAAGAAGAGCCAGATCAGACATCACTTGCATTCTGAATCAGGAGACAGAAACGTCAAGGCAGGCTTGGTCGGAAGCCACAGGGTCAGTGAGAGTACATATTAGGAGTCTAAACAAGCCAGATCGTAGGCCACAGAATCAGTTGTAGTTCAAATCAGGAGATGGTAGTGGTGCCTAGAAAAGCCAGGTCAGAAACCACAGGGTCAGTCAGAGTTTGAATCGGAAGACGGTTGCAATGTCAAAGTCCATAAAGAAGCAGACCTGCCAAAGGGATAGTAACTCCGTCAAAGTTGGGCAACTTGACTCCCCCTAGCTCCTGAGGACTACAACTTCCATCAGCCCTGGTCAGCCAAGAGTTGGCTGAGCATGATGGGAATTGTTGATCTCACCAGATGGAAGGCCTTTGGTTGCCCAACTTGGATCTACACACAAACAGATAATCTTAAAAGAAGTTTTTTTTTTGTTTGTTTTTTAAACACTTGGTCTGTACCAACAGGTCCTGAAACAACGTCCACAACAGTTCCCTTTCCCAGCAAGGGTACCTGAAATACTAAAAGAAATATAGGAGGAAGAATCAATGTAATTCCTCTCCTGGCATCACAAGTACAGTGAGTGGGCAATAAGCATACACAAGTATCTTAAAACAAAATGCCTATTCCTCCCAACTGGACTCTGTTTCTGATAAAGGTAAATAGGGAACAAAAAAGAAACAGTAGATGGTTTGAGATAAAATTCAGCAGTGACACAGTCAACATCAGTGGTATAAGGATGGCAACATGCATAACTAATGCCAGGATTACCTATGCAATGCATTTTTTTCAATGCATATTACTGGTGTTGCGCCAGGCAAATCCTTTGCGTTAAGAAAAGGCTCTAATTTTGATTTACCCATCATCGAGAGAAATACACATCCTGGCCAGTTATGGTTATCTGGACAGCTACAGCTGTACATGGGCAATTTTAATTTTATTTATTTTATTTTTTTTTTTTTTTTCTTTTTTTTGAAAGTTTATTGAAAATCAGAAATGACATACAGAATGTATATAGAAACAGTGCAGAGTACAAAGTACAATGAGTGAGACAATAGGGTAGGCATAGCCCACAAACAAACTTGAGTGCTAAATGGCCAAACCGATCATATAACATTCGAGGTTTATAACTGCCTGTGTACAATATTTGGGAATGTAATATATAAAATGAGAAATATATATAGAAAAAAAAAAAATTTTCAGTAATCGGAGGGAAGTACTCAGTGAAAAACAGGATCAAAACTGTAGATATGCAAGGCAACACACAAACCCATGCTAATTTCATTAGTAATGGCCATACTATAAAGGCAGTCTAAAGGGTCAGAATGTCGAAGCAAATAGCAATCGTGATTAATGAACTATACCTAAGTAAAAAGGTAAGGAAGTGAAGGAAAGTACCGATAGGTAATTGGAGGTAAAGGAGTAGAGAGAAGGGGGTGTGAGTAGAGGGTACTCCAAGTAATAGAGAGAGAGTGGGATAAGGAGGGAAAGAGAGCCTAGGGGGGTGAGGAGCCGGAACCAGATATCAAGCCGCTGCTTGTCAAGCTTATGAAGAATATTATTGCCTACTAATATAGTGCAGAATCCCACACCAAGGGCAAAAAAAAAAAAAAAAAAAAAAAAGGTCCCATGTGACACTCTTAGAAAGAGCATATAAGTGAGAGAAGGTATTATGAGGATGAAATCCATGTACCCCAAATTCTATTATACTGATCCAAGTTATTATGATCCAAAGCATAACATTTCTCCATTCGAAGGAGAGAGTCTACTCTGTCCAACCATAGTTGTGCTGATGGAATTTGTTTAGATTTCCACAAGCTTGGAATTACTGCTTTTGCCACATTAAGAAGTGGAACTAGAGTCCGCATTGATATCCGGGGAGTAGCCCGTGGGGGGGGTTGGATATAGGAGAATAGGAAAATCAAAGGGTCAAGAGATAAAGAGATCCCCAGTTTCCTAGCAATAATTGAACGAACTTCTTCCCAGTAAGGGGACACACAGGCACATGTGCACCATATATGATACAGTGAACCTACTTCTAGAGAGCACCTCCAACACATTAGCGACGCGGATTGGTATATCTTAGACAATTTCAACGGAGTAAGATACCATCTTGTATATAATTTGTAATTCAGTTCCCTAATGTTGGAGGAGCGTTCATACTTAAAGTTAGCCCGAAAGACCCAGTCCCAGATGGGCGTGTCGGAAGGTAGAGACAAATCTTTTTCCCAGAGAGTCAAAAAGTATGGTTTAGAACTGGCAGAGGGATCTGAGAGTATGTTATAAGTAATTGATAGAGGACGTCGCACTACAGTCCCAGAAGCTAAAATGGTTTCGAACTTAGTGAGATCTCTCATGTTCGCTCCACATTTTAAGTGTTTTCGTAACCAGTGGCGAAGTTGAAAGAACGCCCACCAAGGGATCCTACAGTGTCCCAGGTGTGATTGAAGTTCCTCCCTAATAAGGGGTTGTTGCAGCTTGAGAAGGCTCCCCAAGGTTGTAAGACCATAAGATTCCCACTCCTGAAAAATCGTAGGTTTAAACCCTGCTGGAAAATCTGGGTTTCCCACAATAGAGATCAGAGGCGAAGGGAAAGTGGATAGAGGATTGATAATATCCGTAGAATGCCAAATAGTCAGTATGTGTCCTAAAACAGGGTGATTTTTACAGGCAAACGGGATATCAGAACGTCGCAGCCACAAAAGTTGTATGGGGTCTAGCTGAGAAATGTCCGCATCAATGGTGTCAGTCCACCATTTCTTGTTTGCCAGGGAGAAATCGAACACCTTAGAGATGGCTGATGCCTTATAATAGTTGAGAAAGTCCGGAAGTCCCAAGCCACCTTGGGCAATAGGTCTAGATAAAATAGTATGACGCAGTCTAGGTTTTTTCCGAGCCCAAATAAAGGCGATAGTTTCAGATTGTAAAGTGGATATTAAATAACCTGGAAAGTGTAAGGGAATAGTATTGAAAACATAAAGTATTTTAGGGAGGATCATCATCTTTAGGATATTTATTCGCCCTAGCCAAGAAGTGTACAATGGTCTCCATCGTCTGAAATCGGATTTAATCGAATCTAAAAGAGGAAGAAAGTTCAGTTGAGGGATGTCAGAGATCTTTGAAGACAGTTTGATACCCAAGTAAGTAATATATGAGGGCGCCCATTTGAATGGGTATTTACTCTGCAGCGGTGTCATTTCCTTCGGTGACAGGTTAAAATTCAAAATTTCGGATTTGGAGAGATTAATCTTCGCTCCTGACACCGAACTATACTGATCCAAGACTGTCAACAACCGCGGTAAAGAGGAAGATGGGTTAGTCATAGTAAATAGAACATCATCTGCAAATGCTAGAAGTTTGTGTTCTGATCTAGCTACCTTAATTCCCTGAATGGAAGGGTCGTTTCTAACAAATTGCAGTAAGGGTTCCAAAGACAGGTTAAATAGAAGTGGGGAGAGAGGACAACCCTGTCGAGTCCCATTTCGAATAGAAAACGAATCCGAATACGTCCCATTCACCATAATCTTTGCTGACGGGGAGGAATAAAGACTCATTATGCATTGTATGAGAGAGGATCCTAACCCTGCGTTGTTCAAGACAGCTTTAAGATAACACCAATTGACCCTATCAAACGCTTTCTCTGCATCTGTTCCCAGGAGAATAGTAGGTATTTTAGATTTGATTGAGGAGTGTATTAAGGAGATCAGCGCCGATGTGTTGTGGCTAGCTTGTCTGCCCGAAACAAAGCCACCTTGGTTTGTGTGAAGAAGAAAGGGCAGGTGGGGGCGAAGACGCTCCGCTAAGACACGTGCGAAAATCTTTATATCTAAGTTGAGTAAGGAGATCGGGCGGTAATTACAGCATAAGGAGGCATCTTTGTGGGGTTTGGGTAGTACCACTATGTGAGCTTCAAGGGCTTGGGTTGGGAAGGATTCACCAGTCCGGACTGCATTAAACGCCTTAGTCAAATGAGGAACTAGCAGCGCATCGAATGTTTTATAGTACATGGAGGAAAAGCCATCTGGTCCTGGACTCTTGCCCAGGGGTAATTGGCGTATGACTTGGGAAACCTCATCTTCCCGGAATGGCTGGTCAAGGACTTGTCTGATGTCCTCTGGGAGGCTTGGTACCTTGGCCTGAGCTAGGAAGGAGTTAACCTCTGCCTGAACTCTATGTCCTGAGCCTACAGTCGGAATATTATATAGATGTTCATAATAATCACGGAAGGCATTAGCTATACGTGGGTAAGAAGAGATAGGTGGACCTGTCGGATTCTGAATATGAGAAACATGAGTCAAACGTCGCTTGATTTTCAGGAGATTAGCTAATCTTTTACCACATTTATTGTCAGACAAGTACTTATGATATTTTTGCCACATGAATGTTTTTTGAAAGGATTCCCGAAGTCGATGGTTTATCTCCTGGCGAAGCCCTAAAATTTCAGTCTTCAAATTGTTGTCAAGTGTCTGCTTATGAGAAATTTCAAGGTTTTGAAGTTTCCCTAGTAGTCTGTTAAGAGATTTTTCCCGTTCTTTTTTTCGAACAGAACCAAATTTTATAAAGAGACCCCGCAGTACACATTTATGAGCCTCCCAGACCGAGGTATGAGCTAGCTCTCCTGTGTCATTAATCAAAAAATAATCTTGAATTGATCTACTAATTGAGACCTTAACAGAGTCATCTTGAAGTAGGGACTCATTGAGCCTCCAAGATTTAGACGTAACTGGCACTTCAGGAAGAGAGAGGGAAAGAAGGACTGTGGAGTGGTCAGACCACGCAGTTGAGTGTATATCTACTGACTGCACAAACTGAAGCAAGAACTGAGAGATAAAGATATAGTCTATACGACTATAGGAATTATGCGGAGTGGAGTAAAAGGTGTAATCTCGATCAGAAGGATGAAGCATACGCCAAGAATCAATCAATTGCAAGTCAGTAATCCGCTGGCGGAGCTTAGAAAGATGTGAGGTTTTAAAAGGAGAGCTCCCGGAAGATGTATCGAACGCTGGATGTATGGCCATATTGAAGTCCCCTCCCCATATAATATGACCTTCAGCCCAGGAGTCTAATTTAGAGATAACAGTCTGTAGAAATGTCAACTGGGATTTATTAGGTGCATATACATTGGCTAGAGTAAATGGTTTATTATGTATCAGCCCCTTAAGAAAAATGAATCTACCTTCGTCATCTGCTAACCTATCCAACAGAACCCACGGTAGTCTTGAGTGTATTAGGGTGCCCACCCCTCTCTGTTTAACCATAGCTGAGGAGAAATAAGAGTTCGGATATTGACGTGAAGTTAATTGAGGGTGAGAAGAGGACTTAAAATGGGTTTCTTGCAAAAAGACTATATCAGCTTTGAATCTTTTGCAATCCCGTATTAACTGAGATCTTTTTTCTGGTGTATTCAGTCCCTTGGTGTTAAGAGTCATAACCTTCAAATTATACATAGTAGGTAAATTGCAGCAGCCATACTAAAAGGGTCCAGCTCCACAACCCCCCAGTAAGAGGAGAGAGGAAATCAGGGTAGAAATGGGCAAGAGAATGTAGGGGAGGAATGGGAATGAAGAATAGAAAGACATCTAAACATTGACAGGAGGAAAAGACCCACTGAGAAAATGCAGTTACCACGATTAAAGTCTGTGAGAGGGTAGAGTGACAGAAAGTCGTGGGGGTACGAATAGAAGTCCGATGTAAGTCAGAGATTAGCATGGGTTGTAGAGGGTAGATGTTCCACGAAATAGTCTAGACGGAAATATATAGTCTGTAGGGCTATAAACATTGGGAAGGAGGAGATAGATCTTTCCAGTTGATCTCGCAAGAGCAAGTGGAGAGGTAACAAAGTCCCTATAACTCTATTATTAAGATAAGATCACTGTATAGAAATAAGTTTGGTTGAGGTGAATGTCAATGTTTAAGTCATATAGAATAGCTTGATCTGCTAGAGTGTGAAGCTAGTAACAAAACATAGTAGATACCACAAATCGTCCCAAGGAATAGTACTAAAGCTGAGGTTAAGTGAGTTCTATAGAGAGTAGTGGCATATATGGGGACAGTAGTGACATGAAACATAATGCAGAAGGAGGTAAAGTCCAGAGGTAATTTACCAAGAGGCCTCAGAACGGAGGCACACCAGGGACAAGCTCCCGCAGACCCAGAACACCCGACATGCTGAAAAAACCCAATCCAATCATTCTCCTTCGGTTCAGAACTACCCCAAAAGCCAACAGCCTTCCTACCTTTGTAATCTGTTCCCAACCCCTGCATAATCAACCTCCCAATAGTATTTGGTGAGGGGGTCCCCATAAACTGGGGAACAATCCCTTCAAAGTGCTCTGGATCCGCCGGCAGCAAGCCCCCGGTCTACGTCCGTCACATTATTCACTTATAGAGTAAGGGGCATGAGGTATTAATAAGGTGAGTCAAGGGGCCACTATCGCAGCGCACCTCTCAAGGGATATTGTAGATCGCTCAGAATCAAGCACCTGAGTACTGTATAAAGCCAAAAGTGGTGTTAAATAAGGAAAGAGGAGGCTGCAACATACCCCCCCGACTCCCCCCTCACATCCATTACTTCACAAGCATACTGCTTCATCTCCCAATCCCAGATCAGATTAGCTTCGAGATAAAGGAACCGACAGCTTAATGGTCCCTAATATACACTCAACCTCTTTGAAAGAGTTATAAGTAGCCAAGATAATCTTTATCAAATTTGAAGCCGAGGTACCTAGGAAAAGTTATTCTGCCTAGACTCTGGCTAGGAGATAAAGCAGTAGCATATATAATGGGCAATATGACATGAAAACGTTTAACTTTGCAGTATAGAAATATACAATCGAAGAGAAAGAAAAAAAAAAAAAAAAAAAAAAAAAAAAAAAAAAAAAGGGAAGTTTGGGGGGAAAAAGGGGAGACAATCATCAGAGGTATCATTTATACACTCTATTATGAGAAAGTATAACACAGCAAATTATGATCGCGTTCAGATCAGGGTGACATACCCATCTTACCCAGTGAGAGATACCAGAAGGATGATCATTGTAGCACATGAACAACACAAAGTCCAGATGCGAGTGTTCTTATCTATGAAACAGTACATTAGTGGTGAGTAAAGTGTAAACATGTAAAGTCACAAAACTGGTAACTTCGGTACATGAACAGCAATGCGTGGTTGTTGTCTTCAAGCCCAAGATGCTGCGACCGGGTCCTGCTGAGCCTGATGTGCGACCTCGTCAATCTTTCGGTGTTTAAGCCGTTGTGCAGGCGATCCAGGTGACCATTCTAGCCGGCGTTGTGATTTGTGGGAAGGTGGTGTAATCGGGTGAACAATAGGTTGGGGCAAGGAAATGCCCAGAGCAGAGCAGAAGGAGGCTACTTCATCCGGAGAGTAGAGCGAAGCAGATTTTCCATTCAGCGATGCATGGAGTGCAAAGGGGAAACCCCATCTGTATCTGATCTGGAGAGATCTTAAGTGCTCCGTTAAAGGTTTTACTTCCCTCCTCTGTTGTAGAGTATATGGAGAGATGTCGTTGAATACCGCTATTTCAGCTCCAACACATTGTAGTGAGGGGGTATCCCTACATTTCCTCAAGATGAGGTCTTTAATCTCAAATTGTAGAAAACAGAGGATGACATCCCTTGGTGTGTTATTATCCCGTGGTTTGAGAGCCCGATGAATCCTCTCAATGTAGATCGGGCCTGTGTAGGCATCTCCCAGCAACTCTTTGAAAAACGATACCACGGTCCCTTTCAGATCCTGTGATTGCACCGTTTCTGGAAGGTTTTTGATCCGGAGGTTACACCTCCTCCCCCTGTTGTCGAGATCGTTAAGTCTAGTTGTAAGATGGGTGATATGGTCTTTTTGACTGGACACCACACTTTCCAGGGTCTTAACCCGATCTTGTATCTTGGTTTGATTAGTTTCGATGGTAAGTGCCCTTTGTGAAAGGGATGTCAGATCGGAGCGAATAGAGGCAATCTCTGTCTTCAAGGCCTCCTTCAGCTCTTCCATCAGCCCCCGAAGTTCAGCCGTCAGGGAGCAGGTAAGGGACTGGAAGTCTGATTTAGTGAGCGGTGGATCCGCTTCTAAAACCTGGCCTGGTCGGGTCTCATCACTGCACGCTGACTCCATCGCGGCACCAACTCCGGCGTGATCTAAGGAATCGCCCAAGTCTTGTGCGGATGAAACTGAAGGAGACAGAGGGGGCGGGCTCTGTGTTGGCGTGCAAACCACCTCAGGAGGAAAGTAATGTTTTAAAGTAGATTTGGGTAAATTGGATACCCGTTTTCTCTGCCGCATACCTCTTACAGGTAGTTCAGACCCTCCCAAGTGCAAATAGGCACAGATCCGTCGCAGAAAACAGCATTAAAAATCGTGGAAACACCGGAGCTCGGAAACTAGGCTGCCATTCCTTCAGCAGTCAAGCCACGCCCCCCTACATGGGCAATTTTAATATACCTGTATATTAAGTCATGTCTCTTGTACCTATTACAGCTGCAAAGCTCTGATTTCCATGGAAGATAACAGATGCACTGAATGAAATCAGTTGCATATGATTTTGACATCCCAGGTTTCTCCACTAGAAAAAGGTAAAGTCTAAGCTGTAACTATTCACAACTATTGCTTGTCACAGGACATATTCAGCAGATTGCAAATGTGAGCAACTCGTCATGGTGACAGTCACCATGACAGTGTCACATGTGTTACATTTTCCTAAATTAATGCATGAAGGAAATTTAGCACAAAGACAGGGTCGGTATGTGCAGTATTAGACTGGCGTCAATATGCAATGAAATTACAACACCAGGGGGATTATGCCCTAAGGAGTTAAAAAGAGGAGATTACTTCTCCACTGATATCTCTTCTCCAGTTTCTATGTTATTTTATAGAGTCTATGCACTAGGATCACCAAAGTTAGAGAAATTTTAGTTCATTTGCTCCATAGAACAACTTAGGAAGTGGAAACATGATAATCACTGGAAATATCATCTCCAATTTATCACCCTCCTATCACACCTTAAAACAAAGAAGAAGCTGTCTGAGATATGGAAATGATTAGAGTTCTGATGAGAAGGATCATATGGGTAACAAGTTAAATGATTATAAATGGTGTTGACTTAGCCGTGAAGAAATTCAGCACTGTGTTTTCAAAGGTGTTAAATCGAAATAGTTGGACATACACAGGTTTCCCTCCTGTGCTTTAGAATTATTAATGGAATTTGCCTCAAACATGAGAAATGTTTTAATTTGAGTTGTTCTATCCAAGGTGACCACACAAGGTGACACACACACACACACGCATGAAATTAGTCTTTATTTTGCTTTCCTATTGTTAGTTCACGATTAAGTAAAAAGTCAAAGTACACTTACATTGAAATAAAACCACAATTATTTAATTACATTTTATTGGTGTGTGTGTGTGTGTGTGTGGGGGGGGGGATTCTCTGGCTTAAAGACATCATCCACATGCAATCTGTAAAAGGTACACAGATTACATCTTAGTTCAAGACAAAAATGAAACATTTTACCACAAAAGAGAAAAAGATAAGCAAAAAAAATAATTAAACATCCTGACCTCAAAAACAGAAAAATATATTGTCCAACTTTGGAATATATTCCATTACATGCGATTACTTCAGTAGGAATCTGCTAATACTTTTATAATTCGTTTTACACTTTCCTAGAAGCATCTTTACTTTATTAACATACTAATATATACGAATTACAAATGTCACTTAACCATTATAAATATTACTAAATCAGTAACCGTATGTAAAATCATGTCATACAGTACAAACATATATAGTAACTCTGCGTTTATTACACCGAAGCTTATCTCATCGACAAATAATCAGCTATCTCGTACACATTTGTTGTTACCTGAAGTCACCCTGGCCATGGGCGCCGCCATCTTTCCCGGAACAAAGCTTTATTTACACGGAAACTATTGGAAGCAGAAGAAGGGCGGAGATTTGATGACGTTTCCAAACTGAGTAGCGGAAGACTACAATTTTGATCCGATGCTGTCTTTAACTGTAGCGGACAGCTGTGGCGAGAAAATTATTTGACAAAGAAAGGTGGTACAGTTGTTAACCATTTGCGCACCATAATTGGTGAAATTCTATATGTTTATGAAATCGAGCGCTTATGGGCGAGCGTTTCACATATGGAAATAAATGTATACGAAACTTTCAATTTTCCAGTAATGCTACAAGTTATGAATTGACTTGATGAATGAATCAGTGTGTGAATAGGGTACCCGATTGTACTATTGATTAATTCTAAAATGACCGCAGACTACAGTTCTAGGCAAATACATTATGGGAACTTTTAGTGGCTAATTAAAAAATCTCAGGGTCAGCACATCCGGTAAAACCAGATATAGTTTTAACCCTTTGTGCCAGTAGGTAACGTTTAATTTAATACAGTTTGGGACCCAAATCCCTCCATCCCTCTTTCCCACCCTAATGTCCCTCTTTTTAGGAGATAAGACTGTTTAGTGTATAAGCACACTGTTCCACAGCAATGCATCTCATATTTAGTTGGTTTAAAGAACAGTAATAATATCCCATAACAATGTTAAAGAAATAAATAATATGACACAAATCCTCTCTCTCAAACCGCTATGGTTTGAGAGATATCCTCCATTAAAGTTCCCCTCTCACTCCCCTTCTCCTGATGTCCGCTGTAAAGCTGACAGAAGGAGATCTGTGTCGGCCGACATGAGGAGGATCTTCAGCAGAGACGCAATAGCGCAATTTAAAAATAAATACTTATTTGGAACAGTCTAAATTGCGCTAATGCGGCTCTGCTGAAGAGCCACTTGTCGGTCCCCGGACCAGGAACTTTTGCTGTCAGCTTACAGCTGACTTCACAAGAGCGGGAGGGAGAGGGGAACTTTTAATGGGGGATATCTCTCCAACCCTACTGGTTTCAGAGATAGGATTTGTGTCATACTGTTTATTTTTTTAACCTCTACAAAACTCTAAGCATTTTTTATGGGCCATTACTGTCCCTTTAATTAAAATAATTTGGTCTTGCTGTAATCACTTAGTAATGCCCCACCAACCAGCCCCAGCAACACCACCTAAAAATAAGTGTCCTCTGTGGCTATTTGAAATGTTGAGCGGTATGCTACCTTTCTAGTAGAAAGTGCCCTAAGTTATGGACTAAAGATTAGGGCATTTAGAGCATTACTATCTCACTCTGAGAATTTGGCCCTTTACCCAGAGACTAATATTGTGCTTCAAACCCTGAGCCTCAGGATATATCCCATATAGTTCAAAGGTATGCCAATTTCTAGGGACAGTCCATGGTTTTGGCTTCCTGTCCCTGAAGTCTGGTCTCTCTGTTTTTCATCCCTAGTTTTAAACAAGAATTTCAACCCCATATTCTGAGTTCTTATCATTGAAAGATTTCTCATAATATTTAGGTGTAGGGTGAATTGCCCAGGACAATCCAAGATTTTAAATACGTGTCCCGGACTCCCATCTCCTGGGCAGCTTCCTTCTGGGACAATACAGTAGTCCCAGAATAAAGACTTCAGAGCATAAAGCATGGGTGGATTGTCCTATCGGGGGATCGGGCATCCCCCGGTGGGCAGCTAGATTATGGGCTGGTGTCGGGGATGGCAATTAAGGGCCTGCCCTGAGGACAGTGCCTGGACTGCGCTGCTGTGGAGTATCCTTCCTTCATCCATCCTCCGGTATGCTTGGCTCGCATGTTCCCCTGCCCCTGGGCTGTGAGGTTAGCAGGGGGAGCCTCAGCAGCCAACTGAATTGCGAACTGATACACTTCCATGGTACAGGGCCCGCCACGGCTGCATCATGGGAGTGGACTTCTGGACCAGTATGGCTGCGACGGGACGGGAGTCTGTGTCTGTGGAGGAGCAGCCTCTGCCAGCAGTTTTCTACAGCCAGGTGACGGCAGAACCGAATTCAAGGCCCAACCAGGGCCTGCAGGGTTGGGGACCCATTGATGTTGGCTAGGGTTGCGGGAGGTGGGTGACGGCCTGGGGGTTCCTAGCCACTGGTCTTATGCATTAGCAGAAGAAGAAAAAAAAGTGTATATATGTGTGTGTATGTATTGGGGTGTGTGTATGAATGTGTGTGTATGTAGTTATATATATATATACACGTGTGTGTGTGTGTATATATATATATATATATATATATATATATATATATATATATATATATATATATATATGAAAAAAGTGTATATGTGTTTGTATGTATTGGCGTGTGTGTGTGTATATGTGTGTATGTAGTTATATATATTTGTGTGTATATGTAAAAAACATGTACCTAATATTGATCAATACAGGTATACCTGTTTTTTTTAATTGTGCTTAATAAATTGTTTTGTGCTCTCAACATCTCTACATCAGTTACTATCTATAGGTTTTATTATATTTTTTGAGATTAGAGCTTTTTCTGTTTTTTCTCTTTGTGTGATCATTCACTCCAGGATTACAGTGGGTTCATAGCTGCCTTATGTTGTATACGTGTAGGTCTATAGATAGAGTGCCCTTTACACTGTATTTGTAATAGTATTAGAGGATTTGCACAAATCTTTGGCAATTAAGGTTTTAAGACCCTTACATGGATAGAGTTGGCCAAAGTATGCCTCTCCTGGTGGGCGTGGTTTTGGTGGTAGGAGCAACATTTCATCTTTGGACCCAGGTAGCACAATGTCTTGGGCCAGCCCTGGATCAGAGGATCTCACCTCACCGTCCCACGATATATTGAAGGAGAGGCCTGTGTTGCCACTGGCACAGGCACTCCCTGTGACAGCCTTCGCATTCAAGGGGGCGTCGATAGGGACGTCGTTGACAGAGGCTGCTTATATATGTATATAAACACCAGTTAGTGGGCTGCTTTAAAAAAAAAAAAAATGCCCGGGCTGGTATTCCCCTACAATCCGCCACTGGCATAAAGTTCTAAACACTAGAAGTAGAGCTGCCCATTGCCTACTGTGACAAAAGTGATATCTCTGTTGGGCTAGAAAAAATGCCTTCCAGACAGAGCTCTAAATGCTAGAGAGAGAACCAAGACTTGATTCTGACATCAAACAGGAGCTAAAGTGCAATTCTGTTGTAGTGTAATGTTAGTTTAAGGCTTTGAACTTGATGTATATTTTCATGTAGCCCACCACAGGCATCACTTTCCATGTACAGTGACCTCTCATGCATAGCTGCACTAGAGCCAAGGACAAGTACTTTGCTGCTTAGATCTCTGCAGTGTCCCTGAATGGAAATATGGTCACCCAATTTATACAGTTTAATCTCTATTATACAAGGATTTCTGCTGGTGTTATGCTACACAATAACTACGAAGAACTAGTGACATTCTATCATGTGACTGGCCAGGGGAAAAGTGGTCCTAGAAATATGTTTTATATGTTAGCAAGAATGGTGTAAGACAGATTTACCAACTTTTCAAAAGCATTTCCAGGGATTCTTTTCCCCTGGTCAGTTACATGACAATCAATGTCACAAACTGTTCTCAGTACTGTGTAGCAAGGCGTAAGGATTTGGAAAGAAATCCCTTTGACTAACTGACCAATAGGTCAGTAATGTCTTGAGATTAGGGAGCATAAGTAGGCTTTGTTGGCTCCCACTGCAAAGTTGTCCTGCAGTTGATGCTGTAGTAAACTTACTAGCCGCAAGGCTAGATAGTACAGACCAGTAGTGCCAGTAAGCACTCAGGATAACTTTGCAGGGATAGAGAGAAGGGACTACAGAAAGTAATGGGCAGAGCCTGTCAAAGTTACTCACGAAGACACGAGATGACAGCTTGGACCTCTGTGTTGGGTGCCTTCACAGGGTATGTACACACTTGGTGCAGATACACTGGCTATGGCTGCACTGTGTATGTATATGAGGTCTGCTGTGGCTGTATTGTGGGTCGCTGAATGTGGGCTATATCTGCATTGTGGAGCATATGAGAACATTCTCTAATTCTCTAGCTACACTGTGGTTCTTATGCCTGCACGATTTAGTGTGCTGGGGTCTATTCATGTCCACTATTTTACTATCTTTGCTTTATGGTATGTGTGCTTTATTATTATTATTATTATTATTATTATTAATAATCTTTATTTATATAGAGCCAACAAATTCTGCAGCGCTTTACAGTAGCCGCGCTCTGGGGCTTATGGGTTCACACTATGGTCTATGCTTGCTGGTGGACTCATTTACATTCCTGGTATGCATGTGTAGATTCATGCTTCTGTGAGGTGAAAGTATGTTTCCCATTCTGCACTATGATTCTTATATTCAGTTCACTATGTAGTATTTTGCTTAATCGTGCTCTGTCTGAAAGGCCATGATTGTGTACTCTGTAGGCTTATTCTCGCTATCATGTTTCTGAAGAGCATATACTTGCTATTTGCTGCTTGAAGGGAGAACTTGTACATAATATGCTGTTCCATGCTAGGGACTGCAATGCACCTGTGTACATGAATTTTGGGAGCACTGAAATGCTCTTTTGCACTTTACCTGTACGGTGGCTATCTTCAGTTCCCACATGTATAGTTTGGAGGCATTGTGGTATGCCCATGTGTTTATTCTCTGAATTGCCGAGATGCTCTTCTGTGTATGCTTCTGCCTCTTGGTGCTTCTCCTTTGTATGGACTGTTTGATAGGATGTGTCCATTTTATTTTGAGGTACACTCTTAATTCTATGAGGTTGACCTCTGCACATTTATGGTTTGCTTATGGGTATATACACACATTGGATATACTATGGTGTGCTTTATTAGGCACCCAATGCTTTTTGTCTAGTGTGGTGCTAGTTGTGCGTACGTTTTTTGCACTTGGTAATGTGCCTCTTTTATAGTTTGGTTACTAGGTCTTGATTCTTATATGCATTTTAATGCTCTGCGGTGTACTGTTGTGTCTGTGCTCATGGGAGCGGTGATAGTCATGTGGGCACCTTTGTCATACATGTAGTCTCTTTTAGAGGTTGGTAGTGATGTTTCCTATTAGACAGTTTTTGGGTTTATGCATCCTGGTAGGAGATGTTCCTTTGGCAACCCTTCTAGGCTTAGTGTTTTTGGTGTCCGCTTCCCTTTAAGCGAGCCAGGGATTTTAGTAGGAGTCTTCTCCCTCTTCTCCAAACAAAGAGCCTAACAGATAGCAGTAGGTAAGCCTCTAGGTGTTTTTTTATTTTAAAAGAGTGACGGGGTACAGAAGATGACATTAGTCAGTACCCATGTTTCTCAGAAGAGTCTCGAAATAGAGAAGCCCTATGAGAGGATTGCCTACAGAGTACGCACATAGTCTAGAGCCTAGCCATAAGATGTTTCTCCCTTAATGGGATTCTCTGCCTAATGTCTTCCAGAACATCAGTCCTCCAAATATATAAAGACTTTCTAATCTCCGGATTTGATCAGCAGTTGTGATTAACACTCCTAGGCTGACTAAAATTGCCATCCAGAAGAATACTATCTTCAAGGGATTGATGTGATGATATCTGATCATAGTTCCGCCTTCTGTCTGCGAATGATGTCATATTCTGTTCAGTCTTTTTCCGGAGCAGCCAGGCTAATTGCCATACTATGCATCTTCAGAGGAGTAAAGGTGGTGGAAGATCTGCTTATGACCAGAATAGAATCCCCTCTTCTAGAGATCACTTTCTAGGAATAATTGGTTTTCTCAGTGATATGCTAAGCCTTTATTTGGTTGGTTGATGATTGTTGGAACCTCTATTTCCTGTGCTTTTATTAATAATTTTCTTTATTTATGTATTTTGGACCCTCCATTTCTAACTGCTTGGGTACTCACCCATCTAGTGAATGCTGCCATGGATGTCCAGGAAAATGGAGAATTATATCATACTTACCGAAATTCTCCTTTCCTGGACATAAACGTGGCAGCATTCACTAAGTTCCCATCCATTGTTTGGTTTTTAGCTTTGAGACTAAGACATCTGGTGAAGGAGGAGGGGGGGGTCACTTATACTGTTTGAATTTTGTTTGACTTTTTCTCTGTCCTATTAGCTGAAAGGGGAGGAGCTACCCATCTAGTGAATACTGCCATGTTTATGTCCAGGAAAGGAGAATTTGGTAAGTATGATATAATTATAACCCTCAACAGTTCCAATACACATACTTTCCCAGTTTCTTATTAATAAGATTGGAAAAAGGTCTAACTCATAAAATAAAATATAATATTTATTTACCTCTACATAAATCTGAAGTTTCACTCTTAGTTGGAGACTTTTCTCAGGGATATAAGTACATTATAATGGAGATTAGTCTCACACCATGCCAGGATTAGCAGTTTGTAGATTTAAAGCAATAAAATTAAATAGTGTAGAAGTTAAAAACCTGGTGGAAAAATATTGTAGACATAGTTTGGAACACAGAAAGGAGTTGTTAAAGGGTTGTTATACACACACACACTCTTTCTCTCTATTTTTGCTGACTCCACAAAAAAATAACAATCATGTAAGAGAATCAAATTGATCAAATATGATTATAACAGGGGTGTGTCTGTGGAGATATGTGTGTTTTTGTGTATGCCTGTATATGCATATATGTCTATATCTGGGTGGATGTGGACATGTGTGTGTGTATATATATATATATTTATAGCTATAAATGCATGTGTATATATAGCGGTATTATGGCATGGAACAGCTGGAATTCTGTTTCCTTAATTAAGAATCCAGGGCAAATTCAACTGTTCCAAACTTGAGGGTATCACACAATTACACCAATAAAAAGGGTCTTCAAAGGGTTTGACAGGATGAATTCCTTATTTAGACATTTGAGAACTCAAAGGAAGGTTTCTCCTAGTTAAATATGAAAGGAGTGAGGACAGATGTCCAAACAGTCTTTTTGTTTGTCAACAAAGAGTTCAGATAGGAAAACTTTCCCCCATCAATAATATCTCTTGGAGGCCACCATGAAATTGCAAGTGGGTGTGGTGATAAATGGCCAGTTGAGTTGACCAGTTTTCACCAGACCTGACTGATAGAAAAATGGTACAATAAAAGGAGTATTTTGGGGTGGAACCAGAGCAATAATAGAGAAAAGCATGACGGGGCAGCAAGAGAAGAGCAGCCTGTGAGAGGAAGATCAGCCTGATGTGAACCCAGCAGAGGAGCAGACCAGAACCAAGGTCAGTGCGGGAGGGTGTGAGGAGATTGTCATCATATTATTTACTGGTATCCAATATAATTCCATCTTATTCCATTTCTGTGACTCCTTATATTGTTTTATTCATGTATATATCATCCAAACTGTAACAGTATATTGATTTTGTACATAATACAATAATTTTTATTATCACTTATTTCTGTGTTTTTCTTAGTCACATCTCCCCAAAAGAATAATTATACCCTTGGTAAGAGGGGCTATAGAATTTCTTACAATAATATTGTATCTGAGATAAAGTTATACATTATTAGTAATATTTCAATATATAAAATAATCTAGCCAACCTTTCTTAGTATTCAGAAAATTCTGCATGATAGACTGGAGGATAGGTGTAATATATCATTATCCATACAGTCAATCATATCTACCCTTTACACGTGCAAACACTAACTTGTTTTGTAAAAAACAAACACACATTCAACATCCTTGTGATTTAACAGAACAAGGCCCAGTGGTGCATACTTATACAGGCAACAGTGAAACATTTCTGGGGCAAGCCAAAGGCACTCTATGATACAAATAAAAATCCATTGATTTCAGTGTACTCCCTCTACTAACCTTTTCAGTGTCGAGTGTAAATGGCTGTTTCATCACTAAGAATATTTTCAGAATATTGCTCACTTTTTGCATCACAAGATTTCCTTAGAAAACCTTTCAACAATACTTGTTAGATTGTATATTTTTTTCTGCAGAAGTCAATCTTTTTTATTGGTACTTATAGTGAAATACATATGATGTAACCAAGATAAGAAGCATTGGAAAAACTTAAAATATACCACCATTAGGCTGATTACCATCACTGACAATTCCCCATCACCCAAATGTGGATAGCTCAGTTTGCCAGGTGCTAAGCCCTTAGGTGTGAATCTTGGCTGCAAGTTCTTTCCCCAGAAGTTGCCCAATGAGGCTCCTTCTTGATACATGGTAATATGAAGACAGAAGATCTGCTGAAAAAGGTGAGCACCCTTTGAGTGCTGAGGTCCGCATGTCCCATGCTTCCCCTCCACACAGGGGTCTCATTTGGAGTTCCTATTACATACTTATGCACTCATTGGGTTTATTTGTATGTCTGTGGGGTGTTTGGAACAAGTTTCTGTGGTAACTTAACCCTTTTGCTGCTGGTTAGCATCTTTTAGGGGCTTCGCGGACACTTTCCCTACTGGGACCAGTGTTTATTGGGTCTGCTGACTTGTTCTAGTGGACTTTTGAGTGGTTTTACATTTTGGTATTCACCTTGTTAACTTTGAGTTCCGCGCCTTTACTGCATAGACGCCATTACTCCCTTTCACTTCTATGGGACTTTACAGTTTGGGACATATCTCTGCAACTGCTCCACATAGCGAGGTCAGAGATGGCTCATTTGGTTGGTCTGCCCTTGCTCTGTTATCTGGCCAACGTTCTGGGCATGTTGGGGGGCTCAGGGGGCTTCGTGCACTGATGGGGTACTTTTTTCAGTGAAACTACAATTCCCATGAAAACTTGCTTTGCGCGCTCATTTCTGATTGGCTCCTGTCGCGGCAGCCATTTTGTGCCTTCGCTGATCGAGTATCCTATGCAGGGCTTGGACTCTCCTTCTCTCCTCAGCCAGATAAGTCTTATTTAGAGTTTCTGGGGTGATTTTATTTATCATACGCACTATTATGTGGGTGTTTCTGATACATTGATCGTTTGACTCTGTGAGAATGTCTATTACGTTGGACCTTGGGGCTAGGCCTAAGGCTAAGGATACTGGGGTGTCTGTGTCCCCCATTGCTCCTCATGTCACTCAGGGTTACCTAGAGAATACTCAGGTCATGTTTGCCAAGCATGTGCTGCTGCCTCTGAATCCCCTGCAGGGACCTCCAGCCATGCACTAGAGCCAGTTTGGATGCAAGCGTTTAAGGCTACTACTCCTTTCATCTACCTTGCAGGGGGGTTTCCACTCGTGGCAGGCCCCCACCCCTATCAGATCTTCCCTGCCTAAACCGCCGGGTGTACCTAATGTGCCTATTCCTCTGAAGAGGAATTATTGGTGGATTCTGATGATGAAGACTGTTCTGCTGTTTCTTCCTCTCAGTCTTTTGGGGAGTCTTCAACAGAGTCTTGGGAGCATTGATTTCCATACTCCATCGGGACGGCATCAGAGTTACCCCATACATGGACGACCTCCTTTTGAAGGCATCGTCTCCGGAACTACTTCAGCAGGTGCAGGATTGCATTCATGCTCTGTCCCGTCACGGGTGGATCATCAATCTGGACAAGTCTGACCTTGTTCTTTCACAGAGGATGGTGTTTCTGGGCCTCCTTTTCGACATCCAGAGAGGAATGGTGTTTCTCACGGATGAAGTGGCTCATCAGATAGCACTGAAGGTCCAAGCTGTCCTGTCTCAGGATCCGGTTCCAGTCAAGAAGTTGTCATCCCTGGTGTGGAATTTCATTTCCACCATAGAAGTTGTTCCGTTTGCCATGGCTCATACCAGGGAACTTCAGGGGTTTCTAATCCTGGTATGCAGGAGACGACTGGATCTCCTGGAGAGGTCCCTATCTCTCCCTCTTCACATGGAGCTGAGCCTCTCGTGGTGGCTCAACCTGAACAATCTCCTGAAAGGCAGGCCCTTCCTGGTGCCGTTCTGGACAACAGTGACAACAGATGCCAGCCTCTCTGTATAGAGAGCGGTCCCGGGCAACTTGAATGCTCAGGGCTGGTGGTCCCAGGAATAATCTCTCCTTCCCACCAATGTCCTGGAGCTTCGGGTGATATTTCATGCCCTGCGACACTGGACTCATCAGCTGGAGGATTGCCCGGTCAGGGTACAGTCGGACAACGCCGCAGCGGTAGCCTACATCAACAAGCAATGCGGCACAAGAAGTCTCGCAGCTTGGCTAGAGGTCAAGGCTATTTTGCCCTGAGCAGAGGAGCATGTCCCTGCCATTTCCGCAGTTCATATTCCTGGCGTAGACAACATTCTATCAGACTTCCTCAGTAGACACACAGTGGACAGCTGAGAGTGGGAACTGCATCAAGAGGTGTTCGACCTCATTTTCCAGTTGTGGGGTCTTCCGTGCATCTACCTGATAGCAACAAGACACAATAGGAAGGTTCCAACAATCTGCTCTTGCTGGGTGGATCCCCTGGCTCTAGTAGTGGATGCCTTGTCGATTCCGTGGAATTTCCCTCTTGCACAGGGTGATACGGAAACTGCGACTGGTTCACTGCCCAGTCACTCTGATTGCTCTGTACTGGCCTCGGCAGGCTTGGTTTCCGGAGCTTCTGGATCTCTCAGTAGTAGAACCTCTTCGGCTTCCCTCCCGTCCGGATCTTCTTCTACAGGGTTACCTGTGGAAAAAGGATGTTCATTGTCTGGCTTTGACAGCATGGAGATTGAATACTCAATTTTGAAGAAGGGATTTTCTTCTGGAGTGGTGGCTACTATGCTTAGTGCACGTAAGCCGGTTTCCTCTAAGGCCTACCATTGGGTTTGGTCTACCTTTCTCTCTTGGTGTGCTGATAGGGACCTCTCAGGATTTTGATCTTCCTATGGTCCTTTCCTTCCTCCAGGATAGTGTAGATAAGGGTCTCAGTCTGAGTTCTCTTAAGGTTCGGACTTCTGCTCTCTCTGTTTTCTTTCAGAGGCGCCTTGCTATTCTTCCTCATGTCAAGGTTTTCTTTCAAGGCATTGCTCATACCCGTCCTGTGTTTAAGTCTCCCGCTCCTCAGTGGGCCCTTAACTTGGTTTTGGATGTCTTTCAGCGCCCTCCCTTTGAGTCACTGGCCACTATTCATCTCCATCTTCTGACGTGGAAGATGGCCTTCCTCCTGGTGATTATATCTGTTTTTCCGTGTTGTGGAGCTGCATGCCCTGTCTTGTAGGACACCCTTTTTAGTGTTTCACAAGGACAAGGCGGTGCTTCGCACTTCACAGAAGTTTCTTCCGAAGATGATGTCTGAATTCCACATTAATCAGGAGATTCTGGTTCCTTCTTTCTGCCCTAACCCTACTTCTGACAAGAAGAAGGATCTTCACTTGTTGGATGTTGTGTGTTGTTTCAAGTTCTATGTGCATTGCACTGAGCTATTGAGGTGGTCTTACACTTTTTTGTCATTCCTGAGGGTCCCAGGGCAGGGAAGCCTGCTTCAAAGGTAACCATTGCTTCTTGGATCAAATCCACTATTTGTAAGGCTTACGAACTTAGGAAAAAGCCTATTCCCTTTCAGGTCACGGCTCATTCTACGAGGTCTATTGGGGCATCTTGCGCCTACAAAAATCAGGCCTCAGCTGATCAGTTGTACAAGGCAGCCACTTGGTCTCTGTGCACACCTTTTTGAAACACTATCGTGTGTGGATGTGCTGGCATCAGCTGATGCCAGTTTTGGGAGGAAGATCCTGGAGGCACAGCCTTGCCTGTCTAGGATCTCCTTCGTCTCTTCAGTATTCTTTCACTTTTGAGCCCTGTTGGCTCTAGTTCAGTGTGCTGTGTAACAGTTCCTGGGGACCGTTTTTACCCCTGTTCAGTGTCCGTTGACACATTGCGGTTATTGTTGACCTATTCATGATCTGTTGGTTCATTGCTGCTCTGGTGACTTTGGGGGCCTGTGCCTGGTCCTTGCCTTTTGTCCTGCCCTGTGGAACTTAATGGTTGGACATCCCAAAGTTACCAGTAACCTGGATTGGACGACAGAGAATAGAGGATTTTAGTCTTACCTGTTAAATACTTTTCTCTTATCCCATACAGGTTACTGGTCTCCCACCCTGTCAAGGGACCATGCTTGGCTCTCCTGTGGCAGAACGTGGGGGTCCTTTCGGGTTCCTGCTCACAGCAGTCTTCCTTTACCTTCTTACTACCTAGTCAATAGTTAGTTTTCAAATCTTACTGGATGGGGATTGGCTAGCTGCAAGCTAAGGAGGAGGTAGACTCCACCTAGCAGTCACTTCTCAGAATTGTTCCTGCCTATTAAAGGGGCTGATCGTCTTCCCAAAGCTACTGGTAACCTGTATGGACTAAGAGAAAAGGGTTTAACAGGTAAGACTACAATCCTCTTTTATTTCTACATGCCCATAATTATAATGAGTGTTCATACTTTTTCAGGGGAAAAAAAAAAAGCACTTTTGTGATTCAGGGCACAATATATGTTTTTTAAGAGCACCTAGCCCCAAATTAGTTTAAGCATGGCCAGTATATGTCACCCATAACAAAAAATCAAGCCTGAATTATCTTCAGCAAAACAGCAATGTAAGAGGAAAAAAAAACAGAAAATGAAAAGCACACATACACTGACCACCTAACACATGATGAAATGTTGGTGCAGTATAAAATATATACAGTAACTGCAGGCCTCCCGGAAAAGGTGGTACCCTTTCAGTGCCAGAGAGGTATCAAAAGCATTGCAATGTGTTGAATACCTCTTTGAAACGAAGACAGTTAAATGATGGCAAATAATACAATCATGAAGACAAGGTAGAGATATTGAAATCTTAAAGGAAGTTCACCTTAAAAAAGGTATGGGTATCACAAAAAGATTGCACCCATTAGTAAGCGCTGACATATAACAGGGGTGCCAGCAGAATAACGCATCCCTAAGAGTATACAGCTTAACCCTTTGAGTGCCAGGGGGTACACAAAACATTGCAGTTGACAGTTCTGTTGCACATGCAGTTCATTCAGCCCTTTCCTACATTCTACCAATGATCCAGAACACAGAAGGGGAATGTCTTCCTGCAAGCCCACCGGAGTGCCGGCCATTAATACTGGCTTGTGCCCATGGGGTTCCACCATTCACTGGAGGTTGTGATGTGAATCACAATATCCAAAGCTGCTTGTGTTAACCTTTTGAGTTCTAGAGGCAGGACTAGGGATAAGTCACTTGATAACCTATTGCCAGCCCTTTGTATAACTAAATACATTATTTAGAGCATGATCAAAAGCATTTTATTTACATAGACTAATTATAAACACTTTTTATATTAGACAAACATGTGAGTTTTATTACTGTGGAGCAATGTAAAACAATCTGATCTCCAAAACCTAGCCCACCAAGGAGGGAAAGAGGGACATGGGGATTTTCACCTCAAAGGGACAGTACCCCTTAAAAATGGACATTTGGGAAGGATGAAGAAATGTTCATACCATTTATCCTGTCCCTGTTAAAAATGCACTAACAGAGCACAAAAACATCACAGGTAAACCTATAAAAATTAAACAAGAGTCACTTAATACTGTGGAATAATTCCCTTGTAATGGGGAACTGTATCCCTTTAAAGGGGTTCTAAAGAAGATCTGTCATCTCTTAGATAAGTTTATTTAATGTAAAGATAATTAACAACTGCCTATATGTTATATTAGCCATATGTTTGTAATGTAAATCGTTTTTGAGAAATTAACCATAATTTGTGGGTGGCACAGAATGGCATTTTATAAAATTATTTTCTTTA
Source organism: Rhinophrynus dorsalis (assembly GCA_037306005.1). NCBI lineage: Eukaryota > Metazoa > Chordata > Amphibia > Anura > Rhinophrynidae > Rhinophrynus > Rhinophrynus dorsalis. The sequence goes on along the minus strand of CM074721.1, from coordinate 376,019,438 downwards.
CTGGGCCATTATAACAACATACTTTGCTATGATTGGAACTAAGCAGGCTGCACACAAAGTGAGCCATCCTTAATAGCACAGAGAGCAGGAAGATAAGGTCTTGAACAAAACGTATTAGCATAGTGTGGAGGGAATTAGCATTATGTGCCACACTGTGCCACCAGCACATTAAGGTTATTGTCCCAAAACGAATATATTTTACAGAAAAATGACTCATATCAGAAGTAATCAAAAGGGGTTGGATTTATAGACTAAAAACATCTCCTTGCTTTTATATTTACCTTTGTAGTCTTGTTTTAATGACAAAAAAAGTCATTATGTTTAGAGATATTCATTTTAATGTAGGGTTCTTATGAAAATTTCATTCTAAAGGACTACACAGAAATCAGTGCATCCTTGCAATGTAATTTTCCATAAGTGTCCTGCATTATAACAGATGTGGTTGCACTAAAGACTTTTTTGATTGCAACAAAAAAAGATACAGAAAAAAGACGCCTGAAACAGCACCAATCCCACCTTCCAATATGAGAAACCTCACTAATATATGTTGTGATGTACCTAACACGCATAGAAATACGATACTAAAAAAACAATATTAAAATATAACTTTTATTACTCTATATAAAAACACTAAGGCGAATTTAAAATAAAAGTTGTGATTCCTGTGTTTCTATATTTGAGTGTCACAATTTCATCAAAGAGCACAACCGTATCACATATGCACGTGTTAGTCCGTTCAACATACACATCTACCAGCCACACATGTGTACAATGTACTGTTCGTGCTACTTTTCATGTATTAAACTCTCATTGTATATCTACATGAATATTATACGTTAGGTAGCTGTCATAAGTCCAGTCATAACAAGAGTTAATCTAATATTCACTCTTGTTTAGCGTTCATGTATCATTATTATGAAAACACACAGATATTAATAATAACGTTAGGGAGATGCTATACTAATCCCTACCTCCTAAACGCCAATCTCAACAGGTGATCACACAAAAAGTTTGGCAAACAAGGTATAGCCTGCAAAAATCGTTTGGTAATAGGCACCTTGATGCGTGCGATCGTAATGACCAGCGATAAACTAACCTAACAGTAACACTCCCTTAACACCAGAGATCACTTGAACACACAGAGTGCATGAGTCTGCCTCCGTGAACCCGACGTACGTTTCTCCACATTTGGCTTTTTCATAGGGTTGAAAGTCGGCATCTCTTACCGGCTTTTAAAACCTGCTCGTATCTCATTGCGGGAAAGAGAATCCATACTCATTGGATAAAACCTCCATCCTCACAATACAAACTACCCAATCAATTCGATGTTTTGATACAATGTTGCAGTACTTACCAAATGTATACATTCGTACTATTACTCGTCGTATTTCTACCCAAGACCTGTACTTAAAGAGACAGCCTCCGGAGGATACTTTTTATAGATATACAGATAATAACCAATAAATGAAACATTTTATTAGTAAATAAGATCGATTATGATAAATTATATGACAATATCATTAAGTTATATTATATAACGATATCATCAAACTCGTTCATTAATGATAATCCCATTTGAATACATCAAATATCCATATATCACTTATTAATCATCACTCGTTGACAGAAGAAAGTTCATCCGCCATCACTCTATGGATTATGAGCTGAGGCTGTTCTACAGTTAATGGCAATAACGAGGGGAGAGAAGAAATCTCTCTTATTATATTTAACGTTATACAGAACAAAATATGCACAAAAAAGAGCAAAAGTAGATTCCCCACGCATGATGACGCAATAATTGGAATCGTAGATACTTTTATCTTAGATCATATATCTGACATGATTAAATCTTATAATAATATTGACCCAAGAGGTAATCATAGATTCTCATATTCAGTATAACAAGTCACCAGTGACTTTATCAGTCACTAAATATATATTCATGAATATGATGTATTATTTCATTCACTATTACAAATGCGCTATAAGTCTCATCCCCTCATTCAAGCCATTAGGTGACAATGTATTAAAGGGATAGTATTACTTCAAAATAACTATCCCTCATAATGTAGCCCTTAATAAACGGAGTTAAATGACACCAGCGGCATCTCTCAAACCTTTATGGTTTAAGAGGTAGCTGCTTTCAAAGTTTCCTCTTCCCTGCTGTCAGAGTTCTGCTGCCAGCAGGAGAATCCGGTCCTGGGACAGGCAGAGGCTCTTAAACAGAGCCGATATCTCGTTATGGAAGGAAAAATGATTCATTGAAACAGTCTTTTACGTGTGTTTGGTTACCAAGCACACGTAGAAGACTGTTTCAATGAATCATTTTTCCTTCCATAACGAGATATCGGCTCTGCTGAAGAGCCTCCTCTTGATTCAGAGACGGGATTCTCCTGCTGGCAGCAGAACGCTGACAACAGGGGAGAGGAAACTTTGAAAGCGGCTATCTCTTAAACCATAAAGGTTTGAGAGATGCCACTGGTGCCATTTAACTCAGTTTATTAAGGGCTACAATATGAAGGATAGTAATTTTGAAGTAATACTATCCCTTTAAGTGAGAAAATCCATTGATTTTCTGCCTTCAATAATTTGTTATCAAGATCGCCTCCTCTCATACCTATCTTGATTTTTTGTAAACCAAATATTTCAGTCCCACTCAAGGAAGATCCATGTTTATCTAAATAGTGTCTACTAAGGCTTGTTAATTTTTTACCTTGTTTGGCATCTTTTTCAGAATTTCTGATATTATTAAAATGTTCCTTCAACCTAATTTTCAACTTTCTCATAGTTTTACCAATATAAAGTAATCCACGGGGGCAACAAACTCCATAAATCACACCCGTGGTATTACAATTGATAAAAGATGAAAATTTCCTCCATTTACCAAATCGATCTAATATGCCTCTCTGATTAATTATATATGGACATATAGAACATTGTCCACAACTATAGGATCCTGTAACGCTAGATTTCTTTTTCTTGTTATCAAAGAGACTATGGACCAATTTATCTTTTAAATTAGGGGAATGTCTACTACTTAACTGGGGTCTATCCCCAATAACATTTCTCAAGTCAATATCAGTTTGCAAAATAGACCAGTTTTTCTGTAATATCTGTTGTACCTCAGTCCATTGATTATGATATGTACTCACAAATCTAATACATTTGTCTGTCTCCTTGAATTTTTTCTGTAAGAGACTCTCTCTCGTGGTATGTAATGCACGATTTTGTGCTTTCTTGATTAAACTATTACTGTAGCCTCTCTCCCTTAATCTTGCACTTAGTTCTTCAGCTCTTTCTTTATAAGTTGAATCATTTGAACAATTTCTTCTTATTCTCAAAAATTCACCCATAGGAACTGATTTAATAACCGATTTCGGATGAAAGCTACTAGCATGTAATATGCTATTTGTAGCTGTAGCTTTCCTATACAGATCTGTTTGTAATATACCATTAGTATCTTTGAAAATTGTAATATCCAAAAAGTTGATCTTTTCAGGACTGTATTCTAATGTTAATCTGAGATCCCATTTATTGTCATTAAGACATTCTAGAAATAGTTTCAATGTTTCACTATCACCATCCCAGAGAACAAACACATCATCGATGTATCTATGCCATGAAAGTACTGAATTGTTCCACCTCAATAGACTGTCATCAAATACCACTGTTTCCTCCCACCACCCGAGGTACAGATTGGCATATGTGGGGGCACATGCCGCCCCCATTGCTGTACCCCGGGTTTGGAGGTAAAAATGGCCATGGAACAGAAAATAATTGTGCGTAAGTACAAATTTAAGGAGCTTAAGAATAAAATCCCTAAATATGTCAGTAATGGTAGAGTCCTTGTCTAAATAGTATCGAACTGCTTCCAACCCTCTGTCATGGTGGGAGGAAACAGTGGTATATACGGGTGTGATTTATGGAGTTTGTTGCCCCTGTGGATTACTTTATATTGGTAAAACTATGAGAAAGTTGAAAATTAGGTTGAAGGAACATTTTAATAATATCAGAAATTCTGAAAAAGATGCCAAACAAGGTAAAAAATTAACAAGCCTTAGTAGACACTATTTAGATAAACATGGATCTTCCTTGAGTGGGACTGAAATATTTGGTTTACAAAAAATCAAGATAGGTATGAGAGGAGGCGATCTTGATAAATTATTGAAGGCAGAAAATCAATGGATTTTCTCACTTAATACATTGTCACCTAATGGCTTGAATGAGGGGATGAGACTTATAGCGCATTTGTAATAGTGAATGAAATAATGCATCATATTCATGAATATATATTTAGTGACTGATAAAGTCACTGATGACTTGTTATACTGAATATGAGAATCTATGATTACCTCTTGGGTCAATATTATTATAAGATTTAATCATGTCAGATATATGATCTAAGATAAAAGTATCTACGATTCCAATTATTGCGTCATCATGCGTGGGGAATCTACTTTTGCTCTTTTTTGTGCATATTTTGTTCTGTATAACGTTAAATATAATAAGAGAGATTTCTTCTCTCCCCTCGTTATTGCCATTAACTGTAGAACAGCCTCAGCTCATAATCCATAGAGTGATGGCGGATGAACTTTCTTCTGTCAACGAGTGATGATTAATAAGTGATATATGGATATTTGATGTATTCAAATGGGATTATCATTAATGAACGAGTTTGATGATATCGTTATATAATATAACTTAATGATATTGTCATAATCGATCTTATTTACTAATAAAATGTTTCATTTATTGGTTATTATCTGTATATCTATAAAAAGTATCCTCCGGAGGCTGTCTCTTTAAGTACAGGTCTTGGGTAGAAATACGACGAGTAATAGTACGAATGTATACATTTGGTAAGTACTGCAACATTGTATCAAAACATCGAATTGATTGGGTAGTTTGTATTGTGAGGATGGAGGTTTTATCCAATGAGTATGGATTCTCTTTCCCGCAATGAGATACGAGCAGGTTTTAAAAGCCGGTAAGAGATGCCGACTTTCAACCCTATGAAAAAGCCAAATGTGGCGAAACGTACGTCGGGTTCACGGAGGCAGACTCATGCACTCTGTGTGTTCAAGTGATCTCTGGTGTTAAGGGAGTGTTACTGTTAGGTTAGTTTATCGCTGGTCATTACGATCGCACGCATCAAGGTGCCTACTACCAAACGATTTTTGCAGGCTATACCTTGTTTGCCAAACTTTTTGTGTGATCACCTGTTGAGATTGGCGTTTAGGAGGTAGGGATTAGTATAGCATCTCCCTAACGTTATTATTAATATCTGTGTGTTTTCATAATAATGATACATGAACGCTAAACAAGAGTGAATATTAGATTAACTCTTGTTATGACTGGACTTATGACAGCTACCTAACGTATAATATTCATGTAGATATACAATGAGAGTTTAATACATGAAAAGTAGCACGAACAGTACATTGTACACGTGTGGCTGGTAGATGTGTATGTTGAACGGACTTACACGTGCATATGTGATACGGTTGTGCTCTTTGATGAAATTGTGACACTCAAATATAGAAACACAGGAATCACAACTTTTATTTTAAATTCGCCTTGGTGTTTTTTATATAGAGTAATAAAAGTTATATTTTAATATTGTTTTTTAGTATCATATTTCTATGCGTGTTAGGTACATCACAACATATATTAGTGAGGTTTCTCATATTGGAAGGTGGGATTGGTGCTGTTTCAGGCGTCTTTTTTCTGTATCTTTTTTGTTGCATTATATTTTTCAGCCTAGCACATTCCCTTTGGAATAATGTCACTTCCTATACTATAATAGGCGGTGCACCATAATTTTTGTATATATTATTCATACTTTTTTGATTGAACTAACATGCACCATGGCCTAAAGTGGATGCATACATTAGGGACTCAAATGTAGAACAGGCAAAAAAAAAATGTCACTCCGCCATGCTGTAAATTTTCCTCAAACAGTTGTTTTTTCCATATTGGTCTTTGCATTGAAATCATTAATGAGTTAACCCCCCCACGTGGAGAGTTACTCTTGCATTTCCACCCTGATATTGTAAAAGTGGTGTCAGTGGGCCTTTTATTGGGTCAAGCAGGCTGAAAGTAGTGGTGGTTTGGGACTGATCGATCTGAATGGGAGTTTTATGGATGGGCAACAGAAGGTACTTCAGCTGTTCAAGGCTACAATTCCCAACATCCCCAGCCAGCTGTTCAGTGGCTGTGGAATACTGTGATTGTAGTCCTGAACCAGAGATTTCCTATGAACCAGAGATTTCCTACCACTGATCTAATTGGTGGAGGGGGATCTTTAGGCTTTAGTGGTGAAAGTTGAGAGATCTGATAGAGTGGGGGAGTTGTAGTGATGGTTGAGGTGGCTGTGGGGGAGACTGAAGGCACTAAGGGGGTGCTGTATTCCAAGATATTGTATGCCTGTGATGGGGCAAAGCAACTGAGTTATGTGGTTGACTGAGGACTGCGTTGGTGGAAGGCTGAGAGCTCTGCTAGTGAAGAGAGGTTGTGGAAGACGGATAGAGCTCTGATTGGAGATGGAGGCTGTGGGATACAGTGGCAAGGAACATGAGGTGGAGTGCTCCATTGGTGCTAGTGGGGTAAGGGCTCTGTTAACTGTAGTGTTGGCAGTGTAAGAGCTTTGCTGGTGATGGGGGTTTATGGGTTTTCATGGAGAGCAGAGGGATTTGAAGTTGGGGGGGGGAGTTGAGTGCGATAAAGGGAGCTGAAGGCTGTTATAATGGTCGTCTGATGGCTCTGAGGAGTTACATATTTAATGGCTGGAGTAGGGAGCAGAGGGCTCTGGCAAAGGTGGGGTTGTGCTTGAAGTATTTAAAATAGAAGATGAAAGCTATGATAATGGTGAAAATGGGGGGACGAGGATACATAGCTGGGAGATGGAGAAGGCTGTGATAATATAGGTTTGCAACAGTTACTTGCAACTGTTTTGCTTTGAGGTCTGTTTTGGCATTATACTTTGCTCCACTGGACTTGTGGAACTAGAAACCACTCTTCCTCAGTTTTATCTTTACCTTTGCAGTCCAGTTTGAGGATACATTAGATAGTTGTAAATATTATGGCTTAAGCAGCTAGATATCCATTTTAATGCAAGATGTGTCACTGAAAATATTGCACAGGAAAGAGCACATGCAAGTGTTTTTCATAATTATACCTGCAATGTTACTGTATAAATTTAACACTGTAGTTAATTTTATTTCAGTAGTACTTTTTCTTGGGTGTCTAATATTTGGGAAGGTTATACTGACACCTAGTGGAGGAAAAAGTTTAATCTCTTCCTGGGAAGGAAAGAAAAATGGACTGAGTATAGTTCATTCTAATATGGTGAAAGAGGACAGGCTTATATGTTAGATCAGAGGTTTACACAATGTGTCTATTTAAAAAGGGTCACCATGCGTAAACTGTGTTTGTGTCTGAGCAGGGTGGAAGAATGTTTTTCTCCAAAGGTGGTAGTTGTAGTCCAACACCAAGAAGTCTGAGTTGCCCACCCCCAGTCTAAACAGGTCACTCCAAAACATGGGAGTGTAATGTATGAAAAAACATTCTTAGTGTATGGTTAAGAACTGTAACAATTAGGAATGAATGGTCAAATTTGTAAAGTAGTAAAGGCATTTGTATGAATATGTTGCTATCTGAAAAAAATCACTAATGAGGATTTTCTTTTCCCAAATACGTTTCTATCACTTAACGTCCATTAAACTTCCATTTTAAAGGTTATACCTTGTGTTAAGATGTAACCACTAAAACTGCTTTTATTTTTGACACGATTACTGAATTTCTTTATGTATGTGTTGCAACACAGTTCTTATATAGACCACACGCACTCCACTTTTCAAAAACATCTTAATTCTCATGTCTCTGGGTTATGAGGCAAAGGTTGAACTTGATGGACTTGTGTCTTTTTTTAACATAATTTACTATGTTACTATCTGACTGACAATAAGTGAAAAAGTAACTAAAAGTTTATATATTTCCTTGTTTCTTTGCAACAATTTTACAGACACCTCCCTTATTATGCTAGTTTTTATACATATCCCCACGTGTTTTTAGCATACAATAAAGAACATCCTAATATTTTCCAAAACATTTTATTTTACAAATCTGTAGACATAAAAAGAGAATTTTCTTTTTACACAGCTAACTGTTAAATGTTGCATCTGAACCCATATAGATATATCAGTAAATCACTCTGTGCAGACAACTGTATTTTACAGTTTGAGTTTGTGAGCAGAAAGTTCATTATCTTTTTTCTGTTTCTTCTGGGCTGACTTGGCACCTTTTATCTGTAATTTAACTTGATCCTGAAGCTGTGAGAAAAATGCTTGGGAGGACTTCAACGCTTTATCCTTTCCTTCATCCTAGGACAGAAAACAGACAGGTTTCATGATTTGTCCACAAACCAAACTTTAGCATCATCTTCTGTTAAAGATATTAATGGATTATATTGAGCAAGATGTCAAAACCTGGGACCCACCAGTGGTTGTCATACTGTAACTGCCATTAGCCAGCTAAGAATGGTGGGAAATGTAGTGCAACATCTACAGCAAAGATTTGCCTGCTAACGTAGGCCTTCTTACACTTAAGATCACATGATACCTCCACTCCACATAATAAATGAAAAGAACTAGTAGAATATGTAATGAAGTGCCAGTTGCTGTAGTAACACATGACACCATATATCAGAGCTGTCCAAGTTCAGTTTCAAGGGCCGCCAACAGAACAGGATGGAAGGATTTCACTGATTAACCCCTTATGGACCCATGACGGTCCTGGACCGTCATGCGCTGTTTTGCCTTAACCCCTTAGGGTCCGACGATCCCGCGGTGTCTGGTCCTTTAAGGACCAGATAGACGCGTTCGACGTGCCGTCCCACGTGACTGATCACGTGGGGTGGCACATCGAAAGGAGGACTGAAAGAGATCGCTCCGGTCTTGGAGCGATCAATTTCAGTCCACAGTATTACTCACCGCGCTCCTGCAGGAGCGCGGTAAGTAAAAGTACGTGACGTACCAGGACCGTCACTGGTCCTTAAGTGCCGGACCAGCGTGATGGTCCGGGTACGTCACAGGACGCGAAGGGGTTAAGGACCCATGACGGTCCTGGGTTAAATGTTAGCAGCACGCTGCCATCATTAAGTTCCAGCTGAGATTGAAGGCTCTGGGACCGGGGCATTCAGTCTCAGCCACTTTCACAAGTGCCGGGTCGTGGGATCGCTGAGCAGCGGTCCCATGTACAGGCATTGTAGAAAAATGAATGAGGCAGTGTTCTACACTGCCTCTAGTGTCTCTTCTCTGCCATCTGTCCCTTGCTATCAAAGTAAGGGACAGAGAAGCAGAGGAGACACATAGTGGACAAATAAAATGCAGCAGCTGTGGGTATTAACCCCTTCACAGCTGTGCTGGAGGCTGGCTAACAAAAATTTTATTAACATAAAAAAACATGTTGATTACCAAAATAGGAAGTGTGATTGTTGTGGAGCCATGAAATACATTTATGCTCACCTCTAAATGTAATCAATAAAAGAGTGGGAAAATAGGGTGGGAAAAAGGGACATGGGGTTTATCACCCAGGGGCGACAGTGACCACTTAAAACTGCCCATTTTGTAGGTATAACTGACCAGTCATACCTTTCATGCAGTGCCCATAAAAATGTAACCCATTGTGCCCAAATGATCCCAAGAGAAAAAAAAAAATGGTGTTTTTTTACATTTGTTTCTTTAATTTTACTAAAATAAATGGTGGGCTATCCATATAAGTGTAGTATCAAAAGAAAGCCCGATTTGTGCATAAAAGGGTATATAATTTTCACAGGTAAAATAAAGTACTTAGAGGGAAAACACTGTTGAACAAAGACATAGTCAAAAAGGTCAGAATTGCTCCGGTCCTTAAGTGAAATCAACCTCAGATTTTCCAGTCCTTAAGGGGTTAAGCACAGGTGAGTTAATCAGTGGCTCATTCATTCAATCAGGGAAATCCTTACATCCTGGCCTGTTGGTGGCTGAACATGGACAGCACTGGTACTCAAAGGGTTAAAATATAAAGCAAGGACATTCCAACACAGGTGATAACATTATCACTGGGCCATATGTACAAAAGAAAAAATAAGCAATTCTGGAACAAACCAACTGCACTACAGGGAAGAAATACAAATTCCCAAAATACAAATACGTTCAAATGGGGGTTTTAACCCCTTGGATGGTAGAGAGGAGTTCAAAGTACTGCAAACCAATGCCTTGAAGACCAAGGGGTTAAAAGTCCTATTTAAATCAGTGGAAAGAATCTGTGAGATCAAACCAGTAACAAATAACCACTTGCAATGGAACCCAGCAGGTAATTTGAAAGAAACTCATATGGAGAACAGAGCTAAACTGCTAATGACTGCCAGGTAAATGGGTAGGAAAAGAATAATTAATATATTCCCGCAATAAACCAAAATAAAGATAACAACAGGACTAGAGCAAATCAAATCACTCTGCAGTATCAATGTATGAAATACTCGCTTTTCATTGGTTGGATGCATACATATCTGGAGGGGTGGGGGAGTGTTTGTAGCATTATCCCTTTGAGTGCAGAGGGGTAGCCAACGCATTGCATAGCAATGGCTGGATACTCCTATAGCACTCAAAGGGTTAAAATTACATTAACAACACTTAATAATAATAATAATAAAGCTACACAACATAAACGTGGCAGAAAATCGTATTAGCCTTTTTGAATCAATTCTGTGTGGAGAGGTTTCCCAAATTAATATTTAATTATCAATTGACATCATGTCCATGGAGGTGAACATGTTTCTTTACTGCAGGACCCCAAAACTGCTCTCACTGAAATCTTCGTATGGAGCATTCCACTGGTTGGAGTTTGGGATTCTGAAGTCTACCAATCAACCTTGTCCTTTAACCCTCTGAGTGTCAGAGCGGTAATGCAAAACATTGCAAAGCAATTTTGTTGTGTACCCCTTTGGCACTCAAAGGGTTAATCCCCTGGATACTATAAATATCTCCAAAGCACTGCAGAGTGAAGTGCTGGAGACATCTAATACAGGAACACACCCTTTCACTGCTAAACGGTGGCTGGGTATGATGTGGGTTTTAGTCCTCAACAATTAGAGGTTTAAACAATTGACTGTAACTGATCAAAGGGGTTGAGAGGAATTAATCATCAAAATGAGAGAAAATCTTTGTTCACCTCACAACTTTACACTGCTGTATGTCTTGGTCCTGAGAAATATGTAGCTTTAACTATGCAGCTTCCAAAACACCACACTGATATCAGTGAGTACTCCCTTATCACTGTGCCCTATTAATTCACTCAGCTGATTCTGTGAACTTAGCTTCTAGAACACTGGTTCCCAACCCATGCCCTCAGTGGATTTGGCCAGGATTTGAGGATTTCCTTGTTAGAGCACATGTGAGTTAATTAATTTGAATGAGGCTCTGATCAACAAACATGTGCTTTAGCAGGGAAATTCCTAATCCTTGGCCTGTTAGTCGCCAAAGAGGGCAAGGGTTGAGAACCACTGGAGTGAAATAAAAACCACAATTCAACACTGCTTGATGACAGATTCATTTTGGAAACTATGGTCTGGCAAAATGCAATTCAAAGCATTATGAAGCATGATAGGAAACTATGACTATGAACGATATGTGCTCTTGATAGATGTACCAACTTCCTTGTTTTTGTATTAACCCCTTCATATGCTTCCTCTGTACTGATTTCTGCTTGCTGTCAGATTAACCCTTTGACATCAATCTGCAAAAACCTTTGCTTGTTTTCTTTTTTATGAACCTCTTCCTGCGATCCTGACCTCTGCTTTTTGACCCCGGCTAGGCATCACTGCTTACATCCCTGACCTCTGCTTTTTGACCCCTGCTAGGCATCACTGCTTACATCCCTGACCTCTGCTTTTTGACTCCTGCTAGGCATCACTGCTTACATCCCTGATCTCTGCTATCCAAGACCATGCTTATCAATGCATGATCCTGCTCCTGTGGGGTCTGTCAGATTATTTCTGCCACAGTCCCGGTGTCTGCCTCCTGCCAGAGACAGCAGTGTTGCACCCGTCATCTCATTTATAGAAAGGTCTTATTTTCTAGTTTTACTGTCAATGCCTACAGATTACCTTGAGCACTGTGGCTTTTCCTTCCTTGGTGAGCTTCTTCAAGTTGGCAGCAGCAGCTTCTTTGGTGAGCTTTTTCCCTTTCTCTGCCCTCATCTTCTCTGCCTCCTTCTGTCTCTTTTCTCTTTCTTTTATTTTCAGTCTTTTCATGACCTTTTTCTTCCTCCTCTCACGTTTCTTATCTGTGGCTGTTTTTTCTGCTGCTGTCTTTATATCTCCGGCCTTATTCTTTTCCTGTGAGAAGAGACAGCAGGGACTTAAAAGACCTGGAAACAGTAACAATTATAGCGAGAGACTTCCTTTATCATGTGGGTTTATTTTTTTTTTATAATAGTACTTTATTTAATATTTGCATATGGATAATCAATTCATAAATTATCTTGGTTTCAGACGTCAATTTCTGTGTTTATTTTTTCACATTAAATGTAGCTGATAAACTCACAGTGCAAAATGGCTGTTTCAATGAACTGAAGATGTATGTAAAGCAGATCATTTTATGGTTTTTCTTGTGTTGCAGCAGTGACTTCCCTGCTCTGAGGTCACCCCTCCCTCCTTGTTACATTCCCCTGTTTAGATTTACAATCCTGTTATGTTTAGATGTGTCTCAATTTTCATCTGTTTATTCACCATTTCACTACCAGTCAAACATGAGAACACATAATAATATATAGCTTGCGCATGTGCAAATGTGCACACACTTTCATGCAGCACTGTGTCTCTGGCAGTGAAATTAAGTGAATTTGTTTCAACATGAATGTTTGTGCATGAGAATGCCTGAATAAATTTGCCAATGTGCACTTGTGTGCGTGAGCACAAAAATTTGCGATCAAACATGAGTGTGCACAAGACTGTTTGAATATACGTACATTCCACTGCAAGCATGCTAGCATGTGCCTAACCCTCCAGCCATAACTGGTCAGCAAGAGAGGATGGGCACTGTAGTCCAGCAAATGCTGGAGAGCCCCTATTTCACCACTCCAAACTGGATAGAGGAGGCATGGGGCAAAAACATTTATTATCCATTAAAAAGAAAGGTTTACCTCACCCTCTGTCCCCGCACCATCCAAGCAGTGCACTTACCATCCCCAGTCAAACAGGAACTATATTCACTCCTGATTGGCTGGAGGTGTGCCCAATGCTGCACACTCACAACACTACTGAAACAGATGCACCCAAAATATAAACCAGGTTGGCAAATATCCATCACACTTGCCTACAGGTAAGGGACTTGCTAATTTGGCATCTGCACAACTCTCATCAACTAAGATTATGAAAATTGTGCCCAACACCTTTTGGGTGGCTCTAGAGCATATCCCTGTGTTAGGCTCTACATAGCTCTATTCAGGGTCCTGACAGAAAACAGGCAGGCAAAATATCCATACCTGCCAAAGAAAACAATGATACTCTCCTCCTGCTGGAAGTTGCATCTTTCCAAAGTAACTAATTACAGTTTACATTTTGCACTAAACATCAATAATGCCCTCTATTGGCCAGAAACAACCAATAATATTCACCTGGGTTCAGACAATTATTCTGCTGCATTCTTTAGGGGAGATGTGTATCATTAACAGTTATTCTCAACAGAATATGATAGTAATTGTTATAACTGCCTGCTGTGTGAGTACCCTTGGATTACTCATCAGAAAAAGCCCTATAACACAGGTTTTCATAAAAACCTTTACAGCTCTTTTCATATACAGCAGCTCTGGCTGCTGGATGCACCACTGCAGATCACTCACAGGGAACGTGTAATGACCCATTTCAAGCTGCACTTCTGAATTCTTTTTAGGGGGATGTAAAATGTGTTTGATACTGTACACGGATGTCCCTTCTCCTGTTATATCAATATGCAAATTAAAGCGGAACTACCACCCGACCCAATCTTTAGCTTCACCAAGTCCCCATCTGGCGACTAGCTGCTTAGTAGCGCTAGTCGCCAGAATAATTATGTTATTGAATAGATTTCTGCTCTCTTCCATGGGTGACAGGCAGGACGGAGCGTGGACATCTTGCCATTGTGACGTCCACGTGCCTGCGCTGTCAGTCCCTGCCGGAGCCAAATGGTTCCTAGCAACGCCTCCTAGACCCAGCTGGGACTGACAGCGCAGGCGCGCGGACATCACAATGGCAAGATGTCCGCACTCTGTCCTACCTGTCACCCATGGAAGAGAGCAGAAATCTATTAAAGAAGTTAATTATTCTGCTAAAATTTGTGTCGGGTGGTAGTTCCGCTTTAAATCAATGTAATATCCAGACAAAGTACATTTATTGACCAATCAATGTCTGTCTGTACCTGCCCACCTTCTTTGAGATGTCCTGATCAAAATGTGCTAATGCACACTCCTAGACTATGTCAGTGTAAATAATGTTGTTTAAATGGGTAGAACTTCTAATATATATATATTATAATGTATAGCCTGCTGAATAAAACAAGAGTACTTTCACTACTGAGAAATGTTTTAGTCAAGAGGTATTGCAGCTCATACTTGGACTTGTGAGTGCAGTACCTCCATGGGCTCCACCATAACAATTCAGGCCATGTAGGCACTGTTACTATCCCTTAAAAGGGAAATTATACCAGTAACAATATGTGTTCTAACAGAAGTCCTTATCTAGGTTGGTGTCCTTTATAAAGAAATCTGGTATATCTCAACATTCCCATTTAATTATTTGGGGCTTTTAACCCCTTGAATGCTAGAAGTCTCCAATGTCTTGCTTTATAGTTTAAAAGGGCACCCAACATACTGTTTGGCATGGTGTGTAGGTTTTTCCCTCTATACTAACTCCAACAGCTCAGGGACATTTTGCAACTCAAGTTATTGGAAAATGAACCAAGAACATCTGATGACCACTTCCCTGTTAGGATGCTTACCTTGACTTCTTCTGGAGCCAGGAGAGCTGCATCACTGACGCTCACTGGTGCGACCTCCTCCATGCTGATTGCAGGCAGGTTTGAAACTACCTTAATTTCTGGAACAGGCTAAAAGACAAAAAGTGCAGGAAATAGCAAAAACACATTTACTGGAGTATGAAGAAAAAGTAAAGTACTGAACCATTAATCCCAGACAGTTCAGCTTCCTACTTCTTTCAGCAGATTTCAATGGTTATTCTACTCCCACTGAGATTAACATTTCATACAAAAAAACTGCTTTTTATGTTGTTGATCTATCTAATTGATCCATAATATTTAGTTCACTGATCAGTGGGATTTTTGCAACATATTGAAAATTATAAGTTTTAAGCAGAGGTTTTCTTTTTTCAGGAAGCACATTTCACTGTACCTCAGGGTCCGTCACAAGACCAGTGATCTTCTGGAGATTGGCCAGTACTACTGAGGGAGTAAACT
This sequence comes from Rhinophrynus dorsalis, assembly GCA_037306005.1. NCBI lineage: Eukaryota > Metazoa > Chordata > Amphibia > Anura > Rhinophrynidae > Rhinophrynus > Rhinophrynus dorsalis. Next base: position 376,003,950 of record CM074721.1, on the reverse strand, counting down.
ATTTTGTTCTAAGAGCTACATTATCAATGCACCAATTCTGGACAACCAACTGTACAAAAGGGAACATATACTCCCTATTGATTAAAAAGGAACATTTAATCCCTTGAATGCTAGAGATGTCGCAAACAAATCAGTGGGCATTTGGGATCATGTTTACAGCTCACCTATGGTGCAGTTGGTTGGCCCCTGAACCTGGAATTGTTCCACTATCCTTTTATACATAAGGGCCTCAGTGTACCAGTAAAGAGCAGCTGCTATATGAATGTAACAGATATTCAGCATATTTATATTCTAAACATTAGACTGCAGGTATAAAGCCAACATTAGAGCAATTATGGGGCAGACCAATGACGGCAAAAGGAACCAAACAAAAAATCCCCATGCATTTAAAAGTAAGTGTGTGTGTGTGTGTGTGTGTGTGTGTGTGTGTGTGTGTGTGTGTTAACCTCTGGGAATGTACTGGAGACGTTCAGAATTTCCCTAAATGTGAGTTTGTATTTATTCCCCTTGGTCCAGAATTGTTTCACTATTGTCTTCTACATATACCCCAACATGAACAGAATGGACTAGCAAGCAATGATTTTTGTGTTAGTTAAGGATAAACCCCTTTTCTCTTAGTCCATTGGGGACACATGAACCATGGAGTTAAGGGTAAAGTTCCTTCAATGAGGCAGGGTACTTTAATAATAAAAACATCTGGAGGAGGCAACTCCGCTCTCAAACCCCATATAACCAGCAAAAAGTGTTTCCCATTGGTGGATAAAGGAACCATCATATAGTCTTTTGGTAGGGATACTGAGAGGGGGAATAACATCTATAATGCCATGGCATGCATGCCCAGCCCAACACCAATTTCTGAGCAGTCCAAAATCACCTCCTGACTAACTGTGCAGACATATATTAACTCCTAATGTCATCCAGACACTGTAAGCCATTTTAACTGTCCTTCTGCCACATGTATGTGTAGGTGACGTGAAGCGCTGTGACACCCAAGGTATAACCCTAGATACAGAGAATATTCATCTACTATGTTAGCAGCAAGGTCTCAAGACATAAAATATCAAATTATATTAGGGAAAACTAACATCCAAGTGCATTGCCCAGCACTGCCTTTGCTATTTCAATGCGCTGAACAGAACTGTCCACACCAAAGTAGAAAATATAAACACAACAAACACACACACATACTGTCCTCATATGTGATCAAAAAGAACACCAAAGAGGACAAGGATCCAGATAAAAAAAAGATACATACAGAGACTAGCCAAAATATAAACATACAATAATGAACAGTATAACATATAAACGTGTGGAACAAAGTATAATAAACAAACCCGTCCAAACTGTGATCCGTCAAAACCATATATTGTGGGGAACCCATAGTGCAAGGAGCACAAACACCAGACGCATGTTTCAATTCCTCCAAGACGCTTCTACAGGGGTCAGTATGTTATATTAAGGGATACCTTTTAATCCAAGAATTTCTTTTATATGTCCTTTGTGTGTATTTGTTGTTTTTATACTTTCTACCAGGGGATTTCCCATATTCCATCTATTTAAACTGCCTATACCTTGTGCTTTTTGCTTTTCAATCAGTAATATGGCTTTAAAAGTGCATGTTTTCAAGATATCCCTGCTTGATCACAGGTGGGTAATCAGTAGCTCAGTGACTGTGATTAATCTGCCTGTGCTTAAATCTGGATATCCTGAAAATCTAAACCTGTTTATGTGCCTGGATGACTGCAGTTCTGAATCACTGGCTTAGTAGTTAGGGAATATTTAACCTCTGCAGAATGGGGTTCCCTGGTATTTCTGGCAAAGACTTCAGATTTAATTACTACTGTGCTGAAACCACCTCCCTCCTCCTTATCAGGCTGCCAGAACTTATTGGCTTTCACAACAGGGGTGAAATAAATTATGGGGGTGAATAATTATGCAAATCCTGTCACGATGATGCCCCCATTGAGGTGATGACTTGGAAAGGTGAATGAAGCTCTTTAAATATAATCAGGAAATATTTATATCAGTCATTACTTTATAAACAAAATAATATGCCATTGACACAGTTCTACAATAAATTACATTTGCCTTTTGGAAAGCTTTTCTATGTTTTAGAACCCCTTGGATGATAGAGAAGCCTTCACTGCAATGCACAGCAGGTCTCTACCATCCAAGGAGTTAAACAGATCGCTGCCAAAGATCTACACATACCCAGGAAAGATGATCAATCCCTTACTGCAATCTCATAGATTTTAATGTTACATATAAATAGTAAACTATTTCCATAGCTCAATTCCAAATGTGGAGAAAGTGAGAAGGTTACCGGTTTGGGTATAAAGTGGAAATTTGAAAGAGCATCAAGTTTCAGGAAGAGAGAATCCATCATTTTCTGGATTTCCACGTGTTTTGGGTTTTCTTCTTCTTCTGTCTTTTTCTGGAATAAAAGGAATAAAAACAGAGGTATTCAAGACTTACTTACAATCGCGTACCAAGATACCATAGGCTTAAAGACAAATACCTTGGGGCAAATGAGCCAACACAGAACACAACACACTGGGACCAAAATACTAAAATTAAGTACAAAGGGTCAGAATTTCATCTGAACCTTGTCAGAAAGAAATAAGACCACACTTTCTTTTCCTTTAAAACTTTTTTTTTTATAGCTAGAGGGGGTCACCATTGCATTTCTAAGTGCACCAGGATGACCCTTTGAGCAATTCATTTGTACACAGTAACCCTTTGCTATCCAACACACAACTGGATTTGACTGCTCCGGTTAGCTTACATTTTCCAGGTTAGCCAAATGTTCCATATATAGAAAAAAGAAAAAAAAAATGGATAACAATAATAGAATACTAATTTTATACTGTTCAGATTATCTAAGCATCTCTCAAAAGTCAATGGATAACAATAGAATTAAAATTTGTGTACTGTACCACAATATCTTTACACTTAAAGGGATAGTAATGTATCACAATAAAAGCAGCTCTAATTAATCTTCATAGTATTTGGGTCATGGAAAGTGTTATTTCAATACTGTCAGAGTTGTAGTTCAAGAGTAATTGAATGATAAAGTATCCCCCCTCCCACCCCAAGGTGGTGTCCAGGTGGATCACAGAGAGGGACAATCTGCAATTAGCATAAGGGAAAAAACTGTCAAGGGGGGCAGGGTTTTCATTGTTCTCACAGTAAGAAGATCGTCCCTTGCTGTGAGCTGTCTGGTCTGTAGACCAGATTCCACATCTGAGGGGAGGTGGCTTACACTAGGTAAAAGGGACGGGAGGGGGATACTTTATAATTCAATTACTCTTGAACTACAACTCTGACAGGATTGAAATAACACTCTCCACGGCCCAAATACTATGAAGATTAATTGGAGCTGCTGTTTTTGTGAAACATTACTATCCCTTTAATTGTTCCATCTTTAAGAGATGATAAAAACCAGTGGCACTATAGGGAAGATCCAAAACTAAAATAAAACAACATCCCATTGATTTAAATGGGGCTTTTAACCCCTTGTATGCTAAAGAGGTCTCCAAGGCCAAGCAATGTGCTAGAGACCTCTCTAGCATTCAAGGGGTTAAAAATCAATGGGAATTTTAGTTCCCCCCTAAAATGCAAATGGTTTTCCCCAGAACTCCTCCACTTTTCATTTAAACATAGGGACCCAGGACTTGTGTGTAAATAGTACATGTATCAGATTTTTTTCTGTTTGCAATAGTAGCAGCAGAACAATTATCCAAACATATTAATTGGACAAATCTAAATGGCACCACAAACAAGTGTGCACAGGATGTCTTCGGCCTACCTGATTGAGTTTGATGTACTCTTGCTCATAAATCTCTGCAAGACTCTGTTTGCTTTTGTCATGGTCCAAGGTGAGTCGCTTCTTGTACTCAAAGGCATTTTCCTTTGGCTTTTCTTTGCGCACTACATCATCCCATACCTTAAAAAAGAAGGATTAGATAAGGTCATTGTTGTGTCCCTCTAAATCCTTTATAGTAAATTACTCAATAGGTTGACCCTTTAAAAGGACCAGAGGCGTGTGCAACGCATTGTTTCACAATCCATTGAGCATCCTTCTGGACCTTAAAGGGTTCATTGCCAACCTTGTCCACCTTGTGTTTAAGAACATGAGTAATAAAAGAAAAATATTGTGGGCCATTCAATATATAAACCAGAAATAGACTTGTTTTACCTTCTCAAGGTTTCACCGCTAGAAATAGATTGCTGTAATTCTTCAGAACGTTTTACTGGACAATAACACTTACACAGAAATATGTAGACATCATTTCCATGACAAATATGTCCCATGGTCCTAATCAAATTCTGCAATATCTTTACTTTATGAAAGTGCAAAAATTGATATACCAAGAGACAGAGGGGATGCTTCTCTCTGCATGTGAAGTTGCTAAAGCCATTGTATTAAATGGAGAAGGGTAATCACCCTTTCCATTCCATGTACAAAAAGAATATTGTAATGCAATGGAAGAGAGGAGGTCTTGTGGATCATCTCTCTCCATTTACTAAAGCTTTATCTCCTAGCTGGATGGAGATAAGCGGGTGAGGATGAGAGAAGTTTTTTACTGGTTGGCATGCCATCCAGAACTGGTCAGTTTTAACCCTTTCAGTGTCAGAGGTGTACGCAACACATTGCTTCTCAATACCCCTCTGTGTCCTGTGGGTGTGTATGTTAAACCTTTCAGTGCCAAAGTAACAACTTGGAATCTAGTTTTTGGATCACAACATATAAGAGGATTTGAAATCCCTGTAAATATCACCTGTTATAAAGTGATGTTTTCAGTTCGTCCACCTTTGTAGTGCCCTACCACTGATTATCAAGGACAATCACAGGGACATCTGCTCATTTGAAGGACATATTGTGATTGGAACATATTTACTGAACAAACATACTTTAGGATACGCTTTACACACTATAGCAGAGTCACTAACATCCTCTATACATCAGTTCCCCAAATACTGATTAGATTTGAAGCTTGTTGGCTAAGGATTCCATACTGTAGTATTATATTTACACCCACCCCTATGTATTACTTAGGGCAGGACTGGGCAACCTGCAGTCCTGCAACTGTCAGAAAACAGCTCCAATCATCTCATCCAGCTAACGATGGTAAATGAAGTCTAACAACATGTAGTGGGACATAGGTTGTCTATTATTTAGAGAAACTACAATGCTCATCCTCCTAATGGAACTGTAGTCTAGAAACAGCTGGAGAGCCTCACATTGCCCATCCCTGATTTAGAGGGTGAATCCACAGTAAAATGTTATGTATAGAATATTCACTGACCTGGTCTTTTATCCTCTGTTTGATGATATCTTCTAGCTGCATTGTGGTTTCCTCTGTAACTATGGGGGCTGGGAAAGAGAATACAGGAATGTTGAAGTTACATAAATAATATGCATGCTACATTAGGAACACTGTCCAGGATAGATAAGCAATCAGAGCTTCTTGGAAGATTTGTTTCAATACCAATTGTGTCAGAATTAAATTAATAACTGAAACGTAATGTAATGATTTCCATATCTATTCTCTGGGTGCCCTGAATGACACTACACTGTATGATTAATGCCCTAAGGTAATGTGTGTATGAAAAGAACCTGATTAAACCTGATACAAGTGAAAGGCTTGAAAATCACCGACTTATTTTCACTTATTTTGAGTTTTTTTTCCTTCACAATATTAAAATGAAAAATACATTCTCTCATTGAAATTGTTAAGATCAATATTGTTTCATGCGAATAAATTCTTACTAGAAGTAGGATTAACTCCTTGAGCACCAAAGGGGTGTGAAATGCATTACAAAGAGCTGCACACCACTTCTAGCCTTTAAGTGTTAACCCTTTGAGTGCCAGAGGGGTACACAACACATTTATTTGCAATGCGTTGCGTACCCCTCTCGCACTAAAAGGGTTAAAAAAAACCTAATTCCTCCCTTACAGCATGTAACAGCACCCGACACTAGTTTGTATTTAACCCTTTGAGTGCCAAAGGGGTTAAAGACCTGAAATGCAAGATTTAGTGCTACAATAAAGTTTAATTAAAATATGGAATACTTTCAATAATTAGCACTCTTTGAGATAAAATTGGTGCCAGATAGATTATTGATTAGAGACGAGGGATAAAATTAAGTTTGCTCAACTGAAGACTTCGTTTAAGTGAAACTAGGACATGCTATAGACTTAGTTTGGTCCATGTTGTGCTTCATGCATAAAAAGAGGATTTATGTGCTGCTTACCAATAAATCCTCTCTCAACCCTTTGAGTGCCAGATGGGTATCCAACTGCAATGCGTTGGGGAGGGGCACAGGAATCAAGGAGTAGGTCCCTCCCACTCAGCCTTGCTTAAAACCCCACCCAGTTCTGCTTCTCTTCAGTATGTATCTACCAAAGCCAAACCAAAGCCAAATTCAAGAAAGTCAAAAACGGCAGGTCACCTCTTCCAGAGAAAAGGAAAGTGTTTTTTTCTTGGAGGGATGGTCTGTGTCTTGTATGGACTAAGTAAGAAAAGGATTTATCAGTAAGTAGTACAGAAATCCTTCCTTTTTCTTACATCCCATGGGCACAATCCAACTTTGCCTCAAACACTATAAGGGAGGGAAAGAACACTCACATTCCCAGAGCCAAGACAAACCCCCACTAACGCCAGAACAGAAGACCCATAAACTGTGCATGATACAGAACAAAACTCATCAACAGGCAGACTAGAAGAAAAAAAAAAGACAAAGGGGATAACACCAGAAAGACTACATAGTCGGCTACCACAACCAGAAGTACTTGCAGACCCACAATACGACTCTACATACAGGAAATGTGTGGTGAGATGACCCCATACAGCAGTTCCGAAGCTCTGCTCCACAAAGCTTAGGCCTTGACGCCCAAAATCATTAAGGAATGGAAGGCCAGGACACAAAATAAAATCTAAGTCTGCCAAAGTAGGTTCCCTTTTTCCTCTAGGGGAGCTATCAGTGGAGCAGATCCCAAGCAAGAGTAGAAGGATGGAAAGGGGCAAGCACTGAAGTGGTCTCTGAGGCTTACTCTAGCTTGACTGGGGGATTATAAAACAACACACTTTCCTGACCTTCACGTCCTGTGCAGGACACTTTTAACCTCACAATCCCGGTGTCCCCCATAGGACATACACTATAACAAGGCAATCAATTTTTTTTTCCCCTCAGAAGGCATTAGTACAAGAATCCCTTGCATTATTGCTACATTTTAGGTGCAAACTGCAACATTTAGGGAACAATATATAAGACAAGCTTTTTCAAGAAAGGTGCAAAGACAATACAGTTTATTATATAATATTTCTAGATAGACACACACATAAATCACATTTGTGCTCCTTAAGGGGTTGATTCACATAACAGTATATAGACGTTGGGGAAATGGATGAAAGGGAGGTAGCTGACCGTCCCATTCAGGAAATGTTGAAGGTATTGAAATTTATGGTGTGTGTGGATCTGAAGAGGTGCTTAACCTTAAAGTGCAGAGGTGAGACCACCATATTGCTCTGCCATGTGTTGCATAGCACTGTGATCCTTAAGGGCCCAATCCCCAGACACCAGTACACAACAGTGTTGTTAAGGAGGATGAGAGGGAGGGTTTTAGTTGGAAGTCTGTTCCAGTTAATGGTGAAGGCTTGTTGCATTTTTTGTTACAGCCTCTTTGGCACTGCCAAGCTCTGTGTTTATAGGATTATTTTGCAGGACACAAGGACCCCCAACACTCCGCCTACTAGGAATTCCACATAGGGAAAGTCCTTATCCATCTGTTCAGTTCAATAGGGTGATCAATTACTTACCCATTCTAGAGGCATGGTCGAAAACCAAGGATTCTGACAGAAGGCTGTTTTCTGGCCTTTTCTGTGCAGTTACCTCACCAGAAAGCTGCCAAGATTTCTCTTCCATCATCTGTTTTTGCAGGTTCTGAATTTTTTCTGTCATCTGAAAATAGAGACATTCACTTTACTATTGAAACACAAATATAAAACCACAAGTAAGTGGTACATCTCTCCCATATTACAAGGAGTGCAGGGACTATGTGCAGAAATTAATGCCCTAAACAGATACAGATGGCTGCTACTGCAGCATTTTGTATTATAATACTGTACACACTGAGCTGTATGCAAAAGGACAAGGTGGCTGAATTCTGGGGTGAACCAACTTCAGCATAAGGAGCAAGAATGAAGAAGAATAAGGGAATGTCACTTGTAAAAGGTGGAGAGCTGGGAGTGGGCTCCTGTCAAACATCAGGTGTCAGTGTCTGAACCAATGGTTCTCTGCTTTTTTTGATCAAAGCACCCAAGCACCCCAACCTGCAATTTTCAACTTTCAGGGAACTCCGAACATGTTTAATGTAATTTATCAAGGGCATTATAGAGGGTACAATTCATAAATATACAGATATTATTAGGTCTCACAATCATAGTACTAAAAATAAATTAAAATTAAACATATTATACATAACAATTTCCAAAGGTCTACATTCAAAAGGACAATATTCACATTTTGTCAGTCTTCATGGAAAACATGGGGCACCCTAATGTAATGTCTGCAGCACACCAAACTGCCATGGCACCCAGGTTAAGAATCACTGGAAATTGAATAGAAATATAAACACATATCTAGTTAAAAAATGGATTTTCAATATATATATATATATATATATATATATATATATATATATATATATATATATATATATATATATATAGTAGGGAAGTAATGTCTCCAAACTACAAAAGAAACAGAAGTTCCCAAATGGACACAATGCCACTGTGATCTGATCTCACATAATACACCCCAAAACAAATGTCATTAAAACAAATATATCGTCTGTTGTACGTTACTTGTAACAATGTCCCTATGACAAATATACATTCTATCATAAGGTGCATGAAGCAATCAAGTAGATAACGTGCTGCCCAGAACACCCCACACTGGTTCCAACATAGCACTTTCCAAATAAAGGCACACTTCCACAATTCACTCATAGTAAAAACAATCAACTTCATTCAGCAATATTAAAAGGTGAAGTACCTGACACGCTCCGTAGTGGCTGGAGTACCAAACAAGGCACGGTGGGGTGGCACATAACAGTGAATGGTTCCAGCTGCAATCAACGCGTGTAATATGCTTACAGAGCTCTGACTGATCTTGAGCAAGTGTATTACACTTGATCACAGCTTGAAAGTGAGCCTTTATTTGGAAAGTGCTATTTAGGAAGGTAAAGTTGCTATGACAAAAAAAAGCCAAGAAATAGTGGACATTCCATCACTGAATGGCTGTAGAGTTTTCTTGAGGGCAGGATGCCCTGTCTCCCCCCCCAGTGAAATAAGAAAAAAGGATTTATTGGCGAGTATAAAATCTTCTTTTCTCTTGAATCCAATGGAGGACACAGGGACCATGGAGACATCCCAGTTTCATTTAGTGTATATGTGGCATGCTTTTTTCCTGCAGCCCAAATGTATAACCTTATGATGATCTACTTCCCATTCGCTCAGTTTATCCAAATACCCACTCCAGGATCATTAATAGAAGCAAGTAAAAGCATTGGACCCAGGACCAAACCCCGAGGCATTACACTAAAAGTAGAATAAGCTCAGTACCATGGCCATTTACTCCTTAATGACGACTACCATAAATGGTCAGTAGCCTCCACTGTCTGTCATTCAAACAGTGTGGAACCTAGGGAACATGGTGGAACAGTCCAGCATTGGAGGTATATACCTAGCAGACAGACAATCTACTGTTGTCAACTGTAACAAAAAGGGAAATGTAAAATAGAAGAGACTCCTTGGTGACCAACTATTCTATGGCTCTTAGGTAGTATTTGGGTTCGCATAGTACTGAAACAGAACCTTACAAGTCCCCCCTCATGCCTTCTTCCTTTGGATTGCATGCAGTCCTTAATCGAACACTCTTCTTTCTCCTCCAGGAGGGTTCATGGTGTCACACAATTAATCAGTTTGCAGATAATACTTTTACAATTTTTTTTATTTATTTATTTTTTTTTTACAGTCAAATGTCTTTTCTATGAACCCATACATCATACACTTGTTTTTTCAGTAGACCCTGCACTCTCAAACGATACCATTGGTTTGTGGATATTCTTTAAAATGACCATAGAAACTTTAAGCACAGTTGAGTTAGTCACAATGAATGATCCACTGATTAACTCACCTGTGCTTAGTCAGGGAAATCCTTACATCCTGGCCTGTTGGGAGCCCTTGAGGAATGAACTTGGACAACCTTGGCTGTATTTATTTATTTAGAAAATATTTTACAAGGAAGAATACATTGAGATTTATCTCATTTTCAAGTATGTCCTGGAGTGTTTACAGCAAAGAGTTGCTTATTTGCACAAATAGAGAGACATAATACAAACATACCACACATATACTAAAAATGTTATATACAGTTGCATATTGTTTTTAGATATAAAGAAGCAGTTCTTTTTAAGGATTTTAGACTGGGAGATAATCTGATGTTTTCAGGTAGGTTATTCCAGACTTTAGGAGCTCTGAAGGAAAAGGCAGATCAACTGGCTTCTTATAGTGTGGTCTACTCAGTGAGTTGTTAGCAGTAGAGTGGAGGTTATAGTTAGTATGGAGAGCTGGAGTGAGCATACTGCTCAGGTAGTCTGGTAGTTTTCTAGAGAAGTGGTTATGAACCATGCAAGAGACGTGAAGAGCACGTCTAGATTCGAGTGTTATCCAATTTAGTTCTTCAAACATATCACAATACTGGGTTGTGCAATTACATTGAAGGATAAAGAGGCATGATGATACTGTAGGTATCAACTGGCTATGTGTGAGGACTTGTGTAGTAATGCACTGTAAGCAACTGAGCAAGAGTGACACAGGGGTAACTAGGGCTGCCGGGAGCTCAGCTTTTGACCAGGATATGAGCTCTTGGCAGATTGATCAGTCAGGCTAGTCAAAGAACTTGGTGCAATACTGCCACTCCATGGCAAATTGTGGAAATATCAGAGACAATATGAAGGAAGGATTCATTTGTAAAGTGGAACTGTTACTACATAGCTTTTAGTCATATCAGATGTATCTAAACTGACTGTACCTTGTGTTCTTTTTGTTTTCCAAACAGGTTAATAGTTTTGGAAATGCTTAATTTAGTGGTAGGGGAATCTAATCTTAGATATGATACTTGAATTGGACAGCTAAAGCTGGACCAATTAATAATTCACATGTCCAGAAAATCACCTGTTTCCAACTTGTTAGACTGCTCGTTTCCATAGGAGGAGTGGAATAAATTTACAAGGAATACAAATCCAGCAAAGCCTTTCAAGACAGAATTCCCCACTGAGCGGAGAGCTTTGAAAGGTAATAAAAAAGAAAGTAAAAAACAGAGCATCTTAAAAAACAAAACAAAAAACCCAAATGTAAACTAAACTTTTCATTTTTAATTAACAGGCAAAACTTTTTAACGTTATAGGCCCTCTATAAGTATAATACCACAGCACAATTCCCTAAAAACTTCCATGTATTACTTATATCTGGAGCTTGACTACCTATTAATATAGGTAGTGGGCATCATGTGTTTGTCCAGCATTTATTGAACTACAGTTCTCACACTTCCCATTATGGCTGGAGATAAATAGTAAATTAGGTTGAAAAAAAGAAACAAATCCATAAAGTTCAACCTTTGCCTCATAACCCAGGGAAATGAGACTTATATAAGCTTTCCTGCTGCCAGTTAGTCTTAATCAGAACTTTCTGTTTTGCCTACCAATACACAGTATTACCCTGTATGTTCCTTCTTGAAAGAACTGTATCTAATCCTCTCTTGAAGTATTACAGTCATTGGAGAGCTGAAGACTGCGCACTGCTCCATTAACCCCTAGAGCAGGGGTGCACAAACCTGTCTAATCGGTGAAGGTTTTTAGGATCTCCTTACATAAACACATGTGAATCAGTCATTCTAAATGATCTGTCTGAGTTAACATTCACATGTGTTTAACTGAGAAGATCCTGAAACATGCACTGTTGGGGGGAAATTGTGAACAGGTTTGAGCCCAAGCCCTAGAGAAGCAGAGGTATGTGCAATACATTACATACTTTGCTCACTCCCTCTGGTCCTCCATATGTTAATGTGAGTGGAATGAGACATCTCAGACTCACCTTCTCTTCCCTTTTCTCAAAGGAGGACTTGGCCTCACTGGATTCAGACTGAGGCTTTTTCTTGCCGCCAAATATATCACCGAGATCTTCCCCTTCACTGTTATCTGACAGATCAAAGGTCACCCGCTTGAAGGCTTCTTTAGCTTTTTTACTCTCTTTTGTTTCTTCCATTTCTTCATCATCCTCCTCTTCATCACTGTAAAAAAAGAAATACTGTTAGCAGAAAAAATATAAACTATCAGACACATCAGTCTGATTTACTAACCTGCAAAATCAGCGGAGGAAGGCTAACTTCCACAGGTGAGAACGGCTGCCTAAAATGATTATCTTTCTACTATAAGTACGAATTATACACACACTTTTATATTTAAAAACTAGCAAATGTTGCATGACGTTACCAGTGCAGTGAGAAGTGACCAGTTATGTAATTATTTTTCTAAATTACATTTTTATTTTTTTAGTTCTGACCTCATGGTGGGGAATCACCATCCCAGCTACTAATCGCCCAGCTGATTCAGTGGGGAGATCAAAACAGGCAATGTAGGGCAGCAAAACAGCTACCCTGCTTCCATTCTACCTGACGTACCAGGTAGGTGTGGGCAGGATCAATAAAACCCTCTCACATCAGTGATGCAGGCCTTTCCTCATTGATGTAAAAGGGTTTCCGGATGCCACCAACTCCTACTGGGTACTTTGGAAAAAGGGGAGCTCTCTTGCTCCCCTGTGTTTCTTCTATGAATCTCCCAGCCAAATAGATGGGGCATCAGGAGGGGTCCTGATGACCCAACACAAGGGTAATCGCCATGGCAAAGGGGAGTGGCAATCCTTTTTGCCCCTGACAAAGGGGAGGGGCCACCATATCCCCTTTGCCATAGTGAAAGGTAATGTGCATCAGTAGCCCCTCCTCTTTGCCAGGGCAAACAGGATAGGCCCTGTCTTTCTGAAGGAGGAGGCAGGGCGTGATAAGCCAACTTCCAAAGGGGAGTTTTGTATAACTCTGCCTTCCTAATCTATCAAACTCAGCGGCTTTCCCTGTGGTTCCTACCATGTCTTCTGTTGTGGGAAAATAGGACAAATTATTCAACAAATGCAGTGTTTCTCACCATTAGCCTTCAGGGCACACCAACATGCCATATTTTCAGCATATTCCAACTTAAGAACAGGCTGATAATTAGTGGTTTGGGCAGTGTGATTGATTTATCAGTACTTAATCAGGGATATCATTAAAACCCGACCTGTTGGTGTGTCCCAAGAGCTGGGGTTGAGAATCACTGTTATAATGTAACTCATACGCACTTTATCCACCCCAACAGCACAAATTCACTCTCTACCCTAAAACAAGAAAATGAATGAGCACGCACGTGCGCACGCACACACTTTTTAACATAATACATAGCCCTTATGGTGACTTAAGGGCTACATGTGTTGCCCACATTGTAAAACTGGTTGCTTTATATAGATCTACCCAATGGGACTCAGTGTGCAATCAAGAACTGGGTTTCTCAACATCAGTCCTTGAGACACACCAACAAGTTAGCTTATCAAGATGTCCCTGCTTGATCACAGGTAAGTTATCAGTGACTTAATCATTGTGATTGGTCTGTGCTTAATTAGGGTTATCCTGAAAACCTGAGTTGTTTATACACCTGGAAGACTGGAGCTGAGAATCACTGGTCTAGAAAACACCATCAGAATGACTTAGTTTTGTAGTTTTCAAACTGTGGATTTGAGTCTCTGAAGAGATTATGCCAATAACTAAAGCACTCATTTTCTGATATAGCTGTAAAACTAATCTGATGAGTTTTCAAAAGAAGTCATTGTTTAAAATGTGCAGTACATATCTACTACAAATGAAACTCACATCAATGAATTGTGAAGAATGTATACTGTGGTTTTAATAAACAAAAAGCAGGGTGGATTGTCAGGACAGTTAATGTCTTCATTGTTTTCTACATAACAGTACATTCTGCATAATTATCTTGCACTCAAAGGTCAATGAGTAGAACCTCTCAATTCCATGATATTAAACAAAGATCCCACAAGGCCTTACTCTTCAATCATTTCATCATCATCTTCTTCAGGCAAATCTTCCTCTTCAATCTCTTCCTCATCTGATGAGTGTGCCTTGTCCTTCTCCAATACTCTCTGCTTGTCCAGCCTTCTCTTTTTCTGATCACCCTCAACTGGGTCAAAGTAATCTGAATAATGAAGGTCTCTGGAGCTCTTAATCTCCTTTAAAAAAAAAAAAAAAAAGAAGAAGAAGATCAAACAGTGAGCAAATGTATCAAGCACAAGGGATGTGTTAAAAATATTTATGTAGAAGTCATATGCCAGCTAGGATACTGAACTGAAGACACAAAGGTGTTTTAGCCTCTGCACTATTATCACTGCTTTGAGGGGAGACATTTATCCTTCTTCCTACCTTTTTTTTCTAGCGTAGCCTACCCATTTGGTACAATGGACAGTAAGAAAGGCACTTCATGTGCCACCCTATATACTATTCCCAGGGGACCTTATAATAGCATCATTAATTTAACCCTTTCAGGACCAAAGGATGGGCAATGCATTGTGTTCAACCTTCTGTTCTTAGAAGGTTTAAAAATAATGAGTCTGAATTTGATAATATCCATTTAATATGCCGGAAAAAAAAAGTATTAAAGGGACAGTAATGTCCCATTAAAAAAAATGTTTAGAGTTTTGTAGAGAATAATAAAAAAAAATAATCCTCTCTCTAAAACCACTATAGTTTGAGAGATATCCTTCACTAAAGTTCCTCTTCTCCTGATGTCAGCTTTAAAGCTGACAGAAAGAGATTTGTGGCAGCCGACACTGTCTAAAAAGTGTGCTTGCAAACCAGGCACACTTTGTAGACTGTTCCAAAGAAGTATTTCTTTTTAGATTGCGCTATTGCGGCTCTGCTGAAGAGCCACTTGTCGGTCCCCGGACCAGTAAGTCCTGCTGTCAGCTTACAGCTGAAGTCAGGAGAAGAGGAGGGAGAGGGGAACTTTAGTGGAAGATATCTCTCAAAACATAGCAGTTTGAGAGATGAGATTAAAAAAAATATGCTAAATGACACAAATCCTTACAAAACTCTGCACATTTTTTTATGGAACATAACTGCCCCTTTAAACATGTAGACTAGAAAATATTTGACTTCTGCAAGCCACCTTCTGACATATCCAACGGATGCAACTGAGAAGATGATTGCACACAGTAAATGTGTAGGCCACTGGCAAACAACCATATTCATTCAGAAGGGTTCTAGAAGGCCCTCCAGTTCAATAAAGTGTTAAAAATTCTAACTAGGGGTTGAAAAATGTACAATAACCCACTGGATGGGAGAGAGGGCCCCAAAAGCATTGCAAAGCAATTTTGACGAGAAAGCCAACACATAAATGCTTAACTCTTTGAGTACCAGAGGGGTAGGCAACGCATTGCTTTGAAATGCGTTGTGTACACCTCTGGCGCTCAAAGGGTTAAAGCGGACCTATCATCTTGTATTTTCTTCAACTTCATTCAAACCTGCCTACGTGTCATGTTAAAGCGGAACTATCACCAGAAATCAATGTTTTACCGTGGGTTTTAATGTTTAACCCTACATAATAGCTGTGTGTATTTTGTTTTGAAATTACCTAAAAGTGGAGATAAGCCCTTCAAAATCAGGCACTTCCGCGTTCTACGGTACCCTGTACCGTCTCAGGACTTCCCAGCGCCCCAGAGAGCATGTTCACGCTCCACTTCGAAGCTGGATTTCTGTGATGTAGCGTTACAGCAAACTCCATTTACAATGTTACTGAGGTTGCAACCTCAGTAGCATTGTAAATGGAGTTTGCTGTAACACTACACCGCAGAAATCCAGCTTCGAAGGGGGGGGTGGGGGAGTGAACACATTCCCTGGGGCAGCTGGGAAGTCCTGAGACATCATATGGGACATACAGTCCTGCAGAATGAGGAAGTGCCCAACTTTGAAGGACTAATATCCCCACTTCTAGGCAATTTCAAAACAAAATACACACAGTTCTTATGTTGGGTTAAACATTAAAACCCACGGTAAAACGTTGATTTCTGGTGATAGTTCCGCTTTAACCAAAATTCCAGCAGATATATAATTTAGGAGATTTTCATACTTATTTCTGGGAAAATTTAAAGTGAAAATGTCCTGTTACGGCACAAAGCTTCTTTAGCATATGAAATATCAACAAAACCATTCATTAGCATATGACATCACTGAAAAGGCTTAATTAGCATATGAAATGTCACTGGTATTGCGCATGTAGTGGAATTTGCATACATTAGCATATGGTAACACATGTCAATATCTCCTTAACTGTACATTTTTTGCTGGACTTTTGGCTAACATGACATAGGCGGTTTTTAATGCAGTTTTCAAGTATGTAAACTCAAATTAAGGTGAAAGGTCCAATTTAAGGTATATTCTGAGGCAAAAGAAAGATCCAGTGAGCTGATTTTTGAGGTGAAAATAGGGTGTATGATGTGGCACAGAGAAATAAACTTCACTTCCCACTGTAACAGAGAACAGACTGGGGGCTGCAGGAGGAGCATCTGAGGGCCACCTGTTGCCAACACTTGGTGTAGGTGCTTGCCTTGCAAACAGCTTTACTAATGACATGGATGGAAAAATCCCACAGGCCTAGTAGCCCAGTCTCCTCAAATCTCAGTTCTGGCTCCAAACCTTTTAAATGTGTTAGAAACCCTTTGTGCACAAACCATTTCACTAGCTCTTATAAATGCCAGCTGGCTCAACAAAAAGTTGTCCGTTGCCAATCTTTGGTGGTTTTTAAAATATTATACACACACACACACACACACACACATATTTTTGTCCACTGCTGCAAGTTGACAGTTTAATCATATTTTCTTGCATACGCTAGGCAGGGATTATTGATAAAATACCTTAAGAGTGCTCATGAATGACTGCAATGTATTGAATACGTTGTTCTCTCTGCACTTGATAGAGTTATAGGTAAAAGGTCATACCAGGTTAGCAGTAGAAAAAGCAGGAGACTGGTAGAATAAACGTGATGCCTTTATTGGTTAACTGTGTAGCTCTACGATGCAAAGCTTTCAAGACAATGTAGGTCTCTTCTTCGTTATGCCTGTCTGCTGGACAGAGGCCTCAAATGCATATGGTGTACATATAGGGCCATATACGTAAAATTAAAAGGTGATCAATTCTGCAGCAAACCAGCTTTACAACAGGAACAAATAATTCCCAAACAATTTAAAATGGGACAGTTAAAGCAGAACTTTCATGTTAATTACATTGCCTCAGAATATATTACTAACCTAGCTATATGCAAAGTTATACTATCCTTAAGCTCAATAAGTCCATGGTATTTCAGTAAAGACATATTCGTCAGGAACCAGTGAAGACACAACGCAGACATATTAGTGGAAATGTACCTCTGAATCTGCGCTGTCTGTCCCGTTCACTGCCAGCATTGGTGAGTGGCGTTCCTTAAGGCAACGGAAGGGACTGAACGTGCAGGTGCACAGAGCTTCTCTTGTAAGCTCTGTGCAGCCCAATGCCTGTAGAAGATGTGTTTTTTCTTCAATACCGCTGACTTATTGCGCTTAAGGATAGTATAACTTTGCATATCGTTCGGTTAGTAATATTTTCTGTGCTGAAGACCAATAGCATTCAATGAGATAAAGTATTTGGAAAGTGGATCATGTCTACACAGATTTTGGTGTTTTAAAAGATATGTAAACTGCATATACCTTGTGATATTTTTTGGCTCAGACTACAGAATTAACCCCTTAAAAACCAAAGTGTGTACAAAGCATTATGAAGCAATGCATTGAACAGCCCCCTGTTCATTAAGGGGTCAATTACTCACATCTCCTGCAATCACATTTTTCCTCTTCACTCCTCCTTCTGAGGTTGCCAGAACATACCAACTTCAACCAAAGGGAAGGAATAACCATGCACATCTTGTCAAGATAGCTGCTCCCTCTGAGATGAGGACTTACAGAGGTGACAGGTCATCTTTAACATTTTATTTGTCCCCTATACTGCTGCTGGTTTGCCCAGGAATTGCTCCAAATTTCACCTTGTGCACCAGTCCAGTCAAGAACAAGACTCTGAGCAGACTGCAGAGAAGAGGGAAATTGTAGACAACAGGATCCCTCTGAGAAAGGGCAGAAAGCTCAGAAGTAGTGTGAAGACTCACTAATTGACATAAAGACATTAAGAGGTAAGTAATGTCAAGCTATAAATGAAGATCAGATTATTCCTTAACCCCTTAACATCCACTGCTGTGCCAGGACCGTCACAGAATTCAGGGCATGCTGCAAGGGGAGCCCTGAATCGGATCGTAAAAAAATAAAATAAATTAAAATAAATAAATAAATAAATAAAATAATGCCCCGTGGTCCTTAAGCAAAATTTATATAGGCAAAGTTTTTTTGTATTTGTTCTTTAAAGATTCCCCCTCCCGCCCCTTTTCCAGATGTCACCCTTAGATCTCAAATCCAATTGCTTGACCGTACAGATCACAACGAGACAATATAGTCTGTGTCTGTATAAGGGAAACCTACCCCCCTTGATGAAGGGTAGTAGGGTTTTCCTTATGCTGACACAACAATGTCCTCCGGTACGGCTCTCATCTGAAGGAACAATAGTGACGTTGGGAGGGGGCAACTTTAAAATATTATTACAAAAAAACTATTGCGATATAAACATTGATAATTTTACAAAGCATTATGAAAAAGTTTACAGAGTAATCTGATCTTCATTTATAGCTTTATATTACTAACCCATTAAATTATACAATTAATGATAACAATAAACTATATAAATTCAGCCATTTGCCCCTCCATATTATAAATGTAAGATGAAATAGGATCAAATGCAAGTTAAGATTTAACACTTTATGAGTACCAGCAATAGAACACAGTGCACTGCTCTGTAAAAGCAATGTTTACACTAACAGATGCTTGGTATGTGTTTACTGCATTGCAAAGCATTGTGTTTGGGATATTTCAAGCATCTGAGGGGTTAAAGCAGATAAGGTAGTGGTACTACATTCTATGTTTGTCTAATATTAGAGTTTTATAAATGTGACTCAAACACAATCAGGTGCCATGGGCACTAAATTAACGGAGCAAAGCAAATACCCACAAATTTAAAGCGGAACTTTCACTAGAATAACATAGCGCCGCAAATGATTACATTAGCGATATGCACAGACTTCGTTTATTTTGAAGTAGAATTGCTGCATTAATGAAAAATAGAACCTTCTATACAGACAGGCAGACACCTGCTGGGATCTTGCTCTAGGCACTCTCTGTGCTGTCAGTCTCTTCCAGTGCCTTAAGGCACAAAGGCATTCAACTCACCAATCGTGGAGTTGAAGGGGGTGGACAGCTCAGACGCAGAGATGCCGGCTTTGCAAGATGTCTACTCTGTTGCCTGTCTGCTTAAAAGGCTATATTTTTCATTAATGCACCAATTATACTTGAAACTAAAAGTGTGTGCATTTCGCTAATGTAATTATCATTTGCGGTACTATATTATTCTAGTGAAAGTGCCGCTTTAAATTAGGCTCTTAACCTGCAGAATGCTAAAATGTCTCCAGTGCACTGTGAAAAACGGAGGCAGAGACAGTCAATTGGTGGACCTCCAACTCCCATCATCCTCAGCCAGCTAATGGTGTAGTTTGTTTGCCTCAGATTTGTTACGCTTTTATATTTTATATGTCCCAAGGAATTCACTCCATGTGATCTACGTGTTACTTCTGATGAGAGATCAGGTGCCCTCATTTTCTAAGATTCCTAACAGCTGTCTTTTTTTCCCACTCGTAGAAAATGTTTTAAAGCTTCAATATAATTTCCCATAAAAATACCTTGTTATGTCTGTGTCTCATGTCCAAGTCAGGACAGAGCATCATTAATAGAAAATATCCCAACCTTTGTATGTTGTACTATTACTCATAAGGAGTCCAAGGGGAGATGCTCTGAAAGGTGAGAAACTCTGCAGTTCCTGTGTTATTCTGTGGAGCCTATGCATCAAGATCTTTCAGTTCGGAAATCGGGCATAGACTCCATGGAATAACATAGGAACTACAGTTTCTACCAACTTTTATCACCCCCAAGCCAATATGCTTCAGCCATTTATCTTATGCTTTGGTCAGAGTTATAAACAGATTTGTTACCTGTCTGTCTGTTTTTCTAATATGAAATTCTTCCTTCTGCTCGTCCTCCTCCACGTCGTCATCATCATCATCATCACCATAATCATCAGAGTCAATGTCCTCAAAATAATCAACTTCATCATCGTCCTCATCTTTCCCACCATCTTCCTTCTCAACTTTTTCTAAAAAGGCCTCCATCTCTGAAAGCTTAAAGAATTGAT
The DNA here is from genome assembly GCA_037306005.1 of Rhinophrynus dorsalis. NCBI lineage: Eukaryota > Metazoa > Chordata > Amphibia > Anura > Rhinophrynidae > Rhinophrynus > Rhinophrynus dorsalis. The sequence goes on along the minus strand of CM074721.1, from coordinate 375,983,412 downwards.
CGTCCACTATGGATGATTCACTAGGTCTCCCCATTGTTTTTTTATTTAACTTCTGTTTGCTTTGCTTCTCCTGTTTATCAATATCAAAGTCCATATCTGAATTGTCATCACTGAAGGCCTCTATGGGTGTCTTTTTAGCACTTTTGCTTCCAGTACGTTTGGGCTGTCTCTCTTTTCTTTCTACAGCTTCACTTTCAGTGTTCAACTCTATTTTATCCTCCGATATACCATCCTCCTCTTCTTCCTCGAGCTCTGATACATCCTCTTCTAGTGGCTGCACCAAGCAGAGGTCCTTGTCCTCTAGGGCAGTGGTCACTGCTTTTCTGAAATAGTTGAGAACTGGCTTGTTTTGAAGTTCCAGTTGCTGCCATATTTGCTCCTCATCAAAGTTTTCAACCACCAGTTCAGTCAGAGGACTTCCCACCCGTAGAGCAAAATCTGACTTATGCAAGTCAAACAAAACCTTTGTTAGCTGGGAGAACTCAGTGGCCAATTTCTCTTGCACACTAAAAAACATAATGATATGCAAGGTGACATTTTCAGTATTGACTTAAAAAGTAAGAGTATTTTGAACACTCTTCAACCAGCAGAATAATACAGCAATACAAACAAGAGTTATTGAGGCTGATAAACTATGAATTAGAACAACCATGCAGCACATCAACTGCACCGTAGGGGACAAATAAAAATTCCAAAATGTTCATAAATTCAAATGAGGTTTTTAAAATTTTGCATACTAGAGATTTATTGGGGACCACTCCAGCATTCAAGGGGTTAAAAGGACCAGTTATATAACATAAATTCAATGTAAAGAAAACCCATCAACTTTAGATAAGTTCATTTTTAAATGAGTTATGATGATATGCTAGCCATATGCTTTCTATATAAATTTGTTTTTGTGAAATTAAAGGGAAACTAACAACCATACACAAAGGTGTCCCTACTACTAGAACACAAGAGGAGAAACATCATGCAGCCTGCTAAAGTTCTGTGGAGGGTTCCTTGGCCCAGATGGCCCCGTTTTCCTGGGAGACCACCACTTTCCTTTCTAGAGACATACAGCTACTTCCAGAAGCATGGCCATAGAGTTGTATATGTCATGCAGAGGTCCATCGTGTGTTAAACCAAGGAAGATGCCTGTTGTTTTGGGCTGAATAGGAGTCCCCAAGAAAGATCTTGGAGACTGCCTGATGCTTCTCTTCTTGTATACAGGTAACATGAACACTTTAGTATATAGGTGTATCACTTTAACCTATATTTATCAGTGGCATTTTATGCCAATTAGTTTCTGCACTGGAGAGTAATACCACATACTATAGAATGAATTAATAAAGACAGAATCTATTTCTATAGTACAGGGAGAGAAGTTTGACATCAAATACAAATTAGCATAATACTCTGCAGGGACTTAACATAAAGTGCAACACCATGCCAACAAAATATAACATTTCATTGCTATAAAACTACTTAACTTACAGAAAAATGGGTAACAAACCATACAGGAACCTTTGAATTATCTGTAAAACAAACTATGCTCGTCTTAGGGTGCCAGGTCCCAATTAACCCCATGGATACTAGAGACATATTACACATTGTATCAAACAGCTAAAAAGGAATTTGGCTGATTTGTTTCAATATCATGCTTGTCTTTCAAGCAATTGTAAAAAGCATCTATTCTGCGTTATGTCCCTAAACAAAAATCAAAGACTGTCTTTTTGAATGCACACATATATGGTAGACTGTCATGTATCATTTGGTTAATTTTGTTTGTAATGTGAAAAATGGGAATCAGAGATGAGTTACGGCACTTACTGAGATTAGTATTCCCTGCTCATATTGAAAAAATGATATATACCTTATCTCTGGACATTTACAGACTAAGTGGCACTATCACTTCTGATACGTTAATTTTATTATGTTAGGGAGTTCTTCAAATAGCAGAAATGTCTGCCCCCATAGAGAATATGTAAGAGTAGATTTCAGGTCTCATGAAATAAAGATTTTGCAGATGCTAGCGTGGCTTAGATAAACGTATTCGGGTGTGTGTGTGTGTGTGTGTGTAAATATATTCATTCTTCCTCCTCATGTGTATTGCCTGTCACTTCAGTATAATTCCTATGTACGAAATTATCTCCATTTATATCATCGAATTTATCATACTTTCAGAGAACAGTGGGATTCCAAGGAACAAAGTCTGAGAATCACTGACTGAAAAATAATCGTTGTCAACAAGGTCAGCTACATCCTGTCCCCTCTCATAATAATGAATCATACAAACCAAGTGGAGAACACTTGGTCCTCCAGTTGCTCTTGGACTACAACTGTCATCGTTTTAAGCAAATTTAGGACAACTGCGTGTCCACATAGTTATCTCCCAGTTAAGTCCTTACTCTAATCAATGTGACGTGGATGTACCTGAGGAGCAGCTCGGGGTGGGCACTGACTGTCTCCAACACCCCCATACACTGGCCCAGCCCCGGCCGGCACGATTCAGTCTCCATCATTATTACCATCCACGGATCACCACCACTATTCACTCACATGGACAGACCAGAGACAGGATATGCACCAACAAAATACGCCCCACGGGAAACATCTGTTACTGTGCCTTGGTTCCGGCCAACAAAGTACCTACACACATATGTATAGCAGTAGTGTAATGATAAGTATGTACACTTTCCATGAACTCTAAATTCACAGCCGATCCACACTTGCTTATTTACTTGCACAAATCGTGTAAAACATAACTATTTTGTCTTTCTTTAGAGGTTGTTATTTTGTCTCTTGTTTGGTATGTAGATAAAGTTGTGTGTGAAAGGTGGATGAAGATGGCGGCTCCTAGTGGTGTTACGGGTAAATGGAAAGCGGGCTCTTTTACTTGTAATGCAGGTATTGCGGTGGTATGTCATTTATTGCAAGGAATGTAATCGAAACGCGTCTGGATAGTATCGGGTGTCATTTATTCAGCTGCACAAATTAGATCATGAAATAACGTAAGAATCCATTGTAATATACCAGCCACGTCTCAGCAATACCACCTAAAATAAGTGTTCCTATTTGGCCATTTGAAATGCTGGGAAGTATGTATATATGTTACACTTAGCTTGTGTGGCTACTTTAGGGCATACCTGCTAACTGTACATTATCTTGTCTCCCTGGCATTAAAATTTAAGCTCAGTCCTATTCTGTATGGTGACATTAATGGTTTAATATGTTCTGAGCCTCTCCACGTGTTAAAATTACTTATTTATAAATGTCCATGTAGTATTTACATGTGAATAATGTAGAAGTTTGCATTTAAATATATTGCAGATATTCTGTTGGTGCCAGACTACACTATACTAAGGACCTCTAGCGCTGTTCTGTCATGTAAACCTAACCCTTTGAGTGCCAGAGGGGTAGGGAAAGTATTGTTTGTAGTGCATTCTGTAGTCCTCTGGCACGCAAAGGGTTAACTGCACAGGGGAAAAGTGTTTCTGGATTTTTTTTTGTAGTGTTGGCAAGTATGTACCTTCCAAGTGTCTCTCTTTGTGATCCAAATCCCTTTATCCCTCCTCTTTAGTTTGGTGTCCCTCTTTTTAAATGATTGGGATGGACAAAGAAATGAGCAATATGACTCTATATAAAAAAACATTGAAAACATGCTGAGGGAGACAAATGTGGTCAGGTAGTAGAAATAACCAGCAAACTGAAGGATAACCTAATAAATGGGTTACCATATAATATTGGATTGGTAATATACAATCCTATTTCTTCAGCTCTGACTGTTTCTTCGATAAATATGTATTTCACACATTGATTTTATTACTTTGCATCTTCCACGCTATTTAATGGTTACTACCCATGATGCAGTATTTACTGGTATTAAGTAATGTAATGTAAATTGTAATGTTTATGTAAATTGGGTCTGCCTCTAAGGACTTTGTGCATTTACCTGTAGAGTGCCAGCCATGAGTGGGACACAAGCCACATGACCAAACCCACTACTGCACTCTACCCCATCCCGTTTTTTTTAATCAAACTTCGTTGGGGGGACATCAGGACCCATCCTGATGCCCCCAGTTATTGGTCTCGCAGCTGATCATTCTGAAAGTCAGTAATGGTTATGCAGGAGAGTAAACCTCTCCCCTGCTTCACTCCTACCCGAACTCCTGGGTAGGAGTGGGAAGGATCGAGGAAAGCCTCCCCACGTCACCGTTGATATAATCATTGATGATGTGAGAAGGCTTTCCCCGATCCCTCCCACTCCTACCGGGTCAGGTAGGAGTCGAGCAGGAGAGCAGATTGCTATCCTGTGTCACCATTATTGACCTCCCTGGACCATCAGATGGGAGATCAACAACTGGGGGGGGGCATTAGGAGGGGTCTTGGTGCCCCCCTCATCTGAGTTAAAAAACAAAAACAAATATAAACATACCTGTGTTCCACAGGGATAGGAGTGCCCCTCCACTGTGGCACACACAGGATTATTTTTATTTTTTTATACAGACCTCATCTGGGGGGCATCAGAAGGTGTACTTATGCCCCCCCATGAGGTCTGAATAAAAAAAAAAAAAAAAAAAAAAGTTAACCCTGTGTGTGCCATGGGATGCTGGACACCTCTGTGGCACACAAAAGTTTATTATTTTTTATTACTTTTTATTCAGACCTCGTGTATGTGTGATAATAAGGGTCTTGATGTCCCCCAAACTAGGTCTGTATAAAAAAATGAAGAAAACAAAATGTATTTTGTGTGCCACAGGGGAGTCCAACGCTTTGCAAAACAATGCATTGGACCCCCCTGTGGCACACAGAGGGTTAATTTTTCCATAATGTTTTATTCAGACCACATTGGAGATCTTGATGCCCCTAAGTGAGGTCTAAATAAAAAATAATGAAGAAAAAATAACCCTCTGTCTGCCACGGTGACATGCACACAATCTGCTTCCAACATCCCACCCCCCAGTCTAGTTCCACAGCCGAGTGGTAATCATATTGCCTGACCCATTCACAGCCTTGTTCCACTGCCCACTGGTAGCTAGAGTACCAATGTGCATTCGAATAAGGCTGGGAATTAGACTGTGGATGTGAGGGACATAAACTGAATCTCATGCTGATTCCAGTGCACACTGGTAATCCCATATCTTCTGCATACATGATCTGACCCCACCAGCCTTCTTGCTCTGCCCACTGATAGTCAATCATACCCACATACTGTGTGACCCACCCCAGTCTGGTTCCACTGGCAGTCACAGGTCAGAACATATACTACCTAGCCAATGGTAGCCATAGAATTACACATACACTCTTTGCTTCCCCATCTTTTTTCACTGGTATCCAAGCTCCTGTCCCCAAATATGGTATGTCAACTAGTACCAGCGGGTTATCATTTTTCATGAGTTACATTATTACATTAGTATGTACCACTGTGAGGAGCCATTTTAATATTGTGACAAACAGGACTGTGGCAAGTCACATGGCGCAAGAGGCGAAGCCTCTCCTCACCCTATCTGGTATCATGTGGACACTAACACTGAATGGTATAGAGAGAATAGGTAGGGATTGTCGTGGAAGCCTGCTCCAACCTCCCCCCACACAGATTCAGTCATGTACAGCTCTCAGCCTCTATCAGCTGAGTTGATTGTTTTATGGTGTGAACAGAATTTTCCTTGGTTGTGGTAACCCCTGCCACTCTGGAGATTTCTACAGGGGGTTGTGTCCACCTCTGCCCTTTAGTAACCTTCTCTGATGTTAAACCCATTGTGTCATTTTTTTTGTCCGTGTGGTGACTGCTCCTTTCTCTGAACTGTATTAAAATGCTGTGTTGGTTGAAAATAAAGTAGTTCATGATTTATCAAGAAGGGGATTGTTTGACTCTCCCTGCAGTATCCAGGTATATTGCGGTTTGTCCTCCACTATAGAGCAGTTACTCATAGAGAAGTACCAGGGGACTAGATAGAATATTCTATACGAACCGGAGCAGTATATCCTGCATTGCCGGTGGATACTTGACTCAAAGTACCGGATCTTAGTGCTTAGTATAACTATTAGCTGTGCAGGTTAGCGAAAGAAACCCAAGGATGATAACGTGCCTGAACTGCTATACCTTCCGTGGCGGAGACGCCAGGGCTGTATCGTCTCAAATATCTTTTGAAGTGAATGATGTGTAAAATAGTATGTGTTTTGTGCTATAGCACCACATTCTGGAAACAGTCGTACACATTAACTTACGTGTAGAAAGACAAGTTACCCCTCAATTGATGTGTCTAATTGTCTAATTTCATAAATGTTCTGCTTCATCTACCTTTTTCTTAATTTCTATTGTTGTAATAACTATTTTAGTTCAGCAAGTCCTAGTTGAAAAATTATAGGATTGCTGTTGGCGTAGTTGAGTGCTTCTGGTACACCCTACAGTATTGTCAATTCATGCCAACAGGGTGTATTTGTTTTTTTGGAAGAGTAGTAGCTAAATATTAGTCATAAATTCCATGTTTTTCAAAGCTATCTGCTTCTTTGAAGAGGTAGCATTGTGAAATTGCTCACATTTTTTTGTCTCCTATGGCGCCACATTCTGGAAACAATTGTGCACATCAGCCTAGGGCTAAAAAGGCAAGTGACCCCCCCCTACCCTTTTATGTGGGTTAATGTGTACTTTCCAAAATAGTATACCTTGTCTTCCTTTCTTGTGTATCTGTAATGGTTAGAACCATTTTAATGCAGGCAGGTAATTTCAAAAACAAATGTGGCAGGTGTAGGCTAGTGTTCCTGACAACCCCATAGCGTTTGTTAGCCTACACAAATGAGATACCATTTTTCTCAGGCTGGTAGCAGGTACTTAATACAGTAGGACAGTCTATGGTTTTCAAAGATTTTAGTATTTAAGTGGTATAAACATTGAAAACCAGGTATTTTTTCCTATAGCGCCACCTTATGGAAATGTTGTGCACACGAGCGTAGGGTTAGCAAGACAAGTGAAATCTCATTTGATGTGGGTGAATATCTACTTTCCAAAATGGTTTAACTTGCATACCTTTCCTTCTTTTCTCTGTGGTTATGACCATTTTAGTATTTGCAGCCATTTTCAAAAAAAAAGTGGGTGGGTGTAGTTTTGTACTTTTGGCAACCATACAGAATGTGAACTCATACCAAATGGGTTGCCATCTTTCTCATAAAAGCAGTAGCTAATGAATATGCTTGGAAATTCCATAGTTTTAAAGAGGTATAAATATAAAAAATGCTATTTTTTCCCTTAAGAACCACCTTCTACAAACATTTGTGCATACCAAGCTGGTAGAAAGGCAAGGGCCCCTCATTTGATGTGGTGGGTTATCTTCTTTACAAAATGGTATGCTTTGTCTACATTTTTCTTCATTTTTCTAGCTGTTATACCAGTTTTAGTACAGCAAGTCATGTTTGAAAACATGAAAAATTAGAGGTTGTAGTTGGTGTAGTTTTGTGCTTCTGTGACCCCTACAGTTTGTCAACTCATAACCAATGAGATGGCATTTTTCATGTAAGAGTAGTAACTAATGAATACAGTTAGAAATGCCAAAGATTTCAGTACATTTGAAGCAGTGGAAATGTAAAAAAAAAGCCTCTTTTCCCCCCCTTTATCGCCATTTTCTGGAAGTATTTGTGCACATCAGGCTAGAGGTAGAGAGTCAAGTGACCCCTCACTTTTTAGTGACCTCTATTTTCAGGATATATGCTTTTGGTATATAGTGTGTGATTTAACAAAATAAGTCATTTTTTGTAATTTGATATCATAGTTTGTTACACGTTGCAAAACTGACATTATGTGAGGCACCATGCAAAACCTCAATTTGTTCTGAAAGAAATTCTAGATGGTTTTCCATATGTAACTTGAAAGTGGAAATGCAATGTAGTGATCAGAGTTCAAGAGGGAGAGAGTGATAAAAGAGAATAAGAATATCTAAGTGTAACATATTAATTAAAACAATAAAAAAAAAACAAGACAAAAACACCCTCACAAATTGCAAACTTGGTTTGTAAACATCTCAGGGTCCCTACTCCCAAAATAGTCACTGTCTGTGTCCTTGTTACTGGCAGCGTGGAACTTCTCAACGTCTTCAGCGATGTTTCAGTGGTAATCACAATGAAGGAAATACCTCCTTCTGCCGCACCAGCTTCCAGTTAGTTTAGAAGGATAACCTCACGTGGAACATAGGGAGGGACCAGATCCCAGTGAGTGTACAGTCAGTAACCCTAGTGCTTTCATGGGACACTTCCCACTTCCTTAGGGGTCAAGCAATGGTAGGTAGAAGCCCATTGCTTCTATTTGTACTCACATTCAATAAAGATACATTAATAAAACAATGATATTACAAGTTACCAATTCAATGATACTATTTTATGTGATTTACATTGTAATACAATTCTTTAGCTAATAACAATTTGCCTATACCCATTCTTATATTGGAACAAAAAGTAAATATTCAGTAATATATATGTGTAAAATAACAAACAAAATAAGCATCTTGTAATACCTTTTTTATTGGACTAACAGAATTTTGGATTGACAGGCTTTTGGGGGAGAACCTCCCTTTCTCAAGTCTAAAGCATTTCTGACTAAAAGGACACAGAATTCACAGAATAGATTTGATTTTATTACACTAACTTTGAATACGTTTTATACACTATATATATATATATATATATATATATATATATATATACACACACACACAGGGCTCAAAATTTCCACTCGCCACTAGCCAATGGCGAGTGAAAATTTAGCCCTGGCGAGTAGAAATTCAGCCCTGGTGGGTATGTTATGGCTTGCAGTGGCGAGTAACTTTTCAGGTCTGGCTAGTAGCAAAGGACTTCAAATGTTAAGCCCTGTTATATATATATATATATATATATATATATATATATATATATATATATATATAATATATATAGAGAGAGAGAGAGTGGAGATTGTAGCCATATTAGTCCAGTGATGCAGATGTAAAATAACAAACAAAATAATGCTGGATTGCTGGATGGCAATTCTAGCACTCTTAACATGTGCAAACTTTTTTAATTCTTCCCACTCCATTACCATTTCCTGCACTTTTTTCCCTCTCCCCCCCCCCCCAATCCTTACAAAAGGTATTTACGACCCTCTGCAAGAAGAGTGTAGATTCTCTTGTGTTATCTGTAGTTATGTTTTCTTAACCCTACACACAGCTAAACTTTGAATTGTATGTATCACTGTGAATTCTGTGTCCTTTTAGTCAGAAATGCTTTAGACTTGAGAAAGGGAGGTTCTCCCAAAAGCTTGTCAATCCAAAATTCTGTTAGTCCAATAAAAAAGGTATTACAAGATACTTATTTTGTTTGTTATTTTACATCTGCATCACTGGACTAATACGGCTACAATCTCCACTCTACTATATATATATATATATATATATATATATATATATATATATATATATATATATACAGGGCTTAACATTTGAAGTCCTTTGCTACTAGCCAGACCTGAAAAGTTACTCGCCACTGCAAGCCATAACATACCCACCAGGGCTGAATTTCTACTCGCCAGGGCTAAATTTTCACTCGCCATTGGATAGTGGCGAGTGGAAATTTTGAGCCCTGTATGTATGTATAAAACGTATTCAAAGTTAGTGTAATAAAATCAAATCTATTCTTAAAACCAAATATATTTCAACAGTAATGGGAAGCAAAAACTCTCTAACATGATCATAATAATATAAATATATCTACTATAAGATAATAATGAACCAGTAGCACCAGCATCATTTTTATCTATTGTAATATGGATAGAAACAGAGGGGTGGCTAAACAATGAGGCTAGATCTGTGACACCCTGAGTGCAAGAGGGCCATGCATTGCACCACAGTGGCAATGTGCCAAGTACCCCCCTGGCACCTGAAGGGACAAATATGTATGTCTGTCATTAAGACATCAACATGAGCTGATGAGTACACATCTAAGACAATTGGAAGACATAAAAAAATATAATAAATAATGCACTAAAGCTATTACTATATCAGCTATTTAGAGATGAAGCTACAGATCAAAAATTCCCTAACCATAAGATATCCAAACCCTAAAGTTATCCTATAGAAAAACCACTAAATCTATATCTACATTTCAGCCAAATGGAGAAAAGGTTTTTGACTCCTGTATCCAATAGGTTTCACTTTTCCTAACTAAGAGTAGCCGATTTCCCTCCATTTTTTAGCCACCCCTCTTACTATACATATTACAATAGAGAAAATGATTGTTTTTTTATGTTTTATTGGTTCCTTATTATCTTATTGTAGATATATTTATATTCTTATAGTGATTTTAGAGAATTTTGGCTTCCCATTAATGTGGAAATATATTTGGTTTTAAGAATAGATTTTATTTTATTATACTACTGTGAATATGTTTTATACAGTATTTTAAATATAGTAGGGGTGCACCGAAATGAAAATTTTGTACCGAAACATCAGGATGCACTTGGCCGAAAACCGAAACCGAAAGGGACTTTTTTTAGTTTGTTGGGCTAACAAAAGAAACAAAAAATATAGTAGAGCAAATACAATGGCACAGTAAAAGTGAAAGTCTCATGAGCTGAAGGTTACAAATACTGCTCGCTAAACAGGTCTACAAGTCCCAGGGTGCATTGCTTTAATATAATTTGACTCTAAAATTTACAATATAGCATCACACTGTATGGATTAAAATATCAAACTAAATATGCAGTTTTCTGCAAAATAAATGGCTTGCAATCTATGAAAAGTTCTCTGGACAAAGTTTTGTCAGAGCCTCGTTATGTTGTCAGTGTCCTCACTTCTGCGCTATGCTCCCAGAACATAGTTACATAGCGATGGTTTTGCTCAATCAGTGCCCTCACTTCTGCAGCATGCTCTCAGAATGTGTTAGTTCTCCACTTTAAAAGTTGCTATCTTCACTTTACTACAAGTCTCATCATCCTTACCTTGCCTGGTGCCGAACGTAGCTTTGTTCAAGTGCTAAAGAGAGTTGTGAATGAGCGCTGTCCTGCTTCCTACCCTGCTTTGCAAGCAGAATACAGGGCGGGGAGAGAGAGTGAGGCAGCGCTCATTCACAACTCTGTTTAGCACTCAAACAAAGCTATGTTCGGCACCAGGCAAGGTAAGGATGATGGGACTTGTAGTATAGTGAAGATAGCAACTTTTAAAGTGGAGAATTAACACGTTCTGAGAGCATGCTGCAGAAGCGAGGACACTGACTGAACATAACGAGCAAAACCATCTCTATGTAACTATAACGTTCTGGTAGCATAGCACAGAATTGTGGACACTGACTTAACATAACAAGGCTCTGGCAGTTCACGGAGCACTGAGACAGCTTCCCCTGTTTCAGCTCCCCGTTTCAGCCATTTTTTTTTTATTTTGGCTTTTTGCCAAAAATGCCATTTTCGGCCGAAACGTTTCGGCTACCGAAATTTCGGTGCACCCCTAAAATATAGTATTGAATATATACTTTTTGTTCTAATATAAGAACGGGTATAGGCATATTGTTACATAAAGAACTGTACTACTATTTTATGCGATTTACATTGTATCATTGAATTGGTAACTTGTAATATCATTGTTTTATTAATGTATCTTTATTGAATGTGAGTATAAATGGAAGTGATGGGCTCACTGGGATCGGGTCCCTCCCGACGTCCCCCACGAGGTTATCCTTCCAAATTAACTGGAAGCTGGTGCAGCAAAGAGGCATTTCCATCATTGTGATTATCGCTGAAAAATCGCTGAAAATGCTGAGAGAGTCTCCACATGGCCGGGATATACAAAGACAAAAAAACGGTAAGAGAGACATGGACCATGACTATTTTGGGAGTAGGGACTTGGAGATGCTTACTTACCAAGCTGGCAGTCTGTGAGCGTGTTTCTGTCTTGCTTTTTATTGTTTTAATAAATATGCCACACTTAGATGCTCTTATTCTCTTTTTTTCACTCTCTCCTTGTGAGCGCTGATCACTGCATTGCACCTTTTCTTGTCTGACTACTAGCCCAACAGTTGTAAGCAGCACCAGGGTTAGAAGAATACCTAGATCTGACTTAGTGTTAGTAATGTCCAAAAATAATTTTTAATAGATTTGTAGAGGGTAAAAAAATAATCTCATTGCCACAAACCCCATCTCTCAGACCTTTACGGTTTGAGAGATATTCGCAATCAAAGTTCTCACTTCCCTCCCCTTCTCCTGACGTTGGCGTATAGCTGACAGCAGGAGATCCCAGTCCGGGGATCAGCCAGTGGCTCTGCAGCAGAGCTGAAATCCTGTTGTTGCAAAAGAATTACTTCATTGGAAAGTTCTACAAAGTGTGCCTGGTTTGCAAGCACACTTTGTAGACCTTTACAATAAAGTAATTCTCAAGCTATGGTTTGAGAGATATTGGCAGTCAAAGTTCCCCCTTCCCTCCCCTTCTCTTGATGTCAACTGTAAAGCTGACAGAAGGAGATCTGTGTCGGCTGACATGATGAACCTCTTCAGCAGAGCTGAAATCCCGTTGTTGCAAAATAATTGCTTCATTGTAAAGGTCTACAAAGTGTGCTTACAAACCAGGCACACTTTGTAAATCTTTACAAGGAAGTCATTCTTTTGCATTAATGGGATTTCAGCTCTGCTGCAGAGCCGCAGGCTGATCCCCGGACTGGGATCTCCTACTGTCATCTATACGCTGACGTCAGGAGGAGGGGAGAACTTTGATTGTGAATATCTCTCAAACCGTAAAGGTTTGAGAGATGAGGTTTGTGGCAATTTTTTTTTATCCTCTAAGTTTATTATAAATTATTTGTGGACATTACTAACACTTTAAAGATTTTTATGACAGTGTTTCATTTGGTTCATCTTATTTAACTCATCATCAATTCCTCCAATACTAATTAATTCATCATCTTCCATTCTGTCCTTCACTGTGGACACGAAGAACAACTGTGCTTATTGATTCCAGTATATGACTGAAATTTGGACATCATTTATTTTATGTTATTCATCTACTAACACTGGATGAACTTATCTTATTCATGCCGAAAGACTATTCGATTTTTGCCAGTTTTGGCTTAATATTCTTACATTATTATTTTATTTTTTAGCATTTATTGTTCTTAGTTTCTCATTTTATTTCTTATCCTGATTATTATTGTTATTATTTGTGTCAAGATCAGACATTCGGATTTAATAATTACTATTAACACTTTACATACCATACTAGCAGTGTGAGATGGCGTTGCCGGTCTTTTTTTTTTTTTTTTTTCCCCCCCTTGTAATTAGTTCTGTAAAGTGTAATTTTAAAGCAGAATAAAAGCGGAGTGAAAGTCTTGTGTGAACATGCATACACACATATTATTATACATAGACAAGCACACATTTAGATACACGCATAAATACATCCGTACACACAGACACACACAACTACCTACTTGGAGGGCTGATATGAAGGGAGAAGGTGGGAGGATACAAAGAGGAATGTGTTGCACTGGGAGGGTAAAGAGGACATGTGTGTGAGTAAACAAACATCCCTGAGCAGGGAGCTCAACCCTTTGAGTGGCAGAGGGGTATGCAGTGCAATGGTTTGCAATGCCTTGCATACCTCTGTGGCAGTCAAAGGGTTAAAGAGCTTTAATGAGTGGGGGAGATGAGAGAGAGCTTCTGGGGCTACAGAGCTACTATATATATGTTAACATAGAAATGTTGACAGTCCTATAGTACAGAACATGGTGACCAAGAAGTCCTTTTGAGTGTGTGTGCTTGCTGGACATTTGCCAGTAGGTTAAGTAAAGCATGCAGTGCTTAACCCATTATCAAAAACACCTACACCAAGTTATCTTTTTTGTAGTGGCAAGCTTTCCCTCCAAGTACACTACCTCCATGGCATGTTGCCGAGTTTTGTCCTCCTTTCCCTAATGTCTCTCTGCTCACCCACTCTGTCCTCTTGATAGGCGGACCCAGCATACCATGGAACGTTTTGTTGTGGAGCCCTGTGGTGCAGCTGGGGGTAAAAAAATGAGTAGATCTGCATCAAAAGGGGTGGGGCTTAATCATGAGTGGTGGGTGGGGCTAAAATATGTACCACAGTAGAAGGAATAGACTGGGAAAGGAGGAGAAGTGGGAGGAACACACTGGGAAGTTGTGTAAGCGAAAATCACTTATACTGCATATATCATTAATGGAAGTAGTGTTGCTGTGTTTTGAGCATCTATACTATAAGAGAGAATATAAAAAGTGTAAGACAGGGAGAAGAATGTGAAAAGCAGGAGCTTGTGTAGTTCCAAGTTTCAATTAACCGTTTGAGCGCCATAGTGGTATGCAAAGCATTGGTTTGCAATGCGTTGCATAACACTGGCAGTGAAAGGGTTAACGTGATAGCTTCATCTGATTTGCTACTCTTTGTTAAGGCTGCTATGGCACAATAAGTAAAGGCATTAGTATGGAAAAAGTTACAGTTCAGAATTTTTCAGGCGCTTGCCATGAAGCTTTGCAATGCGCTGGAGTCCTGTATTGGACTGCAGCCCTTGCATCTGTGGATGGCCTCTCAGGATGACTTCCAGTAGTTTAAATGATTTATTGATCCTATTTAGTACATTTAGTTTGATAGAGTACATCGATGTGTGAAGATCATGCCCCTGTTGTCAGTGCTGGATCCTTCTCTTCCCTTGCTTTAACCTGCCATGGGCCTGCTAGTGCATGCAGGGGCACAGCATGGTAAAAAAAAAGGAAGAGGAGGCTCCAGCACTGACCGATAAGAGGAGCCCCACGACAGCTGGGCACCCACTCCTAAGTTCCACCATCACTCAGTTTTAGTGGGAGCCGCTCATTCCCCAGACTGCGGGGTTCAGGGACCAAGGACCCAGCATTAGTCCACGGATCTCTTGGGGAGCACGGAAGTGGCGAGTCCACACAAGAACACAGAGTAGCAGCAGCCTGGGGAGAACGTGTGTGTGTGTGTGTGTGCGTGCGCGCGTGCGTGCGTGCGTGCGTGTGTGTGTGCGCGTGTGCATGTGGCTTGTGTGTCTGTGGTGTAGGAGCAAGTGGAAGCCATTTTGTTTTTTTTGCCCAGTTGGATAGTGGTGGGCGGGCTGCATATTGGGGGAGGGCTAACTCCCACTCCTGTAAAAATCACTCCCCCCATTGAAATCACCCAATGGGAACAGTAACTCCTCCTTACTGCCGCCCCTGGGTGTGTTTTGCCAGGCAAAAAGTCTTCTTTTATATATATATATATATATATATATATATATATATATATATATATATATAATTATATAATGTGTGTATATTAATTTTGCCTTTTTTGAGTGTATTCATTTTGTATTAGTGTAGTTGGCGCACAGTTAATTGCATGTTATATTGTAACTAGAAGGACCTTCAGGAATCATACCTAAACAGATAGCAAAAAGTATTGAAAATGTCTTTCCTACAGGATCTATGAAATTGCCTGAGCCCCTGGTGCTGGAAGGGTTAAGTATTTTTGCAGTAAACAAATGTGCATTTTGTAGGACATGCAGTTTCCCAATCATTTTAAATGGGGCTTTTAACCCCTTGAATGCTAGGGAGGACTTCCTATTCAAGAGATTAATCCCTTACGTTAAGGATCCAAGACTGTTATGTATGTCATGGAGTTCAGGGCTGCCTGCGTGGCTATGCTTCGTTTCAGGATCCCTGAATCCTTTAGTGCAAAACAAAAAAAAAATGCCCCGTGGTCCTTAACTCCTGGCCGCGCGACTGGTCCTTAAGGGGTTAAAAATTTTACTAAAATGGATCCAAATTTTTGGAAATTTGCTTATGGTTTTTGTTTAATGGTACATTATTGGCCACTATTCAAAATGTGTTTTTATTTTCTAGGTTGTGACATTGTGCACTGAGCACTGTGATATGAAACCGATGTTCTGCCTTCCAGGATGTCGAATTGCAAGACTCCTGAAAATAGAAAATCCCGGAAAAGTCTGTCCTTGTCTAAAAAGAGGAGTAATGTAGTTCCCAAAAGTAATCTATCACCCGGCAAGACTTCAACATCTCCGTCAATAATTACACTCTTTAAAAATGCACCCCCTGCAAAGCTTTCCTGTCCTCTTTGTGGAAAAATGGTGCCAAGATTTGGGCTTAACCAGCACCTCGATGAAGCGTGTGAAAAAGCTAAGCGGGAGAATGATGATGTTATACTGGTTGGGGAAACAGATCTGCCCTCAGATGCATCGTGCAGCAGCCCCCAGCCATTACAAGATCCCAGGAGTCCAAAGACAAAGACTGATCTAAATATTAACTCATTAAATAAAACTAACTTGAATGAGAAAGAAGCTAGTCCTTATTTTAAGAAAAATGCACCTTTTACAGAATGTCCCAAAGAGGTAAAAGCGCAGGTTGTGAAATGTGTGCCATTAGGAAGCCTTTCCTCTAAGCTTTCCAGGAGATACCAAACCCGCAGCATGAAACATGAAGCGCAAGTAGAGAAGGAATGCCAAACTGATTCTGCTGGCACCACTGGGACTCATACTAAAGATGCAGGTGAAGTTGGAATAGAAATTCAGAATAAAAATCCTGATGGCCAACCCATGGTCTTCTTGAGTAGTGAAGAAACTAAGTATACTGAGAAAGTGTCCATTTGCTCTATGTTTGATAATGGGAGTGATTTGTCTGATAACAGGAATGACCAGACACACAAACAATCTAATAGTGTATATCCAAAATCCTTACCTGTAAATGATGAATCTGTGCCTTTGGTATCACTACAATGTAAGTTAGAGGACAGTATCAAAAAAGCTAAAAAGCATAAAATTGATGGAAACTTGTCTCTGAAGAAAAAGGGTAGTAAAAAAGTAAAACCTAATCCTTCTTCCCAAGACATTCAACAAATTGGTGGAATTACAGGCAACTGTTCTGTGAAGGAGGATAGTGAACCTCTTCTCATTGAAGACGCTAGTGTTCTAGATGAATTTTTGAAACCTTTTAATGATACAGATGACCAAAAAGAAGGAGATAAGCTGCTAGAGCATACATCAGATCAAAACGTTATACAACAACCTGTGTCTGAAGCTGCGGGGCATCCATATTACCTCAGAAATTTCCTAATGGTGCTCGAGACTGTGGTGGAGAGTGAAGAAGATATGAGTCTCTTTAACGAAGATGACAAAAACACTTTAACATCATACTACAAGCTTTCACGTAAGTTCTTTGTTACATTCACTGTATAAAATGAACTGACCGTTAAATTGAACTTCTTTGTAAGTAAAATCACTTCAGGCCCATGCTCAAAAGAGAGACCAACTCTGGAAAGTACCACCTGCACAGTAGGGATCAGAAACTCCTTAATGCCTATTGATTTAAAGTGTTAGTAATGTCTGAAAAAAACTTTTTTGCATTTAGAAGAGCTTTTTAAGTGCAAAAAGACCATTCCAATGAAGGGATTCCGTGTAAGTAACGAGATCTCGGCACTTCTCAAGCGCCTCCGTGTCGACTGACACGAATCTCCTGCTGACAGCTTTACAGCTGTCAGTAGGAGAAATCAAACTTTAAACGCCTGTATCTCTTAAACCATAGCGGTTTGAGAGATACGTTTTTTTTTGCATTTAGATCAGCTTTTTAAGCTCTTCTAAATGCAAAAAAGTTTTTTTTAGACATTACTAACACTTTAAGTGACTGCTAGCGATGGCTCCAGCGCATTAAAAAAATATTGTGTTGGAGAACCTTTTAGTATTTAACCCTTTGAATGCTAAAGAGGTATCTAATGCATTGTGTTCCAATATGTTGGATACCTCTGGCACTCATGGGGTTAAGGGGGTTCAGAGCTTGATCTGAACCAGTGTTTGTTTTACTTCTGGTTTGTGCCAGAATTCCTCATCTTTAGCTGAATAGGACACATTTTCTCTTATAATTATCAGGTATATTGAGTTCAGTCACTGATCCAAAATGAACATGAAGCATTCAGTTTTGAGCAATAGCAGTTTTGGAGCAAACCAAGTACACCATTGGGGACAAGTGAAATAGAGCTATTAACCCTTTGAATGCCAGAGGGGTATGCAAAGCATTGCAGAGCAATGCGTTGCATACCCCTCTGGCACTTAAAGGGTTAACAGCTTGGATGCTAGAGAGGTCTCCAACATACTGTAAATGGAAGAGTGCATGAGGTAAAATATGTCCTTAACTGGTATTCAAATGTAAATGGTCGTCATCATCATCATCTGACCCTCCTTTACTTACGCATTCCTAACTAGACATATGTGCAATGTGTAATTAATCCCTTAGGGAGCGTCTAGCGTGTTGCTGCACAATGCATTGCACACCCCTCTTACCCCTCTGGCATTCAGTGTGCTAGGGACATTCAATGCACATACTTCTCTGGCACTCAAATGGTTAATGTACCGAAACAATGGATCAAAGTCCTTTTGAAGTGAAAATGAAGCGTTTTAGTTACAAAGCAACTTTCTCTGATTTAGTTTTAGCGGTTTTTTTTTTGTTTGTTTTTTGTTGTTTTTTTAAACCAGCTTGAAAACATGGCTTAGCCTTTTCACTTTTTGATATAAATTTAAACTTTTCTTCCCAAAGAAACTTTAAAAAAAAAAAAAAAAAAAAAAAAAAAAAAAGACTGTGTATTCATCATACTAAAGAGAAGCATTCTGGGACAAACCAGAGGCATATGAGATGTCTCGTGGATTTCAATTGAACCTTTAACCTAATTCTAGGGCTCTCCAAAGTGTAAAAAGCCCCTCTTACCAAGGGTACAATTATTCTTTGGGGTAGGTTGTGACGAAGAAAACACACAGATGAGGGATAATAATAAAAATGATTGTATTCTGTTTAAAATCAAAATACTGTTACAGTTTGGGTGGTATATACATGAATAAAACAACATTAGGAGTCACAGGAATGGAAAAAGATGGTATTATATTGGATACCAGTAAATAATATGATGACAATCTCCTCACATCCTCCAGCACTGACCTTGGTTTCTGGTCTGCTCCTCTGTTGGGCTCACATCAGGACAGGAATCAGGCCTGCTGTACTGCTCACCTCCCAGGCTGCTCTTCTCTTACTGCTCCCTCATGCTGTTTCCTCTTACTGCTCTGGTTTCACCCAAAAATACTAATTTTATACATTTTTTCTATCAGTCAGGTCTGGTGAAAACTGTTCAGCTCAACTGGCCATTTCACACCACACCCACCTGCAATTTCATGGTGACATCACATAAATATTATTGATGGGGGAAGACTCTAGGAACAGGTTTATCAGAAGCATTTGTTTCCCTGTCTGAACTCTTTGTTGACAAACAAAAAGACTGTTTGGACATCTGTCCTCACTCCTTTCATATTTAACTTGGGGAGACCTTCTTTTGAGTTCTCAAATGCCTAAATAAGGAATTCATCTTGTCAAACCCTTTGACGCCTCTCTTTATTGGTGTAATTGTGTGACACCCTGAAGCTGAAATTGCCCTGGATTCTTAATTAAAGGGATAGTAATACTTAAAATGTAAAAAAATATATATTGTAGTGTTTATCCCCCTGAGTAAAAAAGTTATTAATTTTCAAAGGTGAATTTTTCAGGTGCGATATCACAGTGGCCTGAAATTGTATAGTGGCACTGTTGCTACACCATCCTATGGAGATTTATGGTCCCGGGACCAGAGCTGTCCATAGGATGGTGTTGCAACAGCGCCACTGTACAATTTCAGGCCACTGTGATATGGCACCTAAAAAATTAAACTTTGAAAATGAATAACTTTTGAATGAAACACCTTTCAGCAGTGGGAGTACCCTTGTTTTACTCAGGGAGATAAACCCTACAACATATTTTTTTTTACATTTTAAGTATTACTATCCCTTTAAGGAAACAGAATTCCAACTGTTCCAAGCCATAGTACAGATATTTATACACATGCATTTATATATACATATATATATATATATATATATATAATATATACACACACACACATGTCCACATCCACACAGATATGCACATATATGCATATATAGACACATACATAAACACACACATATATATCGCCACAGACACACACACCTGTTATAAGTCATATTTGATCAATTTGACTTCCTTACAAAAGCATTGCTTTGGGGGGCATCAATAGCATTCTGGGGTTAATTCTTTGAGTGCAAGAGTTGCTCACCTCTGACACTAGGTGTTGAAAGCCCCTTTTAAATCAATACACATTTTGGTTTCCTGTGGTGCAATTATATGTTCCAGAATTTCTCCACTTCAGCCTATAATAGTTAAATGGATATGAACCTTCAATTTTGGTGCTTTGCGGGTGTATTTTTTGTAACTTTTTTTGTCATGTCTGCCTCCACAGGCATGACATCCAGAACTGATTTGAATGTGTCCTTTCTTGTATAAAGGCAAAAAGGCAGAGTCCTTGGGGCCCATTAAGATTTTCTGGGCATAGTTAGACTAGCAGGGGCACTATAAAGAGGTGTTTGATTAGACCTTTCACCTTAATTCAAGTTATAGTACGTCAAGGGTCAATCTGACTGAACGACCCATGACGTACTATGACCGTCATGGAGTTCCGGGCTCCCCCCGCGGCTGCACGCCGTTCAGGGAATCCGAAACCAGAAAAAAAAAAAAAAAGCTCCGCGGTCGTTCAGTCGCGGCGCCGCAACGATCGGCCGGTCGTTAAGGGGTTAAAAGACTGCCTATGTGTCACGTTGTCCAAAAGACCAGCAATGGTACAGGTAAGGAGATATTCATATTTGTTACCGTATGCTAATTTATGGTACCAGTGATATTTCATATTCTAATGAAGCTTTGTGCAGTACCATGAAACTTTCACTTTTTCTCAGAAATAAAAGTGTGAATATCTCCTAAGCTATACATCTGCTGGACTTTTGGTTAAAATGACAAACAGGCAGTTTTGTATTAAGATTTCAAATATGTATTTAAAAAAAAAAAACACACACAAAACAAAACAAAGTCAAGGTGACAGCTCCACTTTAAGCCGTTTCTTATCTGCTTCTTCTTTTCGAACATTCTTTTTCTTTCTGCCTCCATTCAGATATAAGCCAGAAGCTGATGGAGCAGTAGTAGACCTTGCCTGCCCATATGCTTGGTCATTTACTTGCTAGCTTATGTATTTCTTCTTCTTTCAATTTTATTTTATACTAGTGTAAAAGCCTGGTGTACACGGGCCAAGTTCCGGGTAATGTTAAGAGGCCGCTACCTCACTGCTGCACGTGATGGAGTCTTGCGTCGCCTCGCTCACGCGATGCAATCATGCGCAGTAGAAACTGCTCGACCGTCTCTACTGGGCATAACTGCATCGTGACAAACATCCTAGTGAATTATTATATTATTATTATATAGGATAGGATAAGGACCACAAGGCTTTTTTTTATTTTTTGATTGTTTTTTGCAAATCGATTGAGGGCTCCAAAAATGGTGCGCAGCAGTGCGGGTAACCCTGAATTCCATGACGTGCCAGGACCATCATGGGCACTTATGGCAAGTTTATCCGTGACTGTCCAGGCACATCGTGGGTCCTTAAGGGCCTTGTGTACAAAGACGGAAAACTGAGTAAAAGTTTAAAGGTCCCATTTTCAGTCTTTAAAGGGATAGTAATGTTTCATAATAAAAAACAGTTCCAATTAATTTTCATAGCATTTGGACCATGGAGAATGTTGTTTCAATACTTCCAGCCCCTTTTACTGATGTAACACTGCTCACCTCAGAATAGAAAGGGGGTGTCCAGATGCCTTGCAGAGAGGGACAATTCAATTACTCTTGAAGTACAGCTCTGACAGTATTGAAATAACACTCTCCATGGCCCAAATACTATGAAGATTAATTTGAGATGCTTTTTTGTGAAACATTACTATCCATTTTCAGTATTTTTGTTTCCTATGATAAGGTTACCAATGTCACTCAAATAATTAACCCTTTATGAAACGTGTTGCACAACCCTATATATATAATAAACATTCTGTGTTTGTTTTTATTATTAAAGCTGGTGGGCAGAAGTTGTACGTGCGACTTTTTCAACGCAAGCTGAACTGGATAAAGATAAATAAAATTGAGTATTCAGAGATTGGCTCAGACTTGATTCCCTTCATTGATGAATTAGTCAAGAATGGGTTTTTACAATCAGGTATGTATTTAACAGTCCTTGTGGCTTCTTGTAATCAAGTATAGAAGACCTGTACTTAACTCTTTGAGTGCCAGAGGGGTGTCAAGCACATTGCTTCTCAACATTGCACACTTCTCTGACACTCGGAGAGCTAAACGGTAACTATCATGTGATAGATGCCCTCTCCTCAGGTCGGCAGACCTGCCAAGGAAGCTGAGGCTGGTTTGTGATCCCTGGTGGATCAGAAGAAGGGGGTCATAAATACAACCCATGGTATTTTTAGGCTGATCCCTCAATAATGGTTGAACTGCAAGATTTAAAGTCTAACAATTCAGTTTACATGAGGCGGTGTCATGCCTTCATGCTTTTGCTGCTCTATTACCTTGACTCTGCTTCCTGGGCTATGGACACTCCGTTCCTTTCTGCTGGCTACCTTTTGCTTCTTAGCTTCCTGTTTCCTTTTTCCATTCGTTGCGTTTCTTACCTGTTTAACAGTGTTTTCTGAGTTCTCCAGCTTGTTTGTTTTGTTCCAATTCTCAACCTCTGACTTTGCCTCTGTCTTCAATTATGTACCTCACTTTTGCAGGCTGATTACCTGGCTTCAGTCTTGACCAGCATTGCTGTTGCGGCAAAGTCCATCTGCTGTCTGCCACTGTAGCAGCGTGACTTTCTTGTTCAGACCGCCATCTCTTAAAGGAGCCCTTTATTGCTTCTGGCTCCCATTATTTTCTAAGTCTGTTTGCATTATGGCATTTTAACCTATATCCACTCCCCTTCTGCTACTCAATTCCTTGAGCACTAATACCGATCCAAAAGCAGACTCAGATGGAGTGAGTTCATCTGACCTTGCGGACAGCAGCCTTTGCCTTTTTGGCCTTGGCCACAGCAAGTGTGCTAAAGAACTTTCGTTATTACAAGCCAGGTTCTCAAACTTCACACACAAGCCGTCCAGTAGGGAACTGGGGTTCTTTGATTCCTGGTACCTGACCTGATTGCCCGGCAGGCAGTGATGTAGGGTTGGCTGGTGCTCTTGTGCCAAGGGGCCTTGTCTGTCATTTTGATGTTAGACTACAGTTTTGGGCAGGGGTTAATCTGATATAATGGTACTGAATGGTGATTAGTAGTAGAAGAAGCAAATAATGCTTTTGTTAATCCTTGAGCATGTCACTCTCTTTTTAATTTTAACTTTGGGATGAGTTTGGATGAGTCAGACCCTGTTAGGCTTTGGTGATTCAAGTAGAACCAGTGAAACCTTTGGCTTTAAGCTTCTTGTATGTGTCTAGCTGCCCTGCCAGCCAAGGTAATCCTTTCCCTGACCCGCCCCCCAAACAGTTGACTAGCCATTTTGAGCCTGACCAGTGCAACCCTTGGCATTTTACAAAGTCTGCTCCCATATGAGTAAAACAGTGATAATTGTCCTTTCAAATATATCAACTGGAAATTATTAGTAGTGAAGAAAGCTAAGCAGTGCTTTGTCACAGGTTACCATCTTTAAAGGGAAAGTATTACTTATAACTTGTCAAACTTGTTTTGGAGCGCTTTTGCTGCTTTGAAAAACAAGGGTACTGCCTCTGACGAGATGTATTCGATCATAGTTGGCTTTTGTCCATATTCTGTATGGTTGCTAACCATTTAGTCCTGCAAAACCTTTCAAGTATCAGTAAGGCACACTGAGAATCAGGGGAGGGCTGGCCTGGGGGGCAGGGGGGCAATTGCTCCCTGGGCCGGTCATATGTCTGGGCTGGTGGGCCACTGCCCCTCACTAAATCTCCCAATTGCTGCTATAAATGGAGCTACACTAGTGATAACATAGAGCTTACAATTGAAATGGAGCTACACAAAAGACACCACAGAGGAACAATCCAAATGGAGCTACACTAGTAGCATAACCCATTCCCTTGTAAGCTCTATAGTATAACTAGTGTAGTATTACTTAAATTGTAAGCTTTGTAGGAGCGCACTAGTGTAGCCTCGTTTCAACTGTAAGCTATGTAGTATCAGTTGCCTTACTTCACAACATTAATGCCAATTTTAAAATTAACAAAAGGGGGTGGGCTGGGACAGTGGGCTTGAGAGATATAGAAATGGGCCACTTGACTAATTTGCCCCCTGGGCCACAAGTTGCCAGCCCTCCCCTGCTGAGAATTAATTTCTCTTCAATGTTATGGTCATTCTTTTCTTAACCCTTTCATTGCCAGAAAGTGTGCAGTGCTTTGAACACCTATTGATTCTCAACAGTCAAACAGCTTTTTATTTATTTTTCCCTCTCCAGAGTCCCTGGGATAATGACTTAATAGCTGGAAGAGACTAATTTGTGGGGGTACAGGCTCTAAGTTCTGACATGTTCCACAGGGATGCTGGTCAATCAGACTGCACATCACAAATACAACAGATTAGAAGAAAGTGGTTTCCTGATGCAAACAGACCATTCCACCTAATCCAACAGATGCTTAGTTGGATTTAGATCCTGTAACAGTGCAGGCCAGTGAATTCTAGTTAAGTCATTCTGCTGCACATGGAAACATCCTATATAATAATTCGCTAGGATGTTGGTCACAATGCAGTCATGCGCAGTAAAGACTGCTCGTGTTTGGGCAGTCTCTACTGTGCATGATTTCATCTCGTGAGTGTGGCGACGCAAGACTGCATCGCGTGGAGCAGTGAGGTAGCGGCCTCTTAACCCTTTGAGTGCCAGAGGGGTACGGAACGCATTGCAAAGCAATGCGTTGCATACCCCTCTGGCACTCAAAAGGATTAACATTACCCAGACCTTGACCCGTGTACACAGGCTTTCACACTAGTTCCCTAATAATCAACTCCTTGTGACTGCTTAAAATTACTGCTCCAGAATTTATAAACTGTGCTAATGAAGGGATGCACCTCATTTGCAACGTTTAAGCAGACTTTGATATTTAGACATTGATTCACCATTATCAGGAGCCGTAAGGTGCGTCAGGACAACTCATTCCTCAACATCACACCACCATCACTAGCAGTGTTGACACTTTTTGCACGATAGGTGCAGTTGATTCATGCTGTTGTCCATACACCCTGACCTTGCTCTCTGCATGAAACTACTGGTACTGGAATTCATCAGCAGGGGAATTTTTTCCTCTCCTGACCTGTCTGGTATTGATATTCCTGTACTACTGTACCTATAATTGCATGTTGTATCAGCCAGGGCTGGGACCCAGGGAGGTTACCTTCTGCTGCTATACCATCTGATATGGTCTGACAGAATGGGCCTTGGGTGTGAAGGCAAAGTGGAGCAGCTGTGGAACAAACCAACTTCACTATAGGGGACAGAAACATATTCCCATTTATTTAATGGAACAACAAGCATTCAATGAGCTAAAATGCCTATCTAATTTGTATTTGTCCCTTTGTTTGCCCCAACAGTTTTCTAGGTTGCTTTTAATACATAAGGTCCATTGTAGGGTCCAGTAAGTTCCCTTCCTGACCATATTTGTACCATTTGATCTTTTGTGGCTCTGTTATCCTGCATAATTTTTGCCACCAGCAAGTTGTCTCCGGGCCACAGAATTGCCTTTCACTGGGTATTGCTGGTTGTTGGTTCATGCTCATACACTGTTGACCAGAAGTAAACAATATGCGGTAATTCAACTATTGTTGCACTACAGCTACTTTCATCCTCCAACCAATTGATGATGGGAATGGTAGTCGAGCAACAGCTGGAGGGTGCTACTTTGCTCAGTCCTACGCCAGACATTGTTGTATGTGACTATCCCTTCAGGGCAAAATTGCCTAATGGCTCTGTATATTCTTCTGCAGTAGTCCGGTTTATTGAACGACCCATCTAGAGAAAAACGGGTGACATTTGATAAGTGCAGTTCATCTGTTGATTAGTATTCCTTTAGGGTAGGAACAGTCTGGTGCCAACTATCATTAAATGCTGAGTCATTTTACCTGCTTTATTTAGCCTGTTATGGACATGTGACGCTGTCTCTGACTGAGTTCTCCTTTGACATCCTCCAGATTCTGAATTACAAGACCTACAAGAAGCTCTGGATCTTCTCTCTGCACCAGAAATAAAGGTGTTGGCAAAGGGATTTCACCTGACAAACCCTGGGGCTCCGAAGCATCAGCTCATCCAGGAATTCCTGCGTTTATCAAAACAGCGTTCTGTCTTCAGCCTGGGGAGGAATCAGCCTGGCCTTGCTGCAGTAATTCTAAAAAAGTAAATCTTCAGACTTACTACGGTATAGAATATGCAAAGTGATGTAACGTGCCAAATAGGCCTTACGTACAAAATAAAAGAGGAGCAATTCTGTGGCAGACCAACTGCACTCATAAGGGACAACTAAAAATGAGCATTTATTTAGATGGACCTTCAACCCTTTTATGGGGTAGAGGTGTGGGCCCCGTATTGCAAAGCAATACATTGTAATCCTCTCTAGTATGAAAGGGGTTAAATACCATATAGATGGAGGTGATTTATTTATTTTTTTTTACTTCTCGGTGGTGAAGTGGATTTGTTCTAGATTTTCTCCTATTTTAATTCGTGCATAACACTATCTGTATCTGCTGTACAGTAAGGTTGGAAAAAATGACACAAACACTTGCACACCCCTGCACCTTGTATAATTCACAAGCTTGTTATGAGCAAGTGCCCTGAAACTCAGCTGTGCAATCTGTTCAAACCTTTAGTTTGCATGTTCTAGAGTCTGGGTCATCTGTCTGCCAACCTGCACTGGACCAGCATGGCAGATTATGGTCCATACCACCAGCTTGGCTTACTGTGGCGGCCTTCATCTTGCACTGGATTGAAAATGGCTGCAGCTTAATAATATATATTTATTAATATTTATTTTTCTTCTGTAACCTATCCCAGCTATGCATTATGGTATTGTCTCTGCCCATCTGCTCGGGTAAGACCAATCCGTCATCATTTAAGGACTCCCCCTCACTTGAATTGGTTGTCTTTTTGGTCCTACCAAGCTGGGTGTAGGGCTTTGGTCTTAAAGCTTGATACAACTTTTTTCCGTATGCACGTTTATCTGTTTATTTATCCCATGCCTACTGCATGTTATGGCCGCTTGTTAGTGCTGCCAGTCCTGGGGTTGGTTCTCCTGAAGCACCCTCTGCTTGTGCATTTGGCGCTGGAAGAGATGAGCACACCAGTCTCCTTGGGCTCTCTTTCCTAATTATTGTGGCAGGGCTCAACAAGGAAGTTTGGCAAATTTCTAGGTGCATGCCCACCTGACGTGTGTTCCACCTTTGGAACACAGGATGTTTGCAGTACCTGATCAAGTCCTCCATAAGCCTGGATTATGTAAGTGCCTTTTAATTTATATATAATATCCTTCCTGTATAATAATTTGCTAAGTGTGCGTTTGTCAGAAGCCGTCATGCGCAGTAGGGACGGCTGCACGTGCTGCAGTCATGTGCAGTACAGACTGCCTACCCCGTGGCTGATAACAGAGCGGGGCTCTGAATTCAAACTGTAGTCCTCTCTGTGCACCTTTGGAGTGCCCCGTTCCTTATCAGCCGTGGCGCGGGCAGTCTCTACTGTGCATGACTGCACCGCGGCCGTTGCTGGGTGGCACAGTGGCCCGTGTGCATGGGCTCCTCAACTAGTGTATATATATAATATACATACTAACAGTGTGGGATGGCGTTGCCCCGTCGTTTATTTTAGTGTTTGGATTTGGTAATGTAAAGTGTAGCACAAAAATACCTGCCATTCACATACACACATTCATACCTACAGACCCACATGCATGCATGTACACACATATAGATATTATTAAAGAAAGACATGCACACACATACATACACATACATAGGTAGGTACCCAATGGCATTTATTATCCCACAAGTAATGGTAAAACTTGATTCACTTATCATGGGACTATTAGTAGTGGTGTTGTAAGTTGTAAATTTCCTGTTGGCTGTCAGTTTGTGAGGTCAGTGTTTCCAGTCTGATCTGAAGTCCAGACTGCAATGGCTGTATAACTGAGACGTGTATTTCGACAACTTACCAACACAGGTGCTGTAATGGGCTGCTGTAGTACATGGTACCTGTAATTACCTGGAATGAGTATTGTGCTCTCTATCGCATTGTGATGGAATGCATTGGCTACATTGACAAATTTAGTGTGATCCAAATCCTAGTGCTTCCAAATTCAGGTGTTGTGTATATTTAACCCTTTGAGTGGCAGAGCAATGCGTTGCATACCCCTCTGGCACTTAAAGGGTTAATACAGTTAGACGATTAACCTGATTAATTCCCAGAGTTGGCAGATGTTTCCACTACAAATGTAATAAATATAAATATGGTATGTGAAGCCGCGACACAAGAATCTCGTGCTGTTGATGCAGGGCGAGATTCTCACGTCGTCCTTTTGATCCCATCCATATACTGAATAGTATGTATAGTAATGCAAGGTTTTAAAACTACTCAATCGCAAATCAAGGAAAGGAGAGATGTGCCGTGGAAAGCAACACTGGAGACCTTTATATCCCCTGTGTGGAACCCAGCAAATGAACCTGTTCAGTGCACTCCTCCTTACTGCCGCCCCTGGGTGTGTTTGCCAGGCACACAGAAGTATTCTTTTTTATATATATATATATATATATATATATATATATATATATATATATATATATATATATATATATATATATATATATATATATATATACTATGTTTTTTTTCCTTCTCTTTGTATTTGCCCTTTTCTCTTGGAGTAGCATAGTCAGTGTCTCTTTCTTTTAATCAGTGCTTACTAAAGTTAGTTTTTTATACCTTCAGTATGTCTACTCCTGCTAAACAACCTCCTGGCAAATGTAAGGCTTCTTCAAAAATATGACCTGTGCTGCATGTGATAAGACATTTCCCTTATCAGATAACTCTAAACTTTGCCCATACTGTCTTAAAAAGGCTGTTGGGCAAGACATGCCTTCCCAGTTTCAGGATTTCCTTGCATGGATGAATGTGTCCATGCAAGATACCTTTTCATCCATGCAAGAGGACTCTTCCTAAAAAAACTTCAACATTTAGATAACCCACAGGAGGGTACCGCCAACAGAATCTGACTAAAGGAGCATACGGAGAAAAGTGTACCTGTCTTCGTTCAGGTAAGCAATCTCTTCAATAGGGATCCTCCTTAGTGGCAGTAGCAATGGTGTAGAAGTCAGCAAGAAGAAAAACAACCTTAAGTTTTCTACTTATATTTTATTTTAATAAATGTATAATTTTTTTATAAGATGCAAAACATTAAAGGGATCTATCCCTAGAACGTTTGACTGGATAACTAAAATAATAGCACGGGGGAAGGGAGCAGTAGATATAGCATATCTAGATTTCAGTAAGGCATTTGACACTTTCCCACATAGAACACTAATTAATAAATTGCAGTGTTTGGGTCTGGATGTAATAATAGTTTTGTAGTCAATGGAGAATATTCAGTGGAAGGTCGTGTTACTAGTAAGGCACCTCCGGGATCTGTACTGGGGACCATTCTTTTTAATATTTTTTAGTGACATTGCAAAAGGCCTTCAAGGTGAGGTATACCTTTTTGCAGATGATACAAAGATCTGCAACAAGGTTGACACTTCTGGGAGAATAAGCCAAATGACAAATGATTTCGGTAAATTTTGAAGAATTGACAAGAGTGTGGCAGCTGCAGTTTAATGTTGACAAATGTAAAATAATGCACTTGGGATGTAGAAATCCAGAGGCAGAATATAGTATTAAGTATACTATGCTGTCAGAGACAACAGAGGAAAGGTATTTGGAAGTAATCTTTCTGAGGTAGGCAGGCAATGTAACAAAGCAGCGGGGAATGCAAGCAGGGTGCTGGGTTGTATAGCTAGGGACATTGGCAGCAGAAAACGTTAAGTGGTCATGGCCGAATGGTTCTTATCTGCTGTCAAATTCTATATTCCTTTTTTAATGGCAATGTTTTTTTTTTTTCTTTTTTAATCGTTATTAATCGTTATTATAAATTAAGCATGTGAAGATTACCCTGTGCATTACGTCCGGACAGATTGAGGTTACCAGCTCTGTACCGCAGTCTGTCACTTCCTCTGCTCCCCTCCCTCTATCCAGCCGCCTCCTCCGACGGAGGCTTTCTGCATGTAAGCTGGAGTGATCTCATTGGTCAGAGAGCACTCCAGCTTCCATGAAAAAAGCCTCTGTCATCGGAGGAGGCTGGATTGAGAATTTTAACCCCTTGCATGCTAGAATGGACTATAACTCCTTGCAAAGCAATGCTATGGGGGCCTCTGTAGCATTCAGGGGGTTAATGGTCCCATTTAAATCAATGGGAAATTCTGGGACTTTTTAGTACTCTCTGATGGTGTAGTTGGTTTGCTCCAGAATTTACACTCTTCTTTTGCGCATAAGGCCCATAGATGTGAGTTCCATATCATGTTAGACAAGCCTCTATATCCTTGTCCATACTCTGCTTATACTTAATGAGTCTCCATCATCCCCAGGGCTAAAGATCTTACTGGACAAGCTGTGCGTGTTTGCAGAGCTCCACGAGCAGTCTTTTCCCGGGTCCTTCTCCTTTTTTCTTTGACGGATTCCATGGAAGTAGAAGAAGCTGCTAGTGGGGGACAAACTCAGCTCTCCACTGTCCTCATGGTGAACATGGGCCGGACAGTATTCCCACAATATACTGTACAGAGGAGCACCCGGATCTTCCAGGACAGAGATGATCTCATCAGGTAGGAATACAGTTGCAGTTCTTTACTGTAGATCAGGAGTAGCCATCCTAATCCTCACGAACCACCAGCAGTGCATGTTTTCATGATATCGCTGCTTGACGCAAGATGGATCACTTAACCCTTTGAGTTTCAGATGGGGTATCCAGCACATTGTGAGCAGGTATGGATTCAAACCTTGCATGTCCCTAGGCCATGGGTAGTCAATTTTTAGACCCCCAGCTGTTGAGGGCTATAACTCCCATCATCCACAACCAGCCAACAACTGTATGGGGATAATAGGAGTTGTAGTCACAACTAGTGGAGGTCCAACAGTTGACTATAATTTCCCTAGGGCATTTAGGGGTATCCCTACTTGGCCATTTCTTTATGATTACTTGTGCACAGGTAAGTTAGACTGAGACATTTTAATTAACTTATGTGTAAGCAGTTGGGGAAATCCTAAAAACATGGCTTGTTAGGGGTCCCTAGGCAATAAATTCTAGGTGGCCGTAGTCACACCCATGACCACACCCCCTTCCTCACACAACCCCACCCCTCAGTCACATTCACTGCTACCTGACACCAAAAATACTCTTGGCCTATAACATGAAAGCAAAAAAACAATAAAAGATTAACTCCTTGGTTGCTAGTAAGTTTTGCATTGCATTGAAGTTCTCCTCTAGCTTTCAAGGCAGCTAAGCAGTCGTCCCTAAAAGGTTCTAAAACTGGTAAATTAGGTAAATTAGAAGGATGGACAAGAGTGTGGCAGTTGCAGTTTAATGTTGATAATTGTAAAATAATGCAC
This sequence comes from Rhinophrynus dorsalis, assembly GCA_037306005.1. Lineage (NCBI taxonomy): Eukaryota > Metazoa > Chordata > Amphibia > Anura > Rhinophrynidae > Rhinophrynus > Rhinophrynus dorsalis. Next base: position 375,951,864 of record CM074721.1, on the reverse strand, counting down.
TTGGGACATAAAAATCCAAAGGAAAAATATACTATTAAGGGTACTCTACTATCAGAGACAACAGAGGAAAGAGATTTGGTAGTAATTATTTCTAATGACTTAAAGGTATAGTAATATTTAAAATGTAAAAAATATATGTTGTAGGGTTTATCCACCTGAGTAAAACAAGAGTACCCCCACTGCTGAGAGATAGTTTATTAAAAAATTATAACCGCTCAAACTTGAATTTTTTTAGGTGCAATATCACAGTGGCCTGAAAATTTACAGTGGTGCTGTTGCTACACCATCCTATGGACTGCTCTGGTCTGTAGACCATAAATCTCCATAGGATGGTGTAGCAACAGCACCACTGTAAATTTTCAGGCCACTGTGATATTGCACCTAAAAAATTCAACTTTGAGTTGTTATAATTTTTTAAGATAATATCTCTCAGCAGTGAGAGTACCCTTGTTTTTCTCAGGGGGATAAACCCTACAACATATATTTTTTTGCATTTTAAGTATTACTATCCCTTTAAAGCAAGGCAGGCAATGTAATAAAGCGGTGGGGAATGCAAGATGCAAGTTGGGTGCTGGGTTGTATAGCTAGGGGCATTAGTAGCATAAAAAGGGAAGTGGTCATGCCACTCTACAGATCTCCAGTTAGACCTCACCTACAGTATTGTGTACAGTACTGGAGACCCCATCTCCAGAAGGATGTAGATACTCTAGAGAAAATTCAGAGAAGGGCTACTAAAATGGTGACTGGTTTACCAGAAAAGAAATATCAGGATAGACTAAAGGATCTGAACATGTATAGCTTGGAGGAGAGAAGAGAGAGGGGATATGATTGAAACATTCAAATACATGAAGGGATTCAACAAAGTGCATGATGGAAGTACACTTCAAAGGAGTAAAAGTGTTACGACAAGAGGCCATAGTCTAAAACTAGAGGGACACAGGTTTAGACGTAATGTAAGAAAGTTTTTCTTCACTGAGAGGGTAGTAGATAAGTGGAATAGCCTACCAGCAGAAGTGACAGAAGTTAATACAGTGATAGAATTTAAGCATGCATGGGATATGCATAAGGCTGTCCTGAACATAAGACAAGACCAAGGACCAAAAAAGGTTTGAGGTTTTTACAGTAGGAACATGGGTAGACTAGATGGGCCAGATGGTTATCTGCCCTCAAATTCTATGTTTCTAAATAAACTGGCCTCCTTAAAGTGGAACTTTCATATGACTAACATTGCCTCCCAATACTTAACTAACCTAGCAGTTAGTAAATGATATTGTCTTTAAGCGCCATAAGTCAGCGGTATTGAAGAAAAATACTTCTTTGGCAGGCATCGGGCTGCACAGAGTTTACAAGAGAAGCTCTATGCGCCTGCATGCTCAGGAACTTCCGTTACCTTAAGGTAACCAACTGACGTCATCACCAATGCTGGCAGTAAACTGGACAGACAGCATAGATGCAGAGGTACATCTCCTCTAAGATGTCTGCTCTGTTTGTCCTCTGGTTCCTGCCAAAGAAGTATTTTCTTCAATACCGCTGACTTATGGAGATTAAGTGCAATATGACACTGCATGTTTCTAGGTTAGTAAAGTATTGGTGGGCAATGTTAGTCACATGAAAGTTCTGCTTTAAACCAGAAATAGGGGTCTGCTCTGCCCACGCTCAGATTGTGGGTGTGGCCAGCACAGCTGAAACTCACTTCAAAGTTCGGGACGCTAGGTGGTTGCCTAATTGGAACGTGGCTCTAATTGCAAAAAAATGTGCTGCTACTCTCTCTGGCACTTTATATGTAAAAGTGACTGAGCCACTGACTGCTTTACCTTTACTCAAGAAGAGAGATCCTGAAAAAATGCACTGAGGACTGGGGTTGGCTACTTTTGCTGCAGATTTTACAAGAACCTAAACTCTTTGAGTGCCATAGGGGTACGCAATAACCTTCTGCTGGTAATTATAGCGAGAGAAATGTGAAAGCGCAAGTTTATCGGAAATGTTACTTTTTGTGTCAGTTGTCTCCCCCCCCCCCCCCCCAAACACACACACACCTTGGAAATCATAGGGTTACAATGGACCCATCACCCTGTGATGTATTTAGTTAATGTAAAGATAGTAAAAACTGCCAATATCTTATGCTAGTCCTTTGTGCTGTAAATAGCTTTTGAGACCTTAACCTTTATTTGTTAGTGGCAATGTCTGGCACATTTTGCTATTTAAATCCTGTGCTGGACTTGTACTACCACACACCTTTGCTGTGAATGAATCTAGACTGAACCCACACACTGGGGGTATTTCTAAAAGTACAGCAAGCAACAGAGCTAATTAGCATACTAAATAGTATATCTATATGAATTAAAGAAGGTGGCTGGTATGTGGCCAGAATTCTCCATCTGTGCCAGCCACATCCCAGAGCTGCCGTAAGGAGGAGATATTCTAATCTCCTCCATATTACTTCTCCAAATCCTACATGTGGGTGTGATTTTGACAGGGGTGGCCCCATGGCTACTTCTGCCCAAATCTCACCCCTCCTATCATCTTCTCTCTTCTGTATGCCGCCTCTCCAACTGCTATAATAGAATTACTTTGCTGTCCATCTCATTCAGCGTCTCTACCTGAATTGCTCATCTCAACATGCTCTATTACAAACATGTTGCTGTCCCTCCCATTGACTGTCTCCTGCATGTCGCCTGTTTGTACACTATCTGCCTTTCCTTTGGATATTCCTACCCTTCACCCTTACCAATGCACAGAATCACTAAGTTGCTTTTGGAGCTGTTCCTATCGGAGATGAGGGGTCTAAGATTATAGTGCCAACACAGAGCGTTGTTTCCCCTTATTTCTCCTCTTCCTGCTTAGCATCTTTCCTTCCCTGTAACATGACTGTACTGCTGAGACAAGGACACGTACTTGCATTGTGACACTATTTACATGTTTTCACTGAGAGTTGCCTTCGGAACCAAGAGCATGAACATGCGTAACTCGCTAACACACTCTTCTCACACTTAAAGGGTAACAGTTGTTTTGCCTTTACTGGTCTCTAAAGGAGCATTTAGCCTCCTCTACTCCATAAAAGCATGAAAACATTGATTTCAGGACTGCATTCATGCTCTCTCCCATCACAGATGGATCATCAACTTGGACAATTCAGACCTAGTTCCTTCTCAGACGATGGTCTTTCTGGGTCTCCTCTTCGACACTCAGAGGGGGATGGTGTTTCTGACAGACTAAGTGGCTCATCAGATAGCACTAAAGGTCCAAGCTATCCTGTCTCAGGATCCGGTTCCAGCCAAGAAGTTGTCATCCTTGGTGGGGAAGTTCATTTCCCCCATAGAAGCAGTTCCATTTGCCATGGCTCACACCAGGGAACTTCAGAGGTTTCTGATCATGGCCTGCAAGGGCCGTCCAGATCTCCTGGATTGCCCGGTAACCTACATCAACAAGCAAGACGGCACAAGAAGTCTCGCAGCTTGGCTAGAGGTCAAGGCTATTTTGTCTTGGGCAGAGGAGCATGTCCCTGCCATTTCCGCAGTTCATATTCCTGGTGCAGACAACGTTCTGGCAGACTTCCTCATTTGACACACAGTGGACAGCGGGGAGTGGGAGCTGCATCCAGAGGTGTTCAACCTCATCATCCAGCAGTGGGGTCTTCCATGCATAGACCTGATGGCAACCAGACACAACAGGAAGATTACAACATTCTGCTCTTGTTGGTCGGATCCCATGGCTCTGGCAGTGGATGCCTTGTCGATCCCGTGGATGTTTCCTCTGGCTTACATCTTCCCTCCTGTTCCCTTGTGGAACAGAGTTCTTTGGAAACTGAGACTGGAGCGCTGCCCAGTCATTCTGATTGTTCCGTACTGGCCTCGACAGGCTTGGTTTCCGGAGTTTCTGGACCTCTCAGTGGCGAAACCTCTTCGACTTCCCTCCCGTCCACACCTTCTTCTACAGGGTTACCTCTGTAAAGAAGACGTTCATCTTCTGGCTTTGACGGCATGGAGATTGAATCCTCAATTTTGAGGAAGAAAGTATTTTCTTCTGGTGTTGTGTCTACTATGCTTAGTGCCCGCAAGCCTGTTTTCTCTAAGGCCTACCATCGAGTTTGGTCAACCTTCCTGGCTTGGTGTGCTGACAAAGACCTATCTCAGGATTTTAACATTCCTACAGTTCTTTCCTTCCTCCAGGATGGTGTGGATAAAGGTCTCTATCTGAGTTCTCTCAAGGTTCAGACTTCTGTGCTCTCTGTCTTTTTTCAGAGACGTCTTGCCATCATTCCTGATGTTAAGGTTTTCTTCCAGGGTGTTGCTCATACCTGTCCGGTGTTCAAGTCCCCTGCTCCTCAGTGGGATCTTAACCTGGTCTTGGGAGTGCTCCAGCATCCTCCCTTTGAGTGTTTGGCTACCAATCCTCTATGTATGCTGACGTGGAAGATGGTCTTTCTCCTGGTGACTGGTTTCCATTCACCGAGTTGCGGAGCAGCATGCCCTGTCCTGTAAACCACCCTTTTTGTTTTTTCAAAAGGACAAGGCGGTGCTTCGCACTTCACAAGAGTTTCTCCTGAATGTGGTTCCACATCAATTAGGAGATTGTGGTTCCTTCTTTCTGTCCTAACCCTACTTCTGACAAAGAGAGTGATCTTCATCTGTTGGATGTTGTGTGTTGTCTCAAGTTCTATGTGCATCTTACTGAGTCCTTGAGGCAGTTTGACACTCTTTTTGTCATTCCTGAGGGACCTAGGGCAGGGAAGCCTGCTTTACGATTCGTAAGGCTTACGAATTTCGGAAGAAGCCTGTTCCTTTCAGGGTCATGGCTCATTCTGCGAGTTCTATTGGGGCTTCTTGGACCTACAAGAAACAGGCCTCAGCTGATCAGTTGTGTAAGGCGGCCACTTGGTCATCTGTGCACACCTTTTCTAAACACTACCATGTGAATGTCCTGGCATCAGCTGATGCCTGTTTTGGGAGGGAGATCCTGGAGGCATCCTTTCCTGTCTAAGATCTCTTTAGTCTGTCAGTACTCCTTCACTTTTGATCCCTGTTGGCTCTAGTTCTGTGTGCTGTGTACCAGTTCATGGGGTTTGTTTTACCCCTGTTCAGTGTCCGTTGACACTTTGAGGTTAGTGTTGAGCTATTTATGATCTGTAGGTTCATTGGTGCTCTGGTGACTTTGGGGGCCTGCGCCTAGTCCTTGCCATTCTTCCTGCCCTGGGGAACTTAATGGTTGGACATCCCAAAAGTTACCAGTAATCTGTATTAAACGACAGAGAAAATAGGATTTTAGTCTTACCTGTTGAATCCTTTTCTCTTAGTCCATACAGGTTACTGGTCTCCCACCCTGTCAAGGGACCATGCTTATCACTCTTGCGGCAGAACGTGGGGGTCCGTATCTTCTTCTGTTATGCACTTATTCTATAGATATGTATCCCCTTCAGTTTTGCATATTTCATTTTATAATAAAATAGAAACTGTTTTAATCCCCTGCAGGGGCCTCCAGCCATGCACTAGAGCCAGTATGGATGCAAGAGTTTAAGGCTACTACCAGGGACCTCCAGTCCACCTTACAAATCCTTCCATCCACTTTACAGGGGGTCTTCCACTCGTGGCAGGCCCCCGCCCCTATCATATATTCCCTGCCTAAACCGCTGGGTGTACCTGATGTGCCTGACTCCTCCTCTGATGATGACTGTTCAGCTGTTCCTTCATCTCAGTTTTTTGGGGACCCCTTTGAGGCTGACCCCATTCCCTCGGCTAAGGGCCTGATCAGGGCTGTGCTAACCACCCTGAACATTCCCTTTGTACAGGAGGCGTCTTCTGACCCCTCTGATGTGTTTCAGGAAAACACAAAAAGGAAAAGCGCACACAATCGAAGTGTAAATCATTCTTTTTTCTCTCTTTCTATTTCTTCAGCTCCTTCACCATGTGTGGACCTGCTTTCATTCACCTCACTCACCGTGTTGGTCACCAGATGTTACAAGTTTGTACAGGTGTGGATATCCCACTCACCTTTTGCTGAGGCAGTCCAGCCTCAGGGTGTATTTGCATTCATTGGATGACCCCCAGTGACGGTATCTATATCGGCTCCCACTCCACCGTTTGTCTCTATGGTCCCAATTGACTTCTCCTCCTGTATCTCCGTTAGTACAGTATGGACATATACCAGTACTCCTGTCTAGGACCTTCTATTGGTAGAGCCTACAGGGATATGTCACTAGGGCACACTACAGATTAGACTCAGGAGTCTTGCAGTGTATCTCTATATAAAATTTAATATGCCGCAAATATAAAAATCTGTACAGATGTACATAATAAACTATATAAAACAATATAAATCAAACAATCCAACATAGTATCACCCGGTCCTAAGGTGAGTGGGATATCCACACCTGTACAAACTTGTATATCTGGTGACCTACACGGTGAAGGAGGTGAATGAAAGCAGGTCCACACATGGTGAAGGAGTTGAAGAAATAGAAAGTGAAAAAAAAGAATAATCTACACTTAGATTGTGTGCGCTTTTCCTTTTTGTGTTTTTCTATATATGTTTGGGGACTTTGGCTGGAGGCCTACATGGAATAAGCAGCACCACTTCATGGAAGATTCTTTGGGATCCAATATCTCATACTGCAAATCATGTTATATTCTGGTTGATTTCTGGTGTAATGGCGCTTAGGAATTTTTTTCATGTGTTTCAGGAGCCTGTTAGGCCCTGTGTTTTCCCCTAACTCCACCCTTGACCGCTTGGTGTCTGAGGAGTGGAAGTTTCTAGACAGGAAACTATCTGTGTCTAGGAAGTTCGCTAAGCTTTACAGGTTCTCTGAAAATGCCCTCACTCAGTGGGTCCATCCCCCAAAGTGGATGCCCCAGTTTCCAGGCTTTCTAAGTCCACTGCTTTGCCGGTGGCTGACGTCTCTTCTCTAGACTGACAAGAAGCTTGAGACCTCTCTGAAGGCTATTATTGTTGCGGAGCTGCATGCCCTGTCTTGTAGACCACCCTTTTTGGTCTTTCACAAGGACAAGGCCGTGCTTCGCACCTCACGAGCTTCTCCAGAAGGTGGTGTTGAGTTCCACATTAATCAGGAGATTGTGGTTCCTTTCTTCTGTCCTAACCCTACTTCTGACAAAGAGAAGGATCTTCATGTGTTGGATGATGTTCGTTGTCTCAAGTTCTATGTGCATTGCACTGAGTCCTTGCGGCAGTCTGACACTCTTTTTGTCATTCCTGAGTGTCCTAGGGCAGGGAAGCCTGCTTCCAAGGTAACCATTGCTTCTTGGATCAAGTACACGATTCGTAAGGTTTACGAACTTCGGAAGAAGCCTGTTCCCTTCAGGGTCACAGATCATTCTGCGAGGTCTATTGGGGCTTCTTGGGCCTACAAGACACAGGCCTCAGCTGATCAGTTGTGCAAGACGGCCACTCGGTCATCTGTGCATACTTTTGCTAAACACTATCGTGTGGATGTACTGGCATCGGCTGATGCCAGTTTTGGGAGGAAGATCCTGGAGGCAGCCTGGCCTGTCTAGGATCTCTTTTAGTCTCTCAGTATTCTTTCACTTTTGAGCCCTGTTGTCTCTAGTTCTGTGTGTTGTGTACCAGTTCATGGGGTTTGTTTTACCCCTGTTCAGTGTCCGTTGACACTTTGAGGTTAGTGTTGAGCTATTTATGATCTGTAGGTTCATTGGTGCTCTGGTGACTTTGGGGTCCTGCGCCTGGTCCTTGCCTTTCTTCCCACCCTGGGGAACTTAATGGTTGGACATCCCAAAGTTACCAGTAACCTGTATTGGATGACAGAGAAAAGAGGATTTTACCTGTCAAATCCTTTTCTCTTAGTCCATACAGGTTACTGGTCTCCCACCCTGTCAAGGGAGCATGCTTGGCTCTCCTGTGGCAGAACGTGGGGGTCTTTTTGGGTTCATACTCACAGGAGTCTTCCTTTACCTTCTTACTACCTAATCAACAGTTCGTTTTCAAATCTTACTGGAAAGGGATTGGCTAGCTGCAAGCTAAGGAGAGGAGGTAGGCTCCACCCAGCAGTCACTTCTCAGAACTGTTCCTGCCTATTAAAGGGGCTGATCGCCTTCCCAAAGTGACCAGTAACCTGTATGTACTAAGAGAAAAGGATTTAGCAGGTAAGACTAAAATCCTATATATATATATATATATATATATATATATATATATATATATATATATATATATATAATTGTTTTTATATGTAATTTGGACTTTATTATTTGTGTCATTTTGTGTTATACCATTTGTGTTTTATTTTATTTCATCTTATTTGTTTTATAGGCAGACTTTTGAATGCATTTTTGTATTTGGAAATGTTTTGATGATTTATTCTGTAGTTGGTTGGTACTCATTTGCAAAAGCGCACCATGTTTGTCTCCACAAAGATACATTTTTATATATTTTCAGATTTTATCATTATTGCTTTTCTTTCCTTCTCTTTATTTTTGGTTCAATATTCAATGCAATGGCAGTGTGACATATGCATTCCAGTGTGTTGCGCAGGACTCGTTAGTTCGTTATTCTTGTGGAAGTATTGTTTGGGGCATCCTGCGTTTCACCTTGGGACGTGTCGCACATCCACCAGGACATGGAGTTCTTGGGAGAGAGATGTCACTACATCATTGTATCATTTCCGGTTGGGGATCCGGATTTCACGTTGGTAGAATTATCTGTTATTATTTTTATGTGGAGTATAAAAGGGTCCGATTGTGGGGTGAGTCATCTACTATTTTTCTACATATGTTAGTTTTGCCAGTTGTTATGACAAATAGTATGTTTTTAAATATGCCTAAGTTTATTTGAAAAAGAAGTGGATAACTTTGAAAAGCGTCTAAGGCATTAATTGAAATTTTTCAAACTTGGCATTCCTTTTATCACATTAAAATAATTTTTAATCATAATTTTGGATTCTATTTTCTTGGTGTGGAACTTTTCATTTACCATACACGGGGCGGTACCATTACCCGGAGGATCGTTGCCGGTTGTTTCTACAACCGGCTAATGCTTGGAGATACTTGAGTACTATGTTATAGATCTGAGTTATATCATTATTGGTGCTATCTAGATTGGATATATTGGTGGTTTGTGTTCCTTTTCTGGTTTTCTGCATTGAATCTGGTGCTCTTGGTGAAAGATAACATGCTAGACTATTATGCCTTTCACATGGGCAACTATCTCCTTGTGTGAGTATACCAAAGTCCAACATGCTGCAAATTCAGGAATGCTTTAAAGGGATATTAATTCTTACATCTTACAGTGCTGCACCTTCTAGCCCTTAAAAAAGAAATTAAATGCCTCCAGTGCCATCTCTCAAACCTTTATGGTTTGAGAGATATTTACTTTCAAATCCCCCCTCTCTGATGTCAGAGCTTTAGCTGACTGCAGGGGAATCCGGTTCTGGGACCAGCCGCCAGCTCTGCAGCAGAGCCAAGATCGCGTTAATGAAAAAGAAATCCTTCACTGAAACTGTCTTCTACGTGTACTTGCAGACTCACGCCTTAGTGCATCCCCCCATGTGTTCTCATAACTTGGCAGATTTATTTTTTAATAAACATAGAGAGATGCTTTCTAGGCATATTTTTGATGCATCTCAATGAAACAGTGGCTGCTGGTACCTCAAAACTCAAGTAACCACTACACAGAAGACTGAAGGTACTAATGGAGCTATGTGGGTCAAGTTTTAGATCAACACAGCATCAATGTATTGCTCAGTGATGAATACCAGAAAGAAGCTATGTATTCTGGGGGTTTTAGTAAGCAATATTCTGTGCACCTCATTTGACTAATTTATTTTCCTTTTTCATAGATATGAAGCTGCTATGCACAAGCTAGTAGATATTGTAGTTGCCATGACTAATGGTAACTGGAATGAAGCACAAGTGCTTTATCAGAATGCTAGTAAGGACTGGAATGAACTAAAGAATGAGTCCTCACTAAGGTACTTTCTCTTATACTGACCATCTCTCACTGCTGCTTCTTGATACATAAACATTGTTATATGCATTGTTCTGTCTTGTTCTTAATCTCGTTGCACTGACTGATGTATTTAAATATATTACATGCGCACAAACGAAGCACTGGCAAATTCCACACATATGCTAAGGAATTGGGGAAAAGAAGACCCCAGATAAAAGAAACCTGTATTCATGGTACCCACCTGGTTATAAAATATGTAATATTTATTAATTCTATTAAAATAAGTAACAAAGGGTTGAGAGAAATAATGAAGGGAAGAAAATTAAAATCATGAACATCTCTAAGTGGTATTGCCATGACTTCCCTGTGCATAAGCGGATGTAGAGGAAAATAATTCCTAAATATAAGCAACTATTAAGTAATACGTAGAAATTAGCCCATGCAGATTTAAAGATGATTAATTGGTCATTATAATCAAGCACCTTATCTATGGTGATTGTGCTTTAAATTTAAGGCTATATGCTAGGAAATGAATTCAGGATTTCAGTTAGCTTATATTTATGTTGAAAGCATTTGCCGATAAGGTGTTAAATGATGTGTTATAAAAAGCTTAAAGGGATAGTAATACTTAAAATGTAAAAAAATATATGTTGTAGGGTTTATCCCCCTGAGTAAAACAAGAGTACTCCCACTGCTGAAAGGTGTTTCATTCAAAGGTTATTAATTTTCAAAGTTGAATTTTTTAGGTGCAATATCACAGTGGCCTGAAATTGTACAGTGGCGCTGTTGCTACACGATCCTATGGACAGCTCTGGTCAGTTGACCATAAATCTCCATAGGATAGTGTAGCAACAGCGCCACTGTACAATTTCAGGCCACTGTGATATTGCACCTAAAAAATTCAACTTTGAAATTTAATAACTTTTGAATGAAACACCTTTCACCAGTGGGAGTACCCTTGTTTTACTCAGGGGGATAAACTCTACAACATATTTTTGACATTTTAAGTATTACTATCCCTTTAAAGAAGACTCAGAGCAGAACTTTAATATAGACATTACTATCCCTATAAAGCAATTGCTCCTATTCTGCTGCTTCTCAACCAGGGTACCATTACACTTTGGTGTGCCGTGTACATCCAATTAGAGTGCCCATGTTTTCTATAAGCACTTTGGCAAAAATGTGATTGAGTTTTACGTGTATATTTATGGAAATGTTTATGCACAATGTGTTTGTTTTTGTTATTCTGCTTTTGAGGTCTAATAATAACTATATATTACTTTTTTGTACCTTTCATAAGCCATTGACAAATGACTCCTAAAATGTTAGGGGTGGCCAAAAGAATATAGATTGTGAATTAGGGGTGTCCTGGACAAAAAAAGGTTGATAACCACTGGTCCAGCCATAATGTCTGTCTAGCGTTCCATTAGGGATTAACTAAATTGCATAATAGAGTGGAGAGAAAACAAACACTGTAGTGGATGATCGTATATCTAATCGAGCTAATGCGGGGGCAATACTCTACATATAATAAAGTAGTATCTGCTTTTTTCTCTTTATAACCTTTGTTACTTATTTTAATAGAATAAAAATAATATTTTATACCCAGATGGGTGCCAGGTTTCTTTCCCTGGGGTCTTCTTTAACCCAATTCCTTACCTTATGTTCTCTTGTATGTATATCTTTAATTATATGGTGCCACACAGTGTACGCAGCGCCTTACACACATATGTTACAATAAATAAAAGGGGAAATAATAAGTGTCACATTCATAGAAAAACAATGAGAGAGGTCCAAGGAGCTTACAGTCTAAATGGATAATAGGAGACAGACAAAAGGGTATGAGGGTGTCAAGTGCTGAGATTACAAGTGCTGAGTTTGCCCAAAGTTAGTACATGGTCCTAGTGCTCCAGAAGATAAGATTTCAGGGTAGACTTAAAGACAGAGGGGAGTTTTTCAAGACGTAGAGGGAGGGATATGGTGTTCCATAGGTATGGAGCAGAAAGTGAAAAAGGTTTGAGATGTGAGAGGGCAGAGGGTGTGGATGGTGCAAAAAGAAGGGCGTTGTGTGCTGAGCGTAGGAGGCAGCCAGGAACATAAGAGAAGATGAGGGAAGAGATGTAAGAAGGGGTAGCAGTGAGGTGAGAAGAAGGACTTTGTAAGAGATGAGTTGGTGAATAGGGAGCCATGTCAGATTTCTAAGAATGATGTGATCAGGTTCAGTTTTTGGGGAGAGTGTGATGATTCGTGCAGCTGAGTTTAAAACAGATTGCATAGGGGAAAGATGGATAGCAGGGAGGCCAGTTAGTAGGACATTGCAATAGTCTAAGCGGGAAAGAATGAGGGCATGCACAAGAGTTTTAGTAATTTCTTGGGGAGGAAAGAGCGGATTTTAGCAATGTTGCAGAGAAAGAAGCGAGATGTTCTGATTGGATCAATGTCAATTCCATCAACTGTAATGGTGAAGCTAGGTGTTGGGCAAGGTCTTTTAGGGAAAATGCGAAGTTTAGTTTTGGACATGTTTATCTTTAGCTGACGGTGGGCTATCCAGGTGGATATGGCCAAGAGGCAGTCTGAAATTTGTAACTGGATTTAAGGTGAAGGATAAGGAGTGCCCATGTAAATTTGGGTATTCTCAGAATATAGATGATACTTGAAGCCAAATTAATTAATAAGATCACCCAATGAAAGGGAACATAGTGAGAAAAGTAGCGGTCCCAGAACAGAGCCTTGAGGCATCCCCCAGACAGAGGGACTGTAGAGGAGTTATTATTGCGAGAAGACACAAAAAAGGATTGTTGTGAAAGATAGGAGAGAGCCATGAAGCAGCTTGATTTCTGAAACCAAGATTGTGAAGAATTTTGAGCAAGAAGAGGATAGTTAACTGTGTCAAATGCAGAGGATAAGTCGAGTAGTATAAGTATAGAAAACTGGCCTTTGGGTTTTGCAGTCTGGAGATCATTAGCCACTCTACAGATAACTGTCTCAGTTGAGTGACCACACTGGAATCCAGACTGCAAAGAGTCCAAAAGATTGTTGAGAGTTGAGGAATTTGGTTGTTTGGGAGAAAAAAAGGCTTTTCTAAGAGTTTTGAGGTAAGAGGTAGAACGGAGACAGGTCAATAGTTAAGAGACAGGAGGGGGTCGAGGTTAGCCTTCTTGAGTAGGGGTTTAATTTGTGCCTGTTTGAATGAAGAAGGGAAGGTGCCTGTGGAGAAAGAGAGAGGTGTTGAAAATGTATGTGAATATATGTGTAAAGACTAGTGCAAGTGGTTTGAGTAAGTGGGAGGGCAAGGGGTCCAAGGAGCAGGTAGTGAGGAGTAAAATGATTAAAGTATGATGAAGGGGGATTGTGGGGGAGAGAGTTCAGAGTCATATAGAGTAGTAGGAATCCATTTTTGAATAGATTCCACCTTGTCTTTGAAGTGCTTAGCAAAAGCTTGTGGTGAATGTATTGGATGAGAGGATGCTGTGGAAGGATGGAGCAAGGAGTTAAAGACTGCAAAGAGATGGCATGGGTTAGATTTGTTGTTGTGGATTAGTGTGGTGTAATATGCCTGTTTAGCTTTGATAAGGCAGAATGTAGGCAGGACAAAATAAATTTAAAGTGGATGAAATCTGCATGTGCATGAGATTTCCTCCAAAGACGTTCAGCAGAGCGAGTGCAAGAACGCAGGAAGCAGGTATGGGAGTTGAGCCAGGGGTGTGGCTTGACACAATGACTGATGTAGTTTCAGAGGTGCAAAGGAATCTGTTGCAGAGGATAGGATTGTAGGCACCATCTCTGAGAATACTCAGTGATATCTCAGTATAGGTATCTGTTGTTGTAGGTGTGCTTTCTTTCCCACAGATTCCACAAATCTGTGAATATCTGTCAGAAGCCAATGGGCTTGAGCAAATCAAATCATAGCAGTGAAACCTGGTCACTCCCCTCTGCCACTTGGGAGAAGTCACCAGGCTAGTAGTTACAGAACAACACATACACTCTTGGTTATCCAAGCCTTTTTCCATTGTCTGCATTAATTTTCTGTTCTGTGGACCCTCTGTACTTTAGGGATTCCTGGGGTTCCACAGAGCACGATTTGAGAACCACTGTAGTAAATCATATTCTAATGAGTACACGATAAGTGAGACAACTTGTGAGGAATCCATTGTCACCCATCTAAAATTAAGGTGAAATAGAAATTTGTACATTTTGCTGGATGGATTTTTACTGCTCAGTAGTACACAGGAAAAACAGCACTCCATATGATAGGGAAATCAAAATTAGTTGAAGCTACACTTCATTTTAAATGTTGAGATCAAGTAAATCATCCATGTTGGGCCATTCTTGAATTATTACATATGTGCTTATATAATAAGTGAAGGAGTGTGGCTCTATTCTATTGCTATTGTAACATGTGTATTTATTATTCAGGTACCATGAGAAGTTGCCTGTGTATCTTCGTTGCTTTACTGTTGGCTGGGTGTATACTAGAATCCTGTCGCGAGGTGTAGAGATCCTACAACGACTACATCTGTACGAGGTGCAGTTAAAATCAGAGCACTCTTAATGACTTGTAACATCAGGGGTCTATGTGTAAGCCAGTGCTAGGCTTCAAGATTTGTCTCAAGGGCCTTTTATGTGGCCCTCAACTATTCCAAAGGTCAACATATAGATGAAAGTTCTAAATCTGGTCGTAAAAAAGATTAATCCTTGGGTGGTAGAGAGGTCTCCAGTACATTGTGTCTAGCACTCAAGTCGTTATGCCCTTGAGGGACATAATTTGCTTGAGGGAGATTATATCTTCTCTTTACTGAAGCAGAAAAGAGACTGAGACCCATTGGGGCTATCTGCTAGATTTCCAGAATGACCCCTCACCTTCCAGAGATGTTTTCATATGTTATATGGGCATTTACAAATAAAACAAAATTCAGTGAATGCCTTCTAATAATAAACTCCCATTTACTTTAGTCTGGGCCAAAAATTCTAATGTTCACTACACACATTTGTGTGTAGATTGGTTCCCCAGAAATAATCTATAAATAGCAATGTGTATCATGTCCGTGGAGGTAGACCTGTTAAAGGGATAGTATCCTATATAATAATTCGCTAAATCGTGTGTAACACCGCGACTTGCGCAGTAGACACTGCTGCGCGTGCTGCAGTCATGCGCAGTAGAGACTGCCCGCGCCGTGGCTGATACAGAGCTGGGCGCTCCAAAGGAGCGTCCAGCTCTGTATCAGCCGCGGAGCGGGCAGTCTCTACTGCGCGTGACTGCCCCGTGACAGGGTGGCAGTGGCATTGTGGCCCGTGTGACGGGCTGTTCAACTAGTAGTCCCATAAAAAGTATCGCTTAAATTGTAGCTGCAGTAAAGCATTCAGTGTGCTTACTCCTTTCTCTCAAGCCGTTATGGCTTGAGAGAAATAAGAAAATAAAGACCTCCGCTCCCTCCCCCGTCTCATGCGTCTGCTGTACAGTGGACGTCATGAAATCCTGCTTCCGGGACTAGACAGCGGCTCTTCAGGAGCGATGTCATCTAGATGTCTAAGTATAATTACTTCATTGGAATGGTCCACAACGTGTGCTTGCAAGCCAGGCACGCGTTGTATACCATACCGATGAAGTAATTATACCTAGATATCTAGATGACAGCGATCCTGCAAAGCCGCCTACAGTGGGCGACTGGATTCTGCCTCTGACAGTTTTACAGCTCCTCAGGCATAAAGGGGAGGGAGCGGAGAACTTTATTTTCTTATTTCTTTCAAACCATAACGGCTTGGGAGAAAGGAGTAAGCACATTGCATGTTGTTTTACTGCAGCTACGATTTAAGCAATACTTTTTATGGGACTATACTATCCCTTTAAGGATTTCCAGGACTGCACAACCCCCAAACTCCTCCCACTTAAGTCTTCTTTGTTGCAGTTTTACGTTGCGAAATGGATTCAGTAGGTGTTTCCACATCTTTTTGTATGTTCACTATTTTGTCATTTTTTTATAGTATATTTTATACATATATCACTAAGGGTTAGTATTTCAGTTCTGCAAATTCCCTTTTTAATCACCAAGTTTACATTTCTTTCACCCCTTATCCAGACTGCACAAAGAACTTACGATAAAAAAAACGTTTATTTCAGTGTCCTGTATCATAAATTATACATTTAAACTCTCATGTGCATCATACCTTAACTCTGAACACGCTTGGTGTGACGTTCACCAGAGAGAGAGAGAGAGAGAGAAATATCTGTAAATATATTCCCGACCATTGCAAGTGGAATTTGGTGCTCCATGCACATTTAATGCGCTTCATACAGTATGTGTGGAGAGAACAGTTACTCCGTGCATGGGACTTGTAGTTTATAATTTCTAATACGCACCTTTGAAACAAACATTGTTTTCTTTTTTTGTTTTTTTTTTTTTGCAGTAAGCAGTGGAATTACTGCAAAGCCTTTTGTCTCAGCACATTTACTGCCCGGACAGTAGAGGTCGATGGTGGGATCGATTGGTTCTAAACTTGCACCAGCATTTGAAACGCACACAGAAGGTAATATTTTTTTTAATGCTTTGAAGGTGATTTAATAAGAAAATCTGAAGCAAAAATCTGCACCATAGAGGTCCAATAAAATGTGACACTGGTTTAAATGGGGCTTTAAACTCCTTGGGGGTTATGCACGAAGGTGTGATAAGTAGGTGATAAAGTGGAGATGACTTGTCCATTGATATCACTTCTCCAAGTCCTGTGTTATTCTTTGGAGCCAATGCACTAAGATCTCTCCCTTTTGAGGACTTAGTGCATATTCTTCATGGAATAACAGAAACTGGAGAACTGATATCAATGGAGAAGTGCTCTCCACTTTATCACCTATTTATCACACCTTAGTGCATCTCCACCTTGTTTTCTAGAGAGGTGTCTCTCCACAGTGGCTGAAGGCTTCTAGCATTTGAGGCACAGATTGGCAATGCGAGCTGCCAGGCTACAGCTCCCAGTTGGCTGATGGGGAATGATGGTAGTTGTAGTCTGACAGCAGCTGCAGGGCCTCATGTTGCCCACCACTGATTTTAAGGAGTTAATAAGTTCTACTTAAATCCATAGACTTTATATGTGTTCCCTGTGGCTCAGATGATTTGCTCTGAAATTCATCCACTTCTTGTTAATGCAGCCTCATATACTTTATTATTTAACTCTTTAACCACTTAAGGACCCATAACGTGTACCAGGTCTGTCATGGGTATACTTGCCATAAGGACCCATGACGGTCCTGACATGTCATGAAATTCAGGGCTCCCCGTGCGGCTGCTCTCTGTTTGGGGCAGGGGCGGACTGACCATCGGGCATTCGGTCACGGACCGAGGGCCCGTGACCGAAGGGGGCCCGCCGCCGCCACTTCCAGAGCTGCTCAGCAGCTCTCCTACAACAGCCGCCGGGCCGTTCTAGTAATACAGAGCGCTGGGAGATGACATCTCCCAGCCTCTGCATTACTAGAGGCGCGCCCCACGCCGCTAGACCACCAGGGACTGCAGGTAGGGGCATGGTGGAGATGAAGGGGGGTATTGTGGAGATGAAGGAGCAATGTGGAGACAGGTGCATTGTGGAGATGGGGGCATTGAGGAAGGGGCAATGTGGAGATGAAGGGGGTATTGTGGAAGGGGGCATTTTGGAGATGAAGGGGGTATTGTGGAAGAGGGCATTGTGGAGATGAAGGGGGATTGTGGAAGGGGGCATTGTGGAGATGAAGGGGGCATTGTGGAAGGGGCATTGTGGAGATGAAGGGGGCAGTATTGTGGAGATGAGATCAAGGGGGCATTGTGGAGAGAAGGGGGCATTGTGGAGATGAAGGGGGCATTATGGAGATGAAGGGGGCAATGTGGAGAGAAGGGGGCATTGTGGAGATGAGATCAAGGGGGCATTGTGGAGATGAGATCAAGGGGGCATTGTGGAGATGAGATCAAGGGGGCATTGTGGAGATGAGATCAAGGGGGCATTGTGGAGATGAGATCAAGGGGGCATTGTGGAGATGAGATCAAGGGGGCAATGTGGAGAGAAGGGGGCATTGTGGAGATGAAGGGGGCAATATTGTGGAGATGAGATCAAGGGGGCATTGTGGAGAGAAGGGGGCATTATGGAGATGAAGGGGGCAATGTGGAGAGAAGGGGGCATTGTGGAGATGAGATCAAGGGGGCATTGTGGAGATGAGATCAAGGGGGCATTGTGGAGAGAAGGGGGCATTGTGGAGATGAAGGGGGCAATATTGTGGAGATGAAGGGGGCAATATTGTGGAGATGAGATCAAGGGGGCATTGTGGAGATGAAGGGGGCATTGTGGAGATGAAGGGGGCAATGTGGAGAGAAGGGGGCATTGTGGAGATGAGATCAAGGGGGCAATGTGGAGAGAAGGGGGCATTGTGGAGAGAAGGGGGCAATGTGGAGATAGGGGGCATTGTGGAGATGAGATCAAGGGGGCATTGTGGAGAGAAGGGGGCATTGTGGCGATGAGATCAAGTGGGCATTGTGGAGAGAAGGGGGCATTGTGGCAATGAGATGATGGGGGCATTGTGGAGGTGGAAGGGGCATTGTGGAGATTTCTGCAGGGGGCCCAGACCTCTTTTTGGACCAGGGGCCCTGGGTCCTGTCAGTCCGCCCCTGGTTTGGGGAGGCCTGAATTTGATGCAGGCAAAAAAAAAAAAATGCTCTGTGGTCCTTAAGTGCTGGCCATGAGTGTGCACAGCCTGTCCTTAAGGGGTTAACCCCTAGAATGCCAGGTGGGTACAATGTACGAGTGGACACAGTTGTACCTGCTGTGCCACGCTCGTACATTGTACAGCTAAAATGCAGTCACTGCATAAGCCGGTATAACCGACTGGCAGTGGCCGCATTTCAGCTGAAATGCAGCCTGGCACTCTTGGGAGGACATGAGGATTACTCCTCATGTCCTCCCAGGTATTGATCTCCCAGCCGATCGCGCTGGGAGATCAATATCGCCAAGGGAGAAGCAGAGCTTCTCCCTCCTCCGCTCTCCTACCCGAACTTCCGGGTAGGAGTGGGCAGGACCGGGGGAAGCCTCCTAACGTCATCGGTGACATGATCACCGATGACGTTAGGGAAGTTACCCTTACCCTGTTCACTCTTACTGGCGGTAGGAGTGAAAGGCAGGAGAGCTTCTGCTCTCCTGCGGTCGCCAGATTGATCTCCCAGCCCATCGGCTGGGAGATCAATAACTGGGCGGACACCAGGAGGGGTCCTGATGTCCCCCAAGAGGTCTGAAATGGGGGGGGAAAAAAAAAAATGGCTAAGTAACCCTGTGAAGCAATGTGCTGGGGACCCCTGCGGCACTCACAGGGTCACTTCTTTTGGGGGGATTTTTTTTTTTTTTTTAAGACCTCATTGGGGGGATCAGGGGGGGTCCTGATGCCCCTCAATGAGGTCTATAATTTAATTTAATTTTTTTTTTTTTTTTTTAAATGTAACCCTGTGTGTGCCACGGGGGGGGGGGGGGTCCAATGCACAGCCCCCTCCTGTGGTACACACAGGGCTTTTATCATTACTTTGTTACCAGAGATTGTTGGGGGGCCATAAGGATTGGTCCTGATGGCCCCCCAACAAGCTCTGATTACAAAGTAATGATTAAAAAAAATTAACCCTCTGAGTGCCACAAGGGTCCAATGCATTGCTTTGCAATGCGCTGGAGACCCCTGTGGCACTCACAGGGACACTTATTTTGATAACTTTTTTTTTTTTTTTTTTTTGTAAGATCTCATTGGGAGGATCAGGGGGGTCCTGATACCCCTCAATGAGGTCTATAATAAAAAAAGTAAATAAAATTAACCCTTTGTGTGCCACAGGGGGGACCAATGCAGCTCCCATTCTGCGGCACACACAGGGCTTTTATCATTCATTCGTTATCAGAGATTGTTGGGGGACCATCAGGATTGGTCCTGATGGCCCCCCAACAAGCTCTGATTACCAAGTAATGATAGAAAAAAAAAAATAACCATCTGAGTGCCACAAGGATCCAATGTATTGCTTTGCAATGCACTGGAGACCCCTGTGGCACTCACAGGGTCACTCCGTTTGTGGACATATATATATATTTTTTCTGAGACCTCATTGTGGAGGGATCAGGGGGTCCTGATGCCCCTCAATGAGGTATATAATAAAAAATAAAAAAAAAAAAAAAAAATTAACCCTGTGTGTGCCACTGGGGGGGGGGGTTCAATGCAGACCCCCTTCCTGTGGCACACACAGGACTTTTTATCATTGCTTTGTGATCAGAGCTTGTTTGGTGGCCATCTGAATAGAAAGTAACGATTAAAAAAAAAAAAAAAAAAAAAAAAAATTAACCCTTTGTGTGCCACAGGGGCCCAAATGCATTGCTTTGCAATCCACTGGACACCCCTGTGGCACACAAAGGACCCCCCCCCTTTTATTTTTTATTTAGACCTCATTGTATGGGTTCTGATGCCCCCAACGAGGTCTACACAAAAATATTGGGGGATAAAGCCCCAAAAAATGCACATGCCACGGGGGAGGGGGGGGCAACGCAGTTCTTTGCAATGCGTTGGACCCCCTGCGACACACACACTTTTCTTTTTTCATTATTCTGTTTTTAGACCTTGATGGGGGACACCAGGAATGTTCCTGATACCGCCTCCCCAATGAGGTATGAATACAAAATAATAATTAAAAAAAAAAACTTTGTGTGCAACAGGGGGTCCAACGCATTGCTTTGCAGTGCATTGGGCACCTCTGTGGCATGCACAAAAAAATGCCTCCAATCCCCCTCCTCACGTACCGTGTCCCCCTGCCTGGTTCCACAGCCAACTGGCAGTCCCATTCCCCAGCCTGACCCCCAGCCTGTTTCCACTGCCTACTGGTATACTCAAAGTACCAGATTGCACTAGATTCAGGCTGGGAATCAAACTTTGTATGAGGGGGACATACAGTGCACACTGGTAGTCACAGATCCCCCACCATCACCACCATCCTTGTCCCTCTGCTCATACCCACACACACTGCCTAATCCCTCACACTCCCAAACACTTTGCTACACTGGTAGTCACAGGTCCGCATGTACACCGGCTGCCGCCCTAGCTTCTTTCATCTGTTAGCCATAAAATCACACATACACTTTTTGCTTTCCCATTCCTGTTTCACTGGTAGCTACGCTCCTGTAGCGTAAATTGGCATGTCAACCCACAGCAGTGGGGTACCATTTTTCTTAGGCTGGCAAGAAGTCCTCCTAGGAAACCCCACGCAATTGAACCATTTTAGTATCTTTGAAGTGACTGGTGTGTAAAACAAATGTTTGTTTTTTTTCCTGTAGCACCACATTCTGGAAATAGTTGTGCCAACTAACTTAGGGGTAAAAAGGCAAGTAACCCCTCATTAGATGTGGCAGGTTGTCTTCTTTCCAAAATGGTATGGTTTATCTACCTTTTCTTCAATTATGAAGGTGTTTTAGCCATTTTCGTACAGGCAAGTCATGTTTGAGAAAATGTTAGAAGCATCAGAGTTTGTAGTAGGTGTAGTTTTCTACTTCTTGCACCCCCTAAGGTAGTTCAACTCCTACCAATGGGGTGTCGTTTGACTCCTAAGAGCACTAGCAAACAAATGCAGTTGAAAATTCCATGTTTTTTCACAGAGCTCCATACATTTGAAGGGGCAGAAATGTAAAAAAATGCATTTTTTTTTCCTATATCGCCTCCTTCTGGAAACATTTATGCACACCAGTATTGGGGTAAGAAGGCAAGTGACCCCTCATTAGATGCGGCAGGTTGTCTTCTTTCCAAAATGGTATGGTTTATCTACCTTTTCTTCACTTCTGAAGATGTTATAGCCATTTTTGTACAGGCAAGTCACATTTGAGAAAATGTTTAGAAACATCAGAGGTTGTAGTAGGTGTAGTTTTCTACTTCTAGCACCCCCTAAGGTAGGTCAACTCATACCAATGGGGTGTCATTTGACTCCTAAGAGCACTAGCTAATGAATGCATTTTAAAATTCCATGGTTTTTACAGAGCTCCATACATTTGAAGGGGCAGAAATGTAAGAAAATGCCTTTTTTTCATTAGCACCACCTCCTGAAAGCATTTGTGCATACCAGCCTTTGGGTAAGAAAGCAAGTGACCCCTCATTAGATACGGCAGGTTGTTTTCTTTCCAAAATGGCATTGTTTCTCTACCTTTCCTGCATATCTATTATGGTTATAACCATTTTAGTGCAAGCAGATAATTAAAAAAAAAAAAAAAAAAAGTGTCAGGTTTACGTACTTGTTCCTAGCACCCACATATTTTATGTTAACCCACACAAATGGGCTACCATTTTTCTCATGTTGGTAGCAGGTACTGAATACAGCAGGAAATATTATGGTTTTCAAAGATTTTAGTATCTTTGAAGTGGTGGAAATGTAAAAAAACATGTATTTATTCCCATAGCGCCACCTTTTGGAAATATTTGTGCACTTCAGCCCAGGGGGTAGAAAGGCAAGTTACCCCCCACTTGATGCGGGAGAATGTCTACTTTCTAAAATTGTATATTTTTTGTACCTTTCCTTCATGACTCTAACAGTTATGAACATTTTAGTACAAGCAGCCATTTTCGAAGAAGCAAACAGGTAGGTGTAGTTATGTGCTTCTGGCACCCCTAAGATAGGTCGACTCATTCCAATGGGGTGTCATTTTTCTCCTAAGAGCACTAGCTAATGAATACAGTTGGAAATTCCATGGTTTTCACAGATTTCCATACAGATGAAGGGGCAGAAATGTAAGAAAATGCCATTTTTTTCCTATAGTGCCACCTTCTGGAAGCAATTGGGCACAACAGGCTTGGGGTAAGAAGGCAATTCACTCCTCAATTGATGCGGCAGGTTGTGTTCTTTCCAAAATGGTATGGTTTGTGAACCCATTCTTCACTTCTGTAGTTGTTATAACCATTTTTGTACAGACAAGTAATGTTTGAGAAAATGTTAGAAAAATTTGAGGTTGTAGTAGGTGTTGTTTTGCACTTCTAGCTCCCCCTGAGGTAGTTAAACTCATACCAATGGGGTGTCATTTTTCTCCTAAGAGCACTAGCTAATGAATACACTTGGAAATGCCATGGTTTTCGCAAATTTCAGTACATTTGAAGGGGTAGAAATGTAAGAAAATGCTTTTTTTTTCATTAGTGCAATCTTCTGGAGGCATTTGTACACTCCAGGCTTGGGGTAACAAGGCAAGTCACCCATCAATAGATGCGGCAGGGTGTCTTCTTTTCAAAATGGTATGGTTTGTGTACCCTTTCTTCACATCTGTAGTTGTTATAACCATTTGTGTACAGACAAGTAATGTTTGAGAAAATGTTAGAAAAATTTGAGGTTGCAATAGGTGTAGTTTTGTACTTGTAGCGCCCCCTGAGGTAGATGAACTCATACCTATGAGGTGTCATTTTGTTCCTAAAAGCAGTATCTAAGAAATGTAGTTGGAAATGCCATGGTTTTCACAAATTTTAGTACATTTGAAGGGGCAGAAATGTAAGAAAATGCCTTTTTTTTTTTCATTAGCGCCATCTTCTGGAGGCATTTGTGCACACCAAGCTTGGGGTAACAAGGCAAGTCACCCATCATTAGATGCAGCAGGGTGTCTTCTTTTCAAAATTGTATGGTTTGTGTACCCTTTCTTCACTTCTGTAATTGTTATAACCATTTTTGTACAGACAAGTAATGTTTGAGAAAATGTTAGAAAAATTAGAGGTTGCAATGGGTGTAGTTTTGTACTTGTAGCACCCCCTGAGGTAGGTGAACTCATACCTATGAGGTGTAATTTTTCTCATAAGCCCACTAGCTAATGAATATAGTTGGAAATGCCATGGTTTTCACAAATTTTAGTACATTTGAAGGGGCAGAAATGTAAGAAAATGCCTTTTGTTTTCATTAGCGCCATCTTCTGGAGGGATTTGTGCACACCAGGCTTGGGGTAACAAGGCAAGTCACCCCTCATTAGATGCAGCAAGTTGTCTACTTTCCAGAAATATATAGTTTTATATAGTTATTCCACTGTTTTAGGGTAGCTTTACCACAAAAACCCTAGAATGCGCATATTATCTTATAAAGTTGAAAATGTCATTTTGCGCTGCTGTTGATTAGGGCTCTACACTAGCCATGGACGTAGGTAAAACTATACAAATTTGGTATTTTTCTACTCTGGGGACTCGGGGCTTTTTCAAATTTGAAACTTTTTCAATCAAGGTAAATGTTTTTGATACATAGTATATGATTTTAGCAAAATGAGTAAATTTTCACTTTTTTGTCATTATGACATCATAGCTTTTTGCACGATGTAAAATTCTCTTCATGTAAGGTACCACGAGAAAGCTCAATTCGTTCTGAACAAAAAATGTATAGTTTTCCATATTTAACTAAAAATCCCCAGAGGAAATCAAGCATAAACAGAAGGATAGCAAAAATGCTGAAAAAGTGTCTGGCCTGCAGGGTACAGGAAATGGCCCAAAGCCTCTGGCACTGAAGGGGTTAAGGGATATGAGGATGTGCTTCACATTAAGAAACAAAATTGTATAACAATTTAGGAGATTTTATAAGTGCTCTAGTATTTTTTTTCTCTCTTTTTATATTATACATACATTTCTCATGAGCAGGACCTTCTGATCCCTATGTTTGCCATGTTCCATTTGTACTGTTTAATACCTCTGTATGTCTGTCTCTATTGTCCATTTTGGATTTGAAGGATCTCAACTCCTTCATGGTCAGGTCCCAGTATCGCCAGGAGTCACTACGCACGGTGATCGCTGCCATGTCCCCTGCGGAATTTCTGGCCTCACTGGAACTTCAGGATGCTTATTTTGCACATCACCATTCATCCAGAGAGTCGGCAATATCTTCACTGTGCTTGTGACTGAGGGCATTTCCAGTTTTCAGCCCTCCCCTTTGGCCTGACCACAGCTCCTCAAGTCTTCAAGAGAGTCCTGGGAGCATTGATTTCTGTCGGGACGTCATCCGAGTTACCCTGTACATGAACGACCTCCTTCTGAAGGCATCTTCTCTGGAACTCCATCATCAGCAGGTGAAGGATTGCATTCATGCTCTGTCCCGTCACGGGTGGATCATCAATCTGGACAAGTTGGACCTTGTTCCTTCACAGAGGATGGTGTTTCTGGGCCTCCTTTTCGACACCCAGAGAGGAATGGCGTTTCTCACGGATGTAGTGGCTCTTCAGATAGCACTGAAGGTCCAAGCTGTCCTTTCTCAGGATTCGGTTCCTGCCAAGAAGTTGTCATCCCTGGTGGGGAAGTTCATTTCCACCATAGAAGCGGTTCCATTTGCCATGGCTCATACCAGGGAACTTCAGAAGTTTCTAATCCTGGCAAGCAGGGGTCGACTGGATCTCCTGGAGAGGTCCTTATCTCTCCCTCTTCACATGGAGCTGAGCCTGTCATGGTGCCTCAACCTGAACAATCTCCTGAAAGGAAGACCCTTCCTGGTGCCATTCTGGACAACAGTGACAACAGATGCCAGCCTCTACTGCTGGGGCACTTGAATGCTCAGGGTCGGTGGTCCCAGGAGGAATCTCTCCTTCCCATCAATGTCCTGGAGCTGCGACACTGGTCACGTCAGCTGGAGGATTGCCCTGGATAGAGTACAGTCGGACAATGCCACAGTGGTAGCCTACATCAACAAGCAAGGTGGCACAAGAAGTCTTGCAGCTTGGCTAGAGGTCAAGGCTATTTTGTCCTGTGCAGAGGATCAGGTCCCTGCCATTTCCGCAGTTCATATTCCTGGAGTAGACAACGTTCTGGCAGACTTCCTCAGTCAACAGCGGAGAGTGGGAACTGCATCCAGCGGTATTCAGCCTCATTGTCCAGTAGTGGGGTCTTCCGTGCATCAACCTGATAGCAACAAGACACAACAGGAAGGTTCCAACCTTCTGCTCTCGCTGGGCGGATCCTCTAGCTCTAGCAGTGGATGCCTTGTCGATTTCGTGGAATTTCCCTCTGGCATACATCTTTCCTCCTGTTCCCCTGTTGCACAGGGTGCTGCGGAAACTGTGACTAGAGCGCTGCCCAGTCATTCTGATTGCTCCAAACTGCCCTCAGCAGGCTTGGTTTCCGGAGCCTCTGGGTCTCTCAGTGGCAAAACCACTTTGGCTTCCCTCCCGTCTGGATCTTCTTCTACAGGATTACCTGTGGAAGCAGGATGTTCGTCTGGCTTTGACGGCATGGAGACTGAATCCTCAATTTTGAAGAAGAAGGGATTTTCTTCTGGTGTGCTGGCTACTATGCCGTAAGCCGGTTTCCTCTAAGGCCTACCATCGAGTTTGGTCTACCTTTCTATCTTGGTGTGCTGATAGGGACCTGTCTCAGGATTTTGATCTTTCTACGGTCCTTTCCTTCCTTCAGGATGGAGGTAACCATTGCTTCTTGGATCAAGTTCACTATTTGTAAGGCTTACGAACTTAGGAAGAAGTCTGTTCCCTTTCGGGACACTGCTCAAACTACAAGGTCTATTGGGGCATCTTGGGCCTACAAGAATCAGGCCTCAGCTGATCAGTTGTGCAAGGCGGCCACGTGGACGTCTGTGCATACCTTCTTGAAACGCTACCATGTGGATGTGCTGGCGTTGGCTGATGCCAGTTTTGGGAGGAAGATCCTGGAGGCAGCCTTGCCTGTCTAGGATCTCATCAGTCTCTCAGTACTCTTTCACTTTTGAGCCCTGTTGTCTCAGTGTGCTGTGTAACAGTTTCTGGGGTCTGTTTTACCCCTGTACGGTGTCCGTTGACACTTTGTGGTTATTGTTGAGCTATTCATGATCCGTTGGTTCATCAGTGCTCTGGTGACTTTGGGGACCAGCACTTGGTCCTTGCCTTTCTTCCCGCCCTGGGAAACTTAATGGTTGGACATCCCAAAGTTACCAGTAACCTGTATTGGACGACAGAGAAAAGAGCATTTTAGTCTTACCTGTTAAATCCTTTTCTCTTCGTCCATACAGGTTACTGGTCTCCCACCCTGTCAAGGGACCATGCTTGGCTCTCCTGTGGAAGAACGTGGAGGTCCTTTCGGGTTCATGCTCACAAGAGTCTTCCTTTACCTTCCTACTACCTAGTCAATAGTTAGTTTTCAAATCTTACTGGATGGGGAATGGCTAGCTGCAAACTAAGGAGAGGAATTAGGTTGCACCCAGCAGTCACTTCTCAGAATTGTTCCTTCCTACTTAAAGGGGCTGATCGCCTACCCAAAGTTACCAGTAACCTGTATGGACTAAGAGAAAAGGATTTAACAGGTAAAATTAAAATCCTCTATTTGCAAATGTGTTACGCAGGTATTCTATTGCAGAACCACGGTAAAACAAAACTGGCGTAGACAGCACATTTCTACGAACTAACAAAATTGGCATGGTCTGCTTTTATTCAGCTAGTGCCTAAAAAATGTGCAAATTGTCAAAGTCCAAAGAAATAGGCGTACGTTTGACAACAGAAAGATCAAGTTTAGTGTTAGATGTGTTCCCCACATTATCAAAATCCGACATGTTAACCCCATCGACATTTTACCCCCCCTTTAAAATTTGACTTTTTTCTTCATTTAAATTTGACATTGATCTTCTTCAATTTTTTTCGACATGTCCTTGTTGTATTTGTATTGCATGATTAACCCTATGAGTACCAGAGAGGTAGCAACACATTGCAATGTGTTTTCTACCCCTCTAGTACTCATACCTTGTCTGTATATGTGTATTCATATTTTTTTTTTTGTTTGTTTAATTACATTTTAATTGTATTTCAAATAATTAGTTCAGACCTCAAGGGGGGTATCAGGACATGTCAAGGACATGTTGGGGAAAAAATTGCAGAAGAACGATGTCAAATTTAAATGGAGAAAGTAAGTCATGGGAGCACTGTAAGTCAAATTTTAAAGGGGGGGTTAAAATGTTGAATGTGAACAATATTTGTCAAATTAAAATGGTGACAGCACTATAATTCAAATTTCAAAGGGGGGTTAATATGTCAAAGGGGAGCACTCTGTGTAATTTCTATGCTATATACTGTATTCTGCACTGCTTTTGAACAATGACTGTTTTGAAACCATTGTCGTGGCTTCTACACCTTAGCTCTGAGGCACAGGATTACTGACAGAAAATGTAACCATAAAACAGGCGGTAATACTGAGCGTGGGTAATAGAATGCTACTTGCACGTTGTTTTTAGTTGTTTCCTGTGGGCTTTTTTTTTTTTTTTTTTTTTTTTTTTTTTGTGAGAGGTGCGTATAATTACAGCTGATTTTGTTTTCACAAGTCGGGTAATAGGATAATAAAACTTGACTTAAAAAGCCTGTTTTTATTTTTAGTATTGGTAATAGAATAGAGCCCCATTTGGGTATATTTTTATATGCTGTTTGTAATGAGAGATGAGGACTAAGGAAGTTAATGTACTGATATTGATAACCGTTGATACTATTTACAGACAACCACGCAATATCACTATTCAAACACTTATCAAGATTGCTATGTTAATGGGAGCCCTGCAAAAGGCAACAATTGAAAAATCCCTGGGGTTTTATATAAGAATCTATTATAAGCCTCAGAAAACAAATAGAGAAATTATACATATGCTAGCTTAATGTACACAGGGCATTTAATTGTATATAACTCCATATCATTTTAGTGTTAGTGTCCCTTTTATTGACTGACTCTGAAGCCAACACAATGTCTGTTAAGCAGGGAAAACCTTTTATAATTCCATGTTGAGTCATTGTGACTCTAGGCAAATCTATATCACTGTACCTCCGGCACCAAAACTTGGATGTGAGCTGTACGGGGGAAGGGATACACAGTGCCTGAAAAATTCTATGCAAAGCCAAAAATTGGTAGTACTATATAAGCAAAAACAATTATAATTAATATATTTGGTCCATGTAGCATGCTGAATATAAGTAATACTTCAAGCACATGCTCGGAGCAGGTGTAGTTCTGATAAATAACTTAATTTTAACTGTGATTTAATTCCTTTGTCAGCTCCTTGTGATCCTAAGAAGGGTATTTGATATTCCTATATCTCGAGCACCAAAGGGCTGACTCTTCCATTGCTGTACACTGAATATTTTAGATACATTCAGTCCATGCTCTGTATAGCTTACAGTGTACAGCAATGGAAGAGTCAGCCCTGCCTTATGAGAATAAATATAATTGTTTCAGATTTCATCCCTTGCACTAACTTACCTTGATTGTGTTGTTGCTCAGGCAATTGGCTTTATCATGGAGGGTTTGTCAGATCCCTATGTGCGAACTGGACACCAGCTCTCCCTGTACCAACGTGCTGTACGAATGAGAGACTCGCCAAGCTGCAAGAAGTTCCACCAGATGTTCTGTGACTTGCCAGTGATCGATGTAGAGGATGTCCCTCATGTGAGCTAAGCTTTTAGGTTGTGTGAATTGTAGTCTAGAGAGAAGTGTCTCAATATGTTAAACAGAACTTGTCTAGTGAGCATCCATCATACAGCAATCTGTTGTATCAAGATACTTTTTTGTGCATTTATTGTATTACACTTCTGTTTAGTTTTTTGTAAAATATGGGAAAGAAAGTTGATCCATAAGAATCATTCAGGAGTATTGAAGCCCATTTTTATAATAAGATGTAAACCAGGAGTAATGAATTGTTGGGGACTGTAACTCCTATCATCCCCAATCAGCTAATAACCATTAGCGATGATGGAAGTTGTAGTTACCAACGCCTGAAAGACAAGCAATTGCCTACCATGATGTAAAGTAAATGCAAATTTCAACAGAGATCATTACATTCCTGCAATTGTAGATACAGTAAACAACAGTCAAATTGCCAAATGCACACTGAGAACTAACATAACTTAATTGTTGTTGAAGATAATTACACATTGCTGTGCTGCTCAGTCACATTTTTTACTTTTGTGCTGTTATAATTGGAGACATTTTCATATTCATATGTCTGATTCGGCATGAAATGTGCAGGCAAATCTCTACTGAATATGAAAAGCAGAAAAAAACGAGATATACATTTTTGCTTTTAATAGGTCTCCTTAGTGTGAGTTGTAGCTGAATCTTCGTTCACAGACATAGCACAGGCCCATATCTAGGATACGCTTACCCTGCATAGCAACAGAGGTGTGACCAGAGCACCTTGAGAGTGACCATAATGTAATAGTTCTTGAGAATAAGTCCATCGGGTTGTTGCCCAGTTATGTGTTTTCACTGTCTTATGCCACTACAGAAGAGACCTTTCCATACACAGATCAGTCTGGATCCGTTCACATTGTCAGTCCAGTACCAATATGGCAGGCAGATGTCCTCTGCATGTGTGTTTAAAGACATAGTAACACTTAATGTGTGTAGGTGTATCCTCCTGAGTAAAAGGTGCTGTCTCTCAATGGCCAGAAATGTTACAGTGGCGCTGTAGCTACAGTATCCTATGGACATCTCTGGTCAGTTGGCCATAAACCTCCATAGGATAGTGTAGCAACCACTGTAAAATGTCAGGCCATTGAGAAAATGCACCTTAGAAATGTAAGTTTTAGCTGCCATAACTTTTAAATAAAACACCTCACAGCAGTGGGGGAGCCCCTTGTTTTAATCAGGAGGATAAACCCTACAATATATTTACAAATCAAGTGGTAATATCCCTTTATTATAAATATACTGGACTGTTGTATGAAGGACACTTACCTATGTATGTCCTTCTGTTAAACTAAAAATTATTGACTCCAAATGGCAATCCGATTTCTCCTTGGATCAACAAGCGCTAAATAAATATTAATCCCAGTATTAACATACATAGCCCTCTATGTTCTAACTTTTAAAAAAGTATATGGGAGGTCAGTACAAGGATCTCTGTGGTGAGCTATTCATTCCAAGACCTGATCAAATGACCAGGGGACACCCCTTGAGATTAGAGAAAAGGAGGTTTAGACTTCAGCAGAGGAAGGGTTTTTTTTTGTTTTTTTTGTTTTTTTTACAGGAAGGATTGTGAAATTATAGAATTCTTTGCCCAAGGAGGTGGATATGGCAGATACAATAGATACATTTAAGAGAAGATTAGATTCATTTTTTTCAAAAGGGAACATACAGGGTTATACTGTGTATTGCTAGGTAAATCGGAAAGGTCTGATAAAGACTAACTTATTTGGTAGCAGGAAAGCTATCTAATTCTCATGTCACTGGTTTGTGAGGCAAAGGTTGAAGCAGATAGCACCACCTCTTCAGGCAGTGAATTAAATACCATTTGGCATTCAGGGGATACAAAAAAAAACCCTCTATACTTAAAATAAGAGTTTGTCACCTGGAATAAGATTTCCCCATATTAGATTTGTGTTTGTGGTAGTCAGATGCTGATGTATTAACCCTTTGAGAGCCAGGGGGTATCCCGCACATTGCTTTGTAATGCATGTGAGACTCCCCTGCACTCTGGAACAATTCCAGCTGCATCTTGGGAAACAATAAATTCCTTTTTATGGAAATCAGACTTTTAACCCTTTGAATGCCACATGGATAAACAACACATTGCGAAGAAAGGTGTTGTTCAACCTTGGCACTGAAAGGTTTAAACTGCTACAGAGATCTCCAAGGCATTGGTTTGCAATGTGATGGAGACATCTCTAGCAATCAAGGGGTACAACCCCCTTTTAAATAAATGTGAATTAGTATTTGACCCCTATAGTTCCACTGTTTTTCTCCAGAATTGTTCCAGTTCATCCTCTTCACTGTCCTGTTAAACTGATAAAGTGGTGTATTGTGCAGGTTACCATCAAAGGCAAGATGTGTCCTCAGACAGGGATGGGCAAATCAGTGTTTTTAATGGAGGACTTGTCTGATGAGGTTGGAGAGGACAACTCGCTCTCTACTGTGATGTGTTCAGTTGAGGAACTGGCCCTCGCCCACTACAGACAGCAGGGCTTTGACCAAGGTGTGTAAGAGTTTATGTCCATGTGTAGTTATCAGTAATACCTTTGGGCTTTCCACCAAAATGAACAGGGCTTACACCAGGGGTAGGCAATCTTTGGCACTCCATCTGTTGGGGGCTACTAATCCCATCATACCCAACCAGCCAGCAGTGGTTATAAGAGTTGTAGTCCCCTATCTGCAGTGTCAGATGAAAATTCACAATTAAATTAAATGGGGCTTTTTAGCTGTTTGAAGCATTTCTTCTTAATGTGTTCGAGAATTATTGAACATGCAGGGGACTTAAAGCCTCATTTAAATCAATGAGAATTTGATGAACATTCATCTCTCTGCTGTGGTGCAGTTAGTTTGCTCCAGAACTGCACCTCTTTAGCTTGAGGAATAGGCTCAATAGAGCCATACGCAGTAATCTGAATATGTACAGATTTAGAGCAAATTAACTAGACCATAAAGGAGAAAGATTTTAATGTCCTCTGATTGTTTTTTTCTCTCTCTTCCCTGGTCCAGGAATCCATGGAGAAGGGTCCACGTTCTGCACTCTGTATGGCTTGCTCATGTGGGATATAATATTTATGGAGGGTATTCCAGATGTCTTCAGAAATCCCTACCAGGTAATTACATGTATACGAACTGTATACAGTTCCATACTTGTGTCTGGTTATTCATCTGGAGTGTTGTCTCTCTCCAGCTGTTGGGAAAAGGAAACTATACCTAAAGAATAAGGGGTGTATTTGGGAAATTCTGGAGCAAACAACATAGGGGGACAAATGAACGTTTCCATTGATGTAAATAGGCTTTTTAACACTTTAAAATGCTAGAGATGTGTCTGATGCATTGCATGCTAAATGATCTTGTTAAAATCATCATTTACATCAATGAGAATTTTTATTTGTCTCCCATGGTTCAACTAATTGTTCCAGTAATTGATCATTAGCTCTACTGTGTGCAAGTTATTTTGTCACATGAAGGTGGTGACCATGGCACTTAAAGGGTTAAAATCCAAAATTACATAATTGGAAACGTGGGGATTTTCTCTGTCCCCTGTGGTACAGTTTTTTTTTTCTCCAAAATGACTCCTTTTTCATTCTGAATGCAGTCTTAAACACGAGAATAAGAGGAGAACAGAATACAGTGGTGCCTGATTAATTATCATTTTTTGTGTGCATAGAATTGCTAGCAAAATCTATATTCTGGCATCACATCTTTACTGAAAGACGTGAAATAGGTGTGAGTAATGAAAGATTTAAGGGACAGAGTTAATTGATTACACTGATAATTCCGGGCAGAAAAAATAACCCTGTGAGGGGTTAATGATTGCACTACTCTGTTTGAGGGTTATAGCTTAAATTTTAATTGCAGAGGTTGCAACGAGAATAAAGATACAATTTGGTTTGAACTGCCAGAGGGGTAGCAAGAAGTATTCTCTTGACAGCACTCCGAAATCCTCATAAAGGTCATGTGATTTCTGACCCAAGTCTTTGAAAGGATGAAATGTGCATTGAGTCTTAATTCTAGTGTAAAAACTAATTTTTATTTCAAAACTTTGAAAAGACAAAGGAAAAAGTAGAGAAATATCCTAAAAATTATTTATTACGTACTTGCTGTTCGTATTAGATCAAATATGCTGGCATACACTCTCCGGACACAGTCAGTCTGACTGTGATGAAGCGTGACATCGAAACGCATGTCAGTCTACTACCTCAATATCATTAGGTCTTTCAAAATGATTACACCTATGTGCATATGCTAAAATAGATAGTTGAGGGCTCTTTTAGAAATGCGAGGAGTAAGACAGACAACCAGTTATAACAGTCGGGTCTATTTGTAGTGGAAGTAAAAAGAAAGGAAAAAAAAATTACATCCACAGGTGTCCGTAGAGTGTATGCCGGCATATTTGATCTAATACAAACACTGTAAATTGAGATGTGGCAACAACCCAGGATAGGTACAGACACTAGAAATACCTGATCAATTCTTTCCTTGAAAATCACAGTACAGAGAGTGTTCCAATTAATAATCAGGTTAAGACCGTAATCCTGCAAATAATAGAAGTAACTGGAAACACCTGCTATGATCCCTGTGTTACCAAAATAAATGAATGACCATACACACAAACACCCCAACCCTGGGTATTCGTTCATGGATTACTATTATTATTTAACACCTGTTGTTCCATAAACCTTTGAGATTTCTTATTCCCGCAGAGTATAATCCCTTGGTTAAGAAACGTAAGGTTTAAACAAGTGATATTTGGTAAGACTTCTGCCCAATAGAAATGCAGTTTCTCCCATACATAATTTCATTGGGTTGTAAGGTGACATTATAAGACTGTATTTTCAGTTGACCTCAATTAACACTGTTTTACAGTTTGGCTGTATTCTACAACAATAAACAATTTAGTAATCTGATAAAAGTGATTTATAATGTCCGCTGTACAGTGTTAACAACATGCAGACATGGAAGCTATGTATAACTCATTGGCATAGCTGATACTAATTAACCCTTGATGGAACGGCCATTAAACAAAGAGTCGATTCATTGCCTGTTGCAGGAATCTGCTGTACAATTAGTAACACAGATATACATTCTTGATTTCTGAGATATCCTACCAAAGAATTTAATACTTGGATAAAAGTATACACATTTGACACATATTCAGTAACACTGACATACATGTTGGATTTCATCCGACGATCTTATCATACTACATAATTATCTGGTTTCTCACTCTTCCCGTATAAAGCTGTGGCTGGGTGACCTGATTGAAATACCTGTGTTTGGTATGGCCATACAGCACAGGCTTTTAGCCTGAGCATCCATGCCAAGTGAGTATGGTGAGAACAATATCCAAAAATTGACCTTTATGTTTCAAAGCACATAGAATTTATAATATCACACAGCAAGTGTGTAATAAGAAAGAATTTTTAGGATATTTCTCTGCTTTTTCCTTTGTTTTTTCAAAGTTGTGAAATAAAAATTAGTTTTAACCCTAGAAATAACACTCAATGCACATTTATCCTTTCAAAGAACTGGGTCATAAATCACATGATCCTTATGAGGATTTCGGAGAATACTTCTTGCTACCCCTCTGGTAGTTCAAACCAAACTGATACTTCAAACGTGTACATGGATCTGTGTTCAGATTAATATGATGCTTATCGTAGGCAAGATTGTCTTTATGTGAGGGGGAAGGCAATTGAAGGGGAGACACCACATGGTATATGAGAGAGAAGGTTATGTGATGACATTGGACAGCTGCAGACTGACATTGTTACATCTGCAGTGTAGTAATGAAGTCTGGTTGCAGGCATTCCCACTGGACTTGTATACAGATTGTTTCTACGAGAACAGAAAGGACGCCATTGAAAACCGGATCCAGCTTCTCCGGGAATCTTCCACAGAGATTCTACTCGAGCTCCTTGCTGATGTGTGGAATGCTTATGAGGGCAGAGCTGCAGCTCTAATCAGCTGGGAGCGCTTCTCTTCTCTACAGCAAGCCCAGGTACTCAACTGATGAATGGATTCACATTTCTCGGGCAGTACACAGATCATCCACTTCAATTTCAGTAACCATTAATACATACAGCCTCTTGGGTGCTGGAGAGGTTTGCAACACTGGGAACCAAGGAATTAACTTATTCTTTAACTCTTTGAATGCCAGAGGGGTACACAATGCATTGCATCTCTTATGATTAAAAGGGGAGGAGGAGCAATAGTGTTAAGAAAAAGAATACTTATAAAAATATATAGAAACATAGAACCATTCAGCCCATCTGGTCTGCCCATTTTCCTACTGTAAAAACCTCAGACCTTTGGTCCTTGAACTTGTCTTATGTTCAGGACAGCTTTATGCCTATCCCATGTATGCTTACATTCCGTCACTGTATTAACTTCTACCACCTCTGCTGGTAGGCTATTCCACGTCTCTACTACCCTCTCAGTGAAGTAAAACTTTCTTTCCTTACATTTAAACCTCTGTCCCTCTAGTTTTAGACTATGTCCTCTTGTCCTAACATTTTTACTCCTTTGAAATATACTTCCCTCCTGCACTTAGAAACATTCACATACAGGAAGAGATTCAACTATCATATCTCCTCTCTCTCTCTCCTCTCCTCCAGGCTATACATTTTCAGATCCTTTAGTCTATCTTGACATTTCTTTTCCTGTAAACCAGTTACCATTTTCGTAGCCCTTCTCTGAATTTTCTGTAGAGTATCTATATCCTTCTGGATACGGGGTCTCCTGTACAGTACACAGTACTGTAGGTGAGGTCTAACAAGAGATCTGTAGTGTGGCATAACCACTTCCCTATTTCTCCGTCGTCCAATACAGGTTACTGGTAACTTTGTGTAGGCGATCAGCCCCTTTAAGTAGGCAGGAACAATTCTGAGAAGTGACTGCTGGGTGGAGCCTACCTCCTCTCTTAGTTTGCAGCTAGCCAATCCCCATCCAGTAAGATTTGAAAACTAACTATTGACTAGGTAGTAAGAAGGTAAAGGAAGACTCCTGTGAGTATGAACCCAAAAAGACCCCCACGTTCTGCCACAGGAGAGCCAAGCATGGTCCCTTGACAGGGTGGGAGACCAGTAACCTGTATGGAGTAAGAGAAAAGGATTTAACAGGTAAGACTAAAATCTTCTTTTCTGCTACTGATGCCCCTAGCTATACAACCCAGCACCATGCTTGCATTCCCTACCTCTTTGTTACATTGCCGACCTTTAAAGGGATAGTAATGTTTCTCAAAAACAGCATATTATTTGAGCCATAGAGAGTGTTATTTCAATACTCTCAGAGTTGTACTTCAAGAGTAATTGAATGATAAAGTATCCCCCTCCTGCCCCTTTTACCTAGTGTAAGCCACCTCCCCTCAGATGTGGAATCTGGTCACAGCAAGGAACAATCTTCTTACTGTGAACATAAGGAAAACCCTGGCCCCCTTGACAGGTTTTTCCCTTTTTCTAATTGAAAATTGTTCCTCTCTGCAAGCCATCTGGACATCGTCTTTCTGTTCTGAGCAGTGTTACATCAGTAAAAGGGGTGGGAGGGCAGATACTTTATCATTCAGTTACTCCTGAACTACAACTCTGTATTGAAATAAGACTCTCCATGGCCCAAATACTATGAAGATTAATTGGAGCTGCTTTTATTTTGAAACATTACTATCCCTTTAAGTCCTCAGAAAATATACATTATATTTTTTATATATATAATACTAGTTGAAAAGCCTGTGTACACAGGCCAAAGTGCCACCCAGCAACCTCGGTTGGTGGCCGGCTCCTCTGTTCTCACTGGCTGCACTGCAGTCATGCGCAGGATTGACTGCCCGATCGTGCCGCGGCTGATGCTTGGCCCCAGGAAGGTGCGCAGAGAGGACTACGGTCTTAATTCGGAGCACCCCGCTCCATATCAGCCGAGACCCATTCGTGTAGTCAGTACTGCGCATGACTGCAGAGCAGGTAGTCTCTACTGTGCATGACTGCAGCTCGTGCAGCATTCTCTACTGTGCATGACTGCTTCTGACAAACATCCTAGCAAATTGTTATATAGGATTTTACTAGCTGTTCTTGCACGGCTTCGCCCAAGAAGTGCAGCCACGAGTGTCAGAGAGGTATTCAAAGCATTGAGTTGCAGTGCATTTGGGTACCCGTGTGGCACCCAAAGGCTTTTTTATTTATTTATTTTTTTTTTTTTTTTTAAGTTCAGACCTCGTGGTGGGGCATCATACATCTCCTAGATGTAGAAATAGCAGCTATGTTCATGCTCTTAAAATGATGTTATTACATATTTAAAATAACTGTTGAGTTCCACACTGGTGCAGTATTAAAACCCAATGAAATTGATATACTAAGAGCTGGAGCAATCCATTTGAACCACAGGGAACAAATAAAAATTCACATTAATTTTCATTTGACTTAACCCTTTGAATTTTAGAGAGGTCTCAGATTAATCTCTTCTCATTCAGAGTTAACAGCATTATTCAAATCAGTAGGGATTTTTATTTGTCCCCTATGGTGCAGCTGGTTTGCTTCAGAATTACTCCAGTTTATAATTTCATCCTCTTTGTATGCCTTTAAATGGAAACTATCACCCTCGTACAAGTTTGGCTCGTAGTTACCTTCATATAGAGATAAGCTGTAATAGTTGTCACATCTCTGCACTGCAGTCTGTCAATCTTCCTCTGCTCCCCTCCCCACATAATGCCTCTATCCAACCTCCTCCTATTGCAGAGGTTTTGTCCATGTAAGATGGAGCGCTGTCATTGCTAGAGAAGCTACAGCTTACATGGAGAAATCCTCTGTCATTGGAGGAGGTTGGATTGAGGCACTAGGAGGGGAGGGGAGCAGAGGAAGATTGACAGACTGTGGTTCAGAGCTGTAACCGCAGTCTGTCTGGAAGTAAGGCCCCAGTTCATTTTTAAAACTTTAAATTTCACTATAGCATGCATTCTATAAGAAAATAAAACCTCTATTACAGCTTATCACTATACGAAGATAATTATGAGCCAAACTTGTATAAGGGTGATAGTCCCCCTTTAATATTATATAAGGATGTGAGTTTTCGTTTAACCACTTAGATGCAAGACACATCTCCAATGCATTTTGAAGCAATTCTTTGGAGACTACTCTAGCGTGTAAGGGATTATGTTATGGAAACTTCAACAAAATACTCCTTCATATTAAAACAATTAATTGACATGCCTTTAAATCCCCTAAGGAGATACCAAAACTATGTCTTGAGAACCTCTATCTTATAGTTTTGCAAGGAGATTTTGTGATCTGGACATGTTTCTTTTCAGAATCTGGTGTCCTGTTTTGGTGGCCCGTTTTTAAGTGGCGTGTGCAAGAAGATGTCAAAAGACATTAGGCATTGCAGGGGAGGACTGCCAGATCTGGTTGTATGGAATGTACAGACCAAACAGTACAAGGTAAGAAATGCACTGCACAGTACTGTATCAATATGTAGGTGACTACAGAAGAAAACAAATACCTGTTTCTTTATTATTACTATCACAAATACGAATGTAGAATTGTCTACAGTCTTAACCTCTAGGGCAGTGGTAATCAACTTTTGGTTCTCCAGCTGTTGGTAACTATACCGGCCATCATACCCAACTTGTTCATTTATAAAGCCTTTACCACTGATTAAAATTGAGGTTTTAATCACTAGAATGCTGGCAAGATCTCCAATACATTAGATTCCAGGGGTTAAAGCACAGTTTTAAATCAATGACATATTTTATTTCACTCTGATGGTGCTGTTGGTTTGCTTCATAATTGATCCTCTGTACTTCTTTTTTACCCTTGTTATGTACATTTATGTAGTAAAATGTTAATTAGCGAATAAGCCTAGCTATGGATTGCATATAATAGCGTAAAGTGTCATTTGTCTTTTGTCCACTAAGGGACACATTGACCTATCTTTAATTTTTTTAAGTGTCTAAGAAAGTTCAGGGTGGGTCTCTGAGACCAATATTTTATTTTTTCATTTCTTCATAGAACTAGCAGAGGAACAGGGAACACTACAGTGTTTTTCCCATGTTAAATTCCTTAGTGGGATAAGCTTCACAGTGTCCCTTTTACCTTCCTGACCAAGAGAAGATGAAAGGGACCTGAAAGGGCTGCAGGACATCTAACCTGTGAGGAGCAACACGCACACACCACTTGATGGGTGTGGCTGTTTGTATCCACTCCGCAATCTGTTTTTTTTTTTTGTTTTTTTTTAATGATGATGTGACAAATTATAGATGTCCCGGTGTAACTACATCCAGAAGGGGATTCAATGGACATTGGGTGTTTTCTGTTTCACTGTCATCCGCTGCCTCTCTTATGTGGGGGTTGTATGGACATAGGATCAGTCTGTTAAGGACTGCACCCCATTGGCTTCATGGGAAGTTACAAACTATGCCTGTTGTTCCTTCTGACCCCTAAGTGACCTATATGCAGGCAGGCCACCTAGCTGGAATAGGGAAGGCCTGCTACCTTTCCTCCACTGTATTTCGGCCCATTGGCTTGTGAGAAGAGAGTGAAGTTTTCACACTATGCATGGACAAGTCTTGAGGCCAGCATATCTTCATCCACAAATCTGGTATGTTCATTCTGTGGTTGTTGTGTAGACAAAACACTCAGGTGGAGAGATATTGTTATACAGCTAAGGTATTTCTTTACTTTTCTACTGTCTTCTTTTAGTTTTGCCTAAGAGATGTTTGTCTGCCACTCAAGTCATCATATCTGTTTATGATTGCCAAGTTTGTAAGGCCAAACTACCTGGATGGAATAGTGGCACTTTATGCCCTTCCTGTGCAGCAGGTCCTTCTCAGAATCTTCAAGGGGACCCTGTCTCTCTTTCCTCTACTGAAGTCGTTCAAACAGAACCAGTACGGATAAGCCCTTTCTAATGCTATTGGCAGACTACAAGGTTTTGCAAAGTCTGTCTACCGTGTCTTCCTCTCTGGAAAACGTTTTATAGAATATTCCTCTAGGCTCCCCTCATCCCTCTAGGAAAAGGACTCTGTCTTCTTGGGAGAATGACTATTCTTCCCTAGAAAAGAAGCAGATGCATGATGACAATGAAGATAAAAGTTCCTCCCTCACTCTTGTGAACAAACAGGGGGGCGCTTCTAGGGACTCTGAAGGCCTCATTAGAGCTGTCCTTTCCATTTTTCTGAAAGAAAGGTTGCCGATGATCCAGGAAGAACAAATCCTCTGAGGTGTTTCCTGCTTAGAAGAAGTTAGTCCAAATTGTCCTGGATGAGTGGATGCATGTTGTGGCTTTGGATTTGGTCAGCAGACTTAAAATTAAGTTTTATTGTGTTATTTTCCATTGGGAAACCTTGTTTGGGTCTGAACTGGATAAGATGGTAGCCAGAATACAGATGGCAAGAGTACCTTGCTTCTCAAACAAAAGTGAGACTAGTGCATTTTCAATGCAGTTGTCACTCTCCGCCCCCCCCCCCCCCCCCATGGAACTATTCAAACCTGTCCTTAATGAAGCAGAAGTGATACTTCTGTTAGTCTAGAACCAGAATTTCAAGAGATTTTACTCTGTCATACCAAAGAAGACTTGTATCTTCCTATGAAGGTTCGCAATGGCTTTGTTCATATGTCAAGGTTCAAGATACTCCCTTTGTTTTGTTATTATAACAATGTGCCCTAACCATAAGGTGTGCATTTGTAACTCCTTTTTGAACAGCATTGCAAATCCTGTTTTGCTTCCTCTAATAAGCATTTCCATTTTACAGTGCTGTTCTTTTGTTTGGCTGTGGTACAGAGATTTCACTAAGGTGATGATGACTCTCAGATTACTCTGATGACTCTATTACACACAAGGCCCCTTCAGCTAGAGATACTGTGGAAATCGTCAGTCAGTCCTGCCATCTGTCTCATCAGATATCCCTGTCTCAGCCAATGAATCCAGACTTTTTCATAGGGTGACTAGATGTGAACTCCTTTTGGAATGGAAGGCCCTTCTCAGTCAACTACTAGCAAGTGGTGATGAGTCCATCGACTTCCCAACTAGACTGGCATCTTTCAGAGAGGTCTCAATAGGTCGGTGGGTGGGGGAATGTATAATAAGTATTCTTAGAGGTATGTGTAAGAATTGGTAAAATTTTCAGCAAAGAGTTATATTTATAAAGAAGATACTGTATAAACTTTACTTTTCTGAGAAAAATAACTGCCAATTTTTTCACATATATAGTTCTTGCATGCTCACTTAGCAACATGTTTGTACGAAGAACAGGTTATACCTGTAGTTAAGATTAAACCACTAAAATAGGCTTTATTTTTGGCATAGATACGTTAAGACACAACTAAACATTTGTACCATGACCATTTCTACTCTACTTTTCAAAATTAAGCAGATTGGAAATGTTTAAATGTAATCCTTGTAGATTTGCAACAATTTTATGGACACTTCATTAGGCCAAATTTATACTAACAAGTTTGTACAGAGCAGTTATGCAAGTCATACATTCACATTCCAATCATTCACTAAGCACTGCAGAATCAAAGTGTGTGACACTGTGGAAATGAGGTTTTGGAGGAAAGTGGTTGAAAGCTTTGGTATCCAACTGAGTAGTCATTCTTCCTGATTTCATATGACTTAGTTTTGCTTGTGTTTCTAGTTGGGGTGTCAGTTGACACAATAAGTTCATGATTTTGCTATGAGCATTTCCTTTCCCTTGCATGTAACTTTTTGGGACAGTGTTGAGATGTCCAAAGGGGCATTTTGACACATGGGCCTTATGTTCAGGGGACAGCCT
This sequence comes from Rhinophrynus dorsalis, assembly GCA_037306005.1. NCBI lineage: Eukaryota > Metazoa > Chordata > Amphibia > Anura > Rhinophrynidae > Rhinophrynus > Rhinophrynus dorsalis. Next base: position 375,909,808 of record CM074721.1, on the reverse strand, counting down.
TAAACATCTGTCCTGTTGCAGGCAGTACTCGTCAATGTCACCAGCTTCGAAATGGGCGAGTATTTATTTTGTACACTAAAACTTGTTCTGCTGTCTGTGAGGTCAATTTAATTAGGGCTATGTCAGAGTTGCAAAAAGATGTTTTTGTACTTTATTTAGAAACTAATTTTCCTGTGCCTCACCCACCTTCAGGCCTGTGTACTGCACTCAGGGCAAGGTGTAACAATGCAATGTTTGTCTGCAGAGCCAAGAAGCAGCCAATACGTGTGTCTGAAAGTAAGAGAGGCACAGGAAATGGTTTCCTGCAAGGCATGTAAGCACTGGCACTAATAAGTTGTTAAAGCAGCAGTAAGCTGCGTTTTTTTTTTTTTTTTATGAAAATGTATAGAGCTTTTTTTGCTGAGTAAAACAAGGGGCGTCCCACTGATCTCTGTTTTCAAAGTTGTAACAGTACAGATTGTCAGGAAGTGATTTGTAGGGTGACTACTTCCTGAAAGCTCCAACTGACAGCATGACTAACATTCTGTGGACAAATATGTCAGTGACTTGCCTCTCTCAGAAAATGCAACACTGATTTGAATCTGTCCACTTAAAGGCACTATCAATGGTTTAAAAAAAAAAAAAAAAAAAAAAAAAAGTGCACCTTTTTATATATCATTTCTCTTTTTACTTATTTAAAAGGTCAAAAACAGTTTGCTCGGAACAGGTGTAGCGCTAATTATTAAATGAACCTCAGTGTGTAATTTTACATAAACATATGATAAACTGTTTACACACTAGTAACCCCTTAAGGACCAACCCTGTGTGTGCGCGCAGCTGGCACTTAAGGACCATGGAGCTTTTTTTTTTTCTTTTTCTTGATCAGATTTAGGGCTCCCCAAAATCCATGACTGCCACTGGTCCTTTAGGGAAGTTTTCCCACAACGTGCGCGTCCTGGGTCCTTAAGGGGTTAAAAAGCTCTATAGTTGGTCCTTAGCAGTTCTTGCAACAGCCTTGATGGTCTCTGAATCCCCCACCACGTGAAAGAGAAAGTTGCAGGCGGTTTTAGCTATTTATCAAATATATCCTTTTCTTTTATGCCATGGAGGTCACATGAAATCCCTCCTGCATAATACCTCTGTCCTGGCAACTTCTCTCATTTTTTTTCTTCTTTGTGGCCCCTGAGTAAAGAGTTGACACCCCTACTATGTTATTTAGGGGTTCTGCTGCACAACTTTGAAAACCTTAACCTCAAAGGAGAACGAACGACCTTCTAAGACATTTTCCCTTAGTTCCAGGTATAACACCAGTCAGTCCTGCATGTCTTGTCCATAGAGGCAGACATGACAATTACAATAGGAACATGGACTCTTAACCCTTTGAGTGCCAAATTGGTACAGGCCATATTGCTTTGCAGTGTGTTCTGTACCCTCTCTCGTACTCAAAAGGTTAGAGATAAGTAGGATTATGCACTCTTGCTTCAGTTTGAGAGGGAAAAAAAACAAACCTGCCAGCACGTCTGCCTCCATGGACATAAAATCCTTCAGTCATCTCTTGTTCAGAGGTACAAGGACAAGAATTATTGCAGTTAGTTTTATGGCCATAATAAGTTAATCTGTAGGCCTAGTAGGTGTTAATTCTCTTTTTATTAGAATGCTACACAATAGAGAATTTCTCTGTCCTGAATGATTCTTTTTTTTTCTTCGTCTGGCAGTTGGTGGAGGTGAAAGGACCAAATGATCGACTGTCTCACAAGCAGATGGTGTGGTTGCACGAACTGAAGAAGATGGGAGCTGATGTAGAAGTGTGCCACGTTGTTTCCATTGGGGCCAAGAGTAACAGAGTTGGCTAAACTACAATTTGTATTCCTTAACTTTAAAAATCAGAATTCAGACCACAGTTTAAGGTTTTAGACTTCTTTATTCAATTCCCATTTCATAAACCTATTAAATTATAAAACCTTCCACCAGAATCTTAAAATAAGTTCAATGAGGCACAAAGGTTTGGTACAGATTTGCAAGTGCACAAATGTAACAGGAACCAGTGCAATAGCTACATTTCTGTGGTTTTAGGCTACTGTATGCACTTGAGAGCTAGTAGCAGCAAGAGCTGTGGAACACCGCACCGTGGCGTTGTCATAAGGGTTTAACATTGAACGCACAAAACAGACATCAGATGTACTGCATTAGAAAAGAACACCTCCTAATAATAATTATTCACCGTACTATATAGGCAGAAAATCCTTTTTTCAGTTAAGTCTGACAGCAGCTTCAAGTTAGAAGGGGGGTGGGGGGGATTCCCTTCAATGCATATATTACCTCTGTGTATTATATGGTGACAATATCTAGCATCAAATGTGTGTGTGTATCATAGCTTATGTTTGATTGAAACATTACTAACCCTTTAGGTAGAAATGTTTTGCAAGTCTGACCTATTATGGTGTACTGAGAACTGACATTTAGAATCACTAGTGTATAAAATACCATTCTCAGGGATACTAAATTGATGTCCATTATAAACAATTTTAAGATGTCTAGTTTACCTTAATTAAATAACTTGGATACATGTCCCTGCGTGTTTTATTAATACAAGCCTGACAATTAGGTTACTACTGTGTCAGGAGTACCGTGAATACATGATTGGCTTTGTATGCTTGTCACATGGATCTGTCTCCCTCATTGTTTATACCAGACTTAATGGACATTAAAAATGTATAAATTGTCAATCGACCCTGATGTTCAAAAGTGAAGTTACTCTGGGACAGTCCATCTACAGAACAGGGAACAAATAAAATTATTTGAAAAAAGGCTAGACTCCTGGAGAGTATTCTCTCTAGCATTAAGGCGCTAAAACATTTAAATCTGAGGTAATTTCTTTCGGTCAGTTCCACAAGTTAATACTGATTCTAGGGCCCCAGCGTATGCTCTGCACCGTACTGAAAACCTAGCATCAAAGGCAATAAACGCCTTGGGACTGAAGTACTAAGAAAAGTAATGCAATTATGGAACAAACCAACTACACAGGGCAAACAAACAAAAACCCCAATTGACCAACACCCTGACTAATTTAAATCAGTGCGAATTTTCCAGAATTCTGAATAAGGCCCTCACCATATGTTAATCTCAAAGAAACAATTTTCAGAGACTTGGGGGGAAGGGGTTATGCACTAAGCTGTGACAATGTGGAGATTGCTTCAGTGATATCACTTCTCCTATTCCTATGTTATTCTATGGAGCCAATGCAGTAAGATCTCTAAAGTTGGAGAAATCTTAGTGCACTGGGTCCACAGACTAACATAGGAATTAGGGACGTCCTCTCCACACTTTATTACCTTCCTATCACACCCGAGTATCGTTCTTTGAGTTTTTTTTACATTTTAATCAAAGGAGGGGCCACCTTTTGTAGCTGCTGCTCTAGATGTCAAAATGTAACTGCACATCTGTAATAAACAGGAATACTGTATTCAATTAGGAATGGTTTTTGATCTAGCCTCTCTGGTAAATAAAATCACCACAGAACTAATAATATGGACTTGTTCTAGGCACAGTACCCAAAAAAGTGTTTCATATTGTGAAAACCCCACAATAATCATATAACATTACCCACAACCACAGTACCCACAATGAGTGCCAAAGGTGTATCCAGTGCTTTGCAGTGAAGAGTTAGTTGGATACCTCCCTGGGTCAAATGCCTTCAGTTTACATTGTTTGATATTTTGTTGAATGTTTAACCCTTTAAGGACCAAATGGGTATGCAGTGCAATGCACACCCCAATGGTGTCTAAAGGTTTAAGCTAGTCATTTACATTATGTACAGTAGTCTGCATAGCCAGTGTTCCCCTTGAATCTTAAAGAAACAAACTTTCTTTTTATGAAAACACATTTTGTAGAGCTTTTTCCTGCTGAATAAAACAAGGGCACTGCCACTGCTGTCAGATGTGTTATTCAAAATGTATAGCAGTTCAAATAATCAGGAACTGAATTTCCTCTCCATTAGAATCTAACAGAAAAACTAATTATAATTTGACCACTAGAGGGCACTGGTAATGTGGAATAACTAATAACTGGAAATGTAAATCTCTCGACAGTGGGAGTACCCTTATTTTACTCAATAGGAAAATACCTACACAATATATATTTTTTTCATAAAAATTTTTTATTTCAAATTAATCAGTTAAATAGGGCGCATAAAGCAAAATACTTTTAATTCACTTAAAGGGATAGTAATACTTAAAATGTAAAAAAAATATGGTGTAGGGTTTATCCCCCTGAGTAAAACAAGAGTGCTCCCACTGCTGAAAGGTGTTTCATTCAAAAGTTATTAATTTTCAAATTTACATTTTTAGGTGCAATATCACAGTGGCCTGAAATTGTACAGTGACACTGTTGCTACACCATCCTATGGAGATTTATGGTCCCGGGACCAGAGCTGTCCATAGGATGGTGTAGCAACAGCGCCACTGTACAATTTCAGGCCACTGTGATATTGCACCTAAAAAATTCAACTTTGAAAATTAATAACTTTTGAATGAAACACCTTTCAGCAGTGAGAGTTCTCTTGTTTTACTCAGGGGGATAAACCCTACACCATATTTTTTTTTACATTTTAAGTATTACTATCCCTTTAATAACTATATTGCAGGGCTTTTTCTGACAACATTCGAAAAATAACTGGAATATATATATATATATATTTTTTTTTTATTGAAGAAAAAAAAAATGTAGTGGTACAACACCATTAATATGCATCTGCAAATTAGCATCAAGTATGAAGTGCCATTCTTCAAAAAAATAAAAAACTTGAGCAGGGTTTGCAGGTTTTCTAAGGACCACAAACACCTAAAAATTAAAATGGCTTATTATTTTAAACCCTGAGTGCCAGAGGTGTGCAATGCATTGTTCTGCAATGCGTTCAAGTACCCCTCTGGCACTCAGATGGAAATACATTAACCCTTTAACATCTGTAAAAGGTATTTTGTTAGATCCCGAAAATCTAATCTGACTAGTATTTTAATGCATTTGTAGATGTGCTAACTAGGCACCATCTGGTTAATTTTGTTTGTCCAGTTTGAAATGAGAATCTAGGTATTACAGGTAACATACTGAGATGTTAATATCCACTGTTCCTTTCTCAGTCCGCTTACAGATAAGAGAACACTGTCATTTCTGAGATGCCTACCACGAATGCTCTGCTAATGGAAGTCAGCAGGAATGTCTTCCCCTATACAGCACATTGATTAGATTTTAGACCTCAAAACTTTTTTTACAGATGCCATCAAGGGTATTTAAAGGGATAGTAATGTTTCACAAAAACAGCAGCTCCAATTAATATTCATAGTATTTGAGCTATAGAGAGTGTTATTTCAATATTGGGAGAGTTGTAGTTCAAGAGTAATTGAGTGATAAAGTATCCCCTTTTACCTAGTATAACACTGCTCACCTCAGATGTGGAATCTGGTTGCTTGACCAGACAGATAAACAGCAAGTGACAATCTTCTTACTGTGAGAACAATGAAAGCCCTGCCCCCCTGACAAGTTTTTCCCTTATCTTAATTGAAGATTGTCCCTCTCTGCAGTCTACCTGGGCACCTCCCTTCTGATCTGGCTGAGCAGTGTAACTTCAGTAAAAGGGGCAGGAGGGGGACACTTTATCATTGAATTACTCTAGAACTACAACTCTGACAGAATTGAAATAACACACTCCAAAGTCCAAATACTATGATGATTAATTAGAGCTGCTTTTATTATGAAGCATTACTATCTCTTTAAGTGCACATAACCCCCAGAACATTTATAGGTGTTCCCATTCTTTTAACACCTTAACGACGCAGTACATCATGGGTGGATGTCCCTAAAGGACCCATGACGTACATGTACGTCATCGATTTCAGGGCTCCCCATGCAGCTGGTTTAAAAAAAAAAAAAAAAAAAAAAAAAAAGACACATTTTAAGTGACGGCTGTATGCGCAATTCCACTCTTTTGTGGCTATACTGTTTTATGGTGGCGCTATTACCATTAATGGAAAATGAAGTTCAGTGACATCATCTCTGTATAATGGAATAGCAGCAAGAAATGTTAAACTGAAACATTCATAGATATATGTCTGTGAATTAATAACTTTTGGACTAAGCCTTGTTTAGCTCCACTTGAAAAATTCCTACAATATATTTATATTCAGTGTTTAGTATCCATTTGAACAATGCCTAACACAGCATCTTCCTAAAATTACAGCCCTTGATGCACAGATCCTCTTGGGCTGCTCCTCTCCGAAGTTAGTGCTGTGAACGGAGTTATAGATGACATTCTAGCCCCTTTTAATTGCTATAGGCTGCTGTGAAGTCACAGCAAGCTGCATGGTCTAAGAATGAAGTAGCTACACACAGCTTATGGTTGTACAGGAGGTGGGACAAAAAGGTTCCTAAAGAGGGCTATAAGTTTAGAACGCTGATACTCACAGAAGTGTGAGGGGGAAACCATCAACTTGATAGTTTACTTTTAAGATAACATGACCATGTGTGGGTCTTCCCACTGTATCACAGGTATTTCAGGAAAACTAAAATGGCTTCCTCCATAATGTCACATTTCATTGATGGAAAAATGCAGAACATTCCAATTCCACCAAATAAAATTCATGGTATCATTCTTTTACACGCCTTAGATTAATTCTTCATGCATGTAATATGTGCAGTCTATGCTCTGTGAACAACTTGCTTGTATGCTATGAAAACATTTAATGTCTATGCTACCAAGCATTTGCAGGGCATCGCACTATTTTCTAGAAAAAGCTTATACCTTTGATTTCCAGGCTGGTACTCAAAGGGTTAATTGTTTGACAGCCAACTAACTCCCTTGTTTACAAATGCATAGATGGTAGCTTTTAAATTGCAGGTGGCTTAAGTCTGAAACAGTGGCCACTGTGCAAAACATACACCGGCTGAAGGTTTATATTAACTATACCACTATGTGTAAATAAATAAATGAGAGAGGTCTTTCCAATTCATTGGAGACTTCTTTAGCATTCAAAAAGTTAAGACATATGATTATAACTGTTTTAACCCTCTGAGTGCGAAGGAGTGCCCAATGCACTACTTTGTGTTGGTAACCCCTAACCCCTGTGGCACTCAATGGGTTAATGATTTAGTAACTAGCCAAAAGTACCAATATTATAGCTTGCGTTTGCCTATTATCACACTATATACATATTTTAATTTAAATGTCTCTTTAAAGGCACTTCTACATCTATATTATAAGACTTATCTACAACAGAGATTAACAGTGCACATAATCTTGACAAACTAATGCAAACTCCACGTACCCAATACTGACCAAGGAACAATATGTTCAAAACAAAAGTGGAAAAGTCCTGGGGTAAACAACTGAATCATAGGGGAAAATGCAAATTCCCAGTATTTCCATTTAAACCTCTAGAGGTCTCCACTGAGACCTCTATAACATTTAAGGTATTAAAAGCCCAATTTAAATCAGTGGGAAGTTGTATTTCTTCCCTATTGTCCAGTTTGTTTGTCCCAGTATGATTTCACACTTCTTCTGAACATGGGGCCCTTAGTCCCAGTTTTAGCAACATCTGTACAAAGGGCAAGTTTCGCTCAATATCCCTTTATGTTACACACTCTACTGGTCCTTAAAGGCACCAGAGGTTGTGCAGATATAAAAAAAAACACAGAAACCTGCTGCAACTTATCAAGAAAGAAAACACTCGTATGTCAGTGATTTGATCCCACACTCCACTAGCTAAAACAGAGTCTAACAAATTACACTTGCAATGTGATCTGCCTAGCAAACAAGGTGTTTAAAGCCAGGAAACAGTGGAGGTGTGGTTATGTGAGGAGAGGGGTGTGTTGCCATGGGAGAAGCTAAGGGCACCTGGATAATAAGGGGCACTAAAATTTACTTAAATCTTTGGGCCATATCCAGAAGACGAGAGGCACAATTCTGACGCAAACCAAATGAATCATAGGGAACAAAAAAAGCCACTAACACGCTTGAATTCTAGAAAGGTTTTCCAATGCATTGCTTAGGAACAAAAGCTGGAAGCCTCTCTAGCATTCAAGAGATCAAAACCCCATTTAATCAGTCAGGGTTTGGGGAATTTCTATCCACAATGGTACAGTCAGTGTGCTCATTTTATTCTTCACGTGGCCCTATATAACCATAAATAAAACAATATAAACAGGTATTAGAGGATCTTAATTTGTTAAACAGGAAGTGTTCTAAAGACAGTTGTCCTTCATAAAAGTCAATTATATCTGTATACTTAATATTTATTAGACCTAGTTCACACGGGTGACTTTATTGCACCAACACATTTCACAAAACAAATTGTTTCTATGGGGTAGTTCACATTTTGCTGCAAAAAAGTCACCCATGTAAAGGAGGCCTTAACAGTGGACTGCAAAAGCAACTAATGAATTCAGATACAATCTGATTAATACAAGAACGAAACCTTTATGATTTGTTTGGAGTGGAGGTATGACCTAGAGGCATACGTCTATAGACATCACACCTAAAAAATCTGTTAGCATAAGAGGAACTTTTTCTTAGGTTATACTTCACCTTTAACTCTTTGAATGACAGAGGTATCAGATGCATTGTGATGCACTGAACACACCTCTGGAATTCAAAGGTTTAATCAGGACTGCAGCAAAAAATGTAATTTTCAATTGAAAATTTAAAAACAAAACAGGAAATAATGCACAGAAGCAGAGCTGTGCAAATAAAAGAATAAAAATGGTCACTCTTACTTCTTTAAGAAACAGTGGGTCGTCCCCCCCACTCTAGCCGTAACACCTCTTAATAGTAAATCCCCACTTACATTTTTATAGTCAGAAAATCCTAATGACCCTATGAATTTTGTCCTTTCACCACTGATCATGAGACCGCTTTCAAATCAGTCCTGAATATCATGTCCATGGAGGCTGACATGACAGCTGAAAGTTACAGGCACAGCGCAGTCTGCTTAACACAATGTGTTCCACAACCCTCTATTCCTTAAAAGTTTATATTACTCTGTATAATGAGCAGTGTTTGAGGTCCTGTTAGCAACTGTCATGTCCTCCTCCATGGACATAACCTCTTCAGTCAGTCCTTCGTGTTTTTTTTTCTTGGGGAGAAAAAATAAATCATAAGGGCTATTCGGAGTTTCTGGTAAGCTGGGAGGTGGTTATTACGAGAAGTATGTTACCTTGCGACTTCTCTATACCCAAAATTCATAGAGTTAAATGGGAAATGTAACTTTCTCAAAAAAACAAAACAAAAACCCTTTGAGTGCCAGAGAAGTATGTGTACACAATGCGTTTCATACCTCTCTGGCACTTAAAGGATTAAGAAAGTAAAGCACATTAAGACAAGCTCTGATCAGCTGTGCATGTGCAATAAAAGAATAAAAAAAGTAAGTATGATGGTTGAATGGGGGGGGATCCACAACCACCCTCCCTTTGACATGGATACCTCTGAATGCCAGAGAAGTACACACTGCAAATCCATATGTTGCATACCCCTCTGGCACTCAAAGAATACCATTACCTAATAGACACAGCTTAACACTACTTAGTCCTCATTTGCAAGCGTTTCAGTGGACAGCCATATCTTGGCACCATTTAAAAATTTGCTTAAAGGCGCTCCTAATATGCTTCGACGACACAGGTTTCCAACCGGGGAGAATGGGAAAGAGGAGGAAAGAAAGTCCAAGCTTCCATAGTTACTGTGTAAACCTTCTGCCCTGAAGAACATACGGCCCTGCTCTAGTTCAGGGGACATGACCTGTGACATTGGATAACTTCTGTACTGACGCAGTCTCTTTTGCAGCATTTCAATTTCATCTGCGAGTAGGGATATTTTACGGAAGGCAGTAATAGAGCCGCCATCGTTGATTTGTGCTTCTGGAATCCAGCGAAGGTAGCAGAGTTTCCAGATTTTAATGTTCGTTCCATGCAGGTGAGGAAGGATAGGTCCATGCAGGTCTGCTGGTTTGGAAAACCAGTCTCTGAGATACTGTTCTAGACCGTTCTGGAACTCTGGCACTTGCTGAAGAAATTCAGGCTTCAGTTTCAGAATCAGGGAGTTCCTGCGTGGCATGAGTTCTTGTTGGATGATCCCATTCTTTAAAGAGGATGGCATCCCCCGTAACGTGGAGCTGTAGATTGTCTGCACAAAACAATTATCAAACAATACTTTTTTTTTTATTGAATTACTGGGGTGCCTTTCATACTCTAAATACTGTACTGCTTCACTGCACACAATATGACAATGAGGTTGATACACTAAGAGGAACTGGAGCAACCCAACTGCAACACAGGGCAGAGACAAGATCCAGTTGACTTAAATGAGGTTTTTAACCATACTGATTGTTAAAAATGTCTCCAAAGCATTGAGACAAAAAGGTTTGCATTCAAGTGTACATACACCCCATTTAATGCAATGGGAATTCTTCAGGCTTAAGCCTCATTATATACTTCTACTTGGACCAGTGAATAGATGCATTGCCATGGGGAAACACAAATATCAGTATATTCAACTTTAACCCTTTGAGTGCCAGAGGGGAACGGAATGCATTGCTTTGCAATGCATTCCGTACCCCTCTGGCACTCAAAGGGGTTAAGAAACTTAATGGTTTCACATTCCGCTACAGAAAAATCATGAAACTGAAAACACATGTTTGTGGCATGGTTCTGGATGACAAAGATCAGTAAATGGGTAACTGAAGCACTTCCACCATTCCTGAATGGGATACATTTTTATTTTACACACCTGATCACGTAACCATAAAAACATATGGGCTTATGCATTAACGTAAAGAGGCGCAATTCCAGAACAAACCAAATACGCCACAGGGAGAAATTAAAAGTCCAAAATATCCCCTCCGCTTAAATGTGGCTTTTAACACATTGAAAGGAAAAGAACTCTCAGGCTATATTCAAGAGGGTTAAAAGCCTATTTGAATCAATGGGACAATTTATTTGTCCCCAACTACAGTTGGTTTGTGGCATTATTGCATCTCCTTACATTAATGCATAAGGGCCCTAGAATTTGAAGGCAGATAACCAAGTGGACCATCAGTCTGCCTATCTATACTTCACTTTGTACACGAGAGCTCATGACAGATCCTACCTTTGTTCGTTTAAATGACTTCACAGCTCCATTCTGTGCAAAGGGAACGCTCTTCCCAATGTACAAGGGGTTATTGAACAGTGCTTGGTCCTTGGTTGAGAACTGCAGAGACCAATCCCACACAGAGGGAAACCTTAAGCCTTTCTCATCTCCCAGCTGGATATTTTTACTAATCGCGAACTCCTGGATAAAAAGAGAACATTAATAATTGCATGACGCACCTTTTATATACAGAGCAAGTCAACTCATAAATTGTCTGGTTACCTAATGAACCTATGACTGCTTAAGAGGTCTTGAGAATGCTCTAACATTAACCCTTTGAGTGCCAAAGGGGTATGCAACACATGAAAGTTTACTGATCCTTTAACCCCCATCCCAACAATGGACTTACCAGGTACGTCCCGCAAAAACTGTCACTTAGTGACAGAAGACGTACCTGGTAAGTCCCGGAAGTCCGGGTCTCTGTGCGGCTGCACGCCGTTAGGGGACTCCGGAATCATTTTGAAAAAAAAAAAATATATATATATTAGCCGGGTGTTAAGGTGACCAGTGGTCCAGGGAAGTTTCCTTCTCTTAAGGACTGTTTCGATCTTTGCCAGCTCTCCCTTACAGTGACCTGTTAAGGGCACCAGCACACCGAGTGGGGATCTGAGAGAGACTGCTCCAGTCTTGAAGCTGTCAATTTCAGACAGGAGTACTGTACGTAAAAAGTGCGTGACATGCAAGAAAAGACACCAGTATTTAAGGGGAAAAAAATCTGTGACGGTCCTGGCTCGTCACATGGTCCTTAAGGGGTTAAGGTTACATCTATGATCAATAGGTCAAAAGTGGTATATTTAAGAAACAAATCTGAAAATAACCAGTTATGGGTTTGCTGGCTGTATCTAGAAGAATTCATGTTTTCAGAGAAAAGAAGCAATTAATTTTATTGAAAAGATAAAGATTACAGCAGACAACTGGACAAACTTCGATGTAATGTACATAGATGGATTTACCCACAGGCTGAGTAAGGCAGCTGTCTAGAGCTTCAGATTTTGAAGGGCTCCTTGTCTGTTCTGGCCACACCCACATACTGAATTGTGGGTGTGGCCACAGCAGTGTAAATGCTGCACCTGTTGTATACCCCATTACAGTCCACTATTTAAACCTTGAATGCTAGAGAGATCTCCAACACATTGCCAAGCAATGCGTTTGAGATCTCAGTAGTAACCAAGAGGTTAAACTTTTTTTTTTTTGCTTGTTATAGGCCAATGGTATTTTCAGTGCCAGGAAACAGTGCTTAGGACTGGAGGTGTGGTCATATGAGTAGTAGAGTTGTGGCTATGGGCAGAGCTCAGGACACTTAGAGTGCCTTGCCTAGAAGTGTCTGGGATGTAAACCTGGCCCTGGTAATGTATGCTTATTAACCCTTTGACTACCAGAAGGGTACACAACACATTGCAAAGCAATGCACTGTGTACCCCTCTGGCACTCAGAGGGTTAAATTAAATGCCACAGCAGATTAACAGAATGTGTGCCAAGATAAACTGCAGATTGTATTTGTAGACATTATGTATGTGCAGGGATTTGTTTAGATCTCAGGTGCATGCTAGTCTCCCTCCCATGGCAACACCCCCACATAACCACTTCCCAAACCTGTTCCATAACCTGTTGCCTAGTACAGTAGTACTATTAAAGTTTGAGAGATGGGACATTTATTTTAATTAGTGTAGGTCTGTGGTATTTTGATGTTCTCTATGATCATTCTATTGTCAGTATGCTAGTAATTATATTCAATATATTTGGGCACCTTGTGTCACCCCCTGGATGCGGGTAAGGCTCCCGAACATTGGTTCTCGAGTTTTTGGGGGACTTTCCAGCACCTGGAGAGGTAACATATGGATGCCTGACAACTTATCTATGATGTTTATTCTTTGATTACTGACATCTATGTATGTTCCATCAAGGATTATAATTTTAAGTCCTTTGCTACTAGCCAGACCTAAAAAGTTACTCGCCACTGCAAGCCAAAACATACCCACCAGGGCTAAATTTCTACTCGCCAGGGCTAAATTTTCACTCGCCATTGGCTAGTGGCAAATGGAAATTTTGAGCCCTGTTCCATGTATTGAGGGTCATTATGTTATGTTGCTCTTCAGATGCTGGTGGACTTTCACCCTTGACCTCTTGGATGTCTGGAAAATGTATAGTTTAACTATTCAGACAGTTGACTATTGGATTTTATTTTTGGCCATTCTCTGGCACTTGGAGGGTGGATATTGTTTTCACCTTTTAAGTTCCTGGATATGTTTATAGGATTTACTCCTATGGACCATTCTGGCACTGTTTACATTTTCCTGTAGGCATTAGGGACATTGCCCCCATGCAATCTATTTTGGGTTAGTTTTGACCCTCTGTGTACAAGTTGGGAGTTGGTGCTGGTTCTCATTCAGGAACTGTATACCCACTAATATGGGTATTATGTGTGTGTGTATGTCAAGGCTTAAAATATGAAGTCCTTTGCTACTAGCCAGACCTGAAAAGTTACTCTCCACTGCAAGCCATAACATACCCAACAGGGCTGAATTTTCACTCGCCCTGTGTATGTAATTTATGACCTCATACAGACAGGTTGAATATGAGCCTATAATATTCGCTTACAGATATTTAAATATCAGAACCAGTGGTGACTGCTTTTCTTTTGTACCCACTTCTTTGATAAAGTGGCGTTCAGGTGCGAAACGCATTAGAGAGGGTTTTCATCATCTCCTACTTTGTTATTAATGTTTTTTTATTGCCCAGTAAATATTTCTACTTATCTGGGGTTGAGCAGCCTGGGATCAGTATGTTCCTGAGTTGCAGAGGCAGGTATAGATCTCAATCTGAGATTGTGTCTGACCAACAATACATGAGTGCATTTTCACTTGTATACTATTGTATCTCATTGTGGTGATATTATGAAATTGGGCACACTCTTCTCTTCTTTCAAGACTGCTCATCACCCCTCTGTTACAACAGTATCAGACCAACGTGTATATGCCAATAAGTTATCATTGTAAAGTATTCGGTAAGTTCAAATGTTTCTTCTAAAGTTTATGTTGTTAAATAACGGCCGTAAACTGGGCAAATAAATAATTAGCCACCATAAGTTATCAGCATGTACCTGATGAAGGCATATTGGGATTGTTCTTGCAATACCCATAAACAGAATGTTGGCATCACCAATAGAGGAGACCAATTTCCTACACATGGACCTTGGTGGGCTGTAAAATTTGAAATCAGGCCCGTTCATCCAGCTGGCCATAACTGTTTTGACATCTGCCTTTTACCCAAGTCAACTTCAAGAATCAGAAAAAGAAAAATCCTTACTATACCTCTGCAACTGAGGTGGGTTCCTAATAGGAAATCTGATCCTGTATTTATAAATTTGTATATACGCTGGAAACCAAAAGCTTCAAAATCGGAACATACTGGGGGGGGGGGGAACTTTTCCAGGCAGTGAAAGTCTTACACTTAATTTCTGTGTAAACCATTAGAACACATACTAAACCAACGGCAAATGAAAAATAAAATTGCTGCCCATGTTTTCTTTAGAAATGTTAACCTCACATGTTTTAAGTTTATTTTTTTTTTTTTGCTATTTAAAGGGATAATATTTCACAAGAAAAGCAGCTCCAATTAGTCTTCATAGTATTTGGGCAATGCAGAGTGTTATTTCAATAATATCAGAGTTGTAGTTCAAGAGTAATTGAATGATAAAGTATTCCCCTCCTGCCCCTATTACTGATTTAACACTGCTCATCTCAGAGCAGCAAGAATGTCTGGATGGATCGCAGAGAGGGACAATCTTCAGTGAGCATAAGGAAAAACCTGTCAAGGGGGCAGGATTTTCCTTATGTTCTCAGTAAGAAGATTGTCCCTTGCTGTGAGCTGTCTGGTCCCAGATTCCACATCAGAGGGAGGTGGCTTACAATAGGTAAAAGGGGCAGGAGGGGGATACTTTATCATTGAATTACTCTTGATCTACAGCTCTGACAGTATTTAAAATAACATTCTCCATGGCCCAAATGTTATTAAGATTAATTGGAGTGGCTTTGTTTGTGAAACATTACTATCCCTTTAAGGGATAATAGAAAGTTAAAACATGCACAGTAATACATGTGTGTTGGAACCTCATTTTACCTTACTTACCTTCTATTTTTAAGTGGAAGTTAACACTGAGCCCCCCACTTGAATAGTCTAACTGCAATGCTGTGTTTTTCCCTTGTGTACTCTCACCACATTTCAAATATCAGCTATTATAGAGCAAGCTTGTAAATATTTGAGGGCATTGAAAGCCATTATGCCACTCAAAGTGTAAATGTGAAGGATGAATTTTGGTGAGGATTTAATGGCATCCCTGGATGAGGTCAGTGTACTACTCACAGTGCTCTGCTGTACCCGCTGGTGAGGGGAGTTGAACAGAAATGTCCCAAACAGTGAGATGCGGGTGCTGTCCTGCAACACAGTCAAGTAGGTCTCCGTGAACTGGAAAGCCGCAGGATACTGCTCTAGCAGCTGCCAAACACAGTCCAGGAACAGCACAAAAAGGGGGCTCTGGAGGGGGAAAACAGATGTTAAAGTAGAAGGCGCATTGGGCTTACTACAGAAAGCTAAAGATGCAAGAGATGTCTCCAATGTCTAGACAATGCACCAAGCCAGAATCCTCTCTAGAATCCAAGGGATACAACAGTTACATGTTCACTTCTAAACATTAAAGCGGAACTACCACCTATTTTAAAGTTTATGTCAAATAATTCCCCATCTGGTGACTAGCTGCTCAGTAGTGCTGGTCGCCAGAATAATTACAGCCTTAACGAAAATTATCCATTGCTCCAGGGCTGACAGGCAATAGAAAGCACAGACATCTTTCCATAGTGACGTCTGCCCTTCTGCGTGGTCAGTCCCTTTTGTAGCAGAACAGCTCCCAGCAACGCCTCCAAGAGCCAGCTGGTATTGACAGTGCAGGCATCACTATGAAAAGATGTCTGCACTCTCTACTGCCTGTCAGCCCCGCAGCAGGGTATCATTCTATTTAACCAGGTAATTATTCTGGCGACTAGCACTACTGAGTAGCTAGTGACCAGAAGGGAAATTATTTGACATAAACTTTAAAATAGGTGGTAGTTCTGCTTTAATAGGATTGCTGAGCCTCTGTTTGTTTGTTTTTTTTTGTTTTTTTCTTACAGTTCTTAAGATGTTGAATAACCAGCTAGTTTGGATTGCTTGCTGTGTTGTAAGGAAAGGAGCATGTCATCGGATCATTCCCACTTCAAAACGAATTGTCAGTAAAATAATGTTGCACAGTTCCAGAATATGTGCCCATTCCAAACTCCTGTATTGGGTGGCTGTTCAGCTCAGACACTCATAGGGTTAATGTATCAACTGCAGAGCCACCTGCCTTGTGATATGAATGCCCGGGTGACCTTAATCTGCCTCCATGTGGTCAGCACATCTATCAACACTGCCACAACGCATACAGGCTCACTCCGCTTCATTTGCTGTTGTGCGTGTCATGTTGCGTACATATGTGGCATGCAAAGGGTTAGCAGAGGAAGCAGCATAAGCCTAAGCACATTGTGGCAGTGTTGATAAATGTGCTGACCACATGGCTAGAAAGTATGCACTGCTCTTCAAATCATCTACACGTCAAATAAATATGTAAAATAAGACCATTTAATATCATTGCCTAAGTCTACTTCACTGTCACACACTACCATCAGGAATGGGATACCCAATGTCCCCAGCTGTTGGGACTGCAATTCTCCTAACCCCCAACCAGCCAGTGATTGGCCAGGTTATGCATTTGGGCTGTAAAAACAAACATGCTACACATATATATATATATATATATATATATAAATAAATGTATATAGAACAGCTGCACTCACATAAGCTCACAACCAAAAATGTTATGGTGCATGTCCCCTAAAAAATAAGGTAGTCAAAAAGTGTACTCAGCCTAGGATATTCCAAGCGTCGTAACGGAACAGCACACAAGATGAAGAAGAAAGTGAATTTATCAATTTATTGCATCCATTTAGCCAAACGTTTTCGGTCCACACAGGACCTTCCTCAGGGCAAAGGGTTTGACTCCACCAAACATCCCACATATATATAGAAATCTTAATCAAACAATAAAATACATGTACAGCCTCTTACCCCATGATCCTCGTGGTCCCAATTGCGCCAAACGAACTGCGGTCGCAAGCGGGACCCGAGGTGCAGTGACGCAAGCAGGACGTATCCGGTTGCCAAGCAACCACAAAAAAAAGACGTATAAACAAAGCAAAGCATTACAGCCACGGAACCACCGCTCGTTTCACTTGCTGGCTGAGAGCAAGTGAAACAGTATCCAGCCCGGATGCCCATCGGAGAGCAAGTGACACCAAACAGCGGTGTCACTAATGTGCCCAGTATTGCTCACGGAGTGTCAAGGATCAGTCTAAGGGGAAAGTGGTTGATTAAGAAACAACCATAAAAGACCTTAGTAAATGAAGGCATACAAATTGCATGTGCCAGATATATTGTTCATAACCCTGTCACTGTACATCAATATATAAGTTTATACGTGGCTGATCCCATCAGGCATACTTCCAAATCATGTAAAATATATTCCATAGATGAATCCACAAGGACTGAACAGCGGGCCATGCAAAAAAAATTGATAAATTCACTTTCTTCTTCATCTTGTGTGCTGTTCCGTTACGACGCTTGGAATATCCTAGGCTGAGTACACTTTTTGACTACCTTATTTTTTAGGGGACGTGCACCATAACATTTTTGGTTGTGAGCTTATGTGAGTGCAGCTGTTCTATATACATTTATATTACATTTCTCTATGCCAGTTTTTGCACCACATCTTTATGTAACAGTGTTTAATCTATATATCTTGAACCATTGTAAGCTGTTTATATTGCAATTATCTTCTCTATTAGTGGCTTGATTCCAATATTATGGAAGATTTTGTTGAGGGGGACAGTCAGAATAAAGATACTTCCAATATAGCACACCTACTTGTTAACGAATCTGGACGCACTCTATTCAGGGATGGTTTGGACCTAGCCCTGGGCCCTGATAATCCTAGTGATATTTATAATGATTTACTTAGACTAAAGAAAAAGGAGGTTGATTTCTACCTGCATGGGGTAACATTATCACATTACTACAAAGAAAAAATTATTCCCAGAGGCTTTAGGATTAGGAACCAACCCACCATTGGAAGAGGGAGTCCAGAGTTCTGTAACAAATGGTGTAACATTTTAAATCAGTGTTCATTTGAATTGATGTTACTGGTAATTGAAGAATCAGCTAGAGAGATCGAGAAAACCAAGACTGAAATACTATCTATTGAGACAAAACATAAGGATACCTTTAATATTGAGAAATGCAAGGACTTGATTACCAAATTGGATAAAACTGTATCTACTTACAAAGACAGTGTTGCCTCAGTCAAAAAAGACAAATTAAAACAAGTCCAACTTGATTATAAAGAACTTGGGGTTTATCCCTGGCTTTTGGGCCTTAGTGACAGACGCTTTGGATATAATAGACGAGTTAAGTCACGCTTTGATAGAGGCAATACTGATTTTTCTACTGAATCTGATTCATGTACGCAGTCAGATAGTGCAGATACAAACACAGAGGGGGATTTTTTGGGCAGACACAGACCCAAAAAAAACAAAGTTCCCAAGGGGAAAGAAAAAGAAAAAGAAAAAGAAAGATCAGACGTGGAGGTAGGAAACACTCAAATAGAGCAAAGGACTCTGAGGGCAAGAATAAAATAACAGTATTAAATTTGTCCTCACGTATATTAACCAATACAGAAATGGCTGTTCTGAGCAAAGGGTTAAGTTTTGTCCCTACCAATAAGCAATCACTTTTCCAATGGGAAATTGATCTATTCAAAATGCATAGACAACTCAAGCTTAAAGATTTTTTCGCAGACAACATTGATACTGTTGGTGATAACAGCACTATACCTTTGAGAAAAAAGAGTACGTTTGATCCCACTTCTACCAATCCACACATCACCACATTTATGAATTTGGTTAAGAAAGAAACTAGAGAAATTGTTGCAAACAGACTTACCAGTTACAATAATTTCTCTAAGGATGAATATGAAGCTTTAAGGAATTTAGCAGATGATAATTCCATCATCATTAAAAAAGCTGACAAGGGAGGTGCAATTGTGGTATTGAACTATGACGACTATAGACAAGAGGTTATTAGACAACTCTCAGATAGTACTTGTTATAAACTACTACAACGTGATCCTACAAATGCATATAAAAAAGAGATTGATGGAATTATTAATTTGGGTTTCCACAATAGATGGATCTCTGATGAGACCAAGAAATTCCTCATGCAAGAGCATCCAGTTACTCCTGTATTGTATACTATTCCAAAGATTCATAAATCTTTGGATTGTCCACCAGGGAGACCCATTATCTCTGCTAGAAACTCTCTATGCCAACCTCTATCACAATACGTAGATTTTTTTCTACAGAAGTATATGTGTAATTTGTCTAGCTATATTAAGGATTCCACTGATTTCATAAAACAACTACCCGATACAATAACTGACAACATACTCTTGGTGACTTTGGATGTGTCAAGCCTGTACACTAGTATCCCTCATGACTTAGGAACTGACGCTATACGTGGGGTTTTACAACGAGATAATGCATATGCGGGACCGCCAATTGAATTCCTTATGTTACTGATTGATGTCATTCTTAAGAAAAATTATTTCAAATTTGAAAATGGTTTTTATTTGCAATTACAAGGTACCGCTATGGGATCCAATATGGCTCCTGCATATGCATCGCTCTTTATGGAAATATATGAACAGACGCATATATTCTCTGACTTGAAATATGCTGACCATATTAAATTTTTTAAGCGGTATATCGATGATATTTTCCTACTCTGGGATGGTGGCGTGGATTTGATACATGAGTTTGTGGATTGCCTAAATAATATACCCTCTACTATAAAATTCACTATGGAATGTAGTCATTTGCATATAAATTTCTTGGACATGACTATATACAAAAGTGGGTACAGACTTCAGACCTGCATTTATCAAAAACCTAGTGACCGAAATACTTTACTCCACGCTGACAGTCATCACCCAGCACCTTTGAAGAGAGGGTTACCTTTCTCACAGATGCTCAGGGTGATAAGGACTACTTCTGATGTGGAGATTCAAAAAACATCTTTAGAAACAATGAAAGAGAAATTTCTAGAAAGAGGATATCCTTATACAGAAGTACAAGAGGCTGTCAACAGGGTTTCTCAACTCAATAGAAATGATTTACTGTCCTCCAAGTCTACTAATTCACAGAAACTTGAAAGGTTTTGTATTCAGACACAATATACCACCGCTTCACCAGCCTTGAAGAAAGTTTTTCACAACAATTGGCATATTCTACAAGGTGATAGCAGGATCGGTCATTTGTTTGAAAATCCACCCCTTTTGTGCTATCGTAGGGGAAGAAATCTAGCAGACTGGCTTATGAGAAATGATCCGGTTTCAAAATATGATAGCTGTACTCATTGGCTTAAGCGTCCCACTGGAGTCTTTAAGTGTAAAGGATGTTCCAACTGCCAATATATTATAACAGGAAAGCACTATAAACATCCAAAAACTGGCAAATTGGTTTATGTTGAAGACTATATGAATTGTGAAAGTAGATTCGTGATCTATATGATTGTATGCCCTTGTGGATTATATTATATTGGCAAAACTATCACGATGCTCAAGGAACGTATTAATAACCACAGATCTGTGATCAAAAAGACTCTAGAGGGCACTTTAGATATCAAAGAGAAATCTAATCAACCAGTGGCTAGACATTTTGAACTGGTAGGACATTCACTCAATGACTTTCGATTCATGCCTATTAAACAGGTGAAAAAAACCCCTAGGGGTGGGGATAGACATAAACTCCTACTACAGTGGGAAGCCAGGCTGATATATGAATATGGCAGCCTGGCGCCCCATGGATTGAATTATGAATTCCAATTATCTTGCTTTCTGTAATTGTTATTTTTGGTCTTCTATCTCTTTTTTTATTTTACCCATTCGGAGAACATTGAGCCATTGTATTGCTGTGGACTGCCATGTTGTCTCTTTATGGCATCCATTTACTTTACGTTGTAGGTCCCTCACCCGAAACTTCAGTTGAGTCAATATGTTCAAATATAAGTTGTTTAGTACGGTGGCATGGATCCCCAGATGTGATCTCTTTGTTTTAAAAAAGGATGGTCCCAGAAGATTGGACTGATATTGGCACATAATATTTCTTCATCTATTGGATTATACTTTGAAACACTGTTTAATCCTTGGGGTAATGTTAATTGGCCCTCACAGGTGGTAAAATCCACTGTGAGTAGTACCTGTTACCCCCAATAACATATACCACTTTAATGCAGAGTGGCTTTCTAACAGTGGTGGAACATTACGCAACCTCGCCGAAACTTCATAATGAACTACAGTTCTCTAAGTTGGGTTATGAATATATGGTCCTCACTTGTGGAGAGCTCCACAGTGAGTAGTACCTAATAACCCTTCATGTATCACTTCTGGAGGAAATGGGAATGGATATATATTTTCCTTACTAATTGTGCTATACTGCAGATTATACAATGACAGAAGTGACCATATGAAAAAGGAGGACGAGGTTTTTTGCATGGCCCGCTGTTCAGTCCTTGTGGATTCATCTATGGAATATATTTTACATGATTTGGAAGTATGCCTGATGGGATCAGCCACGTATAAACTTATATATTGATGTACAGTGACAGGGTTATGAACAATATATCTGGCACATGCAATTTGTATGCCTTCATTTACTAAGGTCTTTTATGGTTGTTTCTTAATCAACCACTTTCCCCTTAGACTGATCCTTGACACTCCGTGAGCAATACTGGGCACATTAGTGACACCGCTGTTTGGTGTCACTTGCTCTCCGATGGGCATCCGGGCTGGATACTGTTTCACTTGCTCTCAGCCAGCAAGTGAAACGAGCGGTGGTTCCGTGGCTGTAATGCTTTGCTTTGTTTATACGTCTTTTTTTTTGTGGTTGCTTGGCAACCGGATACGTCCTGCTTGCGTCACTGCACCTCGGGTCCCGCTTGCGACCGCAGTTCGTTTGGCGCAATTGGGACCACGAGGATCATGGGGTAAGAGGCTGTACATGTATTTTATTGTTTGATTAAGATTTCTATATATATGTGGGATGTTTGGTGGAGTCAAACCCTTTGCCCTGAGGAAGGTCCTGTGTGGACCGAAAACGTTTGGCTAAATGGATGCAATAAATTGATAAATTCACTTTCTTCTTCATCTTGTGTGCTGTTCCGTTACGACGCTTGGAATATCCTAGGCTGAGTACACTTTTTGACTATATATATCACACACATACACACATATACCCAAAAGATGCGATCATAAGCCAATCTACCCAATGGGCAACTAAAAATGACTAAACAATCGTAATCGCTACTATCCTAATGACCTACTAGTGGAACAGGTCCAACAATAGACAAAACACAAGAATAAAAGGGAGAGCGCTAACAATGGCTGCATTAATCTATAAAACACAATATTTAATATTAAAAAGAAACAGACAACAATGAAATAAAAATAACAAATACCGATTTCTGATATCAATAGCTATAATGGAATAAGTCCTGAGTCGAGGATCCATAGTATCCGTATCACTCAAAAGGACTAAATGTCTTTGTTCACAGGAAAAAAACCTGTGTCAGGCCAGCCAATCAAAGTCCACACTAATCAGTATGCCTATACAGACAAGTTAAGCATAATGGTGTATAGTGTGGATAATAAAGGTAACAGATAACTTGCCAGTATGTGAATCAATCACTAGCAATATCAAACTCCAAAGAATCCAGTTGATACACTGACAGGCACTGGTGTTATGTGGCTTGTCTGTCTACCTCTCCTGTCTATGGACTTCGATGCTAAACAGTAGACTACTCCAAACAACTATGAGAGTGGAGCTATTTTTGGCTGACACCGTTATTGCTTGGAGCAGTCTACTGCTGACAAGTTACATAACACCAGTGCCTGCCCGCGTATCATCTGGATTCAATGGAGTCGGATTGATCCACATAGCGTCAAGTTATCTATTATCTTTATTGTCCTTACACCATTATACTTCATTTGTCACTACAGGCATACTGATTTGTGTGGACTTTGATTGAATGGCCCGACAGTTTTTTTTTCGGTGCACAAAGACATTGAGTAGTCCTTATGAGTAAAATGGATACTATAGATCCTCGACTCAGGATTTATTCTATTAGAACTACTGGATATCAGAAATAGATATATTTTTTTTTTATTTCATTGTTGTCCGTTTATAGTTTTAATATTACTGTGTTTTATAGATCTATACAGTCATTGATAGCACTCTCCTTTTATTCTTGTGTCTTGCGCTGGGAGAGGACATCATCTCCCAGCACTCTGCATTACTGAGAACCGTGCGCGTGAGCTTCGGGAGGTACAGATCACACTCCTGATGCCGTGCCGCTAGACCACCAGGGACTTGAAGCAGGGGCATTATTGTGAAGATATGTATGGGGCAATGTGAAAGGGACATTGTGGAAATTGAAGGGCATTGTGGAGATGGGGGCAATGTAAAAATTGAGGGGCAATGTGAAGATTGAAGGGCAATGTGGAGATTGAGGGGCATTGTGGAAGGGACATTGTGAAGATATGAGGGCAATGTGGGGATTGAGGGGGTTTGTGAAAGGGGCAATGTGGAGATTGGAGATTGAGGGGCATTGTGGAAGGGACATTGTGAAGATTGAGGGGCTTTGTGGAAGGGGCAGTGTGGAGATTGAGGGGCATTGTGGAAGAGACATTGTGAAGATTGAGGGGCACTGTGGAGACTGAGTGGCACTGTGGAGATGGAGGGGCAATGCGGAGATTGAAGGGCAATGTGGTGATTGGCGATTGAGGGGCAATGTGGAGATGGGGGGGCAATGTGGAGATGGGGGGGCAATGTGGAAGGGGCAGGTACTGGATGTCATGGGGGGCTAGTGCGTGGCCTGGAGGGGGTTACTGCATGGTCTTGGGGGTACTGAATGGCCTACTTCTACAGAAGTAGAAAAACAATTAGTGGAAATACAAAGTAAGAGCACTGACCCTGATTTCATAAAATTTGAAAATGAATTAAAGGGGAATATTGACAAATTAGCAGCAGACTTGAAAAATAGGAAATACAAAAAATTTAAGAGAGATCAAAAGGATTTCGATGAAGGCAAAGTTTATAAATGTCTGCTACAGAGGAAAGCTACTAGTGAAGTGGTTACAGAGACAGAAACTGAATATACAGATTCAGAGACAGAGCAGGCATCTAATATTCAAAGACGGAATAAAAGAAGGAATAGGTATAATAAAAATAGGCCAACTTTTTTGGGACAGGGTCAAGGAATGAATCAACCCCCAGACCTCAGAGACAGAAACAGGTGGGGTTACAAGAATGTGACCACACGGTAGAGGGAGAAAACAACTTCCAGATAATTAATTTGTCAAAACATCAACTCAGTGATGATGAGGTTAGAGTTCTAGAAAAAGGACTAACATTTGCACCAACACAGAGGATGAATTTATTCCAATGGGTTACAGACATTAATTTATTTGGAAGGAAGTTATTACTCCACAAGCATTTCAAACAACAAGAGCGAATGGGAAAAATGACCTTAAAAGATAAGGATAATTTGAAAAATCTAGAGGCCTTATTACTGGAAAATGAGTTTGAGTTTAGTACAAGTGAGGGACCTTTTACAAATTTAAAAATAAATAAGAGGTTTACACCTCCTATAAGCATATCCTCTCATGTGGAGGTGTTCTTAGAAGGAGTCACACGAGACTTAGAAATTTTATCTAAGAAAAGCTATGATCCATTCGTTATTGAGAACAATTTAACTAAAGAGGAGAGCTATGCTCTACAAAATCTGAGTAAGAATAAAGAAATAGTGATTAAACCCAGTGATAAAGGAGGGAATGTGGTAATACAGGATACCTATGATTATCAGAAAGAGTGCCTAAGACAATTGAATAGCCAGGAATGCTATACCAAATTGGATATAGATCCGACAAAACAATTCCAGCAGGAATTATATGTCATTCTGAAAAAGGCTTTGGAGAGTAAAATCATTGATAAAGATGAATATGATTTTTTATTAGTTAAGGATCCCATAATACCAACATTTTATACTATTCCAAAAGTCCACAAAAATGCTAGCAAGCCTCCTGGACGACCAATTGTGTCAGGCATTGGAAGCCTGACTGAAACAAGTAGCATATATGTGGACCGAATTTTGAGAGGATTTGTAACCAGTTTACCATCATATACGAGGGATTCATTGGATGCCATAAAAAGGCTAAATGGCATCCAAGTTGAGGAAAAACAGTTCCTTGCGAGCTTAGATGTGGAGTCACTTTATACAAGTATTCCACATGAGGTAGGCTTAGGAGCTGTAAGCTATTTTCTAAATGGCAGAGGCAGACAATATCTTATGCATAATGCATTTGTCTTGGATCTCTTGGATTTTGTTTTGCAGAAAAACTATTTTGTTTTCAATAACAAATATTACCATCAAATTAGAGGTACAGCAATGGGGAGCACTTGTGCTCCCTCATATGCTAATCTCTATTTGGGGTGGTGGGAGCAGGAGATGGTCTTTTGTGAGACCATGGAGAAATATACGAATCATGTTGCCATTTGGCTGCGTTTTATAGATGATATCCTGCTCCTTTGGAATGGCACCCCTCAATTATTTCAAGAATTTGTGGCGGAAATTAACCACAATGATATTAACTTAACAGTGACTAGTGTTATTGACAACCAAAAAATTTCCTTTCTGGATATTCTTATTTTCAAGGGTCAAAATAATCAGTTAGAGACTACAGTATTTCGAAAAGAGACATCTACTAACAGTCTTTTAAAGGCAGATAGCCAGCATCCCATAACTCTAAAGAGAGGAATTCCCATTGGACAATATCTGAGAGTGAGAAGACTCTGTAGTACAACTGAGGAATTCAAAGTGGAAGCTAAAAAGCTGCAACAACGATTTAGGGCACGTGGCTATGGAAAAAATATTCTGAAACAGGCCTATAAAAGAGCATTGTTAGCGAACAGAGATGAACTGCTTAATCCGAAATCTCAGGGAGATTCAATAAATCAAAAGATCAGATTGATAGGTACATACAATTCCCAATATAAGGAAATCTCTAATATTCTAAAAAAGTACTGGAGTATTTTAAGACAGGATCAAGATCTATAGGAAGTCTTGTGTGTCGCACCTAGTGTGACATATAAGCGAAGTATGAATATAAGAGATATGTTGGTTCATAGCCATTTTTCCAAAGAAGGTAAAACTACATGGTTGAAATCAGAATTGAAAGGAACATACCCCTGTGGACAATGTACAGCTTGTAAATTTATTTCAAAAGAAAAAACTTTTACTAATCACAATGGATCTGTAGTATATAACATAAGACAATTCATAAATTGTAAATCAGTTGGGATTGTATATCTAATTGAGTGTAAATGTAAAAAACTATATGTAGGGAAAACCAAAAGACAATTTAAATCAAGAATCCTCGAACATCTAGGGGATATTAGGAATAGGAGAGAGAAACCTATTGCTCGCCATGTTATATCTGCACACAATGGTAATTTAGAGGTCTTGAAATTTAAAGGAATATCAAAAATAGAAATGACCTCAAGAAAAGGAGATTTGGATCATAAGTTGTTAATTAAGGAAGCTGAATGGATATATCGATTGGGCACTTTGAGTCCACAGGGTTTGAATGAAGGATTTACTTTTAATCCCTTCATTAAAAAATGGTGAATATTGCATAATAATAAATGGTATAACATTGTACTCTTACATTGGAGGTAGTGATATTTAGGGAGATGTTACAATAATTTGTTGTGGTGTCAATTATTTGTTGAGGTATGATTGTGAGATATATACACTCTGACAAATTAATACAAATATTAAGAGCAAGCCAAGAAAATTGATACTTGGCATTTAATTAAGTAGTGAATTGTAAACTATATTAATGTGATAACATCTGCCTGAACTGGATTTAATCTATAGAGAGAATACAGCAAGCACTACCACCGAGCATAGGCAGTGTAAGGGTTAATTGGTACTGCTACGAGTCAAAGCTATACAAAGTGATGTCACAACCAGCAAATGGTGTATTTCGAAGCGGATTGGTCTGAATTGAACCAATCATGTACATGCTATGAATTTGAAAAGGTTTATAAACCGGAGGAACCGACCCGCCAAATTGTATAAAAGCCCCTGACGAAGCCGGTTATACGGCGAAACGCGTTGGGCGGTGTAGCATAAGATTGAGGGTACTAAATGATGTTACCCAGTCGTCAATGTGTTAATAAAGGAGAATTTAACAGGCTAGGCTAGCGAGAGCGATTTAGCTTATGCAGGATTGTCCGCAATAATAGCAGCGTGTAAATATTGAGTAGGAGATGAGAGAAGGGCACTTATATAAGATGTGAGATACTGTAGAATATTGGGAGTTTACTAATAATAGATTTAAGATATAGATCGGAAAGGCATGTATTGAGTGTTCGGTGCGATGCGGAGTGATCTATCACTGAGATACTTAGTATCGTATCGACATCGGGGTGTTCATATATGAATGCCACTGAGTTATGCTCTGATATACAGGAAATAAGACACCTAAGAGACCTTGATATATGTGGCAACAAGTATCTATTTTATTTATAACAGAGATTAGATGAATGAGTTGTTTCATCAGATAGCTACAATTTAACCATTTGCTAAGATAGCAACAGAGAACTGGTAGTTACTGGTGCGATTCTAGACGATAGCTCAGAGATAGACGTCAGTCTTTATTTACTCACTTGTATATATCTTAGGGGATGTTCCTAGTTTCCTGAGTTCATCAATATTCTCCCACATTTATAACCATATGAACACTCTCACATACCTAATATCACGCAGCCTAGCATACTGATTTATACATCTGTAACACCTGAAGAGCTACACCGTGTTTTTAAAGGAACCACTATAGTAAAAATGGTTCCTTGTGTGATGTTATATGTTTGTTTTATTTTAATGATATGAATAAAGGTGATTTTAGGTCTATAGTTTCCTTGGTAATACTGAACTGGTCTCTATAGGGATTATTGCTAGAGACAGTGATTTCCCTCTATGACTGGACAGTGTATTTTTCTGCCTGGACTTGAGGGGACACTGGTATTTTTTCTCTTAGAATTTTTCCTCATTTCTTGTTTTTTTTTGCTTCTTATGTTTCATTATAAGACCTGCGGTATTCTACATTATTAATATTATTATTCCCTGAGATTATATCACTGTGTGGGGGGGTACTGAATGGCCTGTGTGGGGGGGTACTGAATGGCCTGGAGAGGGGTACTGAATGGCCTGGAGAGGGGTACTGAATGGCCTGGAGAGGGGTACTGAATGGCCTGGAGAGGGGTACTGAATGGCCTGGAGAGGGGTACTCAGTACCCCCCAGGCCATACAGTACCCCAGGCCACCACACTTTTGCAAATTATATAGGGAACATTGTACTCGCTACAGGCATAGCCACCAGGCCAGACAGCCAGCACACCCTCAAGCTATCCAGCCAGTAGCCAAGTAGCCTCCAGCCAACTGGCAAGAAGCTAGCCAGCAGTGTAAGGTTAGTTTTATTTATTTATTTTTTTAAACACAAGATTAATTTTATTAAAACAAGTTTACTTCTAAAATGGCGTGGAGTACCTTAATTTGTGTAATGTGAATATTCAGGATGGGAGGAGTGTGTGTGAGGGGGAGGATGGGGGGCTGAGAATGTAGTGGGAGGTGGGGCCAATGAGGTCACGGAGAGGGGCCAATGATGTAATTGGGCAAGGGGCCCAGACCTCTTTTTGGACCTCCCCTGCCTAGAATATGGAGTACAGTTTTGGGCACCAGTTTTAAAAGAAAAAAAAAAAAGGACTATTGAACTGGATCAAGTGCAGAGACATGTAACAAAACTAATAAAGAGTTTGTTTACATTAGAAAAGAGACTTCTAAGGGGTGATATGATTTCCATTTACAAAAAATATTGGAGATCAATACAAAGAACTCTTCAGTTAACTATTTACTCAAATAGCCAAGCTAAGAAAGGAAGGTCATCCATTAAGACTAGAGAAAAGGAGCTTTCGACTAAAACAAATGCAGGAATTTTTTTTCCAGTAAGGGCAATAAAATAATGGAATATTTTGCCTGGGGATGCTGTGCTTTAAGATACTGTAACTGCTTTAAAAAAGTAATGGGTAGTTATCTAGCACATAACAATATTGAGAATTATGACAGTTGGCTTCAACGCAGATAAGATGTTGATCCAGGGAACTACCTGACTGCCTTTTGGAGTGGAATATTTTTACCCACTTGGGGCTTAATTGGAAATAGTTTCAGTATTTTTTTCTGTTTTTTGAGGGGGGGGGGTTATTTTTTTGCCTTCCTCTGGATCAACAGGGGTGATTTGTCATGGGCTGGACTAGATGGACGCATGTCTTTTTTCAGCCCTATCAACTATGTTACTATGTATTTTAACTATTATAATATCTGGATAAAGCAACTGACAGCAGCAGGTGTACTCTTGTTGTACTCTGCAGAAAAAGCTCTGTCCCTTACGTCCAATGTGGAACACAGGAATCCTGGGGTAAAGTTCCCCCCTCCAGAGGGCAGGGCACTTCAAAAAGGCTTTACCCTACCTACCCCAGCTTTACCACATCCCCCAGTTTCAAGTGACCTAGCCTCAAGAAAATGGCAAGCTGGCATGGTCAGAAACAGTGTAAGTGGCTCCAACTCGGTAGAACTGTAAACATGTCAGTGAACTATGTATCTCACATAAATCTGCTTGTAGTAAATATCCGAGGTGTGCTGGTCTGGGACCCTCCTCTCCCAATATAACATCATAGAACAAGCAAGTAGACCGCACCAAAACATGGACTTCAACTTTAAGGTAGTTTTAAAATCAACAAATACCTTTATTTCTCTGAATAAAAATTCACCATTCCAGTGGGCTGTATGGCAGGGCATCTTCACAACAGGTGTTATTTCTACAGGTGTATTGAACTTGATCAGCCTACAGCACCTAGAATTCCCAGGTGGTCTTTCATCTAGTTACTTTCCAGGCCATAGCCTGCTTCACGTCTAAGTTTGAATGGGTTTGGGTGCATTCAGGCTTGTATGACCATAAGCTGGCATTGTCCTCTTAGATTTTAGTCTTCTGTATATGGGGCTGTATAATTCCCCTTTAGGCAGGTTCCCATTAACTGGCTTCCATGGAGTTGTCCAGTTCACGGGTGCATTTCTGGACCATTTCCCTAGAGAGGTTGACTTTATTATAAGTCTATTCCTCATTGCTGAACTTCTCGGAGGTTCTGTATTGATATAATGGCAGTCAATACAGAAGATTGGTAAGTTGACTCTGAGGGCTGTAGTCCTTACTGCTATGCCTGATCATAATCGGCACCCACTTTAAGTGAGGATATTGACTGTCTAGCACTCAATCCTTCATATTTTACATGGTTTCTAGGTTTGCCTTTAGTACTATGTGTTTTTACCCCTTTCTGTTATAGATGACATTTTGAAATATTTGCTTAGTGTGCCATGGAAAATTACAACACCCAGAATCCCCTTTTTTCCAGGCTGCGGACAGGGAGAGCTTTGGCAGCCATCTTTCTACTCCTATTGAAAAGCTATGCAAAGGCTGGACTCTCTTCTCTACTCTCCAGTTTAACTCTTTGTTGTCAGATAAGTACTGTTTTGGACATCTGTGTATTTTATCATATTTCCCTACTACTTTGGACTGCTTTGTCCTACTTTAGGGTTTTTTCTTTGAACATGTCTGATCCCAAAGGGCACATTGGGAAAGCCAAAACTAAGGATGCAGGGGCCCCATTAACTCCTCTAGAACAATGTTCCTCATGCCAGACTATTTTCCCCTTGCACTGTGACCTACACTACCCCCCCCCCCCCCAGGGCTCTCCACAGTTTGGGATAAGGCTCTGATGTCTTCAGTTGCTTCTATCCCTTCATCTATTCAAGGGATTATCCATTCATGGAGCCCCATAACCCCTATCAATCTGCAGTCTTAATTGGTGGAGACTCCTCTGTAGAGAATCTTGATAGTGACAGAAAGAAATGGCATCTTCCTTATATTTGGGGGATTCCCATGAGGATAACCCTTGCCCCTCAGCTGAGGGGCTTATCACAGATGTTTTAGAGACACTGCAAGTCTTAGAAGATGTCTGGTGAAGATAACCCTATTTGAGAAGGCTAAGACTTCTTCTAACAACGCAGAAGGAATCACCCATCTTTCCTCCCCATCGTTCTATGGACCAGGTTATCCTGGAAGAGTGAAATACCCCTGATAGGAAACTTTCTTAATAAACTGATCTCCAATGTTTATCTTTTCTCAACTGAAGCCTTGTCCCAATGAGCTATCCCACCTGCTATTGATTCCCCTGCCTCTCGTCTTTCTAAACCATGCTGCCTTTGGCACATGCATTAGCCCTTATGGATCAGGCAAATAACTTAGATTCCTTACTGAAGGCAAATTTTGTGGCCACCAGCCCTGCATCCCATTTTTGATACAGCATGGGTTACTAGAGCCATGGTTATCTGGGGTGTAGAACTGTCAAATGCCATTACAGCAGAGAAACTACTGGTCATGACAGCCAATATCATGGAGGCCAATGCATAACTTACTGAGACTTCTGATGTCACTAGATTTTCTGGAAAGGATTCAGCCCTTTCAGTGACCATGCATCACACCCTGTGTCTCACAATTTGATCCTCTGACCAATCTTCCCAAAAGTCTTTTGGTGTCCTTTCCTTTCATAGGAATACACCAGCTTTTTGAGCTGGACCTAGGTAAGGTCATTAGAGACGGTTGCCTGTAAACATGCATTTTTTTTTTTACCCAGGAAGATGTGTAGCTTTCACTACCCCCTGCCAGTCTAGGGAGCACAGTTTTCAAATCCCTCATGCCTGCCCCACCCCAAACAGGCTTAGCAGAACAAGTTTTCTCAGAAGTCCAAGGCTGATAAGCTTACTTCTGCATGACTCGTGAAGTCCTGGTCTGTACTTACCTTACCTCAGTCACATGGGAGTCTTCTGTGATGTCCCTGTGGGTTATAAGGGTCATTTCTGAAGGGTATCTCAGATCACAAATCCTTTCTACCTCACCAATTCTTTATGTGCAGAGTTCCTCGAGATCAAATTCGTGCATGTCTTTTTATAATGTGGTATTGTTGGAGAAACAGGTTCTGGTCCCAGTTCCAGTTCAGGAACATTTCACTGGTTTTACTCCAATCTTTTTGTTGTTCCTAAAAAAATGACATCTATTCTGGACTTGAAGTGTCTCAACTAATACATGTTGGCTTCGCACTTCAAGAAGGAAAGCCTGTATTCTATTATCTCCACCATGTGTTCAGGAGAATATATCTTGCCTCCCTGGACCTTCAGGACGCCAGTCTGCACTTACCACTTCATCCAAAGCATCAGCGATTTCAACACTTTGTCTTAGAGAGCAGTCATTAACAGTTCACTGTTCTTCCCCTTCAAACTAGCATCTGCTTCAAGGATCTTTACAAAGGTCATGGCTACTCTGGCAGTAAAAATCTGTACTCAAGGGATACCCTTGACTCATTATTTAAAAGTCTTCCTGTTCAGGCACACGTTTTAGACCATTCCAATGAAGGGATTTCGTGTAAGTAAGGAGATCTCGGCACTTCTCAAGCGCCAGCGTGTCGACCAACATGAACCTCCTGCTGGCAGCTTTACAGCTGTCAGTAGGAGAAATCAAACTTTAAACGCCCGTATCTCTTAAACCATAGCGGTTTGAGAGATACGTTTTTTTGCATTTAGATCAGCTTTTTAAGCTCTTCTAAATGCAAAAAAGTTTTTTCAGACATTACTAACACTTTAAATAGAGGCAGGTGTACATTTTGCATTATAACTGCAGTTTCATGTACATAGTGAACTCTGTTTGAGAATGGCTCTAAATCCCACCTCTTTATAAGCAATTGGCTGCAATAGACTTGAATGGGGGTGTAAGTAACCCTCTAGTTATTATTAGATAGAAGGAACAACTAGTAAGACACAAACACAGACATCAAAGTAAATAGATGGTAAATAGAAATAGCTGACTGCTGTTTGAAGGACACCAATCTAAGTCCCTCCTATGAACAAATTAAGAAAGTAATTTTTAGGGTATAATTCTCCTGTAATATAGATTTGCGGGATGCCTTGTGTGATCCTTCTTCTGAAGTTCTACCTTCTATTATTTCTAATACTGCCACCTTCCAGAACAACTTCTTGAAGCACATCTTTCTCAAAGTTCAATACAAAAGTAACATTTTGTGAGATAATCATAAGTAGATCATTTTCATTTTAAAGACTACTTATTGCAATTGTCCATCACATAAGCATTCAATGAAACCAACAGTTTAGCCCAAGGGTAGGAACTTTGGCTCTCCAGCTTTTGGGAACTACAACTCCCATCAGCGTAGCTGTTTGTGGATGATGGGAGTTGTAGTATTCAACAGCTAGTGAGACAAATATTTTCTTGTCTATACCTGGTTTAGCCAAACAGAAGCTCCTTCAAGCTTAGGTAAAACAATATTTTTGCAAGTGGGATTAAACCACCATCATATTGTACCTCTTTCTCAGATTTCTTCAAGTGGTTGCACCTATCTAGAAACGGGTAACCTGCCATGACCCACTCCTTCTGTATCAGACTCTGAAAGCCAACAATGGTACGGAAGTATGGATCCAGCATGAGCTGTACAAGGGAACCCACCACACAGCTCAGATCTCGGCCTTCCTCTTCTGTCAAGATAAATCGCATACACAATCACCCAAAATGATACAACTTTCACAACACACTGAGGAATAGAAACATACTAGTGTTACTTCAGTATCAAATCAATGGAAGATATTAGTAATTCTGGGCCTACTTCAATTCCTTCACTGCCTTAAATAAAGAATTCTTGCTTAGTAGACTTAAATTAACCCTTTGAGTGCCAGAGGGGTATGAAACGCATTAAAAAGCAATGTGTTGCGTACCTGTCTCTCAAAGGGTTAAAGAAACATTAACAACTATTAGTAAACAGGCTTACCTTAATCTGGGCAGAGAATACTAATGACCTCTATGATGCGATTTGGTGTACATTTATTCTCCAAATTCAGTCTTCAATTTACACTGGATATTTTTTTGTTCCCAGACCCCAGGACCCCATGCCCTACCCCCACACACTGCTGTATTCTTAGGAAGGAAAGAAAATGCTGGTGGGAGGATTCTGGAGTCCTGAATTCCAGCAACACAGAATCATATTTACCTTCTTGGACATGATATTCTATTCTAATTAAAGATTATTTATGGGTAACCAGTCCACACAGAATTGAGTCACAGAGGCCATTAGAATTTTCTGCCCAGATTAAAGTAAGTATTGGTTTATCATTAGGTGTTGAAACCTTTAACACTTTGAATGCCAGAGGGGTACACTACACAATGCTTTGCGAACTCCAACGGCACATTTAGGACCAGAGGGGTGAGCAATGGGTTAACCCTTTGAGTGCGCCAAAGGGGGTATGCAATGCATTGTGTACCCAATCTGGCACTCAAAAGGTTAAGCATCACTACTGAAAATATACCAAGGTACATCAACACATGCTCATATTTATAATAATAAACAGCTATGGAAACGTTTGTGGTTTAATCCCTTAAGAACCACAGGGGTGAGGGATGTGCAACAAGTTGCCTTAACCCTCTGAGTGCCAGAGGGGTACGCAACAATGCGTTGCGTATCCCTTTGGTACTCAAAGGGTTAAGGAGGTTAATAAGAACCTGAACATTTTTTGCTGTATATATTATACTAGTGTAAAAGCACGTGTACACGGGCCAAGTGTTTGGGCAGTGTCTACTGCGTATGACTGCATCGGACAAACACACATCTGGCCTTTTTATGTTATACAATATTCTAAATAGCCTAAATGTGGTTTGTATTCCAAAAGTCAAGTCAAGCTTGCATAGTCAAATGTGGTTGCAGCACATCACTTCTTCCTTTGGAGATATTACATTCTTAAGAAGAAAAGGTTTAGCAGAGAAAGTAGGGAAATGTGGAAACTATTAATCGATATATCACTTAAAAGAGGTTGAGACTGAACTGAAATATTTTTAAAAAACCTGTTATTCTACCATTGCATAGTAATCAGTCCATAGTTGAAGGACTTAAATTATGTCTGCTTTTCCCTTTAAGTAGAAGGGGGAGTTGGTATTTAATTATTTGGCAAGAAACATAAAGTTTCACAAAAATAGTAATTTTCTGACTCAACATCTGGACGAGCCCTTTACATCAGTTGACTTGGCAAGAGCACTGTATGAGTCATGCAGGTTTGAGATACAGAGAGGGAAATCCCTCCGTCTAGCAGCACATACCACAGAACACTGCACATAGTTGTGATGGTATTTAGTGGTGGGGGAAAGTGTGGAAGTGTAAATTAAGGGCCAGTTTTATATTAGTTGCCTTGAATGCTAGAGACATCTTCAGGACAAGAGGTGTTGCCAGCATCCAAGATGTTAAATAAGTAGCAAGCCTTTATTATGAAGGAAACCATACATATTGTAGAGCTTTTCCTTTTGGGTAAAACAAGAGTACTCTGCGTCAATGGAAAAAGCCCTGCAGTATATATTTTTCTCTATAATAAAACTTTGCTAATCCTTTTAAGTGGGCCCGTCATTTAAGACACATTTAGCATGTTTTACCGGGAATTAAAACCTTCCTAGATGCTATTCTGACAATTTTTCTGTAAAATACATTTTTTGAGATATCAGCCAATGTTTTGGTGGCACAGTGTGGCACTTTATGCTTATTCTATTCACATTATGCTAGTTAGCGGTTTGAGGTTTAACTTCTCTCTCACTGCACAATTAGAAATGCCCCCGTGTGGGGTGTTTTGTCTAGATTTATTCATATCATGGCAATATTGGCCCAGTGCAGGACCGAATTAGAATTAGGTGCCACGGTGTTACCAAGATATAAAGATTCATTTCTCAGAACTATTTCAATGACAAACAAATTGCTAGTACAGCATTGTGGCAGCTTTTAATTCTGGTTAAAATGAACTAAAAATATTCTAAGATGAATGGTCCATTTAAAATAGCAATGCATGACATTCTTGAAATGGAATCTTAATCAGAAGAAGAACCTTTAGGATGTTACCTCTCCAACACACTATGAAACAATGTAATTATTATCAGCAGCAGGGCTCAAAATTTCCACTCGCCACTAGCCAATGGTGAGTGAAAATTTAGCCCTGGCAAGTAGAAATTCAGCCCTGGTGGGTATGTTACGTCTTGCAGTGGAGAGTAACTTTTCAGGTCTGGCTAGTAGCAAAGTTTTAAGCCCTGATCAGCAGTATATTCATGGAGCCACTGCAAATAGTGCAGTGCTATAAAGGGTTGACTGGCCCAGGGGGCAGTTGCCCTCAGGCCAGTTGTAAGTCTCTCTTTCCATCCCTGGTGGCCCTCTTTTAGGTGATCAGACTGTGTGGTGTGTATATAAGGACATCACATTGCTCCACAGCAATAAATCTCACATAAATGTTTATTTAAACTTCAGTAGATATGTTTAGAAATTATTTTTGTAAATAAAATACTTAGGACTGGAAAGTTACTATGTGATAGGATATTATCTTGTTCTCACCTTGCAAGACAACTGAGCGACGCCTGCAGTCCAGCACATACACAAGTTCCGCAGCCTGCCTCAGAAACATCCTGTAGGGGGAAGAAAATCAAGCAAGTTATCAATGCTTTCTTATTTATTTAGCTTAACCCCCTCGGAGGTTAAAGAGCTCTCCAACACATGGGGTCACAATGCTTTGGAGATCTGTATGAGTGAAGGGATCACAAAATTCCAGTTAAACAAATACTGAAAACCTCAGACTTTATTTGAGTCTGTTATACATTTATATATGGTTGCCACCTGCCAAGTATTTTACTGCTGGGCCAGTACAAATTGTGCTTGGTGTCAGAAATATGTCTGTGGTATCATTAGGAATGTCAGTATTCTCTATCAGAAAAGGTGTCAACCCTACATTTGAAACATATCTCTAACATGAACACCACTCTGTACAAAATATGCATCTATTTTGTGAGGCTTAACTGGTCAGCCTGCTATTTGGTGTACAGAGAGTGCTTTATCAGTGTACGAGAATACTAAGCAATTAAACTTGGCAATAATATTACTATATTTTAATAAAGGATTTAGGCATCCTAGTTTACCTAACGAACTCCAGCCACCGTGTGTTTTCAAGGGACGAAAGCCACTTTTCCTCTGTTTCATCAAACGGTTCTAAGAGAGAATGAATATAAAAGAGATACAAATGTGAATTCAACAAGCAATAAGGTGGCCGTTTTTTTTTTTACTAATCAATGGATGTATGTGAAGTAGGCACCCAAATGGGAAGCTGTGTGGGGTAGCGGGGCCATTGAAGCAGAGGGGCTACCACAAGAACACCAGGAGGGGATTAGTAGTATTGATAAAAAGGTGGCATCATATCACCCAAGATCATTCACAGACAAATCTTGAAGTATACATGCATTTTACATATAAACAGTAATAGCTTTTGAGTGAAGCAGCTCCCAGCAGTTAGAATACCCTTGTTTTTACATAAAAGTGAAGTGCTCCTTCAAGTCCTTGGAATGTGCCCATCTGCTTTAAGAAGAAGATTGTAAGTGCCTATATATGGTTTGCCGTCACAATTTTCACAGCTGTTGGGTGGTTGAGGATGATGCGAGTTGTAGTCTTCAACAGCTGGAGGTCTGGCAATTGATTACCAGTATGTCAAACTCCTAATTGTTTATTGTAACTACTTGCAGCATTACAAGAAGACAAATGACTGGGCGATGATCCCACAAGTAGAGGAATTGGATAAAGGACAGGTCATGTGATTTCACACAAGAAGCTGATGCATCATGAAGGAACAATGTCAAAGTCTGTAAAATATTATCCCCCATTTTTTTAACCTGTGTCTGCATTTTATCATATTTACTTCATAGCAATTTTATCACAAGTGTTAGTGATTACATATGACAGGGCTTTTAATATTTTGCAAATATTTTAGAGTCAACTATATGTAGGACCTTTGGGTTTGATCGTTCTGCTTTCTGCCTGGGTGGTAACAGCTAGTTCATTCTGTAATCAATTAACATAAAATAACTTGGGGTTATTACCAGAGTTTTTCAACCTCACTCATCAAATACATTTGACAGTGCAGGTTTTCTGGATTTCACTGTGTAAGCACAGTTATGTAATTAGCAGACCTTTCACCTATGGTCAGGCATGGAAAGCCAGAATACTTGCACTGTTAAGGGCACTTTATAATGATTATTCTTTATACTTTTTTATAATGCTCTGTACCTTCCACACTATCCATAACTGTATAGTTTAATTGTAATTCAAATTTTAAGGTTTTCCCCTCCTGCCCCTTTTCAAGATGTCACTCTCTTCCTTCAGATCAGAAAGCGGTCCAGACGCTGTCAGTGTAAGGAAACCACTGCTCTGCTTTATCAAAGGGGGCAGGGGTTTCCTTATACAGACACAGATAATATTGTCCCTCATTGTGATCTGTCCAGTCAAGCAACTGGATTTCAGATCTAAGGGAAGAAGAGTGACATCGAGAAAAGGGGCTGGAGGGGGAAAAACTTTAAAATATAATTGCAGTATAACTATATGGATATGGACAGTGTGGAAGGTACAGAGCATTTTTAAAACTTATAAAGAATAATTGGAGATTATTTATAGTGTGACAATACCATCTCTTTATGGACAGTGGTTGAGAAACTTCTGATGTGTCAATTACATAGCTGTGTAAAAAGGGCTTGTTTAGATAATAAGTGGCTGTATGCTAATTACCCAAACCATTTATTAGTATTATTATTCATATAATCATTTATTATTATTTTTATCATTATATAATTTAAGATGAATGAGTCTTTAAGGCATATGCGAAAAGGTAAATAAGAATTATTATGGTAAAAAAGCAGTAGAGTATTCATAAAATTAACCTTTTGGATCCTATAGACATCTCCAGTGCATTTCAAAGCACCCAAGATGTTAAAATTACCCATTTGAGTCAAAAAGAATTTTAAAGGGGAAACTACCCCCCCAAACATACCATCTTATTTGATTCATCTACTAAAATGGTCTATAGATTGGATTTTTTTTTTTTTTTTTAAAGTACATACCTTATTAGATATTTGCTATAGAATTTCTCTGTGACTTAACCAGTTCAGCTTTCTGTAGCCCCAGAACATCCCATGTCCTCAAATTCTCCTCCCACCTCCATACCAGCTCTCTCATTGGGAGCATATTCACACTTCCCTTCATATTGATATGCAGCATATATAATGGATCAGCAAGTTCCCATACAATTAAATCTTAGTCTCCCATAATGAAAACAAAACGTATTTACAAAGCTTTAGTGGCAAGTGTGCAGGAATGAGCAATGTATTAAGTGTTGCATTATCATGCAGTGATGCTAGTAGTTTCATTCCATCACATTGCAACGCTTAATGACTGAGGCAAAATACATACTGGTGAAGTGGACAGTGACACTTATGACACTTTCCACTTCACCAATATGCATTTCGCCTTGATCTCACTACTAGCATCACTACATCACCTTGCAATGCTTAATACATTATTCATTCCTGTACACGTGGCACTAAGGCTTTGTAAAATAGGATTTTAGTCTAACCTGTTAAATCCTTTTCTCTTAGTCCATACAGGTTACTGGAAACTTTGGGTAGGCGATCAGCCCCTTTAATAGCCAGGAACAATTCTGAGAAGTGACTGCTGGGTGGAGCCTACCTCCTCTCCTTAGCCTGTAGCTAGCCAATCCCCAACCACTAAGATTTGCACACTAACTATTGACTAGGAAGTAAGAAGGTAAAGGAAGACTCCTGTGAGCATGAACCCGAAAAGACCCCCACGTTCTGCCACATGAGAGCCAAGCATGGTCCCTTGACAGGGTGGGAGACCAGTAATCTGTATGGACTAAGAGAAAAGGATTCAACGGGACACACTAAAATCCTCTTTTCTCTGTCGTCCAATACAGGTCACTGGTAACTTTGGGATGTCCAACCATTAAGTTCCCCAGGGCGGGAAGAAAGGTGGGAAGAAAGGCAAGGACCAAGCGCAGGCCCCCAAAGTCACCAGAGCACCAATGAACCTACAGATCATAAATAGCTCAAAACTAACTGCAAAGTGTCAACGGACACTGAACAGGGGTAAAAACAAACCCCATGAACTGTTGCACAGCACACTGAACTAGAGCCAACAGGGCTCAAAAGTGAAACAGTACGGAGAGACTAAAGAGATCCTAGACAGGCAAGGCTGCCTCC
Organism: Rhinophrynus dorsalis; assembly: GCA_037306005.1. NCBI lineage: Eukaryota > Metazoa > Chordata > Amphibia > Anura > Rhinophrynidae > Rhinophrynus > Rhinophrynus dorsalis. The sequence goes on along the minus strand of CM074721.1, from coordinate 375,869,189 downwards.
AGGATCTTCCTCCCAAAGCTGGCATCAGCTGATGCCAGAACATCCACATGATAGGTATGAGAAGGTATGCACGGGCGACCAAGTGGCCACTTTGCACAACTGATCAGCTGAGACCAGATTCTTGTAGGCCCAGGATGTCCCAATAGACCTCTCAGAATGATCCGAAGTTCCAAAGTTCGTAAGCCTTACAAATCGTGGACTTTATCCAAGATAGTTACCTTGGAAGCAGGCTTCCCTGCCCTAGGACCCTCAGGAATGACAAAGAGTGTCAGACTGCCTCAAGGACTCGATGCGATGCACATAGAACTTGAGACAACGCACAACATCCAACAGATGAAGATCCCTCTCTTTGTCAGAAGTAGGGTTAGGACAGAAGGAAGGGACCACAATCTCCCGATTAATGTGGAACTCAGATACCACCTTTGGGAGAAACTCTTGTGAGGTGCGAAGCACCGCCTTGTCCTTGTGAAAGACAAAAAAGGGAGGTCTACAAGACAGGCCATGCAGCTCCGCAACTCAGCGAACAGAAACAATAGCCAGGAGAAAGGCCATCTTCCTCTAAAGACCATTTTAATAGACAAATCAAATAAGATGCAATGTCTTGGGGGTGAAAGTTCCCCTTTAAATTGTTGCATACTGTACAGCTGATTTGTCAAATAATTTCTTCATTTTTGTCTTCATACACATGCCCAATTGTCCACTTCACTGAATAAAACCACACAATATTACTAGGCAGTAAAGCAGGGGGGCAGGCCATTTGTTCCATCAGATTAACTAGACTACATTAGATCAGGGATTACCAAATCGATCCTCAAGCAATGTCAACTAGCAGAAATTAATCCAGTGATAACCAGAGGGGTATCCAAAGCATTGTGAAGCAATGGTGTTAAAGGAACACTACTACTTAAAATAAGATTTGGTTATATACTGGTAATTTTAAATCACCTGGGCTTTATGTATAAAAGCCAAGTGTACCAATTCTGGAGCAAACCAAATGCACCACAGGAGACAAACATTCCAGTTGACTCAAACTTTTGAGTGCTTGAGAGGTATCCAATGCAGATAACTCTCTGGCATTCACATGGTTAAATGTAGGAGACCTCAATAGCATTCAAGAGGTTAAAAGTTCAAGTTAAATCAATGGACATTTTTATTTGTTCTCTATTGCACAATTTTTTTCACCCTAGAATTGGTGCGCTTAGCCTTTATTCAGAAGTCACATTGGATTTCAAATTACATAGCCCAGTTTCATTTTTAGACGTCAGTGTTCCTTTAACCCTTTGAGTGACAATGTTATCAAACGAATTGCAAAACAATGCATTGGATACCTCTCTGGTGCTCAAAGGGTTAATGTCTGCCAGTTGCATTGCTAGAGGACATATTTGGTAATTAATTTCTGATCTACTATGTAATAGTCAATCTGCTGAAATAATAGGGCATTTACCATATATATTTGAATATAGATGAAGGTTTTTTCAGGCAATTTAGCCTGGCGAACAAGCCTTATATTCAGGGTCGTCCTTTATTTGGTCTGCCCGTCTGACAGGAAGAAAATCCCATCCAGCATGCAGTCCAGTAGATCTCCGTCCCACAGTACTAATGGACCCAGCAGTCTTCCTGGAGTGTAGTCCACCTCCAAGAGGACACTGCTCAGCGCAGAAAGCTTTCCAGGACCCTTCAATGTTTAGGCTCCATACGCATTGATAGGTTCTGCAAGGACCATTCTGCATTGCGCAATATCAGTGTGGAGGCGGGTAGAAAATTCAAACATGCTTCCTGCCAGACAGCATTTCAGGAAAAATGCTGATTCCATTACTGCAGGAGGGAGGGAGGGAGAGCAATGTGAGAAATGTTGAGTGTGAAGAAAAGAAAATTCTGTAATATAAGAGGGTCGCCCAAATGTTGCTTAGTCACCCTATAATAAGGATCACCCTTATCCGGGCAAATATGGCAACTGCATATAATTTCTAGGTGATTTCCCTACTTCAGTGCAGGTATGTGAACCATAGCCACACACCTTTTCATAAATGTGCATGCGCTTAGGCATTATAATCCTAAAGGCCTGGCCTGTTAATGTTTAATAAGGACAGGATTGGGGACCCCTGCAGTACACTTTTCATTTGTGACAGAAAGTTCAATCTGAAAAACAAGTCTGGGGAAGAAGGTGACGTTGAAGCAGAGTGGGATATGAATGCTAAACAGATTAAACATACCCTTAACCCCTTAAGAACCGGCTGCTCATGCAAAGTGTTGTCACTTAAAGCGGAACTACCACCCAATAATAAGATAGCATCACATCATTGGCCATCTGGGAACTAGCTGCTCAGTAGCGCTAGTCCCCAGAGAAATCTCTATTCTTCTTGGACTGACAGCAAGACAGAGAGCGGACATCTTGCCCTAGTGACGTTCACGCGCCTGCGCTGTCAGTCCCAGCTGGATCTAGGAGGCGTTGCTAGGAGCCATTTGGCTCCGGCTGGGACTGACAGCGCAGGGGTGTGGACGTCACTAAGGCAAGACGTCCGCACTCCATCTTGCTGTCAGTCCATGAAAAATAGAGATTTGTCTTTAATCCGGTAAGAATTCTGGTGACTAGCACTAAGGAGCAGCTAGTTGCCAGATGTGCAATGATGTGATGCTATCTTATTATTGGGTAGTAGTTCCACTTTAAGGACCAGGGACCATTTTTTTTCACTTTCTGATTCCAGACTCCCCGAACAGCGCGCAGCTGCACTGGGAGCCCGGAATTCCATGACGGTCCAGGACCGTCATCGGTCCTTAACTGAAAATAAGCCATGACGGTCCTGGACCGTCATGGGTCCTTAAGGGGTTAACCAAACATTTTAGAAATTGCCTTAAAGGGGATCTATCACCCCTACACAAATTAATCTTAATAGTTAGATTATATAGCGAATATGTGTAATGCGGTATTCATTTTGTATTTTAAATCGTTATTTTGCTGAAACTGAAGGAATAATAATGCCCTGCACCCTGCTTCTGGACAGACTGCTGTTACCAGCTCTGTACCGCAGTCTGTCACTCTACCTCTGCTCCCCTCCCTCTATCCAGCCTCCTCCAATGACAGAGGCTTTCTGCCTGTAAGCTGGAGTGCTCTCATTGGCCAGAGATCGCTCCGGGTTACAGGCATCAGTGGAGGCTGGACAGAGGGAGGGGAGCAGAGACAGAGTGACAGACTGTAGTACAGAGCTGGTATCCGCAGTCTATCCAGAAGCAGGGTAGTATTTATTCCTTAGATTTCTTTCAAATAGTGGTTTAAAAACTAAATTAATGCAGTATTACACATATTCGCTATATAATCTAACTATTAAGACTAACTTGTATAGGAGTGATAGATCCCCTTTAAAATTTACAATCTTATTCACCTCTTCCAACAGCTTCTTGGAATAGAAACACTTCCTGCTTTTTGTGAGCAAATACACTCAGTTTTCTCAATGCTAGTCCTTAGGGCACATCAACAAGACAGCTTTTCATGATGTCCCTGCTTAATCAAAGGTGAGGAATCAAAGGCTCAGCAATTGTGACTGACCTACCTGTGTTTAATTTGGGCTAGCCTGAAAACCAGGCTTGTTGGTGGGCCCTGAAATCCTGAACTAAGAATCATTACTCTAGTGGAAGAGTGGTCAGTTTGTTTTCAAATCCTGAAGGTCCAACAGCAACTCCCAGCTGTTGTAAGGGAGTTAATGAAGGGCTAAGACAGGAAGTGTCTGCATGGCATGCCTTAATTAGCATTATATAAGCCTAAATAACTCAAAACTAGTTTTCCAAATATAAAATGGCAAATACAATGTACAGGTGGTTTTGAAAGCAAAACCAATGAAGTGGTTTTCAAGTTACAGCATCCCTACAAGGCATCATAAATTAGACAGGAATTGCAGTGTATTAAAAGGAGATTTTTTTTTTTTTCAACAAGTCAGAGGGAACCAACAGCATTTAACACAGGCATCATTGTGTAGCCCTTGATTGATCACTAAAGGCTGTTTTTTGGGTTAAAACAGAGACGCCCTAAAGGATGTATTCCTGGGTCCTGAGTAACAAGTGGGAAAAAAATAATTTCAGTCTGATGCTTCACTGTATTCAGGTTTTATTCCGTTGGTGGGGTATGCACTAAGGGGTGAAAAAGAGGTGATATAGTAGAGATGACTCCAGTGATATCACTTCCCCAGTTCCTATGCTATTCCATGGAGCCTATGCACCTATAATTATTCAACTTTGGAGGTCTTAATGCATAGTCTCTATAGAATAAAATAGGAACTGGAGAAGTGATATCACTGGAGAAGTCATCTCTGCTTTATCGCCTCTTTATCACATCTTAGTGCATTACCTATAGGACTCCTTCCAACCAGACTAAGACTCTACTTTAGTAGACAAGATATCCAAGGCTGTTTAAACATTATTTCTTGAAACAAGGTTCAAGATCCAAATTCATAGGGCTATTAGGATTTTCTGACCATAGTAAATGTACTTGTGGAGGGACCTGTGAACGTTCCTTTAAAATCCATGGTCAGATTACTCAGGATTAGAGGACATACTGGGGATCACTGACAAACTTCAAATTGGCTATTGTGGACCAGGCTGGGACTATAGCAGTCATCCCCCACAAGAAAAAAAACCCTGATACAAAGAAGGAAACGTGAGAATTTATCAACTAGAGGGTAACCATCACTAAAATGTTACTGTTTTGTTTTTGTCTACAGAAGAATGGTATTGATTGCTCTGTTTTTAGTGCCCTAGATCGCTAGCTGAAATTTGCTCTGGGGTATTACACTCGGATTCTAGCCACTCAGCACATTGTTGTGTAATGAAACAAGTCACACAGAACAAGCTTTCCATCTATAGAGGTGAAAGTCACTGGATGAATGACCGAGTGATAATTAGCATGGCACATTAACAAAAAAAAAAAAAAAAAAACTTAAATAAATGTTTTATTTTAACTCCTTGATGACCAGCGGGGCATGCAACACATTGCTCTCAAATGTGTTGCACTCCCCCTCTGATACTCAAAGGAATAAATAATAAAACAAACCTAGTTAGGGAGAGATGTTCAAAAAGTCGTCATAATTAAAAACTTGTTGGATCATGAGTTGGTGGTAAAAGAAGGACCATATTTTCATAAGTAAATCCGTCACGTTCAAAAATTCATCTAAAGAATTAAAAATGACGGTAAGAAGATCTCATTGAACATTGCCGTTAAAAATTCTGATCTTAAAAATTGTCTTTGAAACGAAAATTTTCCCAGAAACAAAGACTTTTTTTCGTCTTTGAAACAAAACATTGCTTCTCAGTACTTTAATTTGGCTTCTCCAAGTTTAGACCATTTTTATTATGTCGGGAAAAATGACGTTAATCAGACAAAAAAAATGACATTCAAACGAATATTTTTTTCTGAAAATACCTCACATTATGATGGAAGATTAAACCACACCCACTTTTAAGACGGCTTTTTCCCTTTGACGGAGATGGCGGAATTGGATGCAAAAAATTACGGAAACATGTCTGAGAATTGACGGATCATGGTGTAAGAACTTTTTTATTCTGATTACAGACAGTTCCAGTTACCACCACTTTCTGAACATCTCGCCCTTAGTGTACAATATGAAAACATATCCCTTACACTTTATGTTGCTGCTTCATTTCCCATGATTTTACACGGTGCATCTCTAACTCTAAAGTAATCTCTGGTGCAATTCATATGTGTGTGTGTGTGTGTGTAATATTATATATATATATATATATATATATATATATATATATATATATATATATATATATATATACATACATACATACTTTTTTTTTTTTTTTTTTTTTTTTTTTGAGTAAAGTAAAACTATGTCTAAAATATAAGCTTCTATTATATGAAGGAGTATGTTGAAACAGTCACAGATATTTAAAATTCCATATTGTGATAGGATATTACACGTGCAGTTTGTTTGTAAACCTCAGGGAAACCATTTTATCTTGCGTGCAGCACTTTGTGCTCATCTGTACACAACTATAACAAGTGAAAAGTGCAAATACAAGCGCTCTCCACACCCTACTGATTTAAAGGCATAATAATATCTAAAAATGTAAAAAAAAATATATATATATTTTCTAGGTTTTATCCTCCCAAGTACAACAAGGGTACTCCCACTGCTGAGACATATTTTATTTAAAATTTTTACATTTCAAACTTGAATGTTTTACACGCAGTATCACAGTGGCCTGAAACTGCACAGTGGCACTGTTGGTACGCCATGCTATGAACAGCTCTACCTAGTTGACCATAAATCTCCATAGGATGTTGTAGCAACAGCGCCACTGTACAGTTTCAGGCCACTGTGATACTGCACCTAAAAAATACACATTTGAACTGTAATAACTTTTAAATAAAATACCTTTCAGCAGTGGGAGTAACCTTGTTTTAGGGGGATAAACACTACAATATATATATATTTTAACCCCTTAACGTCCGGCGGTCCTGGGACGTTTCCGTCCCATAAGTACCGCATTGAACCACGTGGACGCGCCGGTACATGTGACCTGTTGCGTGTATCGGCGCGTCACTATGGGGCCTGATAGAGATTGCTCCGATCTTGGAGCGGTCAATTTCAGGTCCTATTTTTACTTACAGCGCTCCCGGTAGAGCGCTGTAAGTAAAAAGTACGTGACGTACTATGACAGTCATCGGTCCTTGAGTATTTCAAGGACCGTGACGGTCATAGTACAGCACAAGTCGTTAAGGGGTTAACATATTATGTAATACCATCACTTTAAAAAACTACATAGGATATTAATACGTTAAAAGCTAACAAACAAAAAAATATATGTTCAACCTCAGCCTTTTACCAGTTAACCCTTTAAATGCCAGATGGGTTCCCAATTTTTCTGCTCAGATTACACAGTGGGGGTTTATTATTATGTGATAGTCCTGTTCCTTAACCCCTTGGATGCTGAAGACCCCTCCAGCAATTGTTTAGTATCCAAGGGGTTAAAACACTACTATTTATTGTACATGCTTATTAGTGATAGCATCATTAATTTTATTTTTGTTTACCAATCATTATGTCAGTACAACTGTAACAGTACTGTGAAATGAATTTCTGTTTTGAACAATACAAAATGCAGAGTCACTGGAAATACAAGGCAGGACTCACCATTAACACACAGCTGTTTGAGCTTACTGAAGGCTGCCTGGATCTCCTGGATACCTGGCAGATTGTGGTCCAGGTCACATTTGTAAACATCGCTCCTTAGAGGGTGGCTTCTGGCGATTCCAGCACAAACCCTTAAGAAGGGGGAAAAAAAAAAAAAAAGAATGTAAATCAGATGATCATCACAGAAGACCAATCAAAATCACTTTCTTTCTTCACTAAAAATGGAAACATACTGGGCCTTATGCACAAAAGTAAAGAGGAGCAATTCTCAAACAAACCAACTGCACTACAGTGGACAAATAAAACTTCCCATTGATGTAAATCAGGATTTTAACTTACTGAATGCTAGAGAGGTCTCCAATGCATTGTGAAGAGATGCGCAGGAGACCTCTATAGCATTCAACAAGTTAAAAGCTTAATTTAAACCAATTAGAGGTTTTGCTGTGTTTTTTCTTCCTTATGCCGATGGCTTGCTCCAAAATTGCTTTAAACCCCTTAAGGACTCTTGACGTCCTGGCACATCATTGGTTGGGGAGCCATAAGGACCCATGAAGTGCCAGGACCGTTATAGAATTCAGGGCTCCCCGCGCAGCTGCACGCCGTTCATGGAACCCTGAATCTGATTCGGAAAAAAAAAATTTGGTCCGTGGTCCTTAAGTGCTGGCCGGGTTCGCTATTGGCCAGTTCTTAAGGGGTTAATTTATGTATCAAACCAAACCTCGATTTCACCCCACCACTAACACATGAAAACTTGGCTTTAAAGGAGATGTTTCACCCCTTCACAACTTAGCCTAAATCGTTTCATTATATATTATAACTACTGAAAAGTGTAAACATTAATAAAAAAAAAAAAAAAAAACACTTGCTTGGAGATATTTAAAGAATAAATGCAGCTCTGTACCCACTTTCAGCCAGACTGTGTTCAACGGATCTGTACCGCAGTCTGATGCTTCTACCTAGCCTCCTCCAATGATGGAGACTGCAGTACAGATCTGTTAAACACAGTCTGGCAGGAAGTGGGTACAGAGCTGCATTTATTCATTAAATATCTCCAAGCAAGCGTTTTTTTTTTTGTTTAAATAATTACACTTTTCATTCGTTATAATATATAATGAAATGATTTAGGCAAAGTTGTGAAGAGGTGAAACATCCCCTTTAACCCCTTGCCTGCCAGAGGGGTATGCAACACATTTATTTGCAATGCGTTGCCTACCCCTCTGGCACTCAATGGGTTATGAAAAGAGGATTTTAGTCTTACCTATTAAATCCTTTTCTCTTAGTCCAAACAGGTTACTGGTAACTTTGGGTAGGCAATCCGCCCCTTTAATTAGGCAGGAACAATTCTAGAAGTGAATGCAGGGGGTGGAGCCTACCTTCTCCTCCTTGTCTTCAGCTAGCCAACCAGCTCCAGTAAGATTTGAGACACTAACTATTGACTAGATAGTAGAAGAGAAAGAAGACTCCTGCGAGCATGACCCCAAAGGACCCCCACGGTCTGCCACAGGAGCCAAACATGGTCCCTTGACAGGGTGGGAGACCATTAACCTGTATGGACTAAGAGAAAAAGATTTAACAGGTTAAGACTAAAATCCTCTTTTCTCTGTCTTCCAATACAGGTTACTGGTAACTTTGGGATGGTATTCCATTTCTAACAGAAAAATAAAACATTTTCTAAAACTATAGCAGAACTGTTCTCTAACCTGCGTCTTCACCAAGGAACAAATCTTACTGGAGCTGGTTGGCTAGCAGCAGCCAAGGAGGGAAGGTAGGCACCACCCCCTGCATTCACTTCTAGCAATGTTACCACCTAATTAAAGGGGCAGATCACCTACCCAAAGTTACCAGTAACCTGTACTGGACAACAGAGAAAATATATTCGGTATAGAAAACAAAGTGATTTCAGTTTATCTAGAGCTGAAAAGCACAAAAAGTATGTAACGTCTTGGGTGTATGGAAAGGGAGAAATTTTTTCTTACTGATATTTCCTTTTATTCTGTGTCCCTCCACGGCGATAGAGACAAGCGGGTTATGTCACTTCCTCCCATCTGGCGTAGAACCAATGAAAAAAGGTTTAAGAGGAAGTCCCAGACTCCCCCAGGCAGTCATCCTTTGTCATTGCTAAAAAACAGAAGCAAACAACATTAATGGGCAGGGAGCGCCGTGGAGGGACACAAAAGAAAAGGAAATATCGGTAAGAAAAAATTTCTCCCTTTCTTCTGTGTCCCTATTCACAGCGAAAGAGACAAGCGGGATATACCAAAGCAGTGTCTAAATGGGTGGGAAGAAAGTAAAGTAAAGAACCTTTCCATTAACCATGTAGCTGCCCCAGCTACGTGATTTTAAGATAGAGTATATTAAGAGAAAGACCCTCGTGATGTAAGTGAAGGGTATAGCCAAAGGTTACCTTTCCTGTGTGTAAAGCAGCATGTAACACCTTTCTGCCGAATCTTGCTTCTATGGAAGCTCGGACATCCAGATGGTAATGTTTGATAAAGGTAGAAACGGATGTCCATGTTACGGCTTTACAGGTGTCTTCAGCTGAAACAGAAGCCTTTGAGGCCCATGAGGTGGAAACAGCTCTTGTAGAATGGGCTTTAAGCTCTTTTGGCGGATCTTTGCCTGCCGACATACATTGGGTGATCCACCTTGAAATAGAGGCTTTAGAAGCTGCAGAGCCTTTGAATTTTCCCTGAAAATGGACAAATAAGGAATCGGAAGTTGTATAATTCTTTGTCCTTTCAAGATAAATGGACATGCATTGGACTAGATCTAAGTTATGCAATTCTTCTTTTTTCCCTTTAGGATTGGGAAAAAATGATGGCAATATGATGTCTTGGTTCAAGTGAAATTGTGAGACAACTTTTGATCTGAATTCCGTGCTAGTTCTCAAGAATACTTTGTCCTGGTGAAAAACGATATAAGGAGATTTTGCGATAGGGCTTGAAGCTCTGAAACTCTTCTTGCGGAGGTGATGGCTGTTAGCAAAACCTTTAAGGTAAGGAATTTCAGAGGGACCAAATCAAGGGGCTGGAACCTAGAGGATGCAGACAGTTGATTCAGAACTAGGTTCAGGTCCCAAGGAGGAACCACCTGTCTCAGTCCGGGCCTGGACTTTGTTACTGCTCTCATATATTTTTTTTTAACTATATGTTCTTCAGCATATTGTTGGGCCAATATTGCAGAAATAGCAGATAGCTGAACCCTTAAGTAAGAAGGGCTCAGGCCTGATTCATAGCCCTTCTATAAAAAAATCCAAAATGTTGGATGACGATATAGCTTCTCTATGAATATTGGATCTCCTGCACCAGTTACTGAAAATTGACCTAATCCTGAAGTATATATTGGAAGTGGAAGCTTTCCTGCCAGATAGGATGGTATCTATGACCTTATCTGAAAGTCCCCTGGATCATAAAGAGCTCCTTTCAGCTTCCAAGCCGTTAGCGTCAAAAGACCCGGATTGTGATGAAGTACTGGTTCCTGGGATGACTGGAAACTTCCAAGGTTCCTCTACTGACAGGTTGATCAGGTCTGAGAACCAGATCCTCCTTGTCGAGTTTGGGGCAATAAGAATCACTAGAGCCCTGTCCCTTCCTATTTTTCTGATGACTCTTGGGATCATTGGAATTGGAGGAAACAGGTAGGCTATTGAGAAATCCCATGTTTGAGCCATGGCATCCAATCCCAGCAAACTTGGGTTCCTTGACTTTGAGAAGAAGTTCTCTGTCTTCCTGTTGTCCTCTGAAGCCATCAGGTCTATACTGGACTTCCGAATTTCTTGACCACTTGTTTGAACACTTCCAGATTTAGAGACAATTCTCCTGGGTCCAACTGGTTCCTGATAATTCAAATTTCCCGGAACGTGAAGAGCCGACAACATGACCACATTGTTTTCTGCCCATGCCAGAATTCTCCCTACTTCTGCACTTAAGGCCTGGCTCCTTGTTCTGCCCTGGTTCATTAAATATAGGACTGCTGTCATGCTGTTTGATATAATTTGAACCGGTTGGTTCTTCACAAATCTGCCGAAGCCCTGCAGACAAAGCCAGATTGCCCTTAATTCCAGAAGATTGATGTGCAGTATCCTCTCTTGGGAAGACCACACTCCCTGTATCGAGTTGGTGTTGTAACTTCCTCCCCAACCAGTCAGACTTGCGTCTGTTGAAATTCTGTGCCACTGGAAGTCTAGTAGAGAGACCCCCCTCTTTAGATTGTTTTGATATGTCCACCAAAGTAGCTCTTTCTTTACCCATGAGGATAAGGGAATCCTCTGGGATGAGTTGCTGGTGTTCCTGTTCCATTGGGACAGAAACAGAGACTGAAGAGGTCTCATGTGAAATCTTTACCAGGGCAGTATTTGCAGGGATGATGTCAGGACTCCTAACAGCTGCATGTAGTCCTAAGCCGTCTGTATGTTCATCTTCCGGAATTGTTTCACCTTGGTGATGATCCCCTCTATCCTTGAGGGTGAGTGGGTTATTAGGTTGTTCGTCGTATCTATTACCAATCCCAGGAAGGTCAAAAGCTGTGATGGAATGTGCTGACTTTTCTGATGGTTTATCAGCCAACCTAGGCTCTGAAGATGAGACAGAGTTAATTCCGTGTGATGAGCTGATTGTTCTTCTGTGTCTGCTACCAGAAGGAGATCGTCTAAGTATGGTATGATTAGAATTCCCGCTCTCCTCAGGGGTTCCAAAGCTGCTGCCAGGACCTTTGAAAAAATCCTTGGAGCTGAAGACAGCCCAAATGGCAGAGTTCTGAATTGCCAATGATGCCCCTCAAAGAAGATTCTGAGGTACTTCATGTGAGAGGACATTATCGGGATATGATACTAGGCATCTCTTAGATCTATTGTTGTGAGGAAGGAATGCGGCCGAACTGCTTGTATAACTGATGGTACTGTCTCCATCTTGAATGGCTTCTTTTTTATAAGCTTGTTGAGAAGTTTCAGATCTAGGATGGTTCTGAAGCCTCCTGATGCTTTTGGAACAGTAAAGATTATTGAATAAAATCCTTCCTTTGGATTCTGTAAGGCTGGCTCTGTTACATAGTCTGCGAGATAGTCTGATAGATTCTCTTAACTCCAGGGCCTTCATTGTATCTTGTGGTGTTCCTGAAGAGATTCTTGCGGGGTAGACTGATGAACTCTAACGGACACCCTGCTTCCAGTATCTGGTGTACCCATCTGTCCAGGTTAGTATTTTGTATTCAGTCCTGGATGAATAGTACTAATCATCCACCAACTGGAGCTGGAAGCAGAGCCCGCTGAATCTCATAAGGTTTCTCGCTTGAACTGACCGCCTCTGGGGGTGCTCTTTTTAAAGGATCCCCTTGGAGGACTGTGTAAATGAAGATTTTCTTTGAACGTATGCGCGGGAAGACTGAAAACGTCTGGAGTCATGAAATGGTCTCTTGCTTATAGAGGAAAATCTTGAGGGTGAATTCCTTCCTCTTCTGTCTTGAGGGTGAAAGGAACTTTTTCCCCCTGTAACTTTGATAATTTCATCCAGCTGATTCCCAAATAACGTGGAACCAGTGAATGGGAGAGATACCAGCTTACTTTTGGATGATGGATCAGCACCCCAATTTCATAGCCATAAGGCTCTCCTGGTAGTCACAGAAAGGGATTATGATCTTGTGCCAAGTCTAATCAGATCCCAAGAGACGTCACAGGAAAAGGCCACAGCTTATTTGATGGTAGCTACTTCTTTTATCAGTTTCGATCTTGAAACAGATTACTATCTTTTGCTCCAGTTGAGACAGCCAAATTCTGACTGTCCTAGATACGAAGGCAAAGGCTGTAGCTGCCTTTAAGTTCTGACCTAGGATAGAGAACTGCTTTTTAAAGGCACTTTCCATTCTCCTATTCATGGGATCTCGGAGTGAAGACCCATCCTCCACAGGAATTGCAGTCTTTTTTGTTAGCTGAGCAATGGGAGTGTCAATCTTCAGTGGCATCGTCCAAGCAGAAGCGTCTGCCTCTTTAAAAGGATACATCTTCTGGAACCTTTTTGTAATGGCGCTCCTCTTATCTCCTTTTTTCCATTTGCCGTTAATCAGCTCCGATACTGAGTGATGTACTGGGAAAACAGGTACTTCCTTTCTATTGGCCAAGAATGCTGTATCCAAGTTACCCTGCCCTTTAAGTTCCTCAGTCAAGCCTAGGGTCTTGCGTAGATTCTTCAGAAAAGGCTCCACTTTCTCAATATTAAAGGCTCCTTCTTCTTCTACAATCTCCCCTTCTTCCTCAGATGTATAGTCTGATAAATTATCTAAAAAAACTACTGTCTTCCATATCCAAGGGCCTGGATGAAGTCCCTTCCTCTGGATCCTGCATCCTGGGATGTTTTCTGCTTGAGGATCCCTGCAATGAGGAAAAAGAGTCTTGAATCGAGTCGTCCTGGAACTGTGCTGGTACTTCAGGATTGGCAGCCTTTTTTTAGGCAGTCAGGGCATAGTTTAGAGGAGTCAGAGGCCAATATCTTTTTGTCACAACCCAAGCAGGACTTTATTTTTTGAGTAGGTTTATCCTCATTAATCCTTATCCTTGGGTTGTCCAGACTTGGATACAGAAGTCATGATCAATTAAAAATTACACAAACTTTTATTAAATATGCATTAAAAGCTAAATAGGAGCCAGGGAAAATGACAGAATAAGCATAAGGCAATAAAATAGCATACCACTCAAATATATAGGGTAGGCCTCTGGCATGCGTTTCATGCTGGAACACAGAGGCCCACTGGAAACAAGCAGCCTGAGAGGTAATAAAAAGTGTGGCCAGAAGGCCCTTACCCTTTTCTCTGCCAGCTGATCTGTTTCCTTGGTGCTGCAGACTTGGCATTCAACCTGGTAGTTCCTGAATCCAACTGTGACACGCACCGGATCTGAGGAGAAGAGATATCCTCTTCACCGTCTGACTGCTACCCCCATGAAGGATGGAGTCCCAATGGCCATGCTACCACGTTCCCATCCTTGACCGGCTGAAAATGGAGTCAAGGCATCGGAGTGCAATCCGGATCGGGTGGCAAGAATGCAGCCTCCAATGCTCCCGAGTCACGGTAAGAGTTTACTGCCCGTGACCTACTCCAGCTGCGTAGGACCAAATGTCTGCCTGGGGGAGTCTGGGACTCTCTCTTAAACCTTTTTTCGTTGGTCCTACTCCAGCTGGGAGGAAGTGACATAACCCGCTTGTCTCTATCGCAGTGGATAGGGACACAGAAGAAAGGAAGACTGATATAGATAGAAATTATTAATTGTAATATTATTTCAAGGTGAATTATACCCTAGAAAGAAGCTCCAATTTGTTTAACAGAGGGACTTGCCTAGTAAGGAGTCAGCACACACACAATACAAACATACTTTTTGCATTTGAACTCTGCTGTAATCTTTAAATGAACAGGGACATAATACTACTCAGAGAAGGTTTCCATAGCCCTTTAGAATCATAAGTGGTGGATCTCACTCTCCTTTTCTTGAATCTCAGTCTCTTATTTATTGGGAAGATGTAAATACAGACTTAAATGCAAAATGTATAAATAAAATGATCTGCTCAATGAAGAACTGCTGAATAAAGAGGTACAGTTGCATGCAGAAGTTTGGGCACCCCTGGATAAATAAAAATGTTTGTAGATTTTCGTGGGGGAAAAGTTAACACAGCCTCTTCAGTGAACAAACAGTCTTGGCATATTTCTGCATATTGTAATGAACAGTTACTATTTGCTGATTTTAACGGATTGAAAAAATAAATCAGGAAATGTGCCATGTGCACTCTTCTAGCTGATCCACTAGTGTTACTTTTTCTAAGGTCTCAAAACTTAATGGACTAGTTAGGCCTTAAACTAAGTTAGGTGATGACAATTCCAGAGCTTAATAAATTCCCTGACTCTTCAAAACTCTCAGGGTGCTGTACTTACAATGAACAACCATGGGCTCCTTTAAGCAGCTGACTGAGGATCATAAAATAAATATAACTAACACTTACAATGCAAGGGAAGGCTATAAAAAGACATCTAATTGCTTCCAAGGGTATGTTTGGAGAAAAATAGGAGAAACATTTGTAGAAAACATCACCTTGCCAACTGTTAAGTATGGGGTTGGATCTATTAGGATTTGGGGTTGTGTGGCAGCCAGAGGCCCAAGAAATATTGAGCAGGTAGAGGTAAAATGGATTGTACGGTGTCAAAAGATCCTGAAAGCTATTGTCAAACAGTCAGTGAAGAAATTGGAGCTGAAAAGAGGTTGGATATTACAAGACAATGATCCAAAACATACTTCAAAATCAACCATGAATTACTTCAAGAAAAGAAAGCTTAAGGTTTTGGAATGGCTTTTACAGTGACCTGAATATTATTGCAAATTTGTGGGCATATCTAAAAAACACAGTGCATGCAAGACTAATTTAGAATATTTTTGAACTACAAACATTCTGCAATGAAGAGTGGGAGAAAATTCCTAAAGCAAAAACAGAAAGACTGTTACCTGGCTATAAGAAACGTTTGGAGTCTGCAATTTTTGCCAAAAAGGGTTTTTACTTCATACTGACTGATAGTGTGCCCAAACTTTTGCACATGCCAATCTGTGAAATTCAGAAAATACACAATATCTGGGCGTTGCAAGCTGCAGAAATATGTCAACTTTAAAGGGATAGTAATGTCAGAAAAAAGTATTAACTATATAGTATATACAGTTAAAAGAGAATACTTGCACTTAATCGTATCTCTCAAACCGTTATGGTTTGAGAGATATAGGAAAATAAAGTTCTATGGTCCCTTCCCTTTCTGCTTGACGAGTTGTATAGCAGTCAGAAGCAAATTCTGGTCGCTTGACCAGATGTGGCTCTTCAGCAGCGCTGATATAATGATATCTAAAGATAAATACTTAATTTGGAACATTCTACAAAGTGTGCCTGGCTTGCAAACACACTTTGTAGACCGTTACAATGAAGTATTTATTTCTAAATAGCGCAATTTCGTCTCTGCTGAAGAGCATCTGTCTGGTCAAATGACTGGAATCTGCAGCTGTCAGCTAGATGGCAGACTTGAGTGAAACAGCCAGGAAAAGATAACTTTAGCAAGTTATATCTCTCAAACCATAAAGGTTCGAGAGATAAGACTTACATTGATATTAATCTTTTTTAATGTCTACAATATTAAATCAACTTAAAATTAACCATTACTATCCCCTTAAGTTTCTTTGTGTAAAGGGATAGTAATGTTTCACAATAAAAGCAGCTCTAGTTAATCATCATAGTATTTGGGCCTTGGAGAGTGTTATTTCAATTCTGCCACAGTTGTAGTTCAAGAGTAATTGAATGAGAAAGTATCCCCTCCCACCCCTTTTACTGATGTAACACAGCTCAGCCAGGGCAGCAGGGAGGTGTCCAGGTAGATAGCAGAGAGGGACAATCTTCAATTAAGATAAGGGGAAAAACCTGAAAAACTTGTCAAGGGGGGCAGGGCTTTCATTGTTCTCATAGGAAGAAGATTGTCCCTTGCTGTTATCTGTCTGGTCTAGCAACCAGATTCCATATCTGAGAAGAGACAGCTTACACTAGGTAAAAGGGGCGGGAGGGGGAAACTTTATCATTCAATTACTCTTGAACTTGAACTCTGATATTATTGAAATAACACTCTCTTTGGCTCAAATACTATGAAGATTAATTGGAGCTGCTGTTTTTGTGAAACATTACGATCCCTTTAAGAGGTTGTGTTAAAGTGGATGTGTCACATATGTATAACCTAGCATAAATAGTTAGGCTACATAGCGAATACTACTAAAACGGTATTATTTTTATTTATTTATTTATTTTTTAACGTTTTATTTAGTGTAAATGTAACTTAGAAAATCTGGGCTGCAGCTACTTCCACATAGACTGCTCTGCCTCTGCTCTCCTCCTTCCTCCGATGACAGTGGCTTCTGTCTGCAAGCTGGAGCGGTCTCATTGGCTAGGTATCGATCTCTGCCAATGAGACCGATTCATCTTGCATACAGAAGCCTCCGTCATCAGAGGAGGGAGGAGAGCAGAGGCAGAGCTACGGACTGCGGTTACAGAGAAGGTAACCGCAGTCTATGTGGAAGTAGCTGCAGCCCAGACTTTCTAAGTTACATTTACACAAAATAAAACATAAAAAAAAAAAAAAAAAATGAATAACGTTTTAGTAGTATTCGCCATGTAGCCTATTTATGCTATGTTATACATATGTGACACATCCACTTTTTCATTTACAAAATTACCAGAACCTGTATTCTAACCAGGTGTGGCCAAACTTTTGTATAAAACTCTATAGTTCCCCTTTAAAGGAGAGCTGAGAGGCTATGCAAACATGTTCATAAGTCCAATCCTTAGAATCAGAGTACAAATGCTAACAGCGAATAACTCCGATGAAATTTCAGAGCAGCATGGACAATAAACATCAAATACAGGGTTTGGAAACCTGAAGTCCTCCCAGATGTTGTGGACTACAGCCCACTTGAGTCCCAGCCAGCCGATGTGAATTCTAGTCCTTAACAGTTGGAGGGTTTCCGGCTGCCCACTCTTGCTTTAAGAGAACTCTGCAAATGCATACTAGAGTCTTCTTTGCTCCAGAATGGGTATGTAGCAGTATTCATTGAAATAGAACAATGTATATCTAGTCTGGTAGAGTGTTATCACTAAGGATTTTTATCAGGCTATTTGTGATGGTAAAATAAGATTTTGAGCTGAGCCTTTTTGTAACCAATGCCAAACACACAGCCAGGCCACAAGGCACCAGAAATGTCCACAAACAGTAGATCTAGGTCAGGGGCAGTCAACTGTTAGACCTACAGCTGTTCAAGACTATAACACCCATCATCATATGAGCATTTACAGTTCAGTTTTATACATCCACCGGAAGGAGAGTCCTGCATTTTAATATGTTGTATCCTGCTGAAGGATTCAATGCACCCCAGTGATGTTACCAATGTTGAGTGTGATGACATCACTGGCAGTGCCAATTTTCACAAGACAACTGGTGAAAATAGGAAGTATTTGAGGCAGGGGACCTATATCTCAGACGCCATGCATCCTATCTAGCAAGTGGTTAATTCAAAAGTTATTAAAGGTAAAACTTGCGTTTTTCAAATTAAACTAGCATTTTCCTTTGTGGACACAAGGTTGCTTTGATTCCATTACATTTGATTAAAAGTGTGATTATAGAATGAAACAAGTTTGAGAGATAATAACCTTTGAATTAAGCATATTCCAACAGAAGTAACCTTGTTATAGGGGAGGCAGTAAGGAGGAGTTTTTCAAATCTCATACATCCGGTGCCAGGAGATATAGGGGGCAGAGTTTTGACAGCAGTGGCCAGGAGTCTGAAGGCCCCTTAGCCACTCCTGTGAAATTCTCTGCAAGGAGTTAGCCCACCCTCAACTTCCTTCTGAATCAAAAGAAAAACATGGTCTACTCATACACACACTATATATACATACATACATACACACACACACACACACACACACACACACACACACACACACACACACACACACACACACACACACACACACAGGCCCCAGCTGGATCCCTCCTACGGCCATCACTTGCTCCTGTGTCATCGGTACTACCTTCAGATGGTTCCGTTATAAGGTAGCGTGCGCACACACGCACGCATACAAACACACACACTCCGCTGAAGGAGTTGTCCATATAAGAATCAATATGGTTATTGTGCAAGGAACCAGTCTATTGCCTACCCACCTCTCTTCCCTGGGTATCTGGATCACGCTGTTTTATATATAGATGTTTCACCTGAGCCTCTCTATCACCGCTTTGTCTGTTTCTGTCCCTGCCTGTGAACTGCCTCTACCATTACCCTACATCATAGCAAGACAGTGTCCCAATATGTCAACCTCTGCTCTGCTGTCTTATCTAACTGGTCTGACGACCAGGTTAAGCCATGCATTTGTAGACATTCATGTGGTTACATCGACGCACAAGAGGAGGAAAGGCTGCTGCCGTGCAGTGGAGGAAGCCCCCACAGTAACTCAGTCATATAGTCTTGCAAGTTGAATAAACAGCTGCTAAACATCAATAGTATTGACATTTTGAGTGCCAGAGGTGTATGCTATTCATTGCTTTGCAATGCATTGCATGCCCCCTCTGCCACTCAAAGGGTTAACTTTCACTTTTATGTGTAGAAGTGGCCTGCAGAATGTAGTGGGGTAAATGTAGTTGAACTATTCTCGGTATGAGAGGTGTGTATGTATGTGTCCCACTATCCTAAATGTGAGTGTGTGTGTGGTGTGTGTGTGTGTGGGGGGGGGTGTCTGGGGTGTGTGTGTGTTGGGGAGTGTGTGTGTTTGGGTGTGTGTGTGTGTGTGTGTGTGTGTGTGTGTGTGTGTGTGTGTGTTGGAGTGTGTGTGTGTGTTGGTGTGGGGGGGTGTTGGGGTGTATGTGGGGGGGTGTATCTGTGTCTGGGGAGTGTGTGTGTTGGGGTGTGTGTGTGTGTTGGGGTGTGTGTGTGTGTTGGGGTGTGTGTGTGTGTGTGTGTTGGGGTGTGTGTGTGTGTGTGTGGGGGGGTGTTGGGGTGTCACTGTATTCCCCTGCATGTACGTATGTGTGTCTCTCAGGATGGGGATTGTATGCGTGTGTGTCTTATTATGGGAGTCTACGCTTTACATTACTAAATACAAGGTTAAAAAGAAAAAATGCCATTCCAAACTGCTAGTATGAATATTTATTATATATATATTTATTTATCACACACACACACACATGCATATGTCTTTTGTGGAAAAAAAACAATGCTCCTTTAATACTTCGGTCGTTATGACTTTCCTTTGTACAATTGTCAACATGATGCTAACCAACCTGTCACCTGCTAAAGTAAGTTCCTGCTGCATGTTGATTAATGCTTTGAGCCAAACTCTGGAGCAGCATTCATTTATCTATGCTTTATTGAACAGAATGATCTCTAAGCAGCACCTCATTAACGAAGCCAATTCAGCATGAAGTATAAGACTGCTGCACTGGATTACTACTGGATTAGTGGGTAAGATTCTAAGACTATTATGATTACACCTGCCAAGAATAGTTCAAGTGTCCTAGTTTCCAAAGCTGTCCCATACAAAACAACATTCCTATAGTCTTACCTCTGGTCTATTTTTCGTTGCTGTAACAGGTCTTTGATACTAGCCATTCTCACCAGAGCGCTTCCGTTAGGATGGTTCCAGCACCACAGCTGTGTGAAGAAAATATATTAATTCATATAGGTCTCTTATTTAGCCTTCATTTTCCAGTGTTTAGACTTTTCCCCCTTTTTTTTGTTGTTGATGATCCTTGTGTGTGTATATATTTTTTAAAGAATAATTAAAGGAACACTAACACCTATAAATTAATTTTCTTGATATATCTTTAAATATTATGTACTTCCAGCTATCATATGTGAAATGCATTTTATTTTAGATCCCTAAAATAGAATCCTAAAACTTCCTTTTTTTTTTTTTAAATCATGTATGTATAGGCTGTCCAGTTCAGATACCACTTGTTTCATTTTTGTTGTGCTGCTTGTACAGAGACAAGAGCTATGGCAATTTCTTGAGACTGAGATTAGCACTCAAAGCTTCTGTACTCAGAAAGGCTTACATTATCCGAGGCTTTTTCCAGACAACAATGCAGCATCACTTTTGAGACAGCACTTTGAGATAGTTATGTTAGTGGTATTCAGTTAGTGCAGAAAAAGGCATAATTGGGTGTCCCACAGAGAATGTGTAAGCCTAGATATTTGGCCTCAGGTAACATCAAGAATATGGGAGAAAACTTGGTAAACAGCCCAGGGCATCCCCAAAAAAGTTCCATCAGCCATTTTGAGGATCAGAAAATTCCCCCTCCAGCTTGAATGCAACCCACTAGTATGTGGCTCTCTGCCCCAAACCCTGCGGGTTTATCATGCAGCCTCCACGGACTCACTGCGTTGTGCTTTCAAACCTGAGCCATAAGTTCTATGGGGGCTGCACTGCACAGGACAAGAAACTGAACTGTCAGACTTCAGTCTATGCGGCAGCACTGCATAGGACAATAGACTAAACTGTAAGAGACTTCAGTGTTGCAGGTCAATATCTGCTTGTGGGACTAAACAGGGTGCACCAGGGGTTTAATGTCATACCCCAGTTCTGCTCCCCCATGGCTTGCAACACAGCCCCATCCTCATCAGCAAATCTGCTACCAGGGAAATAGATCTGCTTATAGGGCTCCTATACTGGTGATAGTTGCCATTTTTGTAATTTGTGTGTTTGTTTTTTATTTATTTTTTTGAATATTTTTGATTTGCAGGCTATGTGATAAATAAGAATGAACTGGAAACATTACATTTATGGAATAAATGAGAACAAGCAATCAGCCCTACTGCTAGAATGATCAGTGCAACCTACTGGAATGTAGTATGCTGGCAGCCATGTGGTTGACAAACTGTTCTTCCCTTTCAGACCAATATATACTCACTGGCATGCGTCTTCCAAAGAAAGAATGGGAATACTGCTTTAAATCCAGATCTGCCAAAGAGGAGGGGACAACAAAATATTCCGGGAGGCTGCAATGAGACATGGACAGTTACTTACATCAGTAATGGTCCATGAACATAGCACAATAATTACATTAAACAGAGCAACAAAGAATGACGTGGAGTTGTAGCAAATGTCTACAATGTAGAATTGCTACTTTAGCAGAGTTAAAGGAACACTATAAACACATGAAAAAGAAATGCGGTAATATATACAAACACGCTGTTCTTCAGGCTATCATCTGTTCAAAGAATTCTCCGTTTACTTCTCAATATCTAAAATCCAGCAAAATGTATGCTGTGTGACGGCATCTATTCAAGCTTTGTGAAGAAACCTAAGACCCCATTAACACTGTAAACGTGATAAGTGTACTAGAAATAATAGTGGATTATTGTCTGTAAATTGTCAGAGATAAGAGAAAAGCATTTTTGAACAAAAGAGCAGTGGTTACTACTCTCAAATAAGCTCTTGTAACTAATTACGAGCTTCCATAAACAAAACAAACTGTTAAGGCATAGAACAGTCCACACAAGAATTAATAAAGCAAGTTTACACTTAAAGGGATAGTAATACTTAAAATGTAAAAAAATATATGTTGTAGAGTCTATCCCGTAAAACAAGGGTACTTCCACTGCTGAGAGATATGTTATTAAAAAATTATAACAGTTCAAACTTGAATTTTTTAGGTGCAATATCACAGTGGCCTGAAAAATTACAGTGGTGCTGTTGCTACACCATCCTATGGACTGCTCTGGTCATTAGACCATAAATCTCCATAGGATGGTGTAGCAACAGCACCACTGTAAATTTTCAGGCCACTGTTACATTGCACCTAAAAAATTCAAGTTTGAACTGTTATAATTTTTAATAACATATCTCTCAGCAGTGGGAGCACCCTTGTTTTATTCAGGGACATAAACCCTACAACATATATTTTTTTACATCTTAAGTATTACTATCCCTTTAACCCCTTAGTGACGGCCGCGTGCAGACGCGGCCGTCACTTAACGTCCGTCTAACTTTTTTTTTTCTAAAAGAATCCGGCGTGCAGCCGCGCGGGGAGCCGGATTTCCG